>VDFB02000017.1:543031890-543345225 GCA_007258455.2 Sequoia sempervirens | reverse complement strand
AAAGCCAATCTTGCCTTTCTCCAGCACTCTGAATCTAATGGTGAGGACCGATCTGATCCAAAACACTGCATGAATGAACTCAAGGCATGATACCCTCGAGGAATAACGAACGAACCCTGCAATGATTTTCTCAAAAATCTGAGAAGGGGCTGCAAATCAAGGCTCTGATACCATGTTAGAAACCAAGATTAGATTTGCAAACTGAAAAGACCTTCCACGTAAGAGAAAATCAGAAAAAAGCAGAGAGGTTGCAAAATAATGTGCAACATAATATTATTCAAGAATTCAATAATTACATGATAATGATTTTCTTTATAAAAGCAAAGATGCATAACCCTAATCTTATCTTGAGCAACAAGATGGCTCAATAAGATAAAGATGAAAACCTATACCCCAGGAATTAAATATTGCCTAAGTAAAGTTATGCAAAGTGTAATTAAATATTAATTACACCAATATTCCTCATCACTTTACTTCTACATTCATTAGCCTTATGACCAAAATTTTTACAAAAATAAAATTGTGCATTAAAGAATTGAGAACTCACAACATTGTACCTTGGAGGCCTAAATGACTTCTGACTCATCTTTATTCCACATTTAACAAACTTGTGCCCAAAATTATTGCAATAATAATAATAACCTTGAAAATATTGATTGAACTTGGTAGAGGTATATTGTCCAACTGGTGGAGGACCTTTGGATCCTTTTTGTCTCTAGAAAAGAATGAATCCACTTTCTTTCTTACTATCTTGATTTGTCTTTACATCTTCGAAGGATGTATTCTTAGGTTCTTTAGTGCAAGATTTCTCCTCCATTATTTTAGACTTTCCTTCTGCTTTGAAGTTATCATACAAGTTTGCAAATTCAATGGCTATATGACTTTCCCCTTTTTCAAAACCAAGACCAGATTTTTCTTTTGATGGATTTTGAGAGTTAATCAAATCATCAAGAATATCAAAACCTCCTTTTAGTTTTAAACCCTTGCCAATTTTCTCTTTTTCTTTTTCTAGCTCTTTTCTTAGAGTGACAATCTCTTCCTCAAGCTTTAAACATTTAGATGCTTTATCATTGAGCTTAGTATTCAAGAAACACTGAATACTTTTTCCTTCTTCAATATTAACCTTAAATTTAAAGATCACATATTTTTCCTCCTTGAGTTTAGTATCACATCCTTTACCTCCTTCCATATGAGCTTTCAATTTTCCAATTTCTCTTTTGATTCTCTAACTTGTTCCTTCAATTTGATAGTTGTCTCCTTTGATTTTTCAAGCATCCACTCATATTTCAAAGTTAGTGTTCCTTCTTCATCTAGATCTTCAAGAGTAGATTAGAGTTCTCCTTCAAAATGTACTTCACAATCATTTGGATTGATGTCCCAACCTTTAGGTTCCATTGAATCTAGATCCGGTTTTAGAAAAAACATATCATTGATTGCTTCAGATCCCATGTGTTCAAGTGTAGGATCTACCTTAGCTATTAGGATTCTCAACGACACTTGGCTTTGATACCAATTGTTGAAAACACCTAGAGATTGAGATGGGGGTTAAATCACTCCTTTAAAACAATTCTATTTGCAGCTTAAAGATCAAATCACATTAACTAAAAGAAGAATAGAAAGGAAAGAATGCACCAACAAGGACACCAAGATTTTTATATGGAAAATACAATGAGGGAAAAACCATGGTGAGAGTTAACTCATAACATATGAAGCTTATTGCTTACAAAAATTACAATATTATTTTAAGGCTCACTACCTAAGGAATTGCAAGCTAAGGCACACAATCTTAGGGAAAGATACAAGGACTTGTTGAAGAGACTCACTAATTGATAGTAGGATACATTAAAATCACAATAAAAGCATGAACATGAACTATTATAAAAGAAGCATCTAACATATGTTGATGTTGCAGTCCCTTTTTCACACAATTACTCCATCATACTGACTTCACACACTTCATATTCAACATACTGCACAATCTATCCTCTATCAATTCACAAATGATTTTTTTCTTGTATAAATACCCTTCACAACAACTGAAAACTCCAATTAGGTCGGTTCTAAGATGACCTATACAATAAAACATTTGATAATATATAGGTTCACTCCAAACATGTACATTATGAAGAGAAATATGTTTTTGATTACAAAACATGACATAACATGACCCAAAAGCATCACAACATATCCTTCAAAGCAAAATTAACTAATCAAGATCAACCACAAATGAAGGAAACCAAACTTTTGGCCCAAACAACATCAACACCACCAAAAATTCCAAATTTTCATCTTTACACCATTAGGGAGAAATGAAAAAACATCATGTGGACCAAGACGTGAATATTGTAGATAATTAATAACATCCTTACAACCTTATCCCGAAGAAACCCACTAAACATACAAGAACATAAAATCCTAGTCTGACTAAGACACACCACCACTTACGATATTGCATTGTGGTTCACCAAAACATATGAAACACATATGGATGAAACCATACACTTCTTTGAACATATCCCCTAGTCCTCAAAACCATATCTATTACTCTAGAGAAATGTAGAGTAGTCTAGAGAACATCTAAGACACTTAAATTTGTTATTCTGCAATTCAAAGAACTGTTACATCTAACTCTTTTTGTAGAGATTTTTATGACATGAAATTCTAGGGACAACCTTTTTTCTAGCTACCAAACTTAAATTTAGAATTGCACAACCATTTCATGCAATGGGGAGGAATGTAGACCAAAAATCAAGGTCACAAACTTTGGTAAATATGTAGTTTTTACCTTAGACAACTTCTCTCAATAGTACAAATATGAAAAAAGATACAAACTATCAAGTATCATGCTTCTAGACATCTCAACATCTGCTAGGTCTTCCACACTAACTTTCCTTAAACATGCTAACCTCAATTCTCTAACTGTGTCAAGCGATCTCTCTTAGATCTTCCATTATTTCATCAACTACATTAACTTATCTCTAAACATTTCTCAACTTCTTTAACATCTATATAAACATGAAATCAAGTTGACATCAATGACAACACATATTGAGTTGAAATAAATGACAACACATATTGAGTTGACATCAATGAAAACACATATTGAGTTGACATCAATGAAAGCACATATTGAGTTGACATCAATGACAAGACATATTGTCAAGACCATTCAATTTTGTGCTTTTTAGTTAATGGTTCTTCTAATATTCTAGTTATTTATTTTAATATTTTATCAAATTATGTGATTATTTCACCTTCATTATGTGTGAGCTCTTTGAGTTTACTTACCCCTTGGATGGAAGTTTTGGAGATTCAAAATTTTCTAGGAATTGTTGCTTTACTATGTCCCATTCCTTATCATTTACTAGATAAGTCTTGTGGTACCATTTAAGGGAATCACTTTGTAAAATACCAAAGAAATCGATTAGTTTAGTGTTATCCCTAGTTATGTTTTGTCTTTTCCACATTGATTCCAAGATGAATATATGTTTTGCAGCCTCATTGGTGTCTTTTCTGATTAAAGGTAACTTCCTAGAGGTATTCACGTCTGCCTATTCTTCATAGTTATTTTTATCTCTTAAGTTTATATTAAAGTAATGTGTCCCTAGGGTTATTATATTATTTTCCTTGCCCTCTCTTTGTGCTATCTCTTGATCACCTAATGCATTTTCTATTTCTTCTATGGAAATTATTCTTGAACTTAATGACATTAAGGGTGACTCTTAGTCTAGGGGTTGTGTCTATTTAAAATATATTTTCATCCTCAAAGATGTTATTTTATTTGTAAATGAAATTTTATTATTAATGGTGTCATTTTATTATATTTTTTAAACACAAAAAAGCTAGTTTATTTGCTACAACATTCTCTCCTCATAGTTTTAGAACACTTCTAGTAACCAACTCATCTAAGTATTCCACATCAACTATTATTGTTCATAAATTTTGTATAGGGTTAACTATTGGTAACCAATCCTCATCTATACTTAATTGAATGTTTTCCCCATTTAGATAAGTAGTCTATGTTTTAGTTATGGGTGGTATCATGATTCTTTTAACTTCTTGCTCTAAATTACTTTGAGTTTTTCCATAATCCTTGATTTCTCCTTCTATATTTTATATAATTTGACTTATCTTGTCCATATTAAAACTTATTTGTAGTATCTCCTTCCTTATACCCTTAGTGGCACACTTATCCTTTTCACTAATACTTTCTACTAATAAATATTTGGCCTTTTCCATTTCTTTTCTCTTTTTCTTCTTCCATTCTTTTGTGGTACCTTTCCTATCAATCTTGGGTTTATTCAACCTTTTTTCTGAAGGGAACACAATCTACTGAGAGGAGGGGGGGTGATTTAGTAGATCCAAACAATTACAACAATTTTGGAAACCTTCACAACTACTTTATAGTTTTTCAATATGAAGAGCACTGAACCATACAAGCTAGTAAGTTAAGAAATTAAAGAAAAACAAAAGATCACACATAACACCATATTTTTATGTGGAAACTTGAAATGGGAAAAACCAAAGTGAGAAGCTCTCACAAGCAAGAAAATAATAATAAATTTTTACAAAATGAATTAGGAACCAACCTACCAGAGAAACCAATCCCCAAAATATTCAGTATGGACCAACCTACGAGAAACACCAATCCCCACTAGAACATAGACAACAATCCTTGCCGAAACAATACAAAAGGTAGAAAACCAATTCTATCAGAACAAAAATAATGGTAGATTTTTTTAGATGCTATGGTTGTGTTGCTGATATGTGGTTTTCATTGATTTCAACACTATTAGCATTGATGTATTATATGCTATATAAGTCGAGGATATTGAGAAAATTGTTAAAGGAAGAGTTACAAGTTGAAAATGGAATAGTGAAGGTCATGAAGGTGTCTTGCTTAGTATATTGATGATCAATTGTTGTGGACTAAAGGGTTTATTTATGAGTGTATCTAGTTTACCCACCTAAATTTTTAGAGGTTTGCATGAAGATTTAATCATGTTATGAACAGTTGTGTTCTGACAATTTTTTTGTGGCTTCAGTTAGTGTTCCTGATTGAAGTTGATGTGATTCTAGTAATTTTAGTTGCTATGGATGCCTTTTTGATGATTCTTGGTGCTTGTGGTTGTTTCTAGATCATTCTCTATCTTTGTTGCACGTTCGTGTTGATTGGTGTGCTCGCGGTTAGTGATTTTTCTCTTGTGTGTTTAGTATTTTATGTTCTTGGCTGACATGGTGGTTGTAATGTGTTGTGGATCCTTGGAGATTCAAATTTGAATGTTTGGCACACTCAAGGATATTGTTTTAAGTCTTCGTTATATTGTGGTCGATGGTGTTTGATCCACATTGAAAATTTACTTGTAAATTTGGGTCGACATTGTGTATATGTTTTATATTTCATATTTTATTTTGGCTGACAAAGTTGTTGATGTAATTCTATGTTGAAGATATATAAGAGCAGTTGTTTGTGCAAAGTCAAAGTGTGTGTGTGAGCAAAGGAAGAGAAAATGTGCAAATAGTGATCTAATCATTCGATTGCAGGGTAGAGTTTGAAGAAGCTTGAGCAAAGTGTGAAGGTGTGTTTCTATGCTTAACTGGAATTATAATCAGGCTTTTGTAGAAGTTATTTTCTTAGTTCATACCCTACGGATCTAATCTGAATTGTTGTAAGACAGTGTGTCTTCTTGGGGCAGTGATCCCTTGTGTTTTTGAGCAATGAGCTCTAGGAAACGCGCCTGAATGCATGCACATTCCCATTATTCTTTATACTCTTAACATGGTATAATATTGTGGATTGACATCCACTATGGTTTTTCCCCTAACAGGGTTTCCACATAAAAAATATTGGTGTTCTCTGTGTTTTTGATGTGCTGATTGTCTGTGGTTAATATTTAATTCATCAAATTTGAGATTAAGTAAAGTTAAGTTTGAAAATTTTAAATATTCTATAACAACTAATTCAGCCCCCCTCTTAGTTGTTTGTCCTTTTTTTTCCAACAATTGGTATCAGAACAGGTTCCTATGAAGAAGTTTAAAAGCTTGAGGTGATTTGAGATGGCATCATACAAGAAGGACAACCCTAGATTCGATGGAACAAGCTACTCTCTATGGAAAGCCAAAATGTAATGTCATTTGAGGTGTGTTGGTGAACCCTTCTGGAAGATTACAAAGAATAGATAAATTATTCCTTGGAATGCTCCTTCCACTCTTGATGAGATTAAAGAGGCTGAGATTAACATTAGAGCTATTGAAGCTTTGCTAAGTGCTCTGACGGATTCAGAAATGAAAATTTTGATGGATCTAAAGATAGCTTATGATATTTGGAAGAAGCTAGAGAAATTGTATGAAGGAGATGCACTTGTGAAGGTCACTAAGCTATAGAGTTTGAAAGGCAAGTATGAAACTTTGAAGATGGGTGAAGATGAAAATATTTCTTCTTTTATGCAAAGAGTAAATGAACTTGTGATGGGTATTAGATGTGTTGGTGGTACCTTGGATGAACAAGAAATTGTAGCTAAAGTGCTTAGATCATTGCCTCCCTCTTACAAATCAAAGGCTCATGCTATTGAAGAGCTCAGAACAGTAACAAATGTGACAAGAGATATGCTGATTGGTAAACTTGCTGCATTTGAGTTGATTGAATTTGGTGATTATACCCCCAATACTAAATCTACATTAAGGCCTCTATATCCAAAAGAAACAAGAAAAAATATGATTTGGGAGAGAGTTCTAGAAGAAATTCAAGTATGAGGAAGATATGAAACAAATTGAAGATGAAGAAAGAGAGGTGGAAGAGTTGGAAGGATTGATTGTAAATAAAGAAGGTAGAGGACAAGGTAAGTATAAAGGAAAGTTTCCTATTAAATGTTTCTCTTTTAGTAAAATAGGTCATTTTGCTTCAAGGTGTCCTGAAAGAGTTCCTAGGTCTAAGCCTAACAAACCTAGATTTCACAAGAAATGATATTATGCTAAAGAAGGTGTGACTGATGAAGAGTCTGATAAATAAAATGGAAATGAAGATGAATGGGTTTTCATTGTTATCAAGGAAAATGGTCTAGTGGCTACTGAATCTACGAAAGTTGAGAAAGCTCTTGTAACCCAAATTGAAGAAAAGGATGAGTGGGTTATTGAAAGTGGATTCTCACATCATATGACTGGTGACAAAAGAAAATTTGTAAGTCTAGAGAAAAACGACGGTGGTCCTATAAGATTTTTGAGATAACAATGCTCATGTGATTCATGGTAGCAAATCTATTTGTCTTGGTGGTAAACATAACATTGATGATGTCCTTTATGTTGAAGGCTTGAAGCATAACCTATTGAGTGCTGGACAAATGGTGGACAAGGGTTATGATCTTCAGTTCAAAGATGGAAGATGCAGGATACTTGGAAGCTCTAGAAATATGATTAGTTCAGGTACAGAGACAAAAGGTAATATTTTTCACCTAAGTGCTGCTAATGTAAGTTGTTTAATTAATCAAGTAGATGAAAGCTGGTTATGGCATAAGAGGTTGTGCCATGTTAATTTTGATAGCATTATCAAGGTAAGCTCCACTCAAGCAGTAAGAGATATACCTAAGCTAGTGAATCCTACTAACACAATGTGCAAGGAATGTCAGATGGTAAAAAAACCTAGAGTTTCTTTTCAAAGAAAACAACATTATTCTAATGGAATAATGGAGTTGGTGCATATTGATCTATGTGGTCCCTCTAGAATCAAAAGAATACAAGGAGAAAGGTACTTTATGCTGCTTATTGATGATTACTCTAGGATGATATGGGTTGCTTTCTTAAGAGAAAAATGTGAAGCATTAGAGAAGTTCAAAATTTTCAAAGCTATGGTAGAGAATGAGACAGGTCTGAAAATCAAATTCCTAAGGTCAGATAGAGGTGGTGAGTTCACCTCCTGGGAGTTCAATTCTTTCTGTGAAGAGCATGGAATCAAAAGACAGTTACCTACTCCCCGAACCCCTCAACAGAATGGAGTTGTAGAGAGAAAGAACATAACAATTCTAGATGCTACTAGAACAATGATGATAGAAGGAAATGTGCCTCACATCTATTGGAGAGAAGTTGTAAACATTGTTTTATACACTCTAAACTAGGTAAATGTCAATGGTAATTCTGGTAAGAATCCTTTTGAATTGTGGTTTGGTTATAAGCCTATTGTTAAATATTTCAAGATCTTGGAAGCAAGTGTTATATTAAGAGAGATGAGGACATAGGAAAGTTTGATGCAAGCAGCGATGAAGGAATCTTTCTAGGTTACTCTACCAAAAGCAAGGCTTACCGGTGCTATAATAGAAGATTGAGAAAAATGGTTGAAAGTGCAAATGTTAGAGTTGATGAGGACTTTGCTAGGTCATCCAGATAATGTGGATATGATTTATATGACTAGGAAGATAGTATAGACAAAGGGAAAAATGCTCAAACATAGAATCAAGTTCATATTGTTTTGGTAAATCAAGAAAGTCAAGAAGGGGAGACAAGTGGAAGTGCAGAAGAAAGAACAAAAGAACCAGAAGTGCGAGAGAATCCTAAGATTTTGAGGTATGTAAAGCTGAATCATTCTAAAAAATCAAATTATAGGAGATAAAAATAAAGTTGTGCAGACTAGAAGAAGGATTGTAGAAGAATATTGTCTAATTTCCAAGACTAAGCCTAACAATGTTAATGAAGTTTGTAAAGATGAACAATGGATGGAAGCTATGAAAGAAGAATTGATGAAAATTGAAAAGAATGATACATGGATTCTTGTTCCCTAACCTAAAGATAAAAATGTGATTGGTACTAAATGGGTCTTTCAGAATAAGCTGAATGAACTAGGTAAAGTGGTTTGGAATAAAGCAAGATTGGTATGTAAAGGGTATTCACAAATGGAAGGTATTGAATTTGAAGAAACCTTTTCCCCTATTTCCAAAATTGAAGGGGTAAGATTATTTCTTGCTTATGCTTCATATAAGAACTAGAAAGTCTATGAAATGGATGTGAAGTTATCCTTTCTGAATGGCGAGTTAGAAGAAGAGGTATATGTTGAACAACTAGATGGATTTATATTGATTGATAAAGAGGACATGGTTTTCTAATTGAAGAAAACTCTGTATGGACTAAAACAAGCCCCCAAAACCTGCTATGCTAGACTGGATAAATAATTACTAAAGCTTGGATTCAATAAAGGTACTACTGTCAACAACTTGTATTTTAAGTTGGATCATGATAAAGAGTTGATTATTGAAGTCTTTGTTGATGACATTATTTTTGGAGGTGATGATGATCTATGTATGAAGTTTGCCGATGAAATGAAAAGTGAATTTGAAATGAGTATTGTAGACACCTAAAAATGACCTAGACCTGCAAGCTTTATTTTAAACACTTTCGTCCTAACATAATTATGACATTTAATTATGTCCTTGGTCCACATCCGACTATTGATTAAATAATTCATAATTATTTAATTAATTCATGTTCTTTTATTCTTCATGATTATTAAATAAATAAATCTTATTTATTTATTCAATACGTCATTAATTGTCTACATCTTCCCCTAATTAAATAAATTTCTAAATTTATCTAATTACCCTTCTTCAGTCATTTCTCCCTGATTATTAAATAAATAAGTTTTATTTATTTATTTAATATGTCACTAACTGTCATAATTAAATGAACTAATTAATTGATTTAATTATTAGTCTTATTTGCTAAATTAAATTATTAAAATTAATTATTTAATTGCCAAATTTGATATTCCTCTTGTTTTAAATAAACTAAATTATTTAAAATGTCATCTCATTCTTAATTGTCAGCTCATTTTGGTAAATAATCTGAAAATTGATTATTTATTATTTCACAAAATTCACATTTGGAATTAATTTAATTCCAAATTGGTAACTTTCCTCCAGAAGTCAAGTGATCGGGTAGGTTCTTGATCTTTCCAAAATTGATCTTTAGTCCAGTCTTTATCTTCTTCATTTTCAAAAATCTTTATTTTCAAATTAATTTCCACATTTATTCTCCACCACCCATTCGATCTTCTTAGATGGCATATTGACCGCTCAATTAATGATTTTTCCCTAACCCTAATTATGGATTATCGGATTTAATCTGGGCCTCTAATTTTAGGTCTTAGTCAGGAGTCAATCTCACCCGTCCATTCAAAATGGCATTTTCTATAAAATGTCATTTTCCTCCCATTTCTCAATTACACACATAGAGAGATATTACACACAGGAACATGATATACTTATGCATTGACATACTTAGATTTATTCATAACAATTGTAGCACTTATTTGTCTTTATTTTATTAAGTCTTAGCATTGTTTAGGCATAGGCATTGTCAATCATAGTCATAGGCATAGGCATTTTCTCAAATCCTTCAAAGCTTGGTGTAGGACTTAGACTTGCATTAACAAATGGCTCACATGTCAAATATGAGGGCAACACATCAGCCAACAAGCTAGAAGGTATTACAAAATTGAATCATGGAGGTCTTGAAGGTTTTCTGGTACAATCGTTCTTTATTTTAGCTTTCATTGTGTTTTGTAATTACTTTGGGTTTTATTGTCATTCATTGATTTGATAATAACATTTAATAAAACCTAAAAAATAACCCTTACTTACATTGGTGAATCCAACATTCTATAGAAAAAATTGTGTCTTTTCTTGTTTGTTTTCACTGTTTTGCAGGTTATAGCCAAGAAGTCATACAAAATACCGTCACCTTCTTTTGAGTACAAAAAAATGTACGAATAAAATATTTTAAAATTTTTTCTAGGTTTTATAAATCTCATTTTCAGCTTTCCAAAATTTTAAACGGTTTCAAAATTGGTTAAGATTTGAGAAAGTTATGGTCATTTTAGTGATCACAGTTTTTAAAGCTTTAGTGGTTAAAACCCAAATTGTCTTTTGTTTATAACAATTTTGTCTTGCAGGATTTTGCAAAAACTTTTTTGGGTTTTGAAGGTCTATGTCTTAGCTTTCCATAGATATCTACGATTTAAAATTGTGTTTAGTTTTGAGGAAGTTATCACTATTTTAGTTTGATGTTTTCATTTAAGTTTTTTACTAATCTTTGTTTATAGCATTTGGCGGTTACTTTTCGTGGGTCAAAGGAAAAAAATTCAAACTTCTAACTCATGGTCTTGTAGGTTTGAATGTCAAAGAATAAACACTAAAACATTGTGCCTATCTTTTTCTTAGATTAGTACACACTTACTTTTAGTGCAATTAAAAAGAACAATGTCTTCTTTGCATGACTGTGTTTACAAAATGGTAGGTGAGTATGCTCTCACCTTGTGAAAACTTGGTGATCAGAAAACTAGAACTATTTTTATATGTTATTACCCCCATGACTTAGTATATCGGAGTATCCTCTCTCCTTGCGCTTTCGGGCGATCTTGGGTGTAAGAGAAACGGTTACTAACTCTAGAAATTAGGCCTGCCTGGAGATTTCATCACCCCAACATGACTCAAACTGGCAATAGAGCTAAGGCCAAGCTACCCTCGACTAGTATATAAATGTGAATCTTAATGGAAAACCTAAGATTACGAGTGTAGATGTGTCATACAGACAGAATAGTACTCCCTTAAACCCTGTTGAGCTTAACCTCTTCAGGTTGAAGTGCCACCTAATTGGTGATTAATCTCTTGCCCCATGTATGGCCACTCGAATGGGGGTCCTGAATTAAACACCTTTGTGTAGTAAGCTAAAAACCTTCTATTTGCTAGCGTAGCACCGGTCAGTGTGAAGGCATCCACACTTTCACAGTTTGTAGTAGAGGTGATCAATCTGCCCTGGGAGTTTCATGGGGGTTGGAAGCTTAGTTGGCTTGAGAAGAGAGTGCACTGTAAGGGTAGCCTGTGCAGCCAAGCTTCTGAATTCACACACTACAAATATGCGGTTGGGGAAACCCACATGGAATCTAGCGAATATTGTCCTATCCTAACCTAGGATTGTACTTGTCTTATGTGCACTTGCTTACATTCAAAAAATTATGCTTGTCAAGTGCTTGTTGGATTACTCAAACATTATACACAACATTCACAAATCTAGACACAAACAATCGACCTTAGACAACTCAGACTTTTCAACAAAACATCAGAAAACAATCTCAGTCCTCATTTTGAACTTAGACTTTGGCTTGTTCATCTCAGTCATCATTTTGAACCTATACCTTGCATTTATAACATTAAGTCCTTAGTCAAACATCATCATCTTGGTCCTCAGTCAAAATTTTGGCTTTGATCACCTTGTCATCTTACATCAATCATTTCATTAGACAAACATTATCATCACCTAGTCATCCTAGTCGACATTTTAGGAAACATAGTCTTGCATTTTCATCCTTATCGAAAATCCAAAAAACATAGGCTAGTGTCATCCTTGCATTTAATTGTCATTCTCATCATCCTCATTTGAGCAAATCCCTTTTACGGTTGAGACTAGGCTTCAAAGACAACAACGACAAATGGAAAAATTTGGGCAAGATTCCAATCCCAACATCGACAATAACACTTATGACACGAAAAAACATTGGAACTTTTCATCACAAAAAATTTTTGAGCCATTACTAAGAAGAGACCAGAATGGAAAAGTATATGTAGAAGACTTAGAAGCTGTAGCGCAAAACCCTGATATAGCCTCCTTTATAGAAAACTCAGTCTTACAAGAAACTCAAAGATATTTAGCTATAGTTTTGGACCAAGGGGCTAAGTTACCACACGACTTTGACATAAATACTATGAGACCTCCATCCATCTATCCTCACCATCAACAGTCACTTAACACAAATCCTACCACAAATTCCCAACAAATGTCCACTTATCATCCTTATCCTAACCTTGACAAGGGAAACCAACTATCCACTAATCTATACCAAGTCTCCACATCATATGCTAGTCCTTCACCTATCAATCCCGTCCAAGTCTACATGCCTTATCAACCATCTACCAACTCATGTCAAGTCCTCACATCATACCATATCGATCCCATCCAAGTCTCCATGTCCTATTTTAGTCAACCTTACACTAATCCAGCCCAAGACTCCATGGCATATCTGGTCGAAGTCCCCATGTCACATCCTATGCCGTCACATCCTAATCCAGTCCAAGTCTCCACAACATACCCTTGTCCTTCACATACTAGTCCAATGCCAGTACCCATGTCATATCCTAGCGCTTCACATAGTAGTCCTATCCAAGTCCCCACGTCTTCTCCTAATCCTTTTCAAATCACCCCCTCACAAGCCACATCTAGTCAAGAAAATTCTATCATTACTCAAAGAAACATGCCATCATCTAAACTTGAGGATACATGTCAAAACGAAAGCCCAAAGCATGACCTTATAATGTCACCCTCATGTCAAGAGCAAGGTAGTCCATCCCATGACCCTATCTTAAACTCCATTCAAGGATTCCTTGAAGACAATCATGACATCCAAAGTAAACCTACCATTGACCAAGAAGTCCAAATCCATGACAACCCCATCTTCGACCAAGACCCTACCATTGACCAAGAAGTCCAAAATGATCCACTCCTTGACCTTTATGCAATTCATGATCAAACACTTTCTGACCTTATAAAGGCCTCGACTATTGACACTTCCCATGATGAGACACTTGCCTCCATGGGACACATAGACGATATTCCTCTAGAACAAGAATCTTCCACTAGGGACATGCTTGCATATGATCAAGTTATAGCTAAAATCATTGGAATCTATGACACTAAACATAATGATGGCTTTGACATTGCCTTGGAAGCACCAACAAAATCATCTAAACCTGACATGTCACACAATCAGACCAAAGATATCAATCAAGAATATGTCCAACATGACAATGAAGCTAAGACACTTTATCAACTAGGGTCATCTACTCTTGTCAGAGCAGGCTTTCTTGCAAACAAAAATATTACAAGTGACAGTATCCACATACACAAGGAGGGGTTAGCATCTTGATTTCAAAACATCAAGTACCCCATCACAAATAGAATCTGTCAACACATGCAATATCAAGGAAAAGGACTAGGCATACACGAGCAAGGCATTCGAGAACCAATACAACTTCAGGAAAATTACAAACATCAAGGTCTTGGCTATTCCTCAGTTAGTAAATCAAACGATGTCAGTGGTACCTCCTGGATACTAGGGGCAACCTTGTCAGATACAAATGTCAAAATGGAATCCATGAGAAATCTTTGTCATAAGATTGCTGCCAACACCCCCTCCACCCTCACCATGAACCGTCATTCCATCATAAATAAACCTTCCCTTTGGAACCAACAAGGACAAAAGTCATACAAATCAAAAGATCAAAATCAAATGTCAAAGGCCATTGAATCAAACAAAAGGACAAGTAGACATATGAAATTAAAATGGATCCCAAAGAAAGATGGATCAAACAAAGACACCAAGTCAAATACAAAAGTCAATCACAATGTGGAGCCACAAGACAAGAGGACTCCCATATATAACACATGTCCACCTCCTTCAAAATGGTCATCAATCAAGGCATATAAGAGTGTTGGTTCCAAATTCCATCCCTCCAAAATCCTTCATACACCATACCAAGTTTGGAAAATAAAAAATCATTCATCCAAACGTCCAAACAATCTTTCCACGTCTACCATCATTCATCATAACCCTACATCTTGTCTAAAGTCCAATGATCCCACATCACAAATCTATCACATCATGGCAGCAACTCTTTACCACAAGGACTCTCATGGCACTCTATCGCGATGTGCGTATTTTGATAAGGCCAACTCTAGTATCAGAAAGGACCACAGTGACATCGATCAATTGTATACAAGCACTACGATCCTGACAAGACAACTACTTCAGACAGGACATTATTGGCATATCATGGCACTAGTCTCTACATCGACATCATCAGTGAATTCAGAATAGGAAAACATCATCACCCTGATGAAAACCTAGCAAACAGGCGTCTTGGTGACACCAAAAAAGAAAATAAAAAAGTCAAGAAAATAGTAAAGAGAAAATTTTCATCCAAATGGTGAAAACCTGGCAAATAGGCGCCCTGGATAAGTACCATGATGAAAACTTGGCAAACAAGCGTCATGTGTAAAATAAATCATCTATGTGGACTCTTACACTTGGGGGCAAGTTGTCTCATTTCCCATGTCTTCCTCATTACATTGACGTCCATCTAAGCCCTATCATTGCCACACATTTTTCCCACTTACCTCGATCTTGACATAAAACTAGCACACATAAATCATGCTTTGGGAAAAATATTGACATGTCTATCCTTTGGTCATACACGATTTATGAAACATCATGTCATTGACCGTGATAGTCTTATTGTCCTTATATGACATAGTCCTTGAAAATCATATGACAATTCCATTAGTCTCATGTCTCTCATCTTTTACCAAGGCCACCCCCTATCCTTTCATGCCTGTCACCTATCTTGGCTTTCCCTTGTTAAACGGTCTAAGGATAATCATCATCCCATCTATTCCTAACCAATTCATTCCAAATGCAACTAGTCTAATCCATACAAGCACATTATTCAAAATTTTACTTGACTGCATTCCTGGCCCAGTTGTAGACCACCATACTTTTGTCACATTATTGTCATCGTCCTCATGTTGTTTCGGGATGCGTCCTTCCCACGTCAAACAATGTTGTCATTACTTGTCAATTGATATTTAGCTTGACTAGGGGCACAATCATGTTTGTCCTTGGATTCTCATGTGTAGGCATCAGTCATATGCATTTGTCACGATCCTCTTAAATGTAAAAATCCAAAAAAAAAATCATAAAACGAAAAAAATACAAAAACATTATAAAATGTCCTGAAGAAAGACCAAAAACATCATAAAATTTCCTAAAGAAAGACCTAAAATCATAAAACGTCCTGAAGAAAAACACAAAAACATCCAAATCAATGTCAAAATCCTAAAAATGGAGTCAAAGTAAGTCATGTCAGTCAGTCCATGTCATTGTCGAACTACGTTGTCTCTGCACATTTGCTACATAGGCAAGGCCATCAGTCAATGAGTCCCCGAGACATTAGGTCAGTCCTTTTAGGTTTGTCCAAATAAAATCATGGCATTTGTCACAATCGTCACATCGGTCAAATAAGTCAGACATAGTCAAACTCAAACACAAGACAGTCATTCGAAACGTCAATGTCAAAATTGGTCAAAATCAGACAACATAAGCTAATCAATCATACAATCAACATCAGTCAACTTGCCAAAACATATTAATCAAAACAATGTCAATCTCATCACTTTTTGGTCCTCTTTAAGATGTGTCCTCAGATTTGGGCCTCGTCAAAATGTCTTTCACCTTTTTCAGGATGTGTCCTTCCTGACAATAGGCCCCGTGAAACTGTCAACACTGTCAAATTGGAAAAACTCTTAAACTGCCCAAACTATCAAATCGACAGGAAATTAGTCTTTGGAAAACAAACATTGGCAAACAAAATAAAATGGCTGTTAATCTTTTTGGTCTATCTTGTCTTATCTTTTGACTATCTTGGCTATTTTGTCTTATATTTTTAGTGTCTTGTCTTTTTGGTCATGTTACTAGCTACCTCGAGGATGTCCCATGAAGGATTTAGAGATGCGATGACGTCTCCTGACCTATTTTATTTTCTTTGACTGCTGTCTATGGATTGTGTTGACAAAAAGACTAGGGCAACTTCACCCTTAGTATGAGTTAGGACATTCCTTGTCTGTGATTGTCTGTTTGTCAAATGGATGACCTTGCACACCTTGGTCTACATCATATCATGGTGTTTGTTGTCCATTTGTGTCATTTTACTGCCCCATGATGATTAAGAGAAATAAATATTAAAGTCCTACTGCAAGTTTTGAAGGATTCTTTCATCTGGTCTGCATCTTCATCATCTATATCTTTTGCACTAACATTCCTTTGTCTCTTCATATTCTAAGTCTTCTCATCAATTTCGAGAGCACACTCATGTTCTTGGAACCTGTCTGTCCTCTCGAGGGGGCATACCACAACCCTCCTCATCATTCTTCCTCATCTTATTTTGCACTAGGGCACGACTTTGGCTTATTTTCTTTGTCATAATGCGATACACGACATTATGACAAAGAGGGGAAAAATGTAAACACCTAAAAATGACCTAGGTCTGCAAGCTCTATTTTAATCACTTTCATCCTAACATAATTATGACATTTAATTATGTCCTTGGTCCACATCCGACTATTGATTAAATAATTCATAATTATTTAATTAATTCATGTTCTTTTATTCTTCATGATTATTAAATAAATAAATCTTATTTATTTATTCAATACGTCATTAATTGTCTACGTCTTCCCCTAATTAAATAAATTTCTAAATTTATTTAATTACCCTTCTTCAGGCATTTCTTCCTGATTATTAAATAAATAAGTTTTATTTATTTATTTATTTAATATGTCACTAATTGTCATAATTAAATGAACTAATTAATTGATTTAATTATTAGTCTTATTTGCTAAATTAAATAATTAAAATTAACTATTTAATTGCCAAATTTGATATTCCTCTTGTTTTAAATAAATTAAATTATTTAAAATGTTATCTCATTCTTAACTGTCATCTCATTTTGGTAAATAATTTGAAAATTGATTATTTATTATTTCACAAAATTCACATTTGGAATTAATTTAATTCCAAATTGGTAACTTTCCTCCAGAAGTCAAGTGATCGGGTAGGTGATCTTTTGATCTTTAGTCTGGTCTTTATTTTCGTCATTTTTGAAAATCTTTATTTTTGAATTAATTTCCTCATTTATTCTCCACCGCTGATTCGATCTTCTTAGATGGCATATTGACCGCTTGATTAATGATTTTTCCCTAACCCTAATTAGGGATTATTAGATTTAATTTGGGCCTCTCATTTTAGGTCTTAGTCAGGAGTCAATCTCACCCATCCATTCAAAATGGCATTTTCTATAAAATGCCATTTTCCTCCCATTTCTTGATTACACATACACACAGAGATATTACACACAAGAACATGATATACTTATGCATTGACATACTTAGATTTATTCATAGCAATTGTAGCACTTATTTTTCTTTATTTTATTAAGTCTTAGCATTGTTTAGGCATAGGCATTTTCTCAAATCCTTCAAAGCTTGGTGTAGGACTTAGACTAATATTTTCAGATTGCTCGTATGTCGAATCTGAGGGCAACACATCAACCAACAAGTTAGAAGGTACTATGGAGGTAATCATGGAAAATTCAAGAAACATGTATAGTTGTTTTATTGTTTAATTTCCTTTGTACTCGATAGGTCTTTGGGTTTTATTGTCATTCATTGATTTGCTAACCTTTAATCAAGACCTAAAAAATAACCCTTAGTTACAAGTATGATTGGAGAGATGAAGTTCTTTCTGGGATTACAAGTCACTCAGTTAGACAATGGGATTTTGATATCTTAGTCAAAATATGTGAGAGAGTTGTTGAAGAAGTTTGGCATGGAAGACTCAAATCTTGTTGGTACACCCATGGTAACCGAATGCAAGTTAACACAAAATGATGAATCTCCTAAGGAAAATAAAACAAGATACAATTCAATGATTGGTGGATTTCTCTACTTAACTCAGACTAGACCAGACATCATGAATGTTATGTGAATGGTTGCTAGATATCAAGTTGATCCGAAAGAATCTCATGTGACTGTTGTAAAGAGAATTTTCAGATACCTGAAAGGAACAATTGATTTTGGGATTTGGTATCCTAAATATGACGATCTTATCTTGAGTGCCTATACTAATTCAGATTGGGTAGGAGATGTAGATGACAAGAAAATCACAAGTAGTGGTTCCTTCTTCCTAGGGAAGAAGCTGGTGTCTTGGTTGAGTAAAAAGCAGAATTCCATATCCCTATCTATTGCTGAGGCAAACTATATTGCTGCTACAAATAATTGTACTCAAGTGTTGTGGATGAAACATATGCTGAAAGATATTAGAGTAGTATATGATGAGCCTATTGCCGTATATTGTGACAACTCAAGTGAAATAAACATATCAAAGAATTCAGTGCTACACTCTAAGACCAAGCATATATCAATCAAGTTTCACTTTCTGAGGGAGAAAGTGAGTGAGAAAGAAGTCAGACTAGAGTATGTGCCTACCAAAGAATAGATTGCAGAAATTTTCACCAAGCCATTGCCAAAGGACACTTTTGAGTATCTTAGAGGGATGTTAGGGGTGATTGCCACTCCTGATATGAACTAGAGATGCATTTACTTGCATCAATCCATGCGATTCATAGCTATATTCTGATCTGGATTGATGTTTCTGTGGCTGCTACTCAAGGGGAGTAGTCAGATGTGCAAATATGTGGTTCAAAGCTTGTATGTGGAAAGATAATTCTTATCTTTTTTATTGATGTCAAAGGGGGAGAAGATTCATGTGAAAAACTATGAATTATCTAGGGAGAAGAGCCTTGTGGGGAGAAGATCATGTAGAAGGAGTTGAGGAGAAGAGTTAGAATCTAAGGGGGAGTAAGTGCTAATTGAGAGTTGTGTTGATGGTGTTTTTCACATCATGTGTTGCCATCAATGCCAAAGGGGGAGATTGTTGGATGTTGTGGTTGTGTTATTGATATGTGGTTTTCATTGATGTTAACACTATTAGCCTTTATGTATTATAGGCTGTATATGTCAAGGATATTGAGAAAATTGTTAAAGTTTGAGTTGCAGGTTGATAGTGGAATAGTGAAGGTCATGAAGGTGTCTTGCTTAGTATGTTGATGATCAATTATTTTGGACTAAAGGGTTTACTATTGAGTGTATCTAGTTTATCCACCAAAAGTTTCAAAGGTCCACATGAAGATTTAATCGTGTTATGAATAGTTGTGTTTTGACATTTTTTCTGTGGCTTTAGTTAGTGTTATTGATTGAATTTGATGCGATTCTAGTAATTTCAGTGGTTGTGGATGCCTCTCTAATGATTCTTGGTGCTTTTGGATGTTTCTAGATCATGCTCTATCTTTGTTACATGTCTGTGTTGATCGGTGTGTTCGTGGTCAATGATTTTTCTCTTGTGTGTTCAAGTTTTTATGTTCTTGGTCGACATGGTGGTTGTAACATGTTGTGGATCCTTGGAGATTAAAAATTGAATGTTTGGTGTGATTGAGGATATTTTTTTAAGTCTTCATTATATTGTGGCCAACGGTGTTTGATCCACATTGAAAATTTACTTGTAAATTTGGGTCGACATTGTGTATATGTTTTATGTTTCATATTTTATTTTGGCCAACAAAGTTGTTGATGTAATTCCATGTTACAGATATATAAGAGCAGTTGTTTGTGTGAAGTTAAAGTGTGTGTGTGAGAAGAAGAAGAGAAAATGTGTGAATAGTGATGTAATCATTTGACTGCAGAGTAGAGTGTGAAGGAGTGTTTCTATGCTTAATGAGAACTGTAATCAGGCTTTTATAGAAGCAATTTTCTTAATTCATACCTTGTGAATCTAATCTGAATTTCTATAAGACAGTGTGTCTTCCTTGGGCAATGAGCCCTCTTGTATTTGAGCAGTGAGCTCTAGGCAGTGTGCCTGAATGCATGTGCATTCCCATTATTCTTCTTTATAATTTTAACAAGGTATAATATTATGGACTGACATCCACCATGGTTTTCCCCTAATAGGGTTTCCACATAAAAATCTTGGTGTTATTTGTGTTTTTGATGTGCTGATTGTCTATGGTTAATTACTAATTCATCAAATTTGAGATTAAGTAAAGTTAAGTTTGAAAAGTTTAAATATTTTGTGACAACAGATTCACCCCGCTCTCAATTGTTTGTCCTTGTTTTTCCAACATATTTGAAATATGACACTAACAAGCACTCTGATATTGGAACACTCTATTTTCTTCTTGCTTCTGCTATGCCACAATCCCACATCCCACTAGTTTCACTATAATCATTGATTATATTCATACATACATGGATGCACTCCATTTCTTCAAGCTACATTACAATGCATTTGAACATTTGAAATATATACATGACACCATATTAACAATCTGCTAGGTTGGCCAATGATCCACCAACCTAGACAACATAGGGTGAACCTAAATTCAAATCACATGAAACATGTAATACACTTGTCTGAACTTGCCACCAAAATCACTTGACACCTTACGCCACCAAGGGAACCTTAAATAGGTCCTATCCTCACTCCACACACTTGAATTTAATTCTGCACACTTGTAGCCATTACCACACATGTCTTGAACTTAGAATGGCTTGACAAGACTTATGATACTTCAAACTCCTTGCACACTAAGCCCTGCCACCAGAAACTCAGGAAACTAATAGAACTATTATATGAATACTCTCCTTCAAAACCATAGTGCTACAACACATTTCTAAAAGAAATTAAACCCATACTAATTAACCTCTCCACCCAAAAGATATCCTCCTGAACCACCACACTCATGTTGACTATATACCCAACATGGTATAATAAATTCATTAACTATTGTTAGATTTCATGAGAAGCAAGAACCAAGCCAAGATCTGATGTTGGTCATAGATCACATGCAACTTCACTCAAAAGATGATCAAAGATTAAAATAGTAGAATGAAGAGAAATATGAAATGAGAGAAAAATAGAGATAAGAAAAGAGAAATTATAGAATACTCATAATACTCTCATTGAGCGATCACCGAACTAGCCAAATTAATGAAGGTGAGAGGAGAGTGCTCGATATATAGAAAAATAAGGATAAATACATCCGAGAGGTGCATTAATTCCTACTACCCATAAAAGGTGGGAGATTTTATCTACTTGGTAAATGACAAAACATGTGGCATAACATCCTTAGGTGAAGACAAAAAGGAGGTGGCACATAAAGCCAAAAGAGGGTGAGAAACCCAACTACCCCATAACTTACCTAGGTAAAAAAAAAATAGTGGTTATGTGAGGTGGCACAACAAGCCAAAATAGGATGTGTAACTCAACTACCCATGTGTGGGAGAGAGTGACACATGTAGCTGATGTATTTCACTACGTTTTCTCACATTAACCACTCCTAATAAACCTAAGCAAGATTAAATAATATGTGTAGGGAAAAAGAAACACCCCTAACATAAGTAAAATAAAAACCTACACTAACAACTATTTGAAGGAAACCATGCTACAACTAACATGATACAATATATGATAGATTATACAACCTACATAATATTCTTTCAAAACCTTAATATTGTTGTCAATACTTATACTCCTTATACAATCTTTCTTCATCTTCACAACCTTCACATCTAATAGCCTTGACACCATTTGATAACCACTGACAGTAGCAATGACCCGCTGACATTAGTTTGACATCAATGGCAACCTATTCTCAATAATCTCCCCCTTTTTCATTGATAGCAAACTACAAAATACTAGGACCAACAAAACACACACTAGAACAAAATGTCTAAGTTTGAATGATTCATGTGTTGTCCCATTTACTCCCCTTGTGAAATATATGACATTGAAAGATAGAAAGAAAAGATGGTTATTCTTTTTGAGAAATTCAACATCCACCTTCTTCATAATTTAGCATTTCCTCAATTCAATTCTTTCTCCCCTATGATGGATATATTCTTTCTAATAAATTCAACATTTTGAGGTCACTTTCTCTCCCTTTGACATCAATGGAAAATGATCAACATGCTCACTTTCTCCCTATATCTAATATCAATATGCTCACTTTGTTTGTCTATTTGGTATAATGCAACATATAGAACCTTGTTTCAAGATAGAATTCCCCTAATTCCATGCATCACAATTTCTAAACAACATTCTGCAATAGCACATACCCTTCTTGCAGTAGGGATGCCAAGCTCCCCATCACCCTATGCTTTCCTCTTGAATCAAGAGGGAGTAACAAGTCCCAACTTCTACTGGAGAAACTCAAATGTCTCCTAAGGAAGTGGATTTGTGAATATGTCTACAAATTGTTCCTTGTATCCACATATTCCAACTTTACTTCTTTTTCTACAACCTCTTGCCTCAAGAAATGATATTTGATTGCAATTTTTTTTTCTTGAGTGCATCACTAGATTCTTTGAAATATTTATTGCACTTGTGTTATTGTGAAGAATAGTGATAGGATCTTCAAATTCAACCTTCATCTCCTTCAAGTTTTGCTTCATCCAAAGCACCCGAGTTCAACAAGATGTTGCAACAATGTATTGTTCTTCTACTATAGATAAAGAAGCTGATTCCTGGTTCTTACTTAGCTAAGACATCAAACTATCTCCAAGGAAGAGTGCTCCACCACTAGTTCTCTTCCGGTCATCTACAGATCTTGCCCAATTTGTATTTGTGTATGCTATAAGAGTGAAATTTTCACTCTTTGAATACCAAAGAAAAAGTTCTTTAGTAGCCTTCAAATACCTAAGAACTCTCTTCACCCCCTTTACATGAGTCTCTTTAGGTGTTATTTAAAATCTAGCAATCATTCCAACTACCTATATAATATCTAATCTAGATGCTATCACATACACCAAAATATGAATCATAGATTGGTACAATGCTTGATCTACTAGAGAAAACTCATCATCCTTGTTCAACTTACACCCGATAACCATAGGTGTTGCAACAGGTTTGCAATCTTCCATACCAAACTTTCTTAACATCTCCTTTATGTATTTGTGTTGTGAAATAAAAATCCCTTTTTTTGATTGACCAATATGTGATCCCAAGAACAAAGACAATTCTCCTAACATAGACATCTCAAACTCATTTTGCATAGCCTTCTATTTTTTTTTTGCACATTTCATCACCACTTCTTCCAAAAGTAATGTCATTAACATAGACCACAATTGTCAACATTTGTTCTCCTATTTTTATGTACAAATTGCTATCCACACAACCTCTTTGAAATCCTTGTTGCTGCAAGTATCCATCCAACCTTGCATACCAAGCTCTCAGAGAATGTTTGAGTCCATACAAGTCCTTCAATCTACAAACATAATCCGGATTGTTAGTGTATTGAAATCCTTCCACTTGCTCAATATAAAATTCTTCAAGTTGTCCATTCAAGAATGTTGACATCACATCCATCTAATACACATTAAAATTCTTGAATGTTGAGAGAGCTAAAAAAATCTTGATTTCCTCCAATCTAGCCATTAGAGAAAAATTATCCTCAAAGTCTATACCTTCAACTTGAGCATAACCTTTACACAAAATTCTTGCTTTGTTTTGGATAACTTCACCTTCTTCATTCAACTTGTTTATGAATACCCACTTGGTTCCAATCTCATTTTTTTCCTTAGGCCTGAAGACAAGTTCCAAAGTTTCATTCTTCATGACCTGATTTAGTTCCTCTTCCATAAAATTTATCCATCCTTGTTCATTGCTTGCTTCTTTATACGACTTAGGTTCTATCTCTGATAGCAAAGCAAAATGTACTTGTTCTTTTGATCTTTCTAGCCCATTCTAAGTTAGAACCCCATTGTCTTTGTCACCAATAATATGATCTAGAAAATGATTTTTCTAAACAAACTCAGCTAAATTTTTAAAAGAAACCTCTTCTAGTTCTTTAATGTTACTATGAACCGATTGACTGAGGTTTCTTGATTCTTGGCATATCCTAGGCCAACCCTTTTGAACTAACCTTGACAATGTCATCAAAATTCGTGTGTCCTAACCTTTTATGCCAAAGTCAACTTTCATCCTTTTGTGCAGTGAGACATCTCTTTCCATTCAACTCACTGAGGTGATAAATATCATTCTCTCCTACTTCCTTCCAGAATCAACTCACTGGTACTTGTTTTTCTAATTTCACAACCATCAACACTAAAGGATAATTGATATCCCTTATCACACATTTGATTGACACTCAAAATATTGTGTTTTAAACCTTTAAAATACAAAACATCATGGGTCTTAGTCTTACCAACATCAAGACTTAATGTAACCTTATTAGATATTTTAGAAATAGAATTGTTTGCAAGGTTAATTAAACCACCTTCAAATTCTTTGAAATTCACAAACTTAATTTTATCTCTAGTCAGATGACTAGAGAAATTATTTTCGGTGATCCACGAGCTCTTCCTTTCCTTTTGAGTGCACAACATTATTTGAGTAATCAAATACTTCTCAAAATTCTTCTCTTCTAAAGCCTTCTTCCATAATTTCTCCAGAACATGTCACTCTTTCCTTTCTCCAATAACTAGAAACTCACAAAATTACTTCTATAGTTCCTTGCAATATTTCCAAAGTTGTTGCACTTGAAACAAACAAGATTGAAATTGAACATAGGTGCAAACACATTATTACTGACAAAATTATTTCTTCTTACTGTAACTCTTCTACAATTCATAGCCTTATGTCCATAATCATTACAACTAAAATAATAACCAAAAAAAGGAAAAAATGACTTGGTATTGTATCCTTGTCCATTGAATCTCCTCTTTTTGTTCTGCACTTGAATTAATCCATCATTCTGAGTCATGCTTCCATTACTTTTCGATGTCCTCTCTGATTTTGAACTTCTAGAACCTATCACGTTTGGACTTGCCTTAGTACTTTTCTCTGACTGTTCTGTCACCTTTTTTTTTTATCATCAAAACTAATTTTTATTTTTCCATGTGAAACTTTCTAACCTTCTAATATCTAATCTAGGGTTTCAGTACTTTTACTGAACTTCAACTGTAGTTGTTGATTTTCCTTCTCAAGCTCTATTCTGGGTACAAATATTTTTTCCTCAAGCTTTTCATAGTCTTTGTCTCTTGCTAGTAACTTCTTTGTCAGAACTTTTTCAACTCTCTTAGCTTCTTCTGCTTGAGTCCTTAGATCAACAATGATCGTTTAAAAAATCTTCAAATATTTTTCTATTTTCTCTTTAGCTCTTACTTCTACAATTTTGATATTCAACTTCTTGACCTCTCTTTTGGCCCATAATAAATTCTTTGTAAGATCTACTTCTTCTTCATCATTTTCTCCGAAACCCATCTCAACATCACCATTAGTAGTTTCAAAATTCATGAATACAACTTTTACATTTTCATCAAATAGATCCATCTTCATCTTCTTCTATAGAATATTATTCTTCTTCCTCATTATTACAAAATATTCTATGATTTCTCTATCCTTTCGATCTTCTTTCAATACTTCTTTCCATTCTTTTGTTTAAGATTTTTAGTATTCTTATGGGGGACATTTAGCCATAAAATATCCAACTTCTCCACAATTAAAACACTTGAAAGGTAATTTACCTTTATACTTACTAGAACCTCTTTGCAGTTTTCTGACAAAATTTACTTCTTCCAAATCTAATCCTTAATCAGAATCTAGATCAACCTACTTTAGAGATACTCTAAAATCAACTTATTTTTTGATAGAATATTCACTTTCAAGTCTCATCTCAAATGCAGTTATTATTCCATGTAACTCAATCAAATTTAAAGTATTCACATCTCTAGCTTCTTCAATAGAATTTTTTTTAGGATTAAACCTTCTAGGTAGGGATTTGAGTACCTTCTTCACAGGAACATTCTCATCCAAGGTTTCACCAAGACCTTGAATATGATTGAAAACTTCATCAACCCAGAGCATGAATGTAGCAATGTTCTCATCTTCTTTCATTTTTAGACCTTCAAACTGAGCTTTGTAAGTCTACAACTTGGCTTCATTAACTTTATCATCACCTTCATAGATAGTTTCCAAATTTTCTCACATTTCCTTTGTTGTTCTACATTCCATTACTTTTGAAAACTTAGTATTAGTCAAACCACATAAAAGAGCATTCCTAGCCTTAGCATTGATTTTATAATCCATCTTTCCAATTTGATCTCTAGGAGGGTTTTTAGGGACTTGATAACCTTCTAAAATCAAATTCCAAATATCCATTCCTATAGCTGTCAAATATGACTTCATAGTAACTTTCCAAAAAGAAAAGTTAGATCCATAAAAAGGGTATGTGCAGGATCATCATGGAAAAAACAGGCCCTTGAGTGGCAAAAAAATCAAAAAAATCAGAGTTAGGCAACTTGATGTAAAAATTTGAATAAGTTATCTATATTATTTCAAAAATATGTAAGAATAGAATCTGTAGCAAATTGAATGTAGTTTCTAAACTACTAGGTTTTTTAAAAAAAAATCTATTTGGTGAAAATTTGAAATTTCAATGCAATGGTACTTAAATTTTAGGGAAAAATAAGAAGTAGGTGTCTGACCACCCTAACCACAATAAAATGATAATATTTTTTATAATATTTTATATATAGGTAGAGGACTCATGCCCCAATGTGATGCATATTTTTTGTAATTTTTTCCACGTAAATAATTAATTATGAATTTTTAATTACAATTTTTTTAAAAATATAAAGAATCGTATGTCTGACCACCTTAACTTGGTCAAAACTTCATGAAATTCATTTTTTATTTTTTTAATCCTATATTATGCAAAGCATATAATGTGACACATGTTTTGGATTAAAAAAATGTGATACCGTTTGAAAGCTATAAATGTTTCTCAATTAGCCTATCAATCAGGACTTTAGTCGTAATTTGAATAGAAAATGAATAATAATTACTTATTAAATTCAAAGTAAAGCATAATTTATATTGGTGGAATTATGAGAATATCCTTTAAAAACCCTTTTCATTTCATGAATTTTGGGTAACAAAATAGTCGTCAGCCACATACCCATCATATTGCCACTTTTTGGCCCATCACTATCCTGCACATACCCAAAAATCGATACTTTGTTTCTAGAAGAAATATCATATGCCATACTGGATCTACCTTAAGTTGTTAGACTCCTTCAAAGGAACTTAGCTCTGATAAAAATTGAAAGGTACACAATCTAGTACGAGGGGGGTGAACTAATAGATCCAAACAATTACAATAATTTTAGAAACCTTTGCAGCTACTTTATGGTTTTTAACATTAAGAGCATTGAACCATACAAGCTAGTAAATTAAGCAATTAAATCACAACAAACGATAATGCATAATGGCATATTTTTACATGGAAACCCAAAATGGGAAAAACCATGGTGAGAAGCTCTCACAAGAAGGAATATAATAATGAAATTTTACAAAATGAACTAGGCACCAACCTACTGGAGATACCAATCCCAAAAATATTTAGTAGGCACCAACCTATAGGAGACACCAATCCCCATTGGAACAAAGACACCAATCCCTCCCAGAACAATACAACAAGTAGAACACCAATCCTACCAGAATAAAAATAATAGTGCATTTGAAATATGACACTAGAAAACACTCTGATGTTGGTACACTCTATTTTCTTCAACTTTTTCTATGACACAACTATACATCCCACTACTTTCACTGTAATTATTAATTACATTTAGATATACATGGATGCACTATGTTTCTTCAAGTTACATTACAATGCATCAGAACATTTGAAATATATAAATGACACTACATTAACACTCATCTATGTTAGCCAGGGATCCACACCGACTTAGCCAACATAGGATGAACCTAAATTCAAATTATTTGAAACGTGTAATATGCTGGTCTAAACTTGCTACCAAAAGCACTTGACACCTTGTGCCACCAGGGGAACCTTAAATAGGTCCTATCCTCACTCCACATGCTTGAATTAAATTATACACTCTTACAGTTGTTACCGCACATGCCTCAAACTTAGAATGGATCGATGGGTCTTCTAATACTTTAAAATCCTTGCACACTAAGTCGTGCCATTGAAAAACTCAAAAAACTGATAGAACTAGTATAGGTATACTCTCCTTCCAAACCACAAAGATACAACACATTTATGAAAAAAATGCTAGCCATATTAATTAATCTCTCTACCCAAAATATATCCTCCTAGACCACCACACTCATGCTGACTACATACTCAACATGGTCTAATAAATTTATTAACTATTTGAAGGAAATCACACCAAAGTTGACATAATACAAGATATGATAGATTAGACAACCTACACAACATGCTTTTGAAACCTTAAGATTGTTGTCAATACTTATACTCCTACAATCTTTCATCTTGACAATCTTCACATCTGATAGCCTTGACATGCTTTGATAACCATTGATATCAACAATGACCTATTGACATCAATTTGATATCAATGACAACCTATTCTCAACACTTTCTTCTGCATTTATCTCCATTACCAACTTAATCATTTTAATAAGTTCTATCTTCCTTTTGTTATCTCCTATTTTCATGGGTCTTTTTGATCTAGATTTTCATTAATCCTTATATATCCCATCATTAATTTAATTTTAAGTAGTTATATATTTTTAGATATCTTTTCAAATCCCTTCCCCCTTCCTATTTTTCATCCCTTAATTCCCTACCCCCTCTCACAGGGTAGTATCTAAGAGTTTTATTTGCATATTTTAAGAAAATATTCTTTTTTATTAACTATCCTATTTTCTTTTGCTACCACTTTTTTTGTACTTTGTATTTTCGTCATTTTTCTCTCTAGGGTCCTAAAAAAAAAACCAATGTAGGAAATAGGAAAAGGGGAATTGTAGTCTAGAGATATGTACCCTAGAGTATACATCAAGAGAAAAGAGTAATTGCGAAGGAAAAATATATCTAAATGTATTCCATATGCAACTTAAATAAAAATCTCATTCATTCATAACACTTGTTGAAATTTCTTGCCACCCTTAGATGAACCATCATTGATAAAAAATATGAGAGATCCCACATGGGCCATCTTGCATGAGTTTTCCTCGAGGGTTCCTAAATTGGCTAAGTCCCAAACTTTTGGGTTTTCGAGCTTTCACTTACCTGCTTACTCACATGCCTTCTTCATCTCTCTTTCTCCTTCTTAGCTTCATTCCCCTTTTTCTTCTAATTATTTTGGGTTTTGACCTTCGACCTTTTCCCTTACCCTTTACCCCTTACCGATCTCTCATGGTAAGCCTCAAGGGATGCAGGAGCATCCTTGGTTCTTGGTAATCTTGCATCAACAAAAAATATTTTCATTCATTTTTATTCTTGTTTTGTTCTTGCTCAATTCATGTTGGTGGATTCATCATATTTGCTCACTAGACCTTGTGGATCTATGTTTTCATTGTGGACATGTTCATTTTCCTTATTCCAAGATTTGAGCATGATTGGATTTTTTTTCTGGAAAGTTATCACTTCCGGATTTAGTGGCAATTTCTTGAATTGGCACTAGAATAATTTTCAAGCCTAACAACTAGTTTGATCGCTTGTGGATCTTTCCTGTAACTTGTAGATCCTAACGGTGTGACTCAAATTGTTCTGTGGAGTGTCCCTAACCTTAATTATAGGTCCACATTTCATCCTATGCATTCATCGAGGAGTAATTCAAATTTGAGGCTGACCTATTCATGCACACGTTATATTTTCTTTCATTGGAGATTGTAATGATCTTTGGTTGACGTGGAAGATTCTAGATTTGCTTATATGATATAAAGCTTGTAATAGATCATTAGGATAGTAGAAGTTGATTAAGTAGGTTAATGTGGATTTAGTATGTAATATTTTCGACCATGTTAAGGAGCATATAGGAATATTTTCTTTGAGCATGTTGTATTAGGCCTGCAAGCAGAATCTGTAAGCCCGAATATTGCCCACCGATTGTAATCAAAATTTCTGATAATAAAAATGTTTGAATCTGCATTTTCCTCCATATTCTATGTTGATTTTTTTGTGTAACTCTTGTTGCATGGTCTGGACTATTGTCTTTGAGGACCCTCCTACCGTGGCTACACCATCAAGCCTTACCCTAGATCACCAAAGCTCGATTAAGTTTTCAAGATTTTCCTATCTTGGTTTGTTAGACTTTGGGGGTCTGTCTTCCCTCTCTCCTCTTCCTTTTTTCACCTTTCTTCTATCAGTTTTTGGGTGTCAAATTTCGGCCTTCCCCTTTAACATCTTCTTTCCCTTCATTGATCCTCGCCCAATGGCCTAACACTCGATCCCTGAAGGTCTGATGTTATCACTTGCACACTTACTTTTTCACCTTTCTCATTCCATCTCTTCTTCCCAATGATGCCTTGATTCCAATTTTAGCTAAGTGTCAAGTTATTTCATGTCATCCTTTGACCTTCTCCATTACATCTTACCTTTCTTTGATAAGAGGTAACCCATCTCCTCGATCCCTGATGCTCATTCAAAGAAGGTTCTTTTCGATGGTCGTAGTTCCTTATTCCTTTGGTACGTGGTAAGTTGCGGGCCCAACACCTGAATTCCAATGGCCCAAGGCCCGATCTTTGAAGGCTCCTCGTCAAAGAGAGATGAATATTAGAGTGAGCTAAAATGTGGTCCCTTCAATATTTTGAGAGAGTTGTATCAAGGAGATAATATGATATCGAAGTGAGTTGTTTTGCGGTCCCTTCAACATTTCAATGGAAGGAAAGATCTATTCATCGAAGGGAATGATGAATATTTGCTGGACCTTGATGCTTGTCCCTTTGAAATTCCAGTGATGTTATTTTCAAGGCTCAACACCATTTAATTCATATGCTTCCAAAGGCAATTTTTTAGGCCTAATGCCCCAACGATCCATGGTTTGGTGCGCTTTTGTTCAACAATGCCATTAATGCACAACTACCAACCAACTACCAGATCTATTTTTTAGGGCTTCAAGGATAACCTTAATGCTTTCTTTGACTCGTCCAAGTGTATTTGTGGCATCCATGCTCATTCATTGTTGCTTTCTTACCCTTTCTAACAATCCCTTACCCATTTCCCTAACTTTGTGGGGGATTTTGGATGAATTTTTGGCAAATGTTTATGGTAGGATGGATGGTGTGCAAGTTGGTTCTCTCTAGGCTCTCTTGGCATTGTTTTCATGAGCAGATATATTTGTAATTTCTAACCCTAGTTAGGGTTAGGGCTCGGTTTGTTCTTCTAAGTTATGCTTGATCTATAAAGGCAAGAAATGTATTCATTTAAGGGTTGTTGGTTCTTCCTCTGGCTCCTCTGGGGTTTTACTTTTGTAGACTGTATTTTAAAGTCTAGCATTGTAAAGATTGGATTTTTTCCTCTACATTAATGGAATGGATCAAGTTTTCCTCCTCTCAACTCTTTTGTGTTTGAGTAAGTTTATTACCTTGCATATTTGAGTGTTTGTTGATATTTTCATGCATGCATGTTATGTTAAATTGTTTACGATTTCTGGTTGTGAAACCCTCTTTCCTTCTAATGCCTTGTAAAACTCTAACCTTTTTGTATTCATATAAATTTAGACCAAACAGAGAGTTGTGAAAGTCCCCTTTCCCCTCTTCAATGATGTACTATGTAATATTGGTTAGGAATAAACAACCTTTCCATCTTGGTGTATCACCTCCATTTTTCCTTTCATGCATTCCTTCTAACCCTTTTCCCTTGTGAGCTATTAGAGTAGGGTAGTGGTAGGTTTTTGTGTGTTGGGTTGGACAAGAACTTCACATTTGGATTGAAAAAGGAAGCCAACCTTATCCAAAGATTCAACCTCATACATGTAAAGGTCCCACACCTTGAGGTCATTTCCATTGTGTCATAGGAATGTTGAGATTCATGCTCAACAGGGTGCAAATTCATGTGACAACAACACTTATATTGACCAAACCCTTATATATCCACATACACACCTATTTATATATCATGTATAATAGTTACAATGGCATGTCTTAGTATTTTATCTATATTATCATTCTCTTATCTTTTCCTATCACATACCCTATTCTATATTTTGCATATATCGATATCTTGTATCTATTACATACATATATTTATACATTGTCTCTTAAAGAAATGTGAGCCTTATATGGTACCTCTTACTTATTCTCCCTTATCATCCTTAGGTTTTACAAGTCCTACATAGTAGCTTTTGGTACTGCATTGTGATTTTCTAATAGTTCCTCACCACTTACAAAGTTGAACATGCATCATTTGATAATTTAGAATAACTTGAGACATATGCAACTAGTAAATTATCTCAATGACAAACCCTTATTGAATATATTAGCTTTATATTTATAACATTCAGTTACATTACATTCATCTTGTCCTATTGGGGTTTCTAGGAGCTCTATACCAATAAAGCATTCAATGCACTAACACATTAATTTTTAGAAAGATCTTCCTTTGATTTATTGTTATCCCAAGGAAACAATTTTTTTAATTTTCACATAGATAATTAGCCCCTAGTTGTTTATAGGTTGCAATAGTTGTGCTTTTCATTTATGGAATTCAAGCTACAAATAACAATCTTTTTCATCTTCACATGGATTTGTAATTGTATTTGTGCCTCTATGGAGTCTAAATAGCATTTTGGTATGATTCAAATAATTATATAACTCCATCATAGTTAGTTCCAAAAATCAATTACATTTTAGAAAGTGTAAGTAGGTGGAAATTGACATTTCAACAATAATATAGGGATTTTAATTGTTGAAGGATGTTTGAGTTGTAATGGGGATTAGGTATTTGAGGTTTGATATATAGGGATGGTAAGAGAATGATCAATATAATCCTGTGGCCCCAACATGGTGTAATAATATAATAGTGGGGATATAGGGATCAATATCTCTAGGAATAATTTGGCAAAGGTAAGGATGGTTATCAAAACCTTGAAGGTCTAAAAGTGATACTTGTTGAAAGACAAGAAAGTGAGGTTTGAAGAAATAGGATACCATTCAAATGATTTACAAAGGTAGGATGGTATTAAAAATCCTAGAGGTTTGAGAGAGGAAAACATGGTAGGGTGGGATTCAAGAAAATGAGATATTGAGCACTACTAAAATAAGTACATATATGGAAGGGAAAACCTAAAATACCATGAGAAATAGGAGATGGGAAAGTGGGGATCAAGGTCCTAACACACCTAATGAAATTTGGAAGAACATGATGGAATGAACTGAAGGCTCATAATATTTTTATTCAAAAGGAAGAAGGGACCAAGAATTGGGAATAGATACATTATCATCTCAATAAAGAAAAATAAGACATGAAAATACAATAAATATTTGAGAGTTAGAATTTTAAGATATAGGAACCCTTAAGTATAAAAGTAGGGTAAATTATATAGACCCATTTCATAGTAGAGATTGAGACTTTAGGGGATAGGGTCCATTAAGACTAGAGATCAAAGAGGGAAGGGGATGTATGGAAACCCAAGGAAAACATAGAAGTGGAAATTAGGATGGTACTAAATACAAAACGTGCTTTCTGAAGGGGAAGTGGGGATTAGATATTTTTCACACTCAATGCCATTAAGGATAACTTTTTTGACATACCTAATAGTATTGGTGATCAAAAATTGGCATTGCAAAGTCCTTCGATAGTAGAGAACATAATTTTATTGCCTAGGAAGGGTTGTGAGACATCAATGATTAGAATTTTAGTTTACAAATGTAATGTAGAATTAGTGAATGCTTGAATCCCTATATCTAAAAGAACATAAGGAAAGTGGGGGAGAAAATGATGGTGATCTAGGAATTGAGGAAAGGGATGTTCATAGTGGAGCATTTTAAACTCTATCAAGTGAGACAAGGTGGATTTTTAGGGAATGGTGAAAAAGGAAAATAAGTAGTGAAAACCTCAAAATCCCATAGGGTACAAAAAGGATGAAGTATAGGGGTGTTTTTGGTGTGAACAAGGTGTTTTACCTAACCATTTTAACTAGTAGGTACTAATCACACATGTTAAGTATACTTAGGCTTATATGATTTTTTCTAGAAGTCTTAGTTTCCATGTGATCTTATCTTATCTTATATCATTTAATTTTTGTATTGTTGATAGTGTTTTCTACACAACAACTTAGACAAAATCTGGAAATCCTATCTCTCTTGAAAGATAAATCTCTATTAGGAAGCCTCAAGAGATAACCCTAAGGTATCTAATGTCAGGTCTTGACAACGCATAAACAACTCAGTGATAAATGTGAAAATGTTGGTAATCACAATGGGACCTTTCTACAAGCAATAACTGGATCTTAAACTTATCTGATTCTGCCACATGGTGATACTTCAATCCTAAAATTAACCCAGATAATAAATAAATAGAAAAAGATAAGGGTTTAAGAGAGACACTTAGATTAAATCTCCTTCTAAGACTAACAATGAAAATGATGAAATACTTGAAATGGACCAATCCCTCATAAACTAATTCTTGCTTAACCCAGATAAATCTACAATCTTACAGAAATAGTGCAATATTCTAAGGCATTAAATATTTTTAGATCATGAACCCTCATCCAAACCAACCTTGTTGCAATTGAAATGAATAAGCATTCACAATTGAACTAAGCACAATGAATATTAAAGTCTAGGCTAACTTTGCAAAGCAACTAACAATCAACTAGCTACAAAAAGTATGGACTACGGATTGCTGCAAACACTTCAAGCATCAAACCATAAACATCATTGAATCGGATCTAACTCTACAATCTAACATGTATCAAATAACCTTGAGCAATTTCAAAAGATAGAACAACAAGAATCATGCAAGATAAGTGAACACAAAGAGATCACCAGAAATCACAATGTCTTCAATTGTACTGATTCATCCAATAACAACAACAATTCTAATGTTATGTGTTACAACACTTGCTCCAAAATTGACTAAATTCTAACCCTAATTCTTACTTTACTACCCTAATTTCTTCTAAGCCAAGAACTATCTCCCTTTAAAAATGAGGCAAAATGCCATATTTATAGAAACCCCCAAGATATGTCGGGCTAATTTTGATTTTACAATAATAAATGGCCATAAAATAGGTTGGCCAAAAGGAATTCAAAATAGGATAAAATACGCATTAAATGCATGAAATCATCCAGGTCAGCTTGGGATCTCCAATATAATTCGATCCAATGCATGTGAAGGACAGAAAAGGCTAGGTAAAAAAAAGGCCCTGGATAAATAGGAAGCACAACTCCCAATGCAATCGATCATTAACTGGCCCCTTCGGCCTTTTCTCAATCCAATTTATCTGGCATCATAAGAAAAATCCCCTCTAGGTTGGCCATAGGTGAAGTAATAAATGCTTTAAACCCTCCTTCAATCGAATTAATCTCCTCCATTGATTCTTTGATGACCTTGTTAAATTCAGCCTCTACTTAGTAAAAACTGCCATCAATATCCATTATAACAAGAGGATCAGAATTAGCCCATCACCAATAATATATTCATCATTCAAATAATTCCAAAAAAATATCAAAATTCCCCGAAATATTGTTAACGCACTTTCTTCATAGTTCAGGATTTTCACCCCTTTGCGGAATCCAGGCTAGGGAGGAATTTCAGAAAATTCCCAGCCAGGCAAATTCTGGCGAAATAAGCATAACAAGCACCAAATAATCATTCAATCAATCACAATTAGATAAGAAACAACATGAAAGATATTAATATTACTCAGATTAATCACATGATGCACAATCAATAGCTAATAATTCATGCTATCTCACAATCCTTCATTTTCATTAAAGTTTCAGAGAATTCCGCCCAGGATGAAAATCTACGAAAAGAACAATGGTCTACAAATTCTGGAAAATGAAGAGACAATAGAAATTTCAAGAAAATCCGGAGGGAGCAGAAATCCATGAAGTAGGCGAAACTCTGGATCACTGCATATTTTTGGAAAACGTAGAGGACAAGGAAAATCAGGGAAATCCGCTAGCGAAGGAAAATCCTGAAACTGAAGGAAAACCCAAATGTCGACATTTTCACATGAATTCACTCAAATTGATTGAACGATCACAAATTTGAGGAACTTGGGTTTGCAACCAGCTTGATTTGAACCTCCTATAGGTTATCATTAAATCTGAGGCTCATCCAAAGGTAAATCAAGAGGAAATGGTGATGCCCTAAATCCGAAACCCTAAAATTTCACCATGAATGCAGGGGAGTTAGCCTAGATTTCGATTGCCAACCCTATTAAGCTCGAGGATGGGTTATTCAAAGGAGACACAGGTGAGTTTCACTTAAATGAAATAAAAAAAATCTCACAAACTCACTTAGGGCCGACAATCACACAAGCTTGAAAAACCCCAAAATCAACCAAAATGAAAACAACCATGCACACAGGATTGAGCTCGAAAATGCAATCATGAGAATGCTAGGCACCATTAGACTCATCAATCAATAGGAGAATACAATGACTAATCCATCAACTTTCATAAAAATGACAGACCAAAACCCCAATCCAGGAATTTGACAAGGAGACGAAATGTCAGGAAAATCCGATCTATGCAAAATAGTGCAAAACATCAGCCACTGGGTTTTTAGAGCATTCAGGAAAATCTGGAAGAAGTGGAAAATCCCGAGAGTAGTGAAAAAACCTGAAATGAGCTCAGAACGTTAGATTTTCAAAGTGCTTCCTAGAAGGGGGCATATGCATGAATAAGATAATCATTCAAACATGTGCTAAGGAAACAAAACCTCAAAATCCAAGGGCTAAAGCATCAAAAACTAGAGCAAAAGAGGGTCCCTACTTTTAGTGGGGCATGTGTGCAAAAACTGCACAACAAATGGTGACTCCTGCTGAGAAAATGCGCCAAAGCATTTTGATGACGAACAGGAATCAGGAACCTAGAATCTCTGTTTTCAATTTCCAAATTAGGCAAGCAAATAAAAAATTTAAGATTAAAGAAAATGAGAACCAAAGGTAGACTGAACCTTCCATAAATTGAAAATCTGAGTGTGTGCAAGTGAGTTCATTTCCCTCCTTGAGCTACCGCGGAAACCAAGCTCAGTCAAGTTAGGCTACATAAAGATTCTAGCTTCAAAAGCAACTTGGATGGAGCCTCGCTGCCAGCCAGGCATCCATAGCCCAGATGAGGTTATTGCTGTAATTCTCCTGAACATAACTCTACTTCCAGCCAAGTGTCCATAGCCCCAGTAGAGATATTCAGATACTCCTAATAAGTTGAATTCATTCTTTTTATTTTCAACATTTTCTCTTTTCCTTTCTTTTTCGATATTCTTTTCTTTTCACTTTTTATTTTCAACCTGTGAATAATGAAGTTCACACTTAGGGCTGAGAACCACAGTGGTGCTGAAGCAGAAATACAAATTTTCACCTAATGTGACCTCACAAAGATCCCACATCAACCTCAGGATTCTTAAGATGTATGAAAGATATAGGATTTCAGAATTCTTCAAGTTCAAATCAAACCAATGACCCATCCTCTTTAATCAAACATTCAGACTGCTTGACGATAACAAAAGACCTCGACCATCCATTCAAGACAAATGCTTAAAGTCAATCAATGAAATACCCAGAACAGTCCCAGATAATGAATAAGATTTCCATGCAGATGTAACACACCCAAAAGAAAACAAGAAAACCCCCAAAGCAAGAGCAGAGCAAAAACAAACCAAACCAAAAGCAAACCCTAAACTAACCAAAAGCTAGAAAAAATAAAAAGAAAAGTAGAGCAAGCCGCATTTATTCAAATCAACATTATGTACAAAGAATGCCAAAATGACTCATGACCAAACATGATAAACTAAGACCTACACCTTCCCGACTTTTCAGTGCATGGACAAGCAATAAGGTGAAAGTAACAGTCCTTAAGAATGCAAACTCGTCTTTATACTCATCAAAGTAAATCACCAAATTCCAACATTCAAATTTAACCTTATTGATAGGAATAATAAGAAATTGAAGAAACTCATTGAAACCATGATCAATCCATATGCAAGTTTTCCTCCCTAAACCTCCATACTCAAATTGATAAGATTCATAATTCATAGTAAGGAGAGAAACAACCTGATTTTTTACTACTGGAGATTGAATATTGTATTCATCATCCTGCACTTGTGAAGAGCTAATATCCATGTCATCAGGAGGTCTCCACTGATGGTGCAATATCCTTCTTGTATTCGAAACATGCAAAATAGAATTAGAATCTTCAATGAATAATTCTGGGTGAAAATTAGATTGAACAGGTTCAAAAGTGTAAACATGGAACTTTTCACCTATTTGCAATTTTTTATGAGGGATCAATGACGAAAATGCAGAAGCAATGTTATGTGCAGTAACTTCCTTGACAAAATGTTCATCAAGAGGCATCATAGACTGGTCTTCAAGCACATCTTCACCAAAAGTAGGATGATCAAGCTCATTAGTGATGGCTGCAACATTGTTGTTCTCGATACCACTTGGATTTTCCTGCACGTCAACATAAACCACATTAGCCACCTTGTCATTAATACATAAAATTGGTGAATTTTCTATACTAAATTCATCAACAGAAAGAGGAAAAATAGGATGTGATGAACAAGAAAACTCCCTGAATTCTTTTATTGGCACTGGTTCAGGTTTGTGACTGTAACTCTTAGGAACATCAACTTCTTTATCAACAACATCAACTCCTACAGTTTGCTTCATGGGACATTCATTAACAATATGTTGAGGCTCCTCATCTAAAAGCTCAACCTCCTCCAAGGCTGCCTCAACGTTTACTGCTATGAATTTCTCAGATCCAATGCCAATTGAATCCTCTACTAGAAATTCACCAGTAGCTTGTTGAAATTATTTTATTCGAAACTCATTCTTCGTAATTTGATGCACATTTTGTGTATAATATGACAACCATTCTTGCTCCTCCACCTCTTTTGTTGATTCTACCAATGCTTCAGCACTGTCAAATTTATGAATAGACATATCATGTAACATTAGGATTTCCTCAACCTCCCATCCTTGAGGGTCAACTGCCAGTACATAATTTCCCAAGCTTGTTTCAGACAAGAGTACCTCCTTTAAATTATTTGTATCAACTTGGCTTGAAGCGCCCTTTTATTCAGAAAGCATATCTCTTTCAAGAGACCTTAGTACTGCACCCTTGATTGCAGGATCCCCTAACAAATCATGAGTAGAGAGGATTACTTTGACTTTCTTTAGTTCTTATACCACACATTCTCCTATTTGCTTTGTAGTCATGGTAGAACAATTGTCTTTAGAGCTAACCAAAAATTTATCCCTGTTGCTTTCAACACTTCCTCCTTTATCAGATTGTCCTCCACTTACGAAATACTGAGTTGGAACATGATGGAATGCTTGAACCTCTTCAGTTGTAGACTCTTCTTCATCTAGTGGACCATTGTCATTCTCCTCATTACCTCCAAAAGGTTGAACTATTGATTCTTCACTATATGCATACCATGTTTCAACACTCTTGTCTTGTCCTTCTTCTAGTCCATTCTCTTCACTTCTTGGAAATGGGACATGATTCACCACCATGACTGATATGTCATAAGGATTAGATGGTACTATCTCTTGCCCACTTCAACTATTGATGACATGTTGGACTTCCTGCTGGAAAATAGACACAACAGTCTAAAATTCTTGACAATCCAACTTAGAGTGTTGATTAGTGTTATGAAGCCTACACCATCCTGAAAGAGTTGCTTCAACTAGGTAAATTCTGTTAGATTTCTTATGATTGTTTGGCTGATCCAGAGATGCTAAGGCTCCTCCATTATTCCAATGTGGTGGCTGCCTTTCATGATCTTTATCAAGATGTTTTCCCTTATCAAATTTCTACCCCTGAGCTTGCATCATATCCCTGTTGCTTTGATCATAGTTGGACTAAATCCCCCTTTGGGCTTCCTGGGATTGATTATTCTGGTGCCTTAGGTAAGTGACTTTGGTGTTCAGCTTCTCAACTAGCTCTGTGAGTGCATCCAACCTCTCCTTGTCTGCATTGTTTGATGGAGGGAGAATACCAACTGAATTCTACATATAAATAGTATGTGACCCATGGTTCAAGGGTCGATTAAATATCTCAGAGCTTTGCAAATAGTTGGGTAGATTAACTTGCTGATGAGGAAATGCACATTGGTTCACATTTAGAGGGTAATTTGGCATGGGTATAGTTTGATAGGGATTACCTGGGTGTGAAACCAAGGGTAACTGAGGGACCAGACTCAACATAGGTGTTTGGTTAGCTAACAATAAGGGTCTAGACAAGTGTTGTCTCAAGTATGTACTTCCTTTAACAACCACATCATAAGCTTCAAATAAGCTGTTAGGAGGGTTTGCTACCCATTTGATGAAAGTAGATGTTAAACTATCCAAAGCCTCATAATAAACTGCCCTCGCAGAGGCATCATCTACAACATAATGGGGTTGCAGCCTAGCATAAGCCCTATGAAATCTATTATTGAAAGCCACTATTGGTTCATTTTCCTCCTTCTTGACTGTAATAAACTGTAGAAGTAACTCTCTAGCACTGATTGGGGTCTCATTTTTTTTAAAAAAACACAGTCTCCAACTACAGCCAAGTAGTGATAGACCCAGTAGGAAGATGATTATACCAATGAAATGCCTCATCCCCAAGGGAATATGGGAAAATTCTGCATACAACATCCTCATGATGAATTCCCCTATCCTTAAGGGTAGTTTTAAAAATCCTAATATGCTCCTTTGCAGTCCTTTTGGGATCATTAATGTGAAACTTAGAGCAGAAAAGCTTAGGATTTTTAAGCATAGGATTGTAATGGTTGAAAGATAAGGGAGATAGGTTATTAGCTAGGAAAGCCATTGGTGGAGGTGGGGGTGGTAATGGTTGATTTATGGCTAGCTGAGGTTGTTGAATGTGAATGTCCTCAGACTCAGACTCAGATGAACTTGATGAAGATGGGGATGATGGAGATGATGGAGGTGTCTGGGTGGATGATGATTCTACCCATTTGTTGGTCCTTCTTGACCTAGTAGGGGCGGGTAATTCTTGAAATTCCTCCTCCCCTGGAGTAGGTCTAGTTCTTCTTCTAAATATTTTAGGAGAGATGGCAGACATAAATTGATCTAGCTTGCTTATTTAGGCCCTCCTTCTAGCACCAATCTGTTGATGGTATTTTCTGTACAACAATAACTTAGATAGAATATGAAAATCCTATCTCTCTTGAAAGGTAAATCTCTATTAGCAAGCCTCAAGAGATAACCCCAAGGTCTCTAATGTCAAGTCTTGACAATGCATAAACAACTCAGTGATAAATTTGAAAATGCTGGTAATCACAATGGGACCTTAATACAAGCAATAACTGGATCTTAAACTTATCTGATTCTGCCACATGGTGATACTTCAATCCTAAAATTAACCAAGATAATAAAGAAATAGCAAAAGATAAGGGTTTAAGAGAGACCCTAAGATTAAATCTACTTCTAAGACTAACAATGCGAATGATGAAATACTTGAAATGGACCAATCCCTCATAAACTAATTCCTGCTTAACCAAGATAGATCTACAATCTTCTAAGGCATTAAAGATTTTTAGATCAAGAACCCTCATCCAAACCAACCCTGTTGCAATTGAAATGAATAAGAATTCACAATTGAACTGAGCACAATGAATATTAAAGTCTAGGCTAACTTTGCAAAGCAACTAACAATCAAATAGTTGCAAAAAGTATGGACTAGGGATTGCTGCAAACACTTCAAGCATCAAACCATAAACACCATTGAATTAGATATAACTCTACAATCTAACATGTATCAAATAACCTTGAGCGATTTCAAAAGATGGAACAACAAGAATCACGCAAGATAAGTGAACACAAAGAGATCACCAAAAATCACAATGTCTTAAATTGTATTGAATCATCCAATATCAACAACAATTTTAATGTTCTGTGTTACAACACTTGCTCCAAAATCAACTAAATTCTAACCCTAATTCTTACTTTACTACCCTAATTGCTTCTAAGCCAAGAACTATCTCCCTTTACAAATGAGGAAAAATGCCATATTTATAGAAACCCCCAAGATATGTCGGGCTAATTTTGATTTTACAATAATAAATGGCCATAAAATAGGTCGGCCAAAAGGAATTCAAAATAGGATAAAATATGCATTAAATGCATGAAATCATCCAGGTCAGCTTGGGATCTCCAATATAATTTGATCCAATGCATGTGAAGGACAAAAAAGGCTAGGTAAAAAGAAAAGGCCCCAGATAAATAGGAAGCACAACTCCCAATGCAATCGATCATTAACTGGCCCCTTCATCCTTGTCTCGATCCAATTTATCTAGCATCTTAAGAAAAATCCCCTCTTGGTTGGCCACATGTGAAATAATAAATGCTTTAAACCCTCCTTCAATCAAATTAATCTCCTCCATTGATTCCTTGACAACCCTGTTAAATTCAACTTGCACTCAGCAAAAACCACCATCAATATCCATTATAACAGGAGGATCATAATTAGCCCATCACCAATAATATATTCATCATTCAAATAATTACAAACAAAGATCAAAATCCCCCTCAAATATCGTTAACGCACTTTCTTCACAGTTCAAGATTTTCATCCCTTTGCAGAATCCAGGCTAGGGAGGAATTTTGGAAAATTCCCAGCCAGACAGATTCTACGAAATAAGCATAACAAGCACCCAATAATCATTCAATGAATCACAATCATATAAGAAACAACATGATGTACAATCAGTAGCTAATAATTCATGCTATCTCACAATCCTTCATTTTCAACAAAGTTTCAGAGAATTCCGCCCAGGATGGAAATCCACAAAAACAACAACGGTTTAGAAATTATGGAAAATGAAGAGACAACAAATTTTTTGGGAAAATCCAGAGGGAGCGGAAATACATGAAGTATTTGAAACTCTAGATCACTGCATATTTTGGGAAAACATAGAGGACAAGGAAAATCGGGGAAATCCGCCAGCGAAGGAAAATCCTGAAATTGAAGGAAAACCCGAATGTCGACGTTTCCACATGACTTCACTCAAATTGATCGAACAATCACAAATTTGAGGAACTTGGGTTCGCAACCAGCTCGATTTTAACCTCCTACAGGTCATCATTAAATCTAAGGCTCATCCAAAGGTAAATCAAGAGGAAATGGTGATGCCCTAAATCCGAAACCCTAATATTTCATCATGAACACAGGGGAGTTAGCCCAGATTTTGATTGCCACCCCTATTAAGCCCGAGGATGGGTTATTCAGAGGAGACACAGGTGAATTTCACCTAAATGAAATTGAAAACAAGCTCACAAACTCACTCAGGGCTGACAATCACACAAGCTCGAAAAACCCCAAAATCAACCAAAATGAAAACAACCATGCACACAAGATTGAGCTCGAAAATGCAATCATGAGAATGCTAGGGACCATTAGACTCATCAATCAATAGGAGAATACAGTGATTGGGCCATCAAATTTCATAAAAATGACAGACCAAAGCCCCAATCTAGGAATTTGATAAGGAGACAAAATGTCGGGAAAATCTGATCCATGTGGAATTCCGCGAAGGACCGAAATCTCCATAAAACATTGCAAAACATCAGCTATCGGGTTTTCAGAGCATCCAGGGAAATCCAGAAGAAGCCGAAAATCACAAGAGCAGTGAAAAACCTGAAATGAGCTCAAAACATTAGATTTTCAAAGTACTTCCTAGAAGGGGGGGCATATGCATGAATAATATAATCATTCAAACACGCGCTAAGGCAACAACATGTATCTCATGTGACTGGATTAAGAAACTTATCATGATCTTATCTAGTCCTATATCTCACCTCTCCTATATAAGCAAGGCCTCATTTACATTATGTATCATCTTGTATCATCAATCCATTATTGATCAACTTGTATCATTATTGCATCCATACCCTGTAATCTATCTTCTTTCTCTACTCTCTTATGGAAGGATATCTTTGGTTTTGTACATGATCCTAGAGTATGTGACCTCACTATCAACTCTTACATGGTATCATAGCTCCAAATATGCAAACCCCTTATCAAATATGAGGGTGTTATTAGCATGGGATTTTTTTGGGTGCATTTTAGGGTAAATAGGACCTCACCATTGAGTCTAGAAGGCCCGAAAAGTCCTTATTTTCATATAATATAATTGATAATTAGGGGAAAAAAAATTTCATCCATTTTCTATTGGGTTTGAAGGAATATATAGTTTTTTCCCACACCATCCATATGATCCATACGGGTCTACAACAAGTTGTAGTTGTAGCATATAATATTGGGTAGATTTTATACTTGTGTAATTTCTATGTACTTGGTGGTAAAAGTATACATCATGTCTATAGAAGTTAGTGGATTTTTATTTTTAAATTATTATTTAATTCTTGCACCATTTTAGTGCTTCTTAGTTATTTCTAGGGCACAATATCCAGTCTTATTAGATCCCACAATGGACGGGGAGAGGGATTAAACTAGTGGGTGACATGGCTCACCAATCTATTGAAAATGATATCATTTGATGTCACGAAGGAATTTATTGTCCAATATTGTTAGAAATATTATCTTTTATGTCAAAGGAGTGTGGACAAGATTGTTGAATTAATTATCATTGATGTGAAAGATGTGGGAGCAAATTGTAAAATAAAGAAATAGTACGAACAACAAAGGCCAAAGGCCACTAATTGATGTCTAAAGAAAAAGAAAAAATAGGTTTGAACCTTTATTGGAAAAGATAAGATTGTACCATTCCAATACATATGGAAGCATTAGATCTATTTCATAAATGGGCGGACCCATGAGATTTATTAATTCAAAATATTTATTTTAGCCAACCCTTCCTTATATTGGCGATTCCCTTGATGATGTGAAAATAAAAAATTAAATTATAATTAACTTTGGTCAACCACACTTTGGCATTGAAACAAACAAAATAAGAACCCTATGTGAGGCATAGTTAGTATTATTCTTTGACTTTATATTTATATAGTTTGATGTTTTGGACATGGTTGATGTTGAGATTTTGGTTTATGAATATTATTATTTTGGATTGTGAATATAAATTTTTTATATGCATGCTTAGATATTTATTTACTTATAAATGAAATTTAATATGTTCATTTAATAAAATAACTCAATTATAAAGTATTATGGTTATATGTTTAATTTCTGCAAAAACAATTATTTTTTAATTATTATGATAGATTTAATAATTATTTGATGTTGAAAATTTTAATGTTTATATTTATTGTTTCAGTTATAATTTCCAAAATGTACTAATGTTTCCAATGAGATTATTTAGGTGGGCAGTCTAGGTTTCTAAGAATTAGAGATAAAATCCAAATGCTAAATGTTTATTATTGGTTTTAAATTTTGTCAAGGGGGCTTTAATGTTTGAGTGTATTTTGATTTTCATGTCCATTTATAAATGGAGGAAAATATGTTTTTATTGAATTATATTTTTATTTGGATATTATATTGAGGGAAATTGAAGTGTTGGGAGTTATTTTATTTTAAAGAAGGAATTTGAATGGTTGGGGGAAGAGGGAATGAGAGTGTTGCAATTTTGGTTGTCTTTCTTGAATCCTTTTATTACTTTCTTCTTGGTAGGAAAGGGAGGGGGAAGGAAGATTTAGATGGCTAGAATGAATTGGTGGCAGAATGTTTGTTGGAAAATAAATGATTAATTTGATTTGGTTTTATGGGCTGCTCCTAACTTGGACAACCAAGGTATGTTTTGAATTTTATTGAAAATCATTGCGTTGTTAAATTCTCGATAGTTTGTGTTGTATTGAAAAGATTATTGCTATATTTTTTTTTGTGTGGAGTCTTGTTTGGGTACTAAGGGTGATGGGTGTAAATAAGGAGCTGATCTTGCTTGAGGGATGACAACCTCCTTCATTTAGGGTTGAGGAGGGTGTGGAGCCTCTCTTGGGGATCTGTGATTAAAGAAAAAAATTTAAAAATGGAATTGTGATTTGGATAGTGTATGGAGAATGGAAGGATGGTTTTGATGTAGTGGTGTGGAGTGTGTTGGATGTTGGAAAGTTGTGAATGAAGGGGTTGGTTTTCAGATGGATGGTGGTGGTTGTGTGCTGAAGAATGGAGTTGTATGTTGAAGATGAGAATAAATATTTGTCTTCCCCAAGAGGGAAGGGAATCCCCCTTCTCCCTCTTTACAAGAATTTTGTGAACAAATTCTTTGTGTGTGAGCCAGTGTTAATGTTTTCTTTATTTTAATCTATGTTGGGCATTTAGATTTGTCTCCTACTTGGGGGTGGAATTATCAGTCCTATGGCTAGAAGGAGAGAAGGACTAGGATACTCTATTAAGTGTTTGTAGGTTTATAAAGTATCATCTAGATTTCTTGAAGATTTGATATATGAGTTCCTTATTGCATTGTTGATGCATTCAAAATTGTAGAAAGAAAATAGTCTCTATTGAATCTTAGTAAATTCTAGATACTAACAAATATTGTGTATTATATTTCATGTATTAATTTGTGAAATGATTGTACAAGTACTGCACTGATTTTATGTGACAATGGTGGATTGTAAATTAATGTATTCAATTTTTATTATATGTATCTTCAAGATAATGAGTTCTTAGTGACATTTGTATTTTTTTGTATCATAATCATATTCTTTGTTAACATAAATATTTCTTTATTCAATTTTCTTGTATAGTATTGGAGAAAAACCTAATCTAGAAATAAAATTATTTTCTCAATTGTTGTGGACAAGTTTTCAACATTATTCTTTTATATCATATCATTAAGAATTTTTTTAATTAATTGTAGTTGTTTATCTTTATTTATTTTATTGATTTCTTCTTAAATTTAGTTATTTAGTTGCAATTTATTAGCTTGTTTTAGTTTGGGCATTAAACCCTAGGTCTACTATGTAAACTTAAGATTGAAATGATTAGTGTTGGCTGTGTGGGGATGGTATTTTATTATGTTTCATTAAAATGGAGATTAACAAGGTGAGTATATTGACTTTCAATGATGTAGGTGATCCAATAAGACCTGAAACTCCATCCTATTAAGGATTATAATGATTTGGAACTAATTTTTTTTTATGATTAACCTAATCAAACTTTATGACCTAATATGAAAAATGCAATATCTCAACAATACATAGACTAAAACAATAACTTGCAGGAAGATCTGGAAAGTGAAGAGGACTATGTACCTATCACCAAAAGTTAGGTCTAATAACTATAGTAGGATAGGGTCACGCTAGGGTGAATAGGTCTTTGTATGACACTTCTGCTCTATTTTTGGGGTCCTTTGATGAAAGATCTAAACTTTTGAATTTTGGTTGCAAAATTGTCGCAGCACTATCAAATAATTTTGTAGGAGAGTTTCCATTTATTGACAAGATGTAAGGCTTCAAATGCAGCAATGAAAAATTTATCTTCAATCTTCCCTCAATCCTCTTCAAACCTAAAACCCGCACATTCAAAGAGAGGGAAAATATTGGGCCATTTAGGGACTTGCCTCAGTCAAACCTCATGTAAGTGTTTCCACTTCCACAATGACAATGTCAATGATAAAAAGATAATGGATATGTGTGAACATGGAAGATTAATTAGACCAATTAGACTAGGAATCAACTAAGAAACAAAGCAATTGATCTAACTAAGCCATATTCCAATGAGATTCTTACAAATATCAATTTATGCTCAATTAAAACATGAAATACAAAGAGTAATACAAATGAACATCTAATTAACAATGCAAACCTCATCCCATTAGGGTATTAGTGTTGGATTGATGTGGAATTCTCAACTTGAACCTAATCCATGGTTCATGATGCAAAGCTTTGAATATTACTCAAGTATGAATATGAGTTCCTACATATTAAGTTTTCTTAAATAGTTGTGAATCCCTTTTTGATGTAAAATGAGAGGTATTTATAGATTTTTTGAATGAATCATCGATTAAGATCAAATTGGCTAATCAAGGGATGGAATTGAATGAGAGAAGATGTCATGGATCAATGATCAAATCAAGGATTGAGATTGTTCAATGACATTGATCAAAGATATTAATAAAGGGCTCAAATTTATTGAGACAAATGCAAATACCATGATTTTAGGAGCATGTGGGAGATATTTCCATGTGGAGGGAAATATTTGAATTCAAATTGGAGGAATATTCCCTAAGAATATTCTTTGAATGATTGAAGGAATGGAGGGAATTAGTCAATTAAAATTCTTTAATTGTGCGAGTGGAGAGAATTAAAATATTTAATTAAACAATTATGAATCATTTGATTAAAGTGGGATTTTAGACATTTAATTAAATGATTTTCATTATTTAATCAAATGAGAGGACTTAGGAGATTTAATTAAATAATTTGAATTATTTAATCAAATAAGATGAAAATTAGTGTGAAGGTGGTAAATTAATCAAATAATATCTAATTAATAGAGGAAAATAGTGAATTTAATTAAACAATCGATATTATTTAATTAGATAGATGAAAATAGGTAAGAAATGAGATAAATGGTGTTAATAAATTGAAATCAAGTGTGTGATATGCTCAAGACATTTTTAAGTATCTACAATAGGAAGGAATGATGCAATTACAAAGTGCTACAACTCACCACCCTTCAATGGCTTCTTTGAAGGACTAAAGTCATGCACACACTTCAAGGTCTTGTATCTTTCTTGCTTGATTTTCTTGAATGATTTGGAGACCTACAAAAGTGTTAGCCTTCACAAAACAACGACAACATGAACACACATAAACTCACATTAGATTTGACATGATGTTAAGATCTTGAATTGATGCAATAAAGCTCTAAAATATTTCTGACTTGCTTGATAGTGCTCTTGACAATAGTTTTTGCTCATGAATTCTTATTCATTTCACTTAGGTTTCAAATGATGCAATAACTAGGAATTTATAGGAATTTATCTAATTTCTCAAGAATTAAATCCCTATAGTTGATATTTGAAATTTGAAATTTGAATGTTAAGATGATCACTCTGACATGTCTACAATTGGGCCTTGATAGAATAGGGGGACCCATTCACCCTAGGGAAAATGGGTCCTAGCCCTATTCTCCAAGATATTAAGTGTCGAGGGAAAAATATTAATTGGATGCATTTGTTCAATGCTTGATTTTTCTTAGAAAGTGGTGCAAATGGGTTATAAAATGCATAATCTAGGAAATTAGGGACCCAATTAGGCTCAATAATTTAGGGGGAGAAAAACATAGTGTGAAATTGTCAATGGTGAAAATTTACAATGCTACATTTAGCCCCCAATTTAGTGAGAGTATGAACTTATGCTCAGACTCACACTAATAGAAAATCTATGTCAAGAGGGGTCTGATTGTCTATATATTGAAGATATATGATGACTAAGGATCAAGGGAGGTGATCAAGTCCCCAAGATCCAAGATCCCATGGAAATCCAACATAAGTACAAAGGAACACACATGAATGAAATGCAACAAGATTGCATACACTAACATATATTGTCATCATAGAACACAAAATTTTGATAGGCTTTGCAACTGAATGATGCTTAAGAAAACTCCTTCCCTCTCATCTATTGTCCACATTGGAGGTTACATTAGCTTTTCCTCTGATGCTCACCCTCATGCTTCTTGCACTATGTACGTGGGGCCTTTGGAGGATGGTTGCCCCAACAAAAATATAAGGGATGCTAGTTTTCATGATGCCCTAGGGGTGGAATGGTGTAATAATGCTGGTCTGTAGTCGGGGAAGGTTTTCTCCAATCCACCGTTTCCCCATGGTAGGGTACCCCAAATCCCTCCCTTGTGCATCAATCACCATCTACACTAGAATTTTTTCTCGATAAGTTCATTGGTGACAGAGAGGAATACCTATAGGCCCACACTCTTGTGTGTAAATTTATGAAGGTATGGCCAAAATTAAGTGATCACCATTCTTGGATTTGTTCAAATTGGACAAATTATCTAGAGGAAGATGTTAGTATTTACCCCCATGCAAAAGGGTTCTTCATTCTAGAATTTGAGTCTACATAAGACAAAGAAATGATACTCAATACAAGGCCAAGGTTCTTCCAATGAGATTTCTTATGCTTGAAACCTTGGTTTCCTTCATTTGATCCATGAAAAGAGTTATTTTATTTTATTTATTTGTGGGTTCGATTACCTTACCTTGCCCTACAGTTTTGGGAAATTTATTGCTTGAAGGCGATTAGTAATGGGTTGGGAAAATACCACATATCAAAGGAAACAATCAATTATGAAAACTTGAATTTTGCTCGTCTGTGTGTTGAAATGGAGGTTTCGAAAGGTCTACTAGTAGATATTTTTCTCAAATTTGGCAATAGGCACTAGTGCTAACCAATAGATCACAAAAAATAGCCTTTAGGTGTAGGAAATATTTCACAATTGAACATGTTACTGCACAATGTGACAAAGGTTGGCTTAAGACTGCCCCCATCAACAATCCATCTTGGTGGGATGGGGTAGAATCCCATCACTATGTTATCTCTCCCTCTATGCAGTAAGTTGCTGCCTCTTCTCCTAAGCCTCAAGAAAAGGTTCCAAATTCACCTCAACCCACTTTAATGTTTGTGCAAAACCAATTCCAAGACATCACACTTGATAAGAAGCCTTCACCAACCCCCTTGGATAAATTAGATTCACAATAGAGGAACATTGATGTTTCATCATTATCTTGGGATACTCCAGTAGCCACCGACAATGGTGTAAACCTGAATGTGGAAAGTAGCAACCTCAAAACAAAACAAGAATTGATAGAGGTGAAGCACAAGAAAACGTCTTCATTAAAAAAAACATTCGATGACATTAAGATCCTCTAAGAAATTAGAAAATCTAAATATGTAGTATGCACACCCATTTGAGGTCATTTAAAAATGGAAAATTTTGATCTTGAAAATATGTAATCTAGTGTTTTAAAGTAATAGAAAGAGTGCTATCCTCTCTGATAGAAATTTTACCCAAAAAGAAAATATACAATGTCAACATGAAATGTAAACAAAGGAGATGGACTAATAAGTTGTGTTATAATAGGATCCAGACAAAAGCGTTCATGACTCACACCATAACAAAGTCCAATATTTTCTATGTGAATCACAAACATGAAGGCACATGGTCTAGTAAAGCTTGATATTCATTAGGTGAGCCCCTAGGACAAGTTAGAAAAATGAGAAACACACTAGGTCCAGTGAGGACCACTTTTCACTAGGTTTGCACCCATGTCAACCATACCAAGAGTTATACTCCCTGATAACTTTGATAAGGTGCTACAAAATGATCAAAATGCTATGCTAATGCAACATTAAGTTCAATGCCTATGAACGAAGTGAAGAAGAAAATTTCAATGTCAATGCACCACTAAGTCAAACACATGTGAACAAAGTGAAGCAAAATAATGGCAATGTATGCCCCTACTTTAAAGAAATTACAAAAAATCATGCTATGTGCAATTAATTTAAAATAGAAAATGATAAATGTCATGCGATAAGAAGTCACAAGAGATTATTTGGAAATCCCTATGCCAATGGTATGTTTCCAAATATAGCTACATCATGATAAAGGGTTTCCCCCAAATGTAATACAACAAATAACATAAAATATGAACACATAAGGGATTCACGGATTTGGAGCTAGTATATGTCTTTGCTATAGTAATATAATAAAACTCAACACTGAAATCATTCCCCAAATACTCTTGGAAAAATGAGCACAATGGAGGAATGCCACATAGAGAGAGAAGACAACAAAATTTTGGGTCAATATAGAAGAGACCTAAATGTCTCAATGCCTTGCATCATCCCCAAATGGAAAACACAAGATAAAGTTTATGAAATATAGAAGAATGAAGATACAAATAGAAGAATGTTATGACAAGTTCATTTCCTTTGTATCCTTGTGCCAATAGATAAACAAGGGTCATCCAAAGAAAACTAAAACATAGAAAGACACACCAAGAAACACAATATAGGAGATGAAATCACATGCAAGAAAACACAAATAAAACATAAAATAAATGTAAAAGATTACTGCACATGTGAGAGGACCATTGGGTGCATGTCTAGGTGCATCACTATGGGTGAAAGCAATGTCAGGTAACATAGTGGCTTTATCCTTAAGAGGTTGAAAATCTATTAAAGAAACCATGCTATCTAATTCCTTCTCATCGTTATTATCATTCTCATCATCATTCATGTCTTCAGTCTTACCAATATTCATCTCATCATTCTTAACATCACAAGATTTCACAAAGTTGGATGAATGGTTTGACATTGGATTGGTAAAAATCTGCAAGTCTTGCTTAGGCTAAGCAACAAAATTATTACCTTGATCATTAACAATTCCCAATTGTATGTAATTAGAATTAATGAGGTCCTAAACTTGATGTTTAAGACACATGGATCATTCTGTATCATGTCTACTTGTGCAATGATATTGACAAAATGAATTTGGATTATAACTTGGAGGTAAAGGTTGGGTTGTGTCCATAGATCCAACAAGAGGAAATTGGATTAAGTTCTTACTCAAAATTTGTAACATGATCGAATAAAGGGTGTTAGGTAACTACATAAATTATCTATCTTTTAGTCTAAATTAGTATGGGATTGAACTTATGACAGTAACTTGAGGTTCAATGTGGCTGGTTGTTTGAGGTGTATGAAACTTAAAAAAGTTCTTGTTTGTTACGTGAATGGTTGATAATTATTTTTAGGTATGGATTCAAACTTCTCAATAGGATTTGATGAAGATATCTTTTCATAATGACTAACCAAATTCTGATAATCATGAAAGGTCATACACAAATGTATGAAGGATGGAAATTTCACTAATAAGATTTTGTCCCTTATGTCATGTTGTATATTTTCAATGCATACTCTTTGGACATCCACATCATGAAACGTAATATTAATATGTGAATAAAGTAACTATAGTGATAGTGAAATATGGCATTTTCATTTTTCTTTTGTTTGCATCACATTGAATTAGTTAGGTTAATCTTAGGATCAATGTTTACTTGGAAATTATTGAGGAGTGCATAAAAAAGCTCATTAAATGAGTGGATTGAATTATTCAGCAATGAACAAAACCATTTCAAAGTCATTTCTTTCAATGACCTAGGAAAGAGTTTAGCCAAGAGCCTATCCTCAAAGATGAAGCCACTACACAATGCTGTATATGCTAATATATGATTGTGGGGTCTCCATTAACATTATACTTGTCAAACTATGGTATCTCTATGCTTTGTGGCATTGGTGTTTTCAATATCTCAAGTGGCAATGGGCTCCTTTTGACATATTGTGATGGTTGTCCATTTTGGTTTTGGCTCAAGGTTGAGATTTTTTGTTGAAGTAAGGTTACATTTTGCAAAATTTGGTTGATAACAAAATCATTGGTTGACATGTTTTGGGAATGTGGTAAATATGATGGAATTATGTATGTGCTTAGTGGGATACTATGTTCCAAATTTATGAGGGGATGAAACTTGAGGTGTCACATGTGAAAATCCAAAACCAAAAGTATTTCTAGTGGAGAGGCCTAATGTTGGAGTTCTACCAATGCTTTGTTGTATCATTGAGGTGAAATTTAGGTTTGTGTATGTAGGAATAGAGGCTATTGTTCTAAGGAGGAGGACTTTATTTCTTCCTTGACTTTGAGTATATCCCAAAGCTTGACTGCAACTAGCCATTGTAGGTACATTAGCATCAACTATATGGGATAGGCCATGCAAAACTTTTAATCCATGAGCATCACTAATCAATTTCCTGATGTTATCTATCATGCAGACAACAAGACCAGTTAGAGATTTAGTACTCACATAGTCTTGAAGTCCTAAATATTTTCCCAATACTTTTAGTTTGTCTTTGAGAACACGAGCAACCATAGTATCAACATCTATGAAAATGAGTGTTTGTAAGGTTGTCATTGGTATAGAAATGTCAAGGATAGAGTCCAAAATGGGTTGAGTATCGACAACACTTTGTATGAAAGAGTTGGAAGACCTAGGATCCACAACAAATTTAACAACAATGTAGGAAGCCATAAATATAGAACTGCATCTCATTGAACTATTTACAATAAGACACAAGGTTGTGAAGCTCATGTGATTTTTAAAACACTAAGTGTACCCAAGATGAACACTAAACAAACAAACAAAAAAAGTAAAATTTCCAGAAAAGGAATCAAACAATAAAAGGAGATAGAGGATATCACAATATAGGCTTGTGAAAAAATTGATTTAGTGAACAATAGGAGGATAGAGGTGCCCAAGGGCATTTGCGTCTTGGGTTGGATTTTTAGAAATTAAAAAGTTGACTTTGTGTGATTGTGCTTAAGGATTCTAGGTCTGGTTGCAAATAGTTTGAACTATGAATATTTTTCCAAAATTTTCTTATTTTATGCCAATGTATTCCATTTTTTTTTACTTTCTATCACTTTTGAGCTAAATTAAAGACATCTAAATGAATACAATTAAGAATGTCAAAATAGAATTTTGCAAGCACAAACAGATTGAAGACATAGAGACACAAAAGTATGAAAAATCTTGTTAATGCAAGTGTAAAAGGATAGGGGTTCCCAAGGGTGTCTGAGTCCTTGATAGGGGTTTTGAAAATTCAAAAGAAATGTTTATTATGTTGTCTAAAGGTTCTTATTTTGTGTGTAAACATGTTTGCAATTGAGTATTTTTCTAGAATTTACTCAAATTAAGACAATGTGATGTAAATCTAAATGTATAAAAATGAAAATGAAAATTATGAATGTAATTTTCAATGTAAATATTATCTAAATGATTTAAATGAGTCCTAATACAACCTATGATGTAAAATGATATGCAATTTCTTGAATTTCTATAACTTTTTATGATGCAAAAGTGAAACTTTAAATGAAAGATGTGAAAGAATGCAATGAAAAACTTAAATCTAGGATGCAATTTTTAGAAGGTATGTAATATTAATATGTTAGGTTCACCAAAATGAAACAAATGAAATAATAACCCTAGGTATACTATGTAAACCTAGGATTGAAATAGTTGCTTTTGGGGGTGTGGGGATGGTATTTTCTTATGTTTTTTTAAGATGGAGATTAACAAGGTGAGTAGATTGACAGGTGAGCCAATCATGCCTGAACCTCCATCCTATTGAGGATTATAATGATTTAGAATTTATTTTCTATGATTAACCTAATTAAAATATATGACCTAATACAAAAAAATGCAAGATTGTGACAATGCATAGACTGAAACAATAACTTGCAGGTAGATCTGGAAAGTGTAGATGACTATGTACCTATCACCAAAAGTTGGGTCTAATCACTGTAGTAGGATAGAGTCTCCCTAGGGCGAATGGCTTTTTGTTTGACACTTCTAATATATTTTTGGGATCCTATGATGATAGATCTAAACTTCTATTTTTTAGTTGTAGAATTGTCAGAACATTGTTGGATAATTATGTAGGCAAGTTTCCATTTATTGACAATACGTAAGGATTCAAATGCAATAATGAAAAATTTGTCTTCAAGCTTCCCTCAATCCTCTTCAAACCTAAAACTTGCACATTCAAAGATAGGGAAAATGTTAGGCCATTTAGGGGCTTGCCTTAGTCTAACCTCATGTTAGTGTTTCTACTTCCATAATGGCAATGCCAATGATAAAATGATAACGGATAGGAAAGAATGATGAAATTATAAAGTGCTACCACTCACCACCCTTTAATGACTTCCTTGAAAGACTGAATTCATGCACATCACTTCAAGGTCTTGGATATTTCTTTCTTGATTCATTTGAATGCTTTGGAGACCAACAAAAGTGTTAGCCTTCACAAAACAATGATAACATGAACACACATAAACTCACATAAGATTTGACATAATGTTAGGATCTTGATTTTTTGCAATAAAGCTCTAAAATGGTTTTCTTGACTTGCTTGATAGTGCTCTTAGCAATAGTTTTTGACCATGAATTCTTATTCATTTCACTTAGGTTTCAAATGATACAATATCTAGGTATTTAGAGGAGTTTCTCTAATTTCTCAAGAATTAAATCCTAATAGCCAACATTTGAAATTTGAAATTTGAATGTTGAGATGGCCACTCTGACATGTCCAAAATTAGTCCTTGACAAAATAAAAATACCCATGTTCTCTATAGGGATAATGGGTCTTGGCCCTATTCTCTAGGACATTAAGTATTAGGGGCAAAATATTAATTGGATGCATTTGTTCAATGCTTGCAATTTCTTGGAATGTGGTACAAATAGGCTATAGAATGAATAATTTATGAAATTAGGGACCCAATTAGGCTCAATAATTTTTGAAGTTTATCATTGATGATGATGATGAGGGAGATTGTTGGAAGCTTTTCATTGATGATGTTGTCAACAACATGAGCAAGTTACAGATCATTACAACATTTTGCATGATCTGGCATTTTCATCGATGCCAACATTGTTGTGGATCATTACAACATGATATAGAAATTTTTTTGAAGACATTTGTATATGATAAGTTGGTCTAGAAAGTATAGCTACAAAGGAAAATTCCCAAGTATCAAATCTGCCAGTACAATGGTTTAGTACGTCAGTTTTTGGGTTGACACTCTATTGCAAATAGAGATATCGCTCTACAATTATAAATTTTTTTGGTGATCATGAGATGCATCTAAATCTAAGATTTTTTATTTTTTGGTGATGTATTCAGGAAGATACCAATGATAGAGTCCAATTCTATATATTGTGGTTTTTTTTTGTATAGTGTCAGTGTGGGAGATTCCCCATTCCTTTGTAGATAATTATTTTGTGTTGCAATGTTAAACTTAAGCTATTAGATGCCAGTTAAATAATAATTCTACATCGGATCATGTTTTGAGTTCCACCTATGGTGAATCAGGTAAATAGATGTAGGTTTTTGTGTTTAGGTCTTATTTAGGGCCGACCTAACACATTTGAAGGATTAATATATGTTGCAATCTTATGCAAGACATATATTGGGTCCATCCCAACCTATCTGAAGGTGAATTGAATTTTGAAATTAAGGCATGAGATGTTGATGAAATGTTTGAGGATGAAAAGTTCAAATTTTGTGTGTTACTTCCAATCAGACTGACCTAATTGAAGTTACACTTGATGTGGATATATATAGGAGTATGTTTTCGATGTTTTGTAGAAGTGTGAGTGATGTGTGATAGATTACATGTATGGTGTTTCACTTACATGTGTGTGATGCGAATCTGATTAGAGTTGTGCAAATTGTGTGAACTTAGAGTAGATCAATACATTGATCTAGATTAGTGCATAGATTATTTTGTACTTCATGGGAACTATAATACAACATATTGTAGATACATTTGTAACAATTCAATAGGTTGGGAGACACCCATTCTTTCTTATTTCTTATTGTCTATGGGAAATGAGTCCACTAGATAGTGAGTCCACCTATAGTGAGCATTTTTGTAATATACTATATCTAGATATAATACGTTGTGACTAATCCTCACAATTGTTTTTCCCATTTTGGGTTTTCCATGTAAAAATATTGGTGTTCATGTGTTATGTGATTTTGTGGATGTTTCATGTTTTCATTCATTATTGTAGTTAAATGTATTTTGGTTTTTGGATGGATAATGTTTGAATAGTTTAAAGGATTATTGACTTACCCCCCTCTTAGTATTCTAGGTGTTCAATAAGTGGTTTACGAGCTTAGATCTATGGAAAGAGTTTGATCGCTTTGGGAAGATCTTGGAGATTGAACACATGGCTGATAGAAAATTTCCTATTCCTCTAGAGGAAATTCTTGCTATTGAATACATATAAGAAGATTGCATGATTGGAAAAGAATAAATCAAAGTTGCTCTTGAAGATCCTAACAAAGTTGAAGATGAAAATAGAGATCTGAAAGAAAATATTAAGGAGGAAAATGAGTCTATCAAAAAAATGAGAGAGAAGATTAAAAAGTTTAGAGAAAGGAATAAGGAAGTCAATGAACAATTGAGGAAAGAAAATGAAGACCTCACTAGACTGAAAGCACAAGTGGAAGAAAAGAAAAGAGTAGAGGAATGCCTAAATGCAATGGTGGAAAGAAAATCTAATGAATGCATGAGGCTTGAAAAAGAAGTGGAAAATCTAAGATCAGATTAAGAGAAGCAAAGAAGTCATGAAGAAAAATTCAAGAAAATTTCTACAATGCTTGATGAGTTGATTACAGGTCAGAAAGAATCTAAAGACAAATGTGGTCTAGGACTTGAAAAATGAGAAAGCTCAAAAGAAAATCAGACATCTAATGCAAGAAAGAAGATCAATGAGTTGGAAAAATGAAGAAGAACATCTCATTTTATTATTTTGTGTTTTCATTGATGTCACCATGATATTGTAAGATCAAGTCTGAAGTTGTTTCGGTATTTTGGTCCAGTATCTGAACCAGTATTTTGCTTACATCCTCTTTGGTCTGCATTTGTTTGTTGCTGATTACTATTGTATGTGGTTTTTGAGAAATGGTTTGTAGACATTGGGAGCACGTACATTCAAGATCTCATGTATCTAGATGCTCATATGGTGTATCAGTGTTACACTCGTATTTGCAATTATGCTATTAGGTCTATCCTTGGCCATCCTAATGGTTATATTGTGTAATGGTGAATTAATTTTTATTATGTGGATATATGTGCCACCTATTTTAGGTCCATGTTGACTTGTTGTAGCCTATTGGATGTGTCAATTTATTTTTGAAAAGATTTTGTGAAAGCTTGAAGTCGATAGTTGGTATTTTTGGTGAATGAGAAGTGCATCTAATTAGGCCGACCTTATTGATGCTTGTGGAGAGATCAGATATATATATTAGATAGTTTTTGAAGATTGAACAGGTAATGGCTATGTTGTGAATGCGAGTGTGAAGAAGAGAGAATATGATGAAGTGTGTCAAGTCAGTTTACTGAGCTTCATTGGAACTAAATCTACACTCACTAGGTGTACTTTATCAATTCATTTTTTGGCTATAAGCCATTTTTGTCATTGTAATTCTATAGGCAGTGAGCCTTTGTTTTTGAATAGTGAGTCCTCGCAGTGAGCCACCCATTTTGTAATATCTTATAACCGGTTATACTATATTATGAGCTAACACTCACCGAGGTTTCTATCCCATTTTGGGCTTTCCACGTAAAAATCCTGGTGTTCATGTGTTCTATGATTTCATGATCTGTTAATGCTTTTATTTATCTCTACCATTATATGAATTGGAATAATTGGATGGTATTTGATAAGAGAATTTAAGAAGATATTGATTCACCCCCCCTCTCAGTATCTTGGACATTTAACAATTGGTATCAGAGCTTGGTCCCTCTAGAAAAGCCTAATAGCTTGAGGGAGATCCCAAAGATGGAAGAAATGGATGATAAAGGAGAGCTCCAGATTTCTCTTGAAGATCTTGAAAAAGTTGAAAGAGAAAATAGGGATCTGAAAGAGAATCTTGAAGATGTGAATGAATTTTTCTCAGAATTAAAAGAGCAATTGAAAAAGTTCAAAGATAGGCATAAGGAAGTAACTGATTAGTTGAAGAAGGCTAATGAAGATATCGCTGATTTGAAAGTGCAAGTAGAGGAGAAGAAAAGAATTGAAGAGTGTTTGAACAAGCTAGTACAAAGAAATTCTGAAGACTGTACCAAGCTTGAACAAGAAGTTGTGAACTTGAAAGTGGATCTAGAGAAGGCGAAACTCTTTGAGAACAATTTCAAATCTAGCTTAGAAAGGCTTGATGAATTGATTGCAGGACAAAAATTGAGTAAGGACAAAGGTGGTCTGGGAAATGATACTAGTGAAAGTTCTAAAGCTATGGACAATTAGAAGACTTAGAATAAAGGAAAGTAGAAAGGAAATTCAAGGAACTCTGCTAGGAGACCTCCGGTGAGACAACCTGATGCACAAAGGTATCCCTCTTTTAATGGCACTTGTTTTTCATGTAACAAATTTGGGCACAAGGAAACAAAATGTAGGAGTAGGATGAACCAGTTCCTTGGTCCTTTTACTGGTCAATGTTTTGGATGAAAAAGAATTGGACATAGGGAAAATGAATGCAAACCTTTGATAATAAATCAATTTAATGGAGGGAGAATGAATCAATCCTTCAATGGATACTGCTATACTTGTAACAAGTATGGACATAAAGCTAATCAGTGTAGAACAAGAGTTAGTGGAAGTCAATCTAATCAGAGAAATATCGTATGATATAACTGCAACATACTAGGACATATTTCAAGAGTTTGTAGAAGCAAGAAGAGTAAGGAGACCAGTCTGATAGAAAAGAGTGAATCTCTGAAAAAGGTTGATAAAGATGAGATTAAGCAGGAGATGAATAAGATTTGGAGGAAGAAAGAAGAACCATAGACTATTGACGTGTCTATGCCCTCATCCGGTACATATGATTTATTTAGTAACTAGACCTGGCAAGGTAGTAGGGGGAGCATTATTAGAAAATTATAAGAACCTCTAGATAAATGGCATGTTAGATGCTAGCATGAGGATGAAATGTGAAGAATGAATAATAAGAGGTTTTAGAAAAGTAACCCAAATAAAATATGAAGGAATGATCTTTTACAGAGTGAATTAGGGTTTCTCTGAGTAAAAGAGAATATTTTTTAGCATTTTTTTGAAATATGCCACATTTAATGCGAATTAGGGAATATTATTGTTTTATAAAGGAAATGATTAAGGCATTTTGATTATTCATGCATTTGAAGAATTTGAAGAGATTTTAGAGCATTCTTGAGGAGATTTGGAGTTCAAGCTATGCAAACCCCAGTTGTAGTTCATTGTGAAGAAAAAGGTATTTTAATCTTCTATGCAGTTGTGTTTTGTATTGTTTGAGTTGTTCAAATTTGGAATTGGATGAATGGAAATCCTTGTAAATCATTAAAGTGTCAGAGAGGCCAAGACCCTCTTATAGGAAATATTCCTTGAATTTTTCAAAGATGACCCCATGGGTGCATTGTCGTCAATCTTTCATGGAGTTATGCCAAACAAGGATACAACCTGATGTATATTCATGTAAAGTATGAGGAATTCGACCACACATAGATTGAAATTTGGCAGAATGAACTTACTAGTGATGATTGCTTGATAAAACCTGAGTTCTCGAACCTAGTTGTGAAGAGGTTGGATAGATGGAACAATTTTCCTAAGTTGAACTATGATGAAAAATTTGTGAAATCAGTCCTAAGTAGAATTCATGATAAATTGTTGTGGATTGACTGACCACACCTGATAACTAAGGAAGAAATTAGGGTTTTTACTGGGCTCTGGGATAGGGGTAAAGTATTTATGTTGAAATTCATGAAGAATGAGGTTGTAATGGAACTTATAAGAGCTAGATATGACAAGAGAGCCTTATCGACAAAATCCATTACTAATCCGACTGTGAAGTATGCAACTATCATGATCGGTCACAAAACATACTTCACAAATAGAGAGAGTTTCATTTCGGCTACTACAATCTATACTAGCTTTGATATGGTTGTAAATGGTGTAGATTATGATCTATGTGAGCTTGTCTAATTACAGTTGCTTGAGAACTTGAAGTCGACAAAGGAAAGAAAGTATATTTTCAAGTTTGGTTCATTGATTGTATATCTGTTGTTTTATTTCATGAAGAGACTTCCAAGAAGGAATAATGAAGTATTTTGGGACTCATCCAGACTAGTAGCACATCAAATTTTATATTATATGCATATTCTGGGTAATTTGGATGCTCAAGATGATGCTCTAACAACATTCTTTGTTGTATTCAAAAGAAACATGAATGAAAAGGAAAGGATTCTGAAGAAAATTGTTGAGTAGTAGATAGATGACATCATATTCCATGTTACCTTTGATGAATGCATGATTGAGGCAATAGAAACTCAAACCATATGGATTCAACCTTTGGTATATGAGGTTAAAAAAGAAGAAGTTGAAGGTTATGTGGAAATGTTGCTGAAGAACTTGAAGGATCCCAACGAACCCTGAATTGGGACATATGCTAAAAAGTCTATGGAGATTCATCTGGAGAAATAAAAGCCTAAAATTAGGAAGAAAGTGGAGAAAAAGCTCAAAGAAGTTGGATTCACTAATGAGGAGATTTCCTTTGGAAGGGATAGGGGAGAAAAATTGGAGGTAGGATCATCTGGCCCAAGGAGATCCATAATGACTACCTCTGTAAAATCCTCTGCAACCCCTGCAACAAAGATTGAACCCAACATTGTTGATAAAGGAAAAGGTCTTGTTTCCACCAGATCGACTACTAGATCTAGGAAGAGGAAAGAAACTCCTTTGGTAGCCCTTGCAAAGAGAGGAAGGAAAGAGAAAGCGACAAGGGAGAAGAACCTCAGTGTTACAGATGATCAGGATGATGAAGAAGAAGATCCTAATGTAAAGTTGGTGAGGAGAAGAAGAGGAGGCTTATCCATTGGTGAAGGTTCTTCTACAGAAGTTGTTGGTTCCAAGAGAGTACTTGTTGTATCATCTTCTGATGATGAGGAAGTGCAATATTTTGGTGTTCATGTGCACACAAAACCAGAATCAAAGAAGACTAAGATGTCTGATGAAGCCTCTGTAGACCAGAAAGGAGAACAAGACAATCTAGTAAGTTCAATTCCTTGCTACATTTTGAGAACATGCTTCAACCTACAATGGAATACTATGATAATGTTGAAGAAGAAGATAAGAAAACTTTATTTTTAGCTGTTATTCAATATGTTATCATCTTAGAAGTTAAGTGGGATGATATAAATAAAGATATGCCTAAAAGCATGTGTGTGACTCTGATGAAAAGGTGATCAGAGGTTGTTGAATTCAAAGAGAAAATCAGGAATGATGCATATAATAGGATTGGGTCTTCCCTGACCCCAAATGATCTAGAATCTTTGAAGAAGATCTGTGCAGAAATTTTTTGGATGATGAAAAAAGTAAACATGTTGATGACAAGGAATAAAAAGCTAACAAAGAAGGTAAGGAAGGGAACAACAAGAATGATCCGCGAGACAGTAGAAAAATATGGCATGCTTAAATCGAATGAAGATTTTGTTGCTGAAAATGTTGAGGAAAATATTCCTCTTGATATAGGTAATGAAGATATTTCTAAAAATATTGATGTTGAAGCTAATTCTGGTGGTGAAAATGATCCCCCAAAAGGTGATAAGTAGAATGAAGGTGAAGATGATCCTGAAAAGAACAATGATGCTCCTCTGGAGCACACTGAAGGAGAAAAAGGAAATAATGAACAAGGTAATACTGAAGAAGGAAAAGTAAATGAAGAAGAAGAAAAAGATAATCTAGAGGAAGAGAAAAATAAAGATGAAAAGGATGGAAATGATGAAGAGGATAACAATGATAAAGACAAAGATGAAGAAAAAAAAGGAAGAAAAGAAAGAAGAAGAAGAAGAGGAAACAAAAGAAAAAAAGGAGGAAGAAGAGAAGGAAAAGGGATAGGAAGAAAAGAAAAATGAAGAATCTTTAGAAAAAAATAAAGAAAGTGAAAAGAATATTGTAAAATCTCTTAAGAATCCTAGAGAATCATCCTCTAGTAATGATGTTTTGAATGGTCTGCTATCTAAGCAAATCAAATTTTAGTCGATAATTCCCCAGGAGCTTCTACAACTTCCTATTATTGAAGGATTTTTGGATATGGAGAAGATGCCTTCGGTGCATAAAGTGGTGTTAGGAGATGCTATGCAAGCATTTAGAAGGAAGGAAATTCTTGAATCACATTAGAAAGGAACAAAACTTATAGAAGATACTCTCAAGGAATTGTAGGAAGTTATACCTGGTGCATCCATTGATACATCTCTTTCTCTTGTTGAAAGTTTGAGATTGTTGTTGGACTCTTTCAAGGAGTATACCTTCGGGCTTAGTGAGAAGACAAGACAAGAGGTTGAGGAGAATTTGGCGGAGAAAAGGTTATTGGATTTACATGACAAGTGTACTCTTGCACACTCAGGTGCTGAAAAAAATTGGAAGCCATGAAGGTTTGTGAGTCAGAAGAAAATGTTGTTCTTGCTTATTGCTTGAAGTGGCCGGATGCCACTCAAAATATTAAGGTTTTTATGGATTCTATTGAGTCTCAACTATTTTTCATTTCTGGTACTTACAGTCTATCCAAAGATAGAGATAGATCAACTTGGAATGCCATCACTACACAGAAAGACAAATTCTTTGTCTTGTAGAATCAAAACAAAGAATTTATTAGGAAATTTGATCAATTGAGTGACATTGTAAGAGTGGAATACACTCTAGTTAGCAAGGCTCTGGCATGTACAGAAAAATGTTGTTTACCACAAAGGATAACTGGGAGAATGGAAAATCATTTTGGGGAGGTATTCTGAAGGAGTTTCAAGGCTCACTATCCTCTAGTTGATACATGTTTCTTTATTTTCTTTGTTTTCATGTTTTCAAGTTGTTTTTGGGATACCCTTTATCCTTGATGTCAAAGGGGGAGTGAAGAATGGTCAAATGCTGGTGTTAGGGGGAGAAGTGCTGTAAATAAGAAGTTTTGTAAATATTCCTTTTGGCACATGTCGCCATCAATGAAAAAGGGGGAGATTGTTGGAAAAATGAATAACATCTCATTTTTTTATTTTGTGTTGTCATTGATGTCACCATGATATATGAGATGTAATTATAAGATCAAGTCTAAAGTTGTTTTGATATTCTGGTCTTGTATCTAAACCAATATTTTGCTTACATCCTCTAGTATTTTGGTCCACATTTGTTTGCTTGTGATTACTGTTGCTTGTGGTTTTTGAGAAATGGTTTGTAGATGTTGGGAGCATGTAAATTCAAGATCTCATGTATCCAGATGCTCGTATGGTGTATCAATGTTACACTAGTATTTGCAATTGTGCTATTAGGTCTATCCTTGGCCAACCTAATGGTTGTATTATGTAATGGTGAATTAATTTTTGTTATGTGGATATATGTGCAACCTATTTTAGGTCCATGTCAACTTTTTGTATCATGTTGGATGTGTGAATTTCTTTTTGACAAGATTTTGTGAAAGCTTGAAGCTGACAGTTGGTATTTTTGGTGAATGAGAAGTGCATCTAATTAGGCCGACCTAATTGATGCTTGCAAAGAGACCATATATATATATATTAGATAGTTTTTTGAAGATTGAAAAGGTAATGGTTATGTTGTGAATGCAAGGTTGAAGAAGAGAGAATATGATAGAGTGTGTCAAGTCAGTTTACTGAGCTTCATTGGAACTGAATCTGCACTCACTAGGTGTACTTTATTAGTTCATTTTCTGGCTGTAAGCCATTTTTTTCATTGTAATTTTGTAGGTAGTGAGCCTTTATTTTTGGACAATGAGTCCTAGAAGTGATCCACCCATTTTGTAATATCTTATAACCGGTTATACTATATTGTGAGCTAACACTCATCGTGGTTTTTCCCATTTGGGGTTTCCACGTAAATATCTTGGTGTTCATGCATTCTTTGATTTCATTATTTGTTAATTCTTTTATTTATCTATGCCATTATATTAGAATAATTGGATGGTATTTGATTAGAGAATTTAAGAAGATATTGATTCACCCCCCCTCTTAGTATCTTGGACATCTAACACAATGAACTAGAAAATACTAAAGACAAGAAGAACAATGGTAAGATCCAGAATTAAAGAAGAAAAGCTAGAAGACCCTCTATCAGACAACCAAATATTCAAAGGTAGCCATATTTCATTGGTTTTTTTTATTCTTACAATAAATATGGACATAGAGCAATGAAATGTAGAAGCAGAATGAATCATAATGTTCCATTCATAATTGGTTAATGTTTTACATGCAAATGATTTGGAAATAAAGCAAATGAATGCAAAAGTCAAATGATGAATGGATATAACAATGGTAGAATGATTCAATCCTTTAATGGTTATTGCTATACATGCTATGGATTTGGGCACAAAGCTAATCAATACAAATCTAGAATAAATGGAAGTAATAATGCTTAAATAAATGTCATATGCAATAATTATAGTAGGTCTGTACATATTGCTAAATTTTACAGAAGAAAAGACACAAGGAAGGATAATTTGGTAGAGAAGAATGAACTAGTCAAAAAGAAGGAAATGAAAATGATATGGAGAAAGAAAGAAGAGATTGAGGATAAGGGAGAATCTGTACCATCCTTCAGTGCAAATTTTTCCTTCGGTTACTAAGACTAGAGCTATGGCTTAGGGGGAGCTTTAATGGATATCTTATATCCCCTGCAAGAAAAGAAATGATGGAGCTACATCATGAAGATATGTCATGAAGAATAGAATGCTTAATCCATTGAAGAAGATTTCAAAAGGAAATATGATAATGTAGAGATTTATATAGCTTGATAAGTTAACTGTGCATACAATTTTTAGGGTTACCAACTTTATGGCTTGAAGCATTTATTGTAGAATTAGGTCAAACCAGAGAGTTAAAAGCATATTTGCAAGGAAATTTTATTTTATTAAAATAATTCAAAGGGGAATAGAGCTGAAAGAAGTGAATTTGAAGAGTCCAAAGCATCTCCAAGTTGGAGAGAATCAAAACCCTACTTTGTTGAGTAGAGTAAAAGGTATTTAGCAATCCCTGCATACTCTAGTTTTCTAGAATTATCATTTGAAAGAAATTTGAATGCAATGGCAACACTGGAAGTTGTAGACATTTCACAGAGACTGAAGCCTACGTTTAAAAGATATTCGACCAAAGCTTTAGAACATGATCCCTTAGGCACATTTTCACACATACCTTATGGAATTTTGCCAACCAAAAATATTAGAGCATACATTCATGGTAGTATGGATGAACACTCCTCTGGAAAACTATTGGACGTATGGGTAAATGAGTTAGTTGGGGATGATTACACTTTAAAACTAGAGTAAAATGTCCTAATTGAGAAGAAATTAGATGTATGGAAATGGTTTCCAAACTTTATCTATGAAGAGAAGTGCACCCGAATGGCCCTAAGTAGAATTCATGACCAATTTATGTGAATTGGTGGCCCTCACATGATTACCAATGAAGTAATTAGAGAAATAAATGGTTTATGGTCCATTGGACCAGTTTCAGTTTGGAAATACACAAGGAACATGGATATAATGGAGAAAACGGGTGTTGTAGTAAACCATATCAGAAGCCCAACAGTCAAATATTCAGTTATGCTTATTGGGCACAAGATTTATGGAGAGAATTTGGTCTCTACCATCAAAATTGATGTGGAATAGGACATGGTTAAGAAAAATACTAAGTATGACCTCTATGAGTTGCTCCAACAACAATTGATGGAGAACCTGAAATAAATTAAGAAGAAGAAGCATGTATTCAAGCATGACACATTGGTGATGTGTTTTCTTTTGTACTTTTTGAAGGAAGTTCTTGTGGTTCGAAAGGTCAATTAGTCAAGTGAAAAGCCTATTGCACACCAGATAGGATACTATATGAGAGATCTTGGAGATATGAATGCTCATGGTGATGCCCTTGCATCATTCTTTTCAATATTCCAAAGAAGAATGAACAAGAGACATAGAATTCCAAAAAGTATTGTGAAGAGATACATGAATGACATTAACTTCCTATTCTCTACTGATTTTTATATAATGGAAGTTGTTGAACCTAGAACCATTTGGATTCTAGAACTAGGGTATGAAGTGTTAGAGGTAAAACCTATTGGATGTGTAGAAGGGCTACTAAACAGTCCTAAATACCCTAGTAGGCCAAGGTATGGGAATTATAAAGAAAATTCAATGGAAGGTTTGAAATTTAAGAAATCATAGATAAGGAAAAATGTTGATTATGAGGTAGACACATGCAAAATAGAATTGCATCTCAAAAGAAAAGGTTAGGCTTACCATAGAAAGAGCTAGAGCTAAGATGAGTGTAGTAGAAGCCTTTGGTATCTCTAGGAGATTAGTTACTACATCTCTACATGCAGCTAGTGAGAAGAGGAAATCCACAGATAGTCCTCTGATAAGGGAGAAATCCTCTCTGATAGTCCATGCCATCAAGGAAGAAGCAAAGAAAAGTACAAGGAGAGTTAAGAAAAAAGCTACAAGGAAAAAGGAAATTGGCATAATTGTGGCTTTTAAATAAGTTTTAAATGTTGACCTAGTGCCCTAGAACCAAATATGGAAGGAAATATGTATGTAGATGATGCTCAACATGAGCATAGGATTAGTGAATTAATGGATGAATCTGTAAAGAAATTACATGAGATAACACTATTGCAAGTCTAAAGGAAGTATGAAGGTGTTGTCATTGATGCCAACTAGTTAGCTGGTTTTCAACTTGTTACTATTGTCATTGATGTCATGGATAATGGTTATTGATTGTAGATGTCAAGGATATTGATAAAATTGTAATGAAGAAAGGTTGTAGGTGCTCAATGTTTGCTCCAAGTTTTTCTTTGGGATTTGTTGCTATGTTGATGAAAATCTGAGGTATTATTCATGGTTGTTGGAAGTTGCTATATCTAGGTTTTGGGTTTTGGATCATTGTATAGTGTGAGTTATGTTCACTAGTTGTGAACTGTGTTTTCTGTGTATCTGGTTGAGGTCCCAGAGAAATGTAGTTGCTTCAAATTTCTTCTTGTTTGAATTTTATATCTTGTAGTTTTTAGGATAAGTTGAATAGATCATGTCAAACTTAATTTTGTTATCTAGAAATATTGGATCGTGTTAAGGTTGTGTGTGCTTAATCGATTTATTTATTTTACACTGGTTTGGCTGAGCTTGTGTTTAACACTACTTTCGAAGCTTATGGAAGCATGTGTTTAGGTCACCCTCATTCTAATTCCACTGTAGAATGTTTTGGCGATGACCTAATTTGAATTTGTAAATACAAGTGGTGTGTGGCCGAGTTTAGATAAGTTTCAAAGTTGAAGATGGTATAAATACAAGTTGAGATGTTTGTGAAGAGGAAAGATAATGCAAGCAAGAAAAATGCGAGATAGATGCAAAACTATGTATGAGATGTTAGTTTGAGTAGATCAATGCAAAATCAAATTGCTGAGTTTCGGGAAGTAGTGAGCTAAAGGCGCACTCTATCATTCATGCATGTCTGCAGGTGTTTGAGAGAGTTGTGGTGGAGATATTTGTTGCATTGAGATTGTTTTCTCTCTGTAACAAATCTCTTCTATGCTCTTTGTAATTCTATGGTAGTGAGTCCTTAGGGTGGTTAAACCTTGTTGGATAGTGAGTCCTTATCCAAATAGTTGGTCTTGTTTTGGTAGTGATTCTTCTCTAGTAGTGAACCTTTGTATTCGGTTTTGATATTCTCTATTTTGTGAGCTAATCCTCACTGTGGTTTTTTCCTTATTAGGTTTTTCATGGAAATCCGATGTTATTGTGTGTGTGAGATTTTTTAGTTTCTTCTTTTGCACTTAATGATTAATTACATTAGCCAAGTAAAGGATTTGTGAATGATAATTGATATAATATCTAGTGGAAGTTCTTAAAGGTTAAAATTTGTTACAACTGATTCACCCGCCCTCTCATTTGTCTTGTTCAACAATTGGTATCAAAGCATGGTTCCTTGGAGAGGAGATTAACCACTTAAGGAAGGTATAGGATGGTGAGAAAGATCACTTTTGAGTATCCTAGGTTCAATGGAATTAATTATTCTATATGGAAAGTAAATATGGAAGGATATCTGGAATACTATGGATATGATGTTGAGAAAGCTTATAAGATTTCTTACACTCCTCTTGCTGACGGTCTAAGTATAGTTGATGAAATCAAGGTGCATGAAGTAAACAATAAGGAAAAGTTCATTCTGAAGAATAGTCTTTCACATCCTAAGTTGATTAAATTTCAAAATCTGAAGATGCTAAAGAAGTGTATGATGCTTTAGAAAAGATGCATGAAGGAGATGAAAAGTTCAAAGAAGAAAAGTTGTAGAATTTGGAGGCACAGTTTGAGATTTTGCATATGTATGAAGATGAACACATTAAATCCAAGATTGTGAAGAAGATTCTTAGAACTCTCCCTAATGCATATAGTGAAAAGGTATCCACTATTGTGGAGTTCATAGATTACAAGACTTATACTAAAGATCAATTTTTGGGAACTGTAACATCTTATGGAATTAGAAAGCCCAACTTGAGAAATGGATTGAAGATATAAACTAATTTTAAGGCTACAAGAGCCAATGATCTAGATGAAGAGAACATTAATGAAGTAGAAGCTAACTTTGTGAGAAGTATGAAGAAAGGCTCTAGTAATTATGAAGGTAAGTTACCCTTTAAATGCTTTAGTTGTGGAGGTATAGGTAATTATTCTTCAAGATGTCCAAAAAGAGTTAAGAAGAATAAACATATATTTAGCAAAGAAAAAAAAGGAAAGGAGATTGAGAGAGATTACTATGTGAATGAGGATATTGATATTTCTTATGAATAATTTAATTATGTATAATTTGATGACAATGAATGCATGTTCTTGTCTATAAAAGATGAATCTACTTCTGCTAATATTGAAAGAAAGGTAAAGGAAAGTGATCTAGAGAAAGTTGAAGATAATGTACTTTTTTCTCTTCATGCTAAACAAGAAAAGGGCTACTAGGTTGTTGATAGTGGTTGTTCACATCACATGATTGGTGATAAGAGTATGTTTGTTAAACTTGACAAATATGATGGAGGCTTAGTTAATTTTGGAGATGATATTGGTGCTAAGATTTGTGGAATAGGTTTAATAAGTTTTGATGGAAATCATAATACTGATGATGTCTACTATGTTAAGCATTTAAGGAATAATCTCTTAAGTGTTGGAAAGATGTGTAGTAAAGGATATAATCTTATATTTTAGGATGAGAGATGTGAAATTAGGAAAGGATCCAAAATAGTGATTGCTGCAGGAAAGAAGTCTGAAGGAAATATATATCAACTTAAGGGTGTTGATGGACATTGTTTTATGACTTAGATTAATGAAATTTGGTTATATCACTGAATAATGTGTCACATGAATTTTGATAATGTATAGGAGTGAATTTGCAACCCTTATGTGAATTCCCCCTTTTCCCTTCTTCACTGTAGAAAACCAAATTTGAAGGCTAAATTCCACATAAACCCACTTCCTTCATTACACTTGGAAGTTATTTTGTGTGTTGGCAAAGGAATAACTGTTGGGGATACCCATGCGGTGTGTAGACATCCACATAGTGTACTTATTTCCTTGGAAGATTCCTACATCTGGAGCCTACAAAGGTGATACACTTCTCATTGGAGGTCACTTTGTAACATTCCCTTTGACTAACCGACCCAAATATGGCCATTTTCTTCATTCTATCCTTCAAACTCACTCCTTCCTTCATTTCATTCTTCTAGAATTCAACTTAACTTCTTTTGCATCCTCTAAGCACTCAACTTGGTCACTCTCCAAGCATTCTAGCATTCAAGCAACACTCTTGCACTCCTCAGCAACAACAACAACTCTATCAACTCTGTAGAGCAAGTGTGGAACCAACACCATTGCAATAGAGGCTTGAGTCCTCTCATTTTCTACCCCATTAGCCTTGAGTGCTCTTGGTGGAGGTGGTAAGATTTCTACTCTTCTCCTCTACAATTTGGTGGGTAGCACCCTACTATCTTTGTAGTGCTTTTTTGTTTTCTACTTCATTTCTCTCTTTATCATTTATTTCTCCATTATTGCTATCTTAGCTATTCATGGAGGTGGAAACACCTAAATGGGGATATGACTGAGGTAGGTCCCTATAGAACCACCCAAAAATTTTCCTCTTCATTGTGTGTAGGTGGACGTGTTGCTTGGAGTTAGTTGGCAAACGAGTACCTCTGTGAGATTATTCTTTCCATCCTAACTCTTGTTTATTTACTTTATCATATTCGTACATATCTTGCCTACTTCATAGCTTTTTTTTGGACCTTTTGAAGTAATTAGCTAGGTTGTTTGTCCATTTTCTAGTGTTTTACCTTGCTTCTTTAGTCCTTTGGTCATACAAATGGCAACACACTTGAGAGATGCCAGCACGTCACACTATCATCCCAAAATTGTGCTTTTGTCCTTGGGAAAAGAGTTTCCTAAGGTGTAGAGTTAAACCCAAAAATTGACTCGCCTAGCCCCATTTTGTGTTTCGGGTCTGCAAAGTGATTTAAGGACATTATAGTCCTCATCATTCTTCTTGCACATTTCCTAATGCACCATTAAGCTGAGGTAAGTTAGGGTAGTCTTCCGCTCTTGCACCTCTGTGACTTGGGGCCTTGAAAATGGTTGGTTCCCCTCTCTTACATTTTTGGTGAGCTTGACGTGAACCAACATCTATTCATCCATTGGTGTTGAAGCTTTTCCCTTATACGTTGTCACTGTTGTGCCCATGAGTGTTGTGAAGTTTTATGAGCATCACAACCTAGTCCACAACCTCTAGGTATATTTTTAGGAGAAGTATATAACACCTCTTGATGGAAAGGATGAAGGTCACTACTAATTTCTCTATAGGCCTTTTCTTTGGTCCTGCCATTGGCTTGACCGCACAGGAGCAGTTGTCCAGGGGTTATATAGGATTCTCTGATGAGACCGATCACGTCCCCACTCCTCCCATGTCTCCTATTCCATCATTAGTAGATGAGCATGAGACTATTCACATACCTGTAGAATATGTCTCTACTCTCAACAAGGGGTTGGGTGACTTGGAACATCATTTGGAAAGAGACCCAAAGTTGGATAGGGCTGCCTGGGTTATTAGTGATCTAAAGTACATGGTGGGAAAAGACTGAACATGAATAAAACACTTGGATAGCCTCTCTAATCTAATTGATGCATGTGCTCCTCTGAATAATCCTAATATTATACAATGAGCCACTTTTGAAGATCATAAGAGGTAGCTAGGACTGTCAATTCCTCCTACATCTGTATACATGACCGATACAATACCCTCAATCAACATTCCCCCTACCCGTAAGGGGCCCGACACTGCAAATCAAATAAGATCCCCTTGGGTTTCAAGTTCACCCTCCTATCATCTCTACTAGTGGAGGTTTTAGTGGGATGAGCAGTGGAGGCTTTGGTAGTGGCAATGGATTTGATAGCGGGGGTGGTGCTGGCATAAGTGGTTCTGTTGGATGTCATGGTGGTGTCTTCAGAAGTATAGATGGCTCTAGTGGAGGCCCTACTAGTGGTTGTGGATCTAGTTGTGGTTTCAGCGGTGGTCACACCGGTGGTTTTGGTGGTGGCTTTTGTAGCTATTTTGGAGGAGGTTCCTTTGGCCCTCTACCTTCTAATGACTCAATTCTGAATACTCTTCTTCACAATATGGGTAAGATATAGAGCTAGATAGTGAGTCTCTCCCAATATTTTTCCTATTCTATCTTCCAACCCTTCTTCCAGCATAGCCCATTGTCAGTTACAATCCTAAACACTCCTTCCAACAGGGAATGGAGAATCCTAAATTTGAGAAATATGGTGGCAAAGGGGACCCACAGAAACATGTGTCTGCCTTTAACGCCTTATGCACAATTTTCTTCCATCATGATACATTGATGGCCAAACTATTTCCTCATTCTTTCAAGGATACAACACTCGAGTGGTACTGTTCCTTTCCTAATAATTCAATATTCTCATTTGAGAAACTTGTAAACCAATTCTTGTGACAATTTCAAGCTAACATCAGGCTAAAGATGACCTTTTCGGATCTCGTCTGGTGTAAACAAGGTGATAATGAAAAGGTCACTGATTTTATAGTGCAATATTAAGCGCTCTTCTCAAAAATCTCATATCCAATTCCTAATTCTAATGTGTAGAAGGTATTCATAGGGAACTTACAAAGGCCCTAACAAGAGAAGCTTTCCCTTATGAAATACCCTTCCTTTGTGCACTTGTGCACAACCCTATGAGAGTATTAGCAAATAGTGGTTCAGTTCGGGGGGTCCTCCTCGCACTCCCATTCTGAAGGAAAATCCATTGTATCAATCTATGGAAAAGGAAAAGATGATGTGAATGTAGTAGCCACTACAGATGACAACAAACTTAGATGCAACTAAAAATTCACAAAGTTATCAGAATCTTATTCCTCCATCTTGTAAAAGTTGTTGAAGGATAAGATCATAACCTTTCCAAGCCCTAAACCTCTTAAGGAACCATACCATAGCTTGTATGATGGAAGTACCTACTATTAGTACCATTGAGTTAACAGACATGATACCAAACACTGTATGTACCTGCGTCATGAGATATAGGACTGCATTGAAGATGGTCCTATTCATCTCAATGGTAGCAAAAAGAATGCAAACAAATCAATGGGAAAAGCGAATAGTGAATTTTAGATATACATGGACCCATTTTTTGTCACATTTTTCTAAAATGATTCTCAATCCCACTGATTCTATCAGTCAGCTTGATGCCTATGTTAATATGGTCATGTTTACTTCTACTACATAACCTATGATTGGTTTTTCAGATATAACATTCATGTCACAGGACTTACCCTTAAATAACAAGCCCTCGCCTCTTTATATTCCCACCTGCCTCAATGGAAAAAATGTGATAGGGGTTCTAGTAGACCTCGCGAGTTGAGTGAATGTTATCACATAAGAGACATTGTGGTTTAATTCATTTCATATAAAAGAATACAAAGAAATTGAATCTAGTATCTGTACACAGACGAACTCTCCTTGAAGCCTTATGGATTGATAACTTTGTCTATCCTAGTTGGACCTAGGGTTGTTGACATAGTTTTTGATGTTATTCTAGAGTCAAATTTGTTCAGAATAAAGCTAGGCATGCCCTGGCTAGCTTCTATGAATGGAATTGCCTCTGTTATCCACAAATGTTTGAAGTTATACCATGAAGTTGTTGTGCATGTAGTGCATGACATTGGATACTAGCCTTTGGTGTCCCATGGGGGATATTCATTAGACCATTTTTGGCCCACCTCAATTGGTTTGCTTTCTCCAAGAACAAACCTACTGTACAAAAATTATGTAAAGTACAAGACTAGTGGCAAGGGTCAACAAAAATTGGATCTTCTTGTATCACAACAACTGGCTGCCTCCCCTTCTCAAAAAGGGAAGGAGAAGGTGAACTCCTATCAAGATGACTTGTCTACTCCCCTCTCTTGGGAGGAGTATTGGATGAGCAAGCCTGAGTTCTACCTATTGAGTCCGATGATCCCTCCTTGGCGTAGACCCAAGATCAGGATATCAGACCTCCCTACTAAACCACTTGGACCTTTGTGGCCTCATACCGCTCCTACTCCCAAAGTAGTAAATAGGAAGAGGCCCACTGCCGAGGTCCTTGAGACGACTCCCCTCGTTGCTTCTCAACCTACCCCTCCTACTCTAGTTCAAGAGTTTGTTCCTCCACTAAAAATGGTTGTAGTGGACACTTCCATTGTTGAGTAGGAACCTTCTATTCATTTGTAGCCTCTGGTTGAAAGATTCATAGAAATTGCCTTGTGCACAAGCCTAAGCACAAACAAAAGGTTCTCATGGCTAAGCAAGTTGCCTTATAGAGGAAGGAAGAGGTTTTGACTACCATTGTATCAAGACCTCCTGTCGCATCCTCCTCTCTCATCCCCTCTACTTCCATTCAAACCATCTTTGTATCACTTTCGACTTTTGTTGCAAGTACGAATGTGCCTAACCTTGAAAAGGTGTAGGTGTTCATCACCCATTCAGTGGAGCCTCCTTTGTTGATGTCTGTTCTGGATGTCCCACCTTTTTTGAAGCCTTTAGATATGACTAACACCTCGGTCATATCTACTATGGTTCTTTGCTCCTCTTCCTCCGAAGCTCTTGCCTTGTCTATGGGGAGTTCACCTCCTTTGATGAAGAAAAAGGTGGAGTGTGGTCCTTCTAGCAATAGAGGACATACAAAGAGCCCACCTTCTCCAAAAGGTGGCCTCGCGCTGACTTGTTTTGTCCTAGTGACAAAACCAGTCTTAGATTCTCTCGAGTTTGTCACCACTCCTGAATCATTCAGTGAGCCTAATGGTGAACCTCAGGCACAACCCCCCCATTTGTTGAGGTAAAACATGGAACTCCTATGAATTGCATGTTTAACTCTCTGGACTAGGTCCTAGCCTTGTCAATGATCTTTGCAAAATTGCTACCCTTAGCTTCATAGGAGGTCAGCGGAGAGGACCTTGTGGGGCCCTCTTCCCTACACCTTGTTGCGGGAGGGTTGGATGCTCCTCCTCTTAACATCCCACCACTACAAGATCATCCTCCTCCCCCCTATGATGATCTAAAGTGGGATGTAGATGAGCTCATCATTGATCAGTGTTAGGAGGAGGCCTCTTATTTATCTGTAGATTAGATTTGTGCATGTGTGTGTTGTGATGTGTTCCCCCATGATCATGCTATGTGTTCCTGGATGACCCTCGTCACCCCTGTTGATGCTTGGATACAGGCATGGTTATTTTGTCGTAAAGCTTCTTCTATTTGTATCATCATTCTTTAATGTTTGACTTGAGTTTTGATAAATAGGGGATGATGCAAAGCGTTGGGGGAATTTAGGCTTCCCTTCCATGTTGAACCAATTTTTTATTTTATTTTTTTTCTATGCATTCTTCTTGATCTAGTTGTGGATTGATGATATTTCACCTTGCACCATGGTTACCTATTATTTATATGAGCATGATTAGATCTAACCCTGCTAAACTAGATCCCCCCGTGTCTATTTTTTATTTCTCTTTCGCTCTTTTCTTATCTATCTCTCTTCTTTGCTTAAGTTGTCCCTCTTATGTGTAACAACATTTCTTCTTGAACATCTTGATTTTTTGAAAATGCATTCGGCACCAACTAATCTTTTCTTGAGAATCTTCACAAACTTCTTTTCAAGAATCACATTCTCAACTTCAAACCCTAATGGAATGTGTTTCCTTCATCACGAGTTCATAAATAAAGAACTTTAAATCCTTCCTCTGAAGTGGGAACAACTTTGATCTTCCCCTCGCATGGGGGCATATTCTTCCTTTCAAACTCCTTAATGAAGTGAACATCGTTCAGAAGGATTCCTTGATGATGAATTGATTCGAGAACAAGACATTTCCTTCACCCTTTCAAATAGCGTGTCCCTTGAGTGGACCCCTTCTTCATGCCAGAGTTCCGAAGGGAGCCCTTTGAAAGTTTTCCAAATTGTCAGTGGTTTGCGAGATTTTCTGCTTACTTGCTTATGTGGCTGCTCTATGACTCTATGGAGTTCGCTTTCCTAGATTTCCTCCATGTGAGACATCTTGGGGGATACTGCCCTGCAGGTTTGTGGGCCTATAGGGCTCTTTCTTTGAGCTTCCTCCATGCGAGAGATCTTGGGGGTGCCTCCCTTGTAGGTTTGCAGGTCTGTAGGGTGATTTATTAGGTTTCCTCCATGTGAGAGATCTTGGGGGATACCTTCCCTGCAGATCTGCGGGTCTGTAGGGAATTTTATTGGGTTTCCTTCATGTGAGAAATATTGAAGGACACCTTCCTTGTAGGTCTACGGGTCTGTAGGGTGCTTTCCTGGCTTCCTCCTTGTGAGATATCTTTGGGGACACTTGCTTGTAGGTCTGTAGGCCTATAAGGCACTTTTTTGGGTATCCTCTATGTGAAAGTTCTTAGGGGACACCTTTCTTACAATTTTGCAGGCCTGTAAGGCACTTACTTCACAGGGCTTCCTTCATGTGAGAGATCTTGGGGGTCACCTCCTTGTAGGTTTGCGGGCCTATCAGACACTTTCATTCTTCAGCTTCATAGTTTTGTAGGGCTATGAAGTCCTTTTCTTGTCTTGCACTCTTGAGTTTTCCAGATCGTGCTCTATTTTCTTGATGGTTCATATATACATTTCTAATCCCACTACTTCTCTAATCTACTTTACCAAAGCACTCATCAGTATTCATGCTCACTAAAGTGGAGAAAAATGTATATGAGTGAATTTGCATCCCTTATGCGAATTCCCCTTTTTCCCTTCTTCACTTTAGAAAATGAAATTCAGAGGCTGAAATCCACATAAGCCCACTACCTTCGTTCCACTTGGTGGTTGTTTTGTGTCTTGGAAGAGGAATAAATATCAGGGATGCCCACACAATGCAAAAACTTCTGTGTGGTGTCTGTATGTCCTTGGTAGATTCCTACATCTAGAGCCTGCAGATGCATTACACTTCTCATTGGAGGTTGCTTTGCAATGCCCCCTTCAACTAATTGACCTGAATATGACTATTTTATTCATTCTCTCCTTCAAATTCACTCCTTCCTTCATTTCATCCTTCTAGCATTCAACTTAACTTCTTTTACATCCTCTAAGCTTCCAATCCATCTTCTAAGCACTCAACTTGATCACTCTCCAAGCATTCTAGCTTTCAAGCAGTACTCTTGCACTCCTCAACAAGAGTAACAACACTCCATCAACTCTATAGAGCAAGTGTGGAACCAACACCATTGCATTAGAGGCTTGAGTCCTCTCATTTTCTCCCCCATTAGCCTTGAGTACTCTTAGTAGAGGTGGTAAGCTTTCTACTCCTCTCCTCTATGATTTGGTGGGTAGCACCCTATTGTCTTTGTAGTGCTTTTGTGTTTTCTACTTCATCTCTCTCTTTATCATATATTTCTCCATTATCACTATCTTGGCTATCCATGGAGGTGGAAACACCTAAACAAGAGTCTGACTGAAGTAGGCCCCTATACAGCCACCCAACAATTTTCCTCTTCATTGTGTGTAGGTGGATGTGTTGCTTGGAGTTAGTTGATGAATGAGTACCTTTGTGAGATTATTCTTTCCTTCCTAACTCTTGTTTATTTACTTTATCATAATTGTACATATCTTGCCTACTTCATAGTTTTGTTTTGGCCCTTGGAAGTAGTTAGCTAGGCTATTAGTCTATTTTCTAGTGTTTGACCTTGCTTCTTTAGTCCTCTAGTCATACAAATGCCACACATCTGAGAGATGCTAGTGTGTCGTGCTATCACCCCATAACTGTGCTTTTGTTCCCAGGAAGAGAACTTCTTGAGGCATAGAGTTAAACCCAAAAACAAGCTTTCATAGCCCCATTTTTTGTTTCAGGTCTATAGAGTGATTTAAGGACCTTATAGTCCTCATCATTCTTGTCCCACATTTCCTAACACCCCGTTAAGCTAAGGTAATTTAGGGAAGCCTTCTGCTATTGGACCTCCATGACCTAGGGCCTTCAACATGGTTAGTCCCCCTCTCTTATAGATAATATGGTGAGAATCAATGTAGTTCAAGTTGTGAGAGATTTATCAAGGATTACAAAGCTTGTTAATGCTATTTGCAAGAACTGTCAATTTGGAAAGCAAGCAAGAAACATGGTGCAGGGGCACCCACGTTCTCATGCCTCCAAGAGCAGTGAAAAGCTGATATTTTATTGTTTTTGAGTTATTTGCATGTGATAAGGTCTTCAAGGACCATTTCATGTCTGTTTGGGTCAGTTTTGAGTCATTTGGGGTGAGTTTGTGAGTAGATGCAAAATGTTACCAAGTTGCACAAATGTTGTCAATGCAACTTTTGCAATTTTTGCCATAAAAGGGAACATAATGATGTTGTTTTAGTTTGAATTTAAAAATTGGTTTGTAACCATTGGAAAATGTTTAAAATTACCTTATGTGGTCGAAGGTAGGTTTGGTTGATGCCATTGTGAATGATTGAATCAACAAAATCTATGTTTTCTATATTTTTTGAATGTGATTTGCTTCTACAGTCAATTGTATGGATCTATATGATCCTTCCATGGCTTTAATTTGATTGGGATAGATAGAGTAGTGAATATAATTTATGTTTTACTTGGTTTCATTTTTTTTCATCAAGATTTGATCAAGTTAGAGCCAATTCTTCTTGAACTGGTCTAAACCCTAAGTAGGGTAACTTGGAAGGAAGAAAAATGTAAATCTTCCCATTCCACCAAATAGAAACTCCTGAAAATTGGTGGAATGGATTGTGTAGGGTTATTATTTGATTTCACAAACTTGTAGGTGCAAAGAAGGGGATTTGGCAGATGTGAGGTTCCTGCCCTATCCTAATATCTTCATGTATTAGGCCTAGGAACCCTAGAGGCTTAGGTTTTTGGTTGAAAACATTTTGGAGATTGATCCACTTGATTGGAATTGATTATTCATTCCTTGTATGAAATGTTTGGAGCATTGGAGTGAAGATATAGATTATGGAGCTCAAAAGCCATGTTGCTACCTAGCCTATTTATGCAATTAGGCCTAATTTGAGTGAGAATAGTCCAAATTTGGTGTCTTCTACCCAAAGTGACCCCACTTGAAAATTTGCTATGTTTTTAAATTCCAAAAAGGGGATCTAGAAATGGGTTCATTTTTTTAAGGCTATGTTTTCCCTGAAAGTTATGTCTGAAATACCCTATTTGAAAGGCTACTAGGAGGAATGAAGGCTTGTGAAGCAAAACCCACCATTAGATGTTTGAAATATTGAAGAATGGTTGATTGAGGTTTTTTTGAAGTTGTCCACCCATGCTATGCATAAAATTGGTATCAAAGTGTAGGTTTGATCTAAAGAGGGAAAAAGTTGAAGGGAAGAAGGAACAAGGTGCCTCCAAAAGGGAATCCACTCACCAGAGAGATGAATGAGTTGAAGGAGAGACATGCTAGAGAGATGAGAGAAATGAAGGAGAGGATTGCTTCCTTGGAAACAAGTTAGAAAAGAGGAATGTTCATTGGAGACTTGATTGATCAAGAAGAATGGGAAGAGGAGAGTTCACAAGGAGGGTCCAAGGAAGAGATGGATCCTGATGACTTGAGGATGGAAAAGCTTTTGAAAGCAGTCAAGGGAGAAGGTCTTAAGATCAAGGATTCACCCATGTACAAAGGAAAATTGGGTAGTGAAGAAATCCTAGATTGGATATGAGCATTGGATAACTATTTTGAATATGAAGATGTTCTAGAAGAGAAAATAGTGATGTTAGCCAAGACAAAGTTGAAGGGCCATGCCTTGCTTTGGTGGGATTATACATACAAGATGAAAAGAGAAAGAAGGGAAAGTCTAAAATCAAGTCTTGGGATAGGATGGTGGCTAAACACAAAGGAAAAGTCCTACCTAGTGACTATAAAATTCAATTATTCAGAAGGCTTCAAAACCTTAAGCAAAAAGAGATGGATGTGTAGGCCTATACTGAGGAGTTCTACAAATTGAGTATAAGGGTAGGCCATACAGAAGCTGAGGTGGAAAAAGTGGCAAGATATATCAATGGGTTGAGATACAACCTTCAAGATGTATTAAGCCTCACAAATCCAAGAACGATGGAGGAGTGTTACCAATTGGCCATCAAGGATGAAGATAAGTTGAAGAGAAGGAAAGAAAAGTAAAGCAGGGGTAGAGGTAGAAATTCTAGAGGAAGAGGGACGTTTTCTGGTAGGGGGAAGTCCCAAAGATCATGAAGAGAATCAAGGGGAAACTTTAGAGGAAGGAGACCCAACAATAGGGGTAGATTTGGAGGCCAAAGAGGAGGATCAAGTGGATTTCTAGGAAAATATTATAAGTGCAACAAATTTGCAGGCCATTAAGCATGGAAATGCACTGAAAACTAGTCCACTAGTTCATTTGGAGGAGAAAGAAGAAATCAATTTGTGCAAGGAGAGGAAAATGGGAGTATGAATTCTCCATCACATAATGCTGATCCAAAAGTTGGTGAGTCTCTCATGGTGAGGACTTTGATAAAAGTGCCAATGGAAAAGGAACCTCCACATAGAAAGTCTCATTTTAGAACCACATGTAAGTGTTTAGGAAAATGTTGCAAAGTTGTGATTGATTTAGGTAGCTCTCATAATTTGGTCTCTATAGAAATGGTAGAAAAACTTAAGTTGAAAATAATCCCTCACACCACTCTATATACAGTTTCTTGGCTTAACAAAGGGAAAAAAGTAGTTGTAAATGAGAAAAGTTGGGTTGATTTTTAAATAGGGGGATACAAAGATAAGGTTTTGTGTGATATAATACCAATGAATGTATGTCATTTGTTTTTGGGGAGGCCTTGGCAGTATGGTAGGAAGGCTATCCATGATGGGGGGAAGAACACTTATGCTATAGAGAAGGATGGGGTTTCTTACACCCTCACACCATTGAAGGATGAAAGCCTAGATTCCCAAACTGGGTCTAGTGTGATGTTGGTAAATGAAAAGGATTTTTTAAAAACCTTGGAAGAGGAAAATGTGGGATATTCTATCATAGTAAGGCCTAAATTTTTCATTATAGGAGAAAGGAAAGAGGAGTTTCCTTTAGAGGTACAAATATTGTTGAAGAAATATGATGAAATAGTGATTTATGAGATTCCTAATACCTTGCCACCTATGAGGGACATAAGCCACCATATTGATTTCATTCTATGGGCTATTTTTCCCAAAAAAGCTGCTTACAAGATGACTCCACAACAAAATGAGGAAATTAAGAGGCAAGTGAAAGAACTACTTTACAAGGGGATAATTAGGGAAATTTTGAGTCCTTGTTTGATTCCCATAGTCCTAGCACCAAAGAAAGGTGTTGATTGGAGGATGTGCACTGATTCTAGGGCCATCAACAAGATTACAATAAGGTATAGGTTTCCTATTCCAAGATTTGAAGACCTAATGGATTTTTTGGGTGGTGCATGCTACTTTTCCAAGATTGATCTCAAGAGTAGCTATCATCAAATCAAAATCAAACCTGGTGATGAGTGGAAAACAACCTTCAAGACAAATCAAGGGTTGTATGAATGGATGGCAATTCCTTTTGGTTTATCAAATGCCCCTAGTAATTTCATGCTCTTGATGAATGAGGTGCTTAATCCTTTCATTGGTAAGTTTGTGGTAGTGTATCTTGATGATATTATTATTTATAGAAAAACTAAAGAAGAGAATTTGCAACATTTAGATTTTTTGTGAGAAGGTTGCATGAGGAAAAGCTAATTATAAACTTGAAGAAGTGTGATTTTATGAAAACAGAGTTGGTTTACCTTGGCTTTGTGGTCACTAATGGCTCTTTGAAGATGGATCCAAGTAAGGTTGAGGCTATCCCAAGTTGACCTACACCAAAATTAGTGGCTAAGGTAAGGAGTTTCCATGGTTTGGCTAGTTTCTACAGAAAATTCATAAGAAGTTTCAGTCATGTGTGTGCTGCTATGATTGATATAATAAAGGGTGATAAAAGAAAGAGGTTTGTTTGGTCTCAAGAGGTTGATAGGAGTTTTGAGTATTTGAAAAAGAAAGTTGTTGAGTAGCCCATATTGAATTTTCGTTGTTTTGATCAGGTCTTTACCATTGAGTGTGATGCAAGTGGTCATGCTATAGGTGCTTTCCTAAGTCAAGAAAAAAAACCTATTGCCTTTTTCAATGAAAAATTGAATGAAGCTAAGAAAAAGTATTCTTCATATGATCTTGAAATATATGAAATGGTGCAAGCATTGAAAAAATGGAGACATTATTTACTTCCCAAAGGATTTTATTGTGTATACTAACAATCATGCTCTCCAATTTTTAAATAGCCAAGATAAACTCAATAGTAGGCATGCGAAATGGGTTGAATTTTTGCAAGGATTTACTTTCACCATTAAGCATAAAAGAGGCAATCTGACAAAGTGGAAGATGCATTGAGTAGAAGAGCTCTCATGGTGCAAGAAATTAAATTGATGAGCATGGGAGAGGATGCTTTGAAAGGTATGCACATTGATGATGCATATTTTAAAGATATTTATGCAAGTTGTAAGTAGCCTTGTAGCAGTAATAATGAAAAGTGGCTTGATTTTCTGATCCAAGATGATCTATTTTTTAAGGGGGCACAATTATGAATTCTTAACTATTCAATGAGGGATAATTTAATCAAAGAAAAGCATAGTGGTAGCCTTGCAGGTCATTTTGGTCTTGATAAGGCCTTGGAGGAGTTGAAGAGGCACTACTATTGGCCAAAAATGCAAACTGATGTGAGGAACTTTATGGATAAGTGTACTGTTTTTCAAATTGATAAAGGAACTAGCACTAATGTAGGGTTACATCAACCTTTTCCAATCCCTAATAGGCCTTGGGAATCAATAGGCATGGATTTTGTGATGGGGTTGCCTAGAACTCCAAGAGGTTTTGATTTAGTGTATGTTGTTGTGGATAGGCTTTCAAAAATGACACACTTTATACCTTGTAAGAACACTAATGATTCTTCATACATTGCAAGAATCTTCTTCAAAGAGGTGGTAAGAAACCATGGTTTACCTCTTAGTATTTCATTTGATAGAGATAGTAAAATTTTTGGTCACTTTTGGAGAACTCTATGGAAGAAACTTGACAAAATTTGAGTTTCAGTTCTACCCATCACCCTCAAACTAATGGGTAGACTAAAGTGGTGAATAGAAGGATTGGAAACCTCCTAAGATTCCTAACATAAGAGCATTCAACATAATGGGATCTAGTTTTTCCTCAAGCTGAGTTTGCATACAATGATTCGGTGAATAGAAGTGTTGGAAAAAGTCCTTTTGAGATTGTTTATGGTACACAACCTAGGGTTGTGTTTAAATTGAGAGATGTTAGTGGGATGGAGAGAAGGAGTGATGAAGGTGAACAATTTGCTATGGAAATGCAAGAAGTCCACCAACAAGTTAAGGAGAATCTACAAAGGAATGTTGAGAAATACAAGCACAATGCTGACCAAAAGAGAAGAGAGGTTCATTTTAAGGTTGGAGACTTGATTTTGGTACATTTGAGGAAGAAAATATTCCCTAAAGGGAAGTACTCTAAACTACAAATGAAGAACATTGGGCCATGTAAAGTGGTGTACAAGTTTGGAGAGAATGCATATGAAATTGAACTTCCTCCCGGAGTTTCCATTTCACCTATTTTTAATGCTTTTGATATTTACCCTTATAAAGGGGATGTTGTAGGTGCTTAGGTAGGTTCCTTAGTGATTCCAGATGAGGATTGGATCAAGTATCTTCCACCAAGCCAACCATTGGAGTTGGAATACATTTTGGAAAAGAAGGATCTTAAGAAGACAAGGAGGAAGATCTACTATCAATACTTGGTCAAATGGTAAGGTATTGCTATGGTAGATGCAACTTGGACAATTGTAGATGATATTTTCAAACATGGATGCACAATTGTAGGTTTTTCCTCAAGTGGATCTTGAGTTTTCTTTTCTTGGGGAGTATGGTGTAGGGGCACCCAGGTTATCATGCCTCCAAGAGGTGTCAAAAGTTGATATTTTGTTGTGTTTGAGTTATTTGCATGTAATAAGGTCTTCAAGGACCATTTAATGTCTTTTTGAGTCAGTTTTGAGTCATTAGTGGTCAGTTAGTGTGTAGATGCAAAATGTTGTCAAGTTGCACAAATGTTGTCAATGCAACTTTTGCAATTTTTGTCGTAAAAGGGAACATAATGATGTTGTGTTAGTATGAATTTGAATTTTTTTTTTTAACCATTGGGGGATGGTTCAAAATTTTTTAAAGATTCCTTTTGTGGTCGAAGGAAGGTTTGGTTGATACGATTTTGAAAGATTGAATCAATAAAATCTTTGTTTTCTATATTTTCTAAACACAATTTTTTTCTATAGTCAATTGTACAGATTTTCACGATCCTTCCATGGCTTGAATTTGATTGGGATTGATAGAGTAGTGAATCTAATTTTTTTTTCACTTGGTTTCATTCGTTTTCATCAAGATTTGATCAAGTTAGAGCCAATTCTTCTTGGATTGGTCTAAACCCTAGGTAGGGTAGCTTGGAAGGAAGAAAAATGTAAATCTTCCCATTCCACCAAGAGAAACTATTGAAACTCAGTATAATGTCTTGTGTAGGGTTATTCTTTGATTTCAAAAATTTGCAGGGGTAGAGAAGGGGATTTGGCACATGTGAGGTTGCTTCCCTAGCCTAATATCTTCATGTATTAAGCCTATGAACACTAGAGGCTCAGGGTTTTGGTTGAAAAGGTTTCAGAGATTGATGCACATGATTGGAATTGATTATTTAGGCCTTGTATGACATGTTTGGAGCATTCAAGTGAAGATATAGAGCTTGGAGTTCAAAATCCTTGTTACTACCTATCCTATTCATGCAATTAGGTCTAATTTGAGCGATGACAGTCCAAATTTAATGTCTTCCATCCAAAGTGAGCCCACTTGAAATTTTGATATGTTTGTAAATGCTAAAAAAAGGTATCTAGAAATGGGTTCATATTTTGAATGCTATGTCTACCCTAAAAGTTATGTTTGAAAAACCCTATTTGAAAGGCTACTAGGAGGAATGAAGGCTTGTGAAGAAAAACCCACCATTGGATGTTTGAAAGATTGAAAGAGTTGTTGATTGAGGTTGTTTTGAAGTTTTCCACCCCTGCTCAGAATCAAAACAAATTTAGATCGAAGGAACAATCTACTACCAAACTACTAGATTTGATTCATATAGATCTCTGTGGTCCTACAAGAGTGAAAAGTCTACAAGGTGAAAGGTACTTTATGATTTTGATTGATGATTACTCTAGGTATACATGGGCTACTTTTCTTAGAGAGAAATTTGATGCATTAGATAGATTCAAGGCATTTAAGGCTATGGTAGAGAATGAAGCAAATTTGAGAACAAAATGCTTGAGGTCTGATAGAGGTGGTGAATTCACCTCGAATGAGTTTAACATGTTTTGTGAAGTTCATGGAATAAAAAGACAATTATCTACTTTGAGAACTCCTCAGTAGAATGGAGTTGTTGAAAGAAAGAACATAATGATTCCAAAAGCTGCTAGATCAATGATTACTAAAGCTGGTCTATCGAAAGGTTACTGGAGAGAAGCTATTAACATTGTTGTTTATGTGTTTAATGAAGTTCAAGAAAAAGCTCACAGTACTAATACCCCCTATGAGTTGTGGTGTGGAATAATTCCTACTGTTAAGTATTTCAAGATATTTGGAAGCAAATGTTATAATAGAAGTGATGAATAAAATTTAGGGAAATTTGATGCTAGATGTGATGAAGGTATCTTCCTTGGTTATTCCACTAGAAGAAAAGTTTACAAATGTTTTAATAAATGACGAAGAAAGATTGTAGAAAGCATAAATTTCAAGGTTGATGAAGCAATGAAGAATTCAATCAAAGTTAATGGATATGTATCTAATGGACCTAATTGTATAGAAGTTGAAGAAGTTGTGGAAGAATGAGAAAAGTAGAATGATGAAGAAGTTCCGGTGGTGTCCCCAAAGACACCTAAATATGTACAAAAGAATCATTCAAAATATCAAATCATTGGAGACAAGAGGAAAGCAATATTCACAAGAAGCAAAGCTACCACTACTGGTGAGATAAATCTGTGTTTACTATTTGAGTTTGAACCAAAGAACGTAAGTGAAGCATGTAAAGATGAGCATCAGATGAAAGCTGTGGAAGAAGAACTTATGCATATTGAGAAGAATCAATCTTGGGAATTGGTCCCTGTTGATGCCTAAAAATTTCAAGCAATAGTCTTATGGGAAACTAAGTTAATGGGGGGACCAATTGTGCTAAACTGAGTGAACTCTAGGTTTTTAAAGAAGCTAACTCCTTCTATATTTGGGGGGTTTTGGAATGGGAAAAGGAAGCAAATATATAAAATAAAGATCTAACCTAAGGTGATGTGCCAAGAGTTAAGAATGGGCATGGTAAATCTTTCTTTCAAATGGCATTTAAGGGCCCGTTCAACAATTTGCATGTCTAGAAATAACAAAAAGTGTAGATGAAAAATCCAAGCAGTCTATTAAATAACATAAAATAACTTCCATACACATCCATTGAAAAAGAAGAGTCTAAGACATGGTCCAAATCAATAAACTTATATTGAAATTATAGAATTTTAGCAAATAAACTACTCAATACAATGATAGCAAATTATAATGCTTTGTCAGCTAACTAAGAAACAAAAAGGCCGAACAACCATGGAATAGTCTGTGAAGCTTAATACAACAATAAAAAATAATACAAAGGCATGGTGTCTTTCCTCAAATTTTCTATGTAATCTCTGAACTCGGAACACCCTTTCAGAAAGTTGAAGCAGTATATATAGAGAATCATCCCACCATCTAAGAGCCAGTAACAAAAAACATTCCTTGGTGTGAACAATGATGTCTATCATAATGATTTCCCATGACCGCTACAAAAGAAAAGACTCTGAAGCATAGAATGTAGTCGCCTTGAAAATAGATGCATTCCCTTGTGAATGATCACTGTGGTCCCGGTGTGGAAGCATCAAAATTCCCATGCAGACACGTTTCACTCACCCACAGAGTTTTTTTGGACACATGGCGATTGGATTGGGCTTGTCACTCATTCTTTTCTTCCTTGCAATGAAAATCCTTGTGGAGAAGACACATGGAGGAGTCTTTGTCTCGAGCATTGATTGTGGGTTCCACCAAAAGGTCCCTGCGGAATGATACTACGTGGTATGCAGGTGGAGCCTAGTAGTGCAGCAAAGGGGAGTGGCTCTCAAAGGCCTGTACTATTGAAATGTGGAGGCATGGCGGGGTGTTGGAACCTTCAAATTTTGGAAAATTTTGAAGGTGCCATGTTGAAAATTTTGATACAACACTTACAAACACAATTGTCAAATCTACTCAGAGAGCCTACTTTGAAAATTAAAAATTTGAAGCCAGTGCAATTTCATGCAAAATCACATTGTAGGCATGTTTATCTGACATATGGGAGTGTGCACATCAATTTTCAGATCCATACAATCTGATTTGACAATGTTTCAAAGCAACAAGTTGAAGGGTTTTTGAGAAAATTTGTTGTTAGTACAGTGGAAAATCTGTTAAAATAGCCAACTTTGGAGGACAATATTAAGTAACTGAAAGGATTTCACAACAAACCAGTTGGTGCTTCTGATTCTCCCCACCAAAATCTACATCCATGTCAATTTTCAGAGCTTCAGGGTATCATTTGATATTTTTTCAAAATCAGAACCAAATGAGTTTTACTTAATTTGAAAATTGCATTTCGAGAATAGCTACAATATGGTGAACTTTGATGCTTCATACTTTGCAAAAGAAGAGGATTTATGGAAAACCCATTTGCCTACATGTTCATGTGAGCTAAATGAACCAATCCCTAGAATGGAAGCTTCTAAAAATCAAATATGATATTTTTACAAAATGGCAAGTGGAGGGTTTCGATTGAGCTTGACAGTGGCAATATTCAAAAAGTGCCAAGTTGGCAATTTTGAACATGAATAGTTTTTTATTCTTACAAGTTCATACCAAACCATTTTTCAAGTACACTCCTCTACCCTCAAACAACATGCTGGTGCAATTTCATAACTTTTGGAGACCATTTGACTAGTTTCATAAGGAAGTTTTCAGCCTACTTAATTTGTTTTAGCACAGTGCAAAAAGTTAAAAAAAAATTCTGATAAATGTTCACTTCGATTTAAAATGAATTCTAATGAAATATCATGGGGAAATTAAATCATTTAAGAAGTTCTTTTGAGTAAGGTGGAATCAACTTGAGCCAGGCACTTGCACCCATCGAAGTCATAAATATAAAAAATTCCTTTTGAAGGTTACTCAAGATAACCAATTTGAGAAGGTAAAGAATTTCTTTTGACTCAAACAAACAGAAAGATCCTCACATCCATAGTAGTTTTATGTTACTTCCAATTATAAAGAGGTTGGAGAAGAAAATCTACAAAACTAAGTATCCATATTCAAGGTATATATCATGGAAGTTACTTAATTCTTTACTTCAATCTGGAAAATATTGGAAATATAGTTTTAGTTTTTCTCCAAATCTTGATAATGTTAAGTAGATGATTACCAATTTAAGATGAATTAGTATTGTTTAATAGTGCATTGAATACCAACTGCCACAAATCAATGCTTCTATTGACCTGAGTTTTGATTTAGTCTTTTCACAATCCGAACAAAATTCTAATAATGATAAAAAAAGGGTAGTTATTTTCAATTGGATTCAGATGATCAAATAGACCCATGCACAAATATCATTGGACAAGACATTCATTCTATAAATAAAATATATTTCAGTGGATTTACAAAAGGAAAGTTTGTGTACATGAAGCATATACAAAGGGAAATTAAAGATTTAAATAAATACAAATAAAAGGCCATTCGGGTCTAAGTCATTTTGAATGGGCAAGACTGGGAGAATTCATGCTAGATAAAGTGGGTGATTTTAAATTTAAAAATATATGATAAAAGTCAGCAACAAGTGATGAAAGGGTTGCACAAGTTCAGGCTCCAGTATTTAAAGGAAAAGTTACAGTGCGAATAACCGGCAAAATGGTGCCAAGATCTCGGCTCATTACCAGTGGAATATTTCTTCAGAACTTTGATAAAAGACACATACCAATAAAGAAAAGGTGATGAAACTTTGTTAGAATGAGTGGATGCATTCAAATATAGCTATATATTCCAGCTGGCGTATTGCTTGGAGGCCTAAAAGATTAAGAAGTATGAAATAGATAAGATAGCTCCTATTGCGAAATTCAGGGAGACACTTGACTGAATAAAGAGGAAAATCCACCACATATTTGATAATAAGGGAAATTGTGGTATGCTTCAGATTGAGAAAATACAAGGTGAAGACCTTTTTTTGGTGTCAAGAAAAGAGTTGTGGAATCTACGAAAAAAGATAAAAGAGAAACAAAATCCAAAAGGAAGGAGGGACATTCAAATTACATGTCACACTATGATGTTGGCATTGCAATGCAAAAGTTGTAAAATCCAAACTTCAAAGAAAAAACTAATGAAGCATGAAGGGTTCAAATACAAGCATCATCAAGAGGATTGCTTAGAAGTTAATACTGCTGCTACAACTTTATGTCAAGGCAAAATCAACAATGTACGTAGTGCCAAGCTATGGGAAAATTGTAAATACTTCGAGAAGAAAGGATGGGTTATATTCTCTTATTTAAGAATTCGATTAATGATTTTGCTAAAGGTGTCCCTGATGTTCGTTCATATCTAGAGAAGACAAACCAAAAATCCCTAAATTAGTATGTTGTGGAATAAACACATCAGGAAGATATGAACCGTCAGAGCAAGTTTTTTGAGTCTTTCCGATTGTGTAAGTCTCTCCAATGAGACTTTTCGGTGAGAGTCTTATCAATAGCCATACACCACTCATATTTCATCGGTGAGAAGTGTGAAATCGGTGGGGGATAAAGAAAGTATTTTCGATGCACTTGTCACCCAATATGTGATTACATATGATCAAAAGTAAAAGAAAAACAATAAATAAAATGTGAATATAAAAATATATAACTTCACATTTTCACCGAGCAGGTTATAAGATGGGAAATTAATTTACCCAATGAATATTTTTTAAGTGAAAATATATCAAATTGAGAGTGACATTTTTTACCAAAATATAAGCAAGGAATTACGGGAAAGAGAGTATTGCCAAATAATTTATTTTTGCAAAGAGGTAAATGCAAAGGGGAGTTAAAAGGGGGAAATTATTTTTACTCGAAATATATATATATATATAGAAAGTGAAGAGAAATTTCCAATGAAAGGTGATTATTATTGAATTCAATTTCACGGAGATGACGAAGATTAAATATTTAATTTTCCAAATGACAATTAATTAAATATTTTTGTCAATACTGAAGAGACACAACAAATAGATACTAAGGGTCATAACCCTAGAATATGTAATATATATATCAGATGAAATCAAATGAAGGGAGGATTAGATTTAGAGGTTAGGTAGGAAATATACATAAAATACTTTTAAAATGTTTTATACAGTGAAGACCATGATGCATGTATAAATTTTGAAGAAGTCAATGATGATATTGGATTTTGTATCCTAATCTTGGTATCAACTGTTTGTTGGAATTATTCAATTATTTGGTTGTCTCCACTTTAATGCTTCTTTGTTATTTAAGTTGATATATCAAGTATATACTCAATTTATCAATGTACATTTGTTGTAATTGTGTGATATGATTAATTGGTTCTCTTAAGTAAAGATTAAATCCTTCTAGTGATTTACAGTAATTTGGAAGTGTTAACTGGATCAATAAGAAGAGCCATATAATTAGGGTTGTCAATCTATCTCAAGTAGAGTTTGTCAACTATTTACCTGCATGTTTATACAAGTTATAAACCCATATTAGTGTGTCGAACAACTTGAGTTATTTCCTTTACAGGTCACATTTTCTAGGTCTTCATTGGACTCTGTTTACCCAACAAGGCACTGGTCTTATCCTTTTCATCACTTAGTTTTAACCAATTTATTTCCAAAGTTTTACATTTGTTAACATAACATATTCATTAAATCCACCTTGATATTGCTTATACAATTATACAAAATAAGTCTGGATTTATCCACTTCCAATTGCCATTGTGGATATATTGCTTTAGTAGGAACACACATTTTAAGTCTGTGCCATTACATAGGTACACCCGCCTAGGTCTGGTAGTGCCTGAAGAGAAGAAGATAAAATTGCATTAATTGGTCTTGTATGTTAGCCAAAAATGTATCAAGACCTTGGCAACCTCTTGTGGTTTCAAACCAACATTTTTGAGACCTAACAGTTTGGTGACTCTACTGGGAACAAACATTAGAAATTTCGGTTCCAATCTATCCATCCATAGAGTCAATATAAATTTCACATTTGGAGTGAGGAGATTATGTTGGGGAAAAACAAAAATAATTTCAAAAGAATCATTTTCCTACTTTTGAAAAAGTAGGTGGCGACTCTGTTTAAAATTGATAGATAATGCATAGGCATTGTGGAACAATAACACTTTTCCAATTTTCTTATCAAGATGTCATAATAAGTGAGAAGGAAACAATCAATAAGAGAGTGTAAATAATTGAGAAAACAAAAGCTACAATTGGACCAACAACTGCTACAATTAAGAGTCAAATATGTTCCACATGCATCACAAAATAGACCATTCTGTAATAAGAATGAATATACAAATGCAAGCAAGAATTGGACCCCACAAGCACCTCATAATACAATTAGGAATTTTCACAATGGAGGTAATCCATATTATTCACAACAGGACATTTATGCACTACAGTCGTCAAACCAAATGAATACTTATCCTCCATTTCGTGGACAAAAATCAATGATCTACCAAAACCCATATGGCCCTCCAAATTTTGTCTCATCCATTGATAAACCATTTAACTGTAGTAATATCCAAGGCTACCAAAATCCTTATCCCTGAAAACTGACAGAACTATTGAAGCATATCCCTAAATTTCATAGAGAATGGGGTGAATCAGCTTGTGAGCATATAGAGCAATTTTGGGATTTCATTTTGGACTTTCAAATTTATCCAAAAGATGTCATTATGAGATGTTTTTCAAGATCTCTAAGGGACAATGGAAGAGAATGATTTATAAGCTTGCCAATGCAAAGTATATCTTCATGGGAGGATCTCAAAGGAGTATTTCTAATCCAGTATGAGGACAAAGACGATGAGTATTTACATATTCAGAAGGAAGTCAAGATCTTCTAGAGACATTTTTTGGTATAAGGAGAAATAAAGGAGTATTTGCACATTCCATGTTTGACAGATTATTTACTATCTATTGGAAGATACATGTTGATCTGCAGCCTGACGAATCCATGTCTGTTGAATAATTCATGAGAATATATGACCCTAATTTGGTTAATTGGCATGAGTCATCAAGGCCAACTACTATTGCAAAGCTGTGGTTATGGATACTCAAGCATAAGCATGCTAGCAATGATAAATTTGATAAAACAGAGAATGGTATGGATAAATATGGAGAAACAGATCAAATAATGCAGCCAATAGAAGAACCAGGTGCAAGTGAAAATAATTCCTATGACAACATGCATGAGGAGGATGAAGATATAGATGGTCTCTCTTGCATAATAGATTGTGACTATGAAGAATCCAATGAAAATATTGATGTTGATGAAAATCATATGGATTTTCAATCATGTGATTCTTGTAGTTCTTATGATGATTAGGAGGAAGAAGAAAGTCTACTTGGTAGTGAACAAATAATACCTTCAGCGGCAGATGAGAACCATGGAGATACATTTGATGATGAAGAAGTTTGTACACCTAAAAAAAGACTTCAAATTTTTTCAAATCCATTATATTATGAGAAGATAGAAGAGGATCAAATGATGTTTTGCCAAGGTATTCTAAAGTACAAATTTTAGGTATTTTCAAATCCACTTTATGGTGAGGAAGAAACATTTTCAAATAATTAGGATAATATATCAATTTGTGGAACAAATGAATGTGTTGATAATTCATTTTATTTTTTCTATGATGATCTTGAGCTTCATTATGATGATGAAAAAGGTGAGAAGTGCAATAATGGTGAAAGTGAGAAAATTTCAGATTTGTTGGCAATAGAGTACCAAAAATATATACATAAGAATAATTCAGAAATTTTGTCCCCAACATGAGTTGTTTCAAAAATACATAATGGTGATTACATAAGTTAGAAATTTGTGCCACTGCTAGTTAGTGATATTGAAGAAATATAATTTTTTTCAAATCTGGGTACCCCAAAAGATGTTGATGAGACAAAATTTTCAAACTCTCAAGAGAGGCGTTCTAATGGCGAATTTTTATTACAGCTAGGAGATTATTTTATAACACATGATAGTGAGAAAAATAATGAGGAATGTTGCATTGAATGTACATACATATTATATGTTGAAGATAAAAAATATTTGTCTCATGATGATGAACTGCAGAATGGTCAAACTGAGCATAGTGATTGTTTGAAAGTTTCCAATGGTAATGCATGTCGCAAGGAAGATTGCATGACTATTTTTAGGAAAAATCTGATGAACTCAAAACAAAACTAGGAGTATGATAGGGGAAAACAGGGGCCTTTCTTTTGGTGGCCTTATGCCATCAGCTCTGGTGTGGTTTTCTAAAAAACCATGTTAGTTCATGACAAGAAAAGGTTTAAGTATGTTGTTCAATAGATAAATTATTTGGTCTACTCTTCCAGAGACTTGGATTCTTGTTATGCCCACAAGGGGCATAAATCCCCAGACGGAGCCACTATTGGAACCTTCAAATTTTGGAAATTTTTGAAGGTGCTATGTTGAAAATTTTGATACAACACTCAGAAACACAATTGTGAAATCTACTCAGAGAGCCTACATTGAAAAATCAAAATTTGAAGCCAGTGCAATTTCATGCAAAATCAAATTGTAGGCATGTTTATCTAACATGTGGGAGTGCGCATGCCAGTTTTCAGCTCCATACAATCTGATTTGACAAAGTTTCAAAGCAACAAGTTGAATGGTTTTTGAGAAAATGTGTTGTTAGTACAGTGAAAAAGCTGTTAAAATAGCCAACTTTGGAGGACAATATTAGGTAACTGAAAGGATTTCAAAACAAACCAGTTGGTGGTTTTGATTCTCCCCACAAAAATCTACACCCATGTCAACTTTTAGACCTTCAGTGCGTCATTTGATATTTTTTCAAAATTAGAACCAGATGGGTTTTACTCAGTTTGAAAATTGCATTTCTAGAATAGTTGCAATATGGTCAACTTTGATGCTTCATACTTTGCAGAAGAAGAGGATTTATGGAAAACCCATTTTACTACATGTTCATGTGAGCTAAATGAACCAATCCCCAAAATGGAAACTTCTAAAAATCAGATTTGATATTTTATACAAAATGGCAAGTGGAGGGTTTCGATTGAGCTTGATAGTGGCAATATTTAGAAAGTGCCAAATTAGCAATTTTGAACATGAAAAGTTTTTTATTCTTACAAGTTCATACCAAACCATTTTTCAAGTACACTCCCCTACCCTCAAACAACATGTTGGTGCAATTTCATAACTTTTTGGAGACCATTTGACCAGTTTCATAAGGAAGTTTTCAGGCTACCTAATCTGTTTTGTCATAGTGCAAAAAGTTAGAAAAACAAATTCTGATAAATGCTCACTTCGATTTAAAATGAATTCTAATGAAATATCATCAGGAAATGAAATCATTTAAGAAGTGCTTTTGACTGAGGTGGAATCAACTTGATCCAGGCACTTTCACCCATCGAAGCCATCAATATAAAAAATTCCTTTTGAAGGTTACTCAAGATAACCAATTTGAGAAGGTAAAGAATTTATTTTGACTCAAACAAATAGAAAGATCCACACATCCATAGTGGCTATATGTTACTTCCAATTATAAAGAGTTTGGAGAAGAAAATATACAAAGCTAAGTATACATATTCAAGGTATATATCATGGAAGTTACTGAATTCTTCACTTCGATCTGGAAAATATTGGAAATACAGTTTTAGCTTTTCTCTAAATCTTGATAATGTTGAGAAGATGATTATCAATTTAAGATGAATTAGGATTGTTTAATAGTGCATTGAATACCAACTACCACAAATCAATGCTTCTATTGATCTGAGTTTTGATTTAGTCTTTTCACAATCCAAACAAAATTCCAATAATGATAAAATAAAAAAAGTTATTTTCAATTGGATTCAGATGATCAAATAGACCCATGCTTAGATCTCATTGGACAAGACATCCATTCTATAAATAAAATAGATTCTAGTTGATTTACAAAAGGAAAGTTTATGTACATCAAGCATATACAGAGGGAAATTAAAGATTTAAATAAATATGAATAAAAGGTCACTGGGGTCTGAGTCATTTTGAATGGGAAAGATTGGGAGAATTTGTGCTAGACAAAGTGGGTGATTTGGAATTTAAAAAGATACGATAAAAGATAGCAACAAGTGATGAAAGGGTCACACAAGTTGAGGCTCCAATGTTCAAAGGCAAAGTTACAATGTGAATAGCTGGTGAAATGGTGCTAAGATCTCGACTCACTACTAGTGGAATATTTCTTCAGAACTTTGATAAAAGACACAGACCAATAAAGCAAAAGTGATGAAACTTTGTCAGAATGAGTGGATGCATTCAAATATAGTTAAATATTCTGGCTAGCATATTGCTTGGAGGCCCAAAAGATTGATAAGTATGAAATAGATAAGTTAGCTCCTATTGCGAAATTCAGGGAGACACTTGACTGAATAAAGAGGAAAATCCATCACACATCCAATAATAAGGGAAACTATAGTATGCTTTAGATTTAGAAAATACCAGGTGAAGATCTTTTTCAGTGTCAATAAAAGAGTTGTGGAATCTACAAAAAAGGGTAAAAGACAAACAAAATTCAAATGGAAGGAGGCGCCTTCAAATTACATGTCACACTATGATGTTGGTGTTTCAATGAAAAAGTTCTAAACTCCAAACATCAAAGAAAAAAACTAATGAAGCATGAAGGGTTCAAATACAAGCATCATCAAGCGAACAACTTAGAAGTTAATACCACTGCTACAACTTTATGTCAAGGAAAAATCAACAATGTAGTGCAAAGCTATGTGCAAATCGCGAATACTGTGAGAAAAAAGGATGGGTTATATTCTCTTTTTAAAGAATTCGATTAATGATTTTGTTGGAGGTGTCCCTAATGTTCGATCATGTCTAGAGAGGACAAACCAAAAAATCCCTAAATTAGTATGTTGTGGAATAAATACATCAGGAAGACATGAACTGTTAGAGCAAGTTTTTTGAGTCTTTTCGACTGCATAAGTCTCTTTAATGAGATTTTTCAGTGAGAGTCTTATCGATATACATACACCACTCATATTTCATCAGTGAGAAGTGTGAATCAGTGAGGGATAAAGAAAGTCTTTTCGATGCACTTGTCACCACGATACGCGATTACATATGATCAAAAGTGAAAGCGAAAGAGTAAATAAAATGAGATCATAAAAATATATAACTTCACATTTTCACCGAGGAGGTTATAAGATGGGAAATTAATTTACCCAATAAATTTTTTTACATGAAAATACATAAAATTGAGAGAGACATTTTTTACCAAAATATAAGCAAGGAATTACGGGAAAGAGAGTATTGCCAAATAATTTATTTTTGCAAAGAGGCAGATGCAAAGGGGAGTTAAAAGGGGGAAATTATTTTTACCCAAAATATATATATGTAGAAAGTGAAGAGAAATTTCTGGTGAAAGGGGATTATTATTGAATTCAATTTCATAGAGATGATGAAGATTAAATATTTAATTTTCCAAATGACAATTAATTAAATATTTTTGTCAATACTGAAGAGACACAATGAATATATACTAAGGTTCATAACCCTAGAATATGTAATGTATATATATCAAATGAAATCAAATGAAGGGAGGATTAGATTTAGGGGTTAGGTAGGAAATATACAAAAAATACTTTTAAAATGTTTTATACAGTGAAGACCATGATGGATTTATAAATTTTGAAGAAGTCAATGAAGATATCTGATTTTGTAGCCTAATCTTGGTATCAACTATTTGTTGGAATTATTCAATTCTTTGGTTGTCTCCACTTTAATTCTTCTTTGTTATTTAAGTTGATATATCAAGTATATACTCAATTTATCAATGTACATTTGTTGTAATTGTGTGATATGATTAATTGTTTCTCTCAAGTAAAGATTAAATCCTTCTAGTCATTCACAGTAATTTGGAAGTGTTAACTAGATCAATTAGAAGCCATATAATTAGGGTTGTCAATCTATCTCAAGTAGAGTTTTTCAACTAGTTACCTGCACGTTTATACAAGTTATAAACCCATATTAGCGTGTCGAATAGTTTGAGTTATTTCCATTACAGGTCACGTTTTCTAGGTCTTCATTGGACTCTTTTTACCCAACAAGGAATTGATCTTATCCTTATCATCACTTAGTTTTAACCAATTTATTTCCAAAATTTTACATTTGTTAACATAACATATTCATAAAATCCACCTTGATATTGCTTATACAATTATACCAAATAAGTCTGCATCTCTCCACTTCCAATTTCCATTGTGGATAGATTGTTTTAGTAGGAAACACATATTTTAAGTCTGCCCCATTACATAGGTACACTCGCCTAGTTTTGGAAGTGTTTGAAGAGAAGAAGATACAATTGCATTAATTGGTCTTGTATGTTAGCCAAAAATGTATCAAGATCTTGGCAACCTCTTGTGGTTTCAAACCAACATTTTTTAGACATAACAAGGGGCTCAATAGAGAAGCAAGGGAGGAAATCTTTGCAAGGAGCATGCAGTGGAAACTTGGAAACAATGGGAAAAACTTTTCAGAAAGGGCTCGGAGATATTCAAATATATGAGGCATGGGTCAAGGATAAGAAAGTCAATATTATCAACCCAAAGGGAGCCTTAGGGATTTTTAATCCACATCTTTTGGTGATGACCAGGGTAATTTCACTTGCAGAATGGGAACCCAAAATTTCTAGTTTGAGGACTAGGGTAATGCAGATTGATTACTTCTTTGAAGGGAAGCTTCATGGATATCTTAGTCCTAGACTCAAGCTGAAAGAGCATCTGTGCTATCTAATGGGTGACACCTTCAATGTCCTCAACAATAGGGGGTTGACTAAAATTCTCAAAGGTAGATAAATCCCATTGATTCTCCTTGATTTTTACTGTGCTATGCTCCATTGTGGTCACCAAATCATCAAAATATAAGTGGGGAGGGAAAGCCCATCTAAGTCAGTTGGGAGAATTTTTTCCATATACTATTCATAGTCCGACTTAGTGTTTCTGAGCAATCATTGGCATGGAGGATGGTCGCATGACATATGATGAATTCTTTTGTCATCTTGGATGCTAACCTTCGTTCTTCAATCCCTACATTCACTGGGTCCTTATTTTCCATCGTTATTAACTTGTCTAGCAACTTCTCTTCCTCGGGAACCTTCTTTGTAATGAACTGTGGGAACTATTCAATTATTCCACGAACGTCTTTGCTCAAACTTTCCACTTTTGCCATGAATTGAAGTGTCGGAAGAAGAGTCAGATAGAAAGTCTTGACTTTTTCCCAGTAGGAGATATATAGTTACTAGGCTATTGAAAGGAGGTCTGACTGAGTAGCAAGGGGTTGTGGAGGATTCTTCAAAGCACCAATTTCCATCTCCTTCGACCCAACATCCTACATTAGATCCCCAATTCTCTTGTCTGTAGTAGAGAGTCATTCTTGTAGAGTTTCCAACTCGACGTTCTTTCTTTGTAATAGCTCCTTAGCTTGGCTCTGGATTCCAGATTCTTTTTCTAGGGAAAGATTTACTTCCCTAATTTACTTTTTAAGCTTATCTTTTTTTCCTTGGAGCTCTTGGTCCTTCTACTTCATTTCCTGCTCCAATTGAATTCACTACTGCTGAAGTTCTTGAGTTTTTTGCTTCATTTCTCCCTCTACCTGAACCAACCAATCTTATAATTCCTAGTTTTTCTGCTGCAGTCCAGTGACCAGGATGGGATCTAGGGACTAGAACTTTGCAAGTTCTTCCTGGAGTTTGGAACTTTCTTCCTACAAATGTTGAGACAAGCAGGTAAATTCGGTGTCCCTTACCTTGTCCTTCTCTAGTAGGACCGTCATCCTTTCCTTGAAATTCTTGAGCTCATCTTCCTTCTTCTTCAATTTGTGACTATGTTTGAGGAAGTCAGTAGTTACCACTCGCTATCTCTCCTCCATCAACTCAACTTTTTCTTGTGGCTGGGTTGCACATAGATCAATTCCCATAGTATGAATTATGTAATCCTCAGGTCACATCTCCCCTTGCAGTTTGATGGTGTTCAGATGCATGGTTGCAAAATGTAATGACTACCGAACTTCATTGAAAAGGGTTTGCATGCATGGCTCGACCGGCTTTGCAACATCTTTTTCTTTTCTCTTTTGGACCCTAATAGCCCATGCTGCCTTCATTCTATGGCCTTCTCCAATAAATTTTGTTGGTGTTCTAATAAGATCACTAGGAAAGGGTGCACCAGAAGGAAGAGCAAGAGGGAATGAGAGAGTTGTGGTCCCAACTAATGTCTTCTTCAGTAGAGAGACTGTTAATGGGGAGAATAGAGGAATGTTATACCAAAGTGGTGCAGGAGCACCTATTTGATTTCTTGCCTCCATGAGGCCAAATTGTAAAAAATTACTTTGTAAGGTGTTTGAGTCATGTAATAATGTCTAATTTACAATTTTAAGTGTTTTAGGGGGTCTAGGAGATTTAAAGTGTTCATTTTGTCATATATTGGAAAAAATTGACAAATGTTGTTATAATATGAAATTGTCAAAAATAATGGAAAATGAAGATTCATAGGTAATTAGATGGTTACAAATGGATGGAAAGATTATAAATAGGTTGGATATGAGTCATTTGAAAAGGGGGGAAAGTGATGGTATGAAATGGAGGAGATGTAACGGAGATTTGAATGTAAAAACAATGAAAGAACACTATTTTTCCTGAAAACTCTTCTATTTTGATGCAAGGTATGGTTTGTACGACCCATTTCATGGCCTAAGATCACATGGGATTGAAATAACATTTAATCTATTTTTTTTCTTTTTTTTTTTCATTTAATTTCATTGAGAAATGTGAAAGTTGCGTTTTTGGTGAAGACAACCAATTCAGAAAATGCTTTCTAGAAATTGCAGTTAGAAAACATGTTAGTATGACCATGTACGGACCTAAAACTTGAATGGATTGAAAGATCTTGATGTAGTGGAAAAACTTTCTTCTTACCAATAATTTTTAGACTGCCATTTAAAGGTTCAAACAAGTCCATTCCAAAAACTATTCCAAACATAGGGTTTTTGGGGTTGCATACAAAAATTGTGATTTCTTCTAATTTGTACGGTGGAAAATTCTAAAACTTTGTGAAATGATTCATTTTGAAGTTTTTTTACAATATCCAAGGTTTCATAGAATTTGAATAATGTTTTGTATATTTTTGGTGATTCCCTAGCATTGTTCTTCCATGTTTAGTGATTGAAATGGACAAGACAATCACGATTCTTGAGTTTTGAAGTTGAATTAAGAGTCATCTAAGGTTGGCATGTTTGAGGATGATGATAAAGGGTTTATAAACCTTCTTTTATGCGAGTTTCAACATATTTACAAGATTTGATTGCCGATGGTTATGAACTTGTATGACCGGTTGTTGACAGTCTACAAGACTGAATTTATTCATTTTGTGATTCCTTCATAAAGAATAATAAAAAACCCTTTGAGAGTCATCTATTACAGTGTTATGAATTTTTCTAATTACATTTTGAAGGTGTAAAAGTCTTCTTTTTTATTTAGAAGTTTTTTGATGTTGTTTCATGTTATGTGGATAGCCAAGATGTTCCAATAATAATGTTTTATGAAGTTTGTTTCCTTGAAGAAGTAGTTGATTGAGTTAGTGTGATGAAGCAAAATGAAGATAGGAAAGCCAAGAGTGAAGATGAAGCAAAATGAGAGTGTTGATACATGATATGTATACCTAGTGCATTGGAAGGGTACACTAGGTGAAGGGAGCAGTTGGAGATTAGTGAAGAATGAGATCAAGCATGTTTTTATTGCAGATCCTCACTCAAGGGACTTGAGTTTCTTTTTGATGGGGAGTTTGGTGCAGGAGCATCTATTTAATTTCTTGCCTCCATGAGGAAAAATTGTAAAAAAATTTTTTGTAAGGTGTTTGAGTCATGTAGTCTGGTCTAATTGACCATTTTAAATGTTTTAGGGGGTCTAGGAGATTTAAAGTGTTCATTTTGTCATATATTGGAAAAAATTGTCAAAAATAATGTAAGATGAACAGTCATAGGTATTTAGATGGTTGAAAAGGGATGGAATGATTATAAATAGGTTTGATATGAGTTATTTGAAAAGGAGGGAAAGTTATGGTATGAAATGGAGGAGATGCAGTGAAGATTTGAATGTAAGAACAATGAAAGAACACTTTTTTTCCTGAAACTCTTATGTTCTGATGCATGGTACAGTCTGTACGACCCATTTCATGGTTTGAGATCACATGGGATTCAAATAATATTGAATCTATTTTATTTTTTCTATTTTTTCATTTAATTTCATTGAGAAATGTGAAAGTTATTATGTTTTTGGTGAAGATAGCCAGTTCAGAAAATGTTTTCCAAAAATTGCAGTTAGAAAACATGTTATTACGGCCATGTACGGACCTGTACAGACTTGAAACTTGGATGGATGGAAAGATATTGATGTTTTGGAAAAAAATTCTTCATACCAGTAATTTTTATAATGCCATTTAAAGGGTCAAACAAGTCCATTCCTAAAAACTGTTCTGAACATAGGGTTTTTGGGGTTGAATACAAAAATTGTGATTTCTTCTAATTTGTACAATGGAAAATTCTAAAACTTTGTGAAATGGTTCATTTTGTAGTTTTTTTACAATATCCAAGGTTTTAGAGAATTTGAATAAGGTTTTCTATTTTTTTGGTGATGCCCTAGCATTGTTCTTCCATGTTTACTGATTGGAAATGCATAGGACAATAAAGATTCTTGAGTTTTGAAGTTGAATTAAGAGTCGTCTAAGGTTGGCATGTTTGAAGATGATGATAAAGGGTTTATAGACTTGTTTTGATGTGAGGTTGAACATATTTGCAAGATTTTATTGCCTATGGTTATGAACTTGTATGATCGGTTGTTGACAGTCTATAAGACTGAATTTATTCATTTTGTGATTGCTTCATAAATAATAACAAAAAAACCTTTGAGAGTCATCTATTACAGTGTTATGAATGTTTCTAATTACATTTTGAAGGTGTAAAAGTATACCTCCTGATTTAGAAGTTGTTTCATGTTGTTTCATGTTATGTGGATAGCCAAGAAGTGTCAATAATATTGTTTTATGAAGTTTGTTTCTTTGAAGAAGTAGTTGATTGAGTTAGTGTGATGTTGGACCTCCTTGTCCTTGCATGACAAGGTCTAGTCTGGGAGGCAGTAGAAGGACTCATGGGTAGCGGTGGTGGTAGTGGGGATGTAGAGGGCACCATCTGCTGGGTAAGCTGAGTTGGAGCTGACGCAGTGGGAGTAAAAGGGGTAGCAATGGCGGTTCTATATTGGACTCTGATGAAAGGTGGAACAGACGATGGGGGAGTAAAGGATTATTGTCTGCTTTGGGAGAATTGGGAGAAACCTCTCGCAACTGTGGAAGTAGCAAAGGAAAGGCCGAAACTTGAAGTAATTGGGGGTGCAAATACAAAAAAGGTAGCAAGAGTAACCAAATATTGTGTAGCAAGAAAAGGTGGAGAGAAAGATACTTGAGGTGTGGAGGACTCTGATCCTTGGCTTGTTGTAGGCTCCTGTGAACCTTATCTAGAAATTGTATCCATGCATGACCTCTTATTGGGTGGATAATTGTCCACCTCTATGACCTCTGAAGGTTGTTAGGATACCCTAGGTCTTTTCACAGCCCATGTGTGTGGCTGTGAGGCCTCTGATTGTGATGTAGTTAGCCACACTCTCCATGGAGCCTTGCCGGAATGCTCTGTCGCTTTTCCAGTTTTCTGCATTAGGGCCTTTTTCACCTCCTTTCCCTTCACTGTATATTTTATAGCTTCCTTTGGATCCATATCCTCATCATCACTTGCATCAATATCTTCATGCCCTATATTCCATAGATCAAAAGTTTCCAAAACACCTCAAGGGCCACCACCTTATCTGTGATGCATACTGGTAGTCAAAATGGCTCCTCGGTAAAGCCATGCAACCTAACAAATGTGAAATCATTCCATAGAAACCAATCACAAAGAGGATGGAAAATTTGCATGCACCCTATTTGCTTAGCAAAAACCCGATAAAGCTTGCCATCCTCACTAGGATCTTGCAAAATCAAAGTCAAGAAACACTCTGAAAATGCATAGTAATCATAAGTTGTAGAAAGGAGGGGAATCCACACAAAAACTAACCTTCTTACTCCATTTTAGTCAAAAATAGCCAAGCCCATACAGTTTCTAAATAAGTCATGGTTCTGGTGTAGAAACATGTGAACAAGGAGAGAAGAAAACCTGAACTTATGTTTTGTGTTGTATTCCTTGATTTGGTTCAACATTTCCTAGATGATGACTTTCGCGAAGTCATACCAAAATAAAGAATGTTGTCTTCTCAACTCAAAACCCAAACCCATTTGAAACTCTTCCACATTCCTATTGTTGTCCATGTTGTAAAAAAAATCCATCATAGAGAAGGCCTCCTACAAGTTTGAGCTAAAAGCATTGTGCGTGACAAGAATTTGTGACAACTTTAAGAAATCTTCCTTAGTCCTTTTGGTTTCTTGGTTATAAAAATTCAGAGCGATATCTCTAGTCTTCTAGAACTCTTTTTCTTTTTCTGGAGTGAACATGTCCATCCTTTCTGTTCTAGAGCCCTTTGCAACAGGGATTTGTAGACACCTAAAAATGGCCTAGGCTTGCAAGCTCTATTGTTTACATCTTTCGTCCTAGCATAAATGACATTTAATTATGTCCTTGGTCCACATTCGACTATTAATTAAATAATTCATGGTTGTTTAATTAATTCATGTCACTTTATTCTTCATGATTATTAAATAAATAAATTTTATTTATTTATTTAATACGTCATTAATTGTCTAAGTCTTCCTCTAATTAAATAAATTTGTAAATTTGTTTAATTATCTTTATTCATTAATTCTTCCTGATTTTTAAATAAATGAATTTCATTTATTTATTTAATATGTCACTAATCCTCACAATTAAATAAATTCATTAATTTATTTAATTCTTAATCATATCTTCTAAATTAAATAATTATCTTTAATTATTTAATTGACAAAATTAATATTCCTCTCATTTTAAATAAATGAAATTATTTAAAATGTCATCACAATCTTAACTGACAGTCCATTTTGGTAAATAATCTAAAAAAATATTATTTATTTGTCTTACAAAATTCATATTTTGAGTTGATTGGTAGCTTTCTTCCAAAAATCAAATAAAGCAAGCAGCTTCTTGATTTTAATCAAATTTGCTTTTCAGTCCATTTTTATGAATCTCACAAAGTAGGCTATCTTTATCTTCTCAATTTTGAAAATCTTTATTTCTGAAATTAATTATCTCATCTTTTCTCCACTGCCAATATGATTTTCTCAGATAACATCTTGACCACTCACTTAAGGATTTTACCCTAACCCTGATTAGGGATTATCAGATTGAATCTCGTCCTCTGATTTTAGGTTTCTGTCAAGAGTCGATCTCGTTCGTCCATTCAAAATTGTGTTTTCTATAAAATGATAATTTTGTTCATAATTTGGGGACCACTTCATCATTATAGGCATTATAGTCATTTATCATTTATCATTGGCATAGGAATAATTTTACTAAAATCCTTCAAAACTTGCATAGAACAATGGCATAGTCAAATTGCTCACACACTCGATCTGAGGGCATCAATCATACGCTGCAAATTAGAAGGTGCTATGGAGGTGAATCATGGAAGCTTCACGAATCTGGTATAATCATTCTTGTTTATTTTTCATTGTGCTTCATATCTCTTTGGGTTTTATTATTGTGCTTACAATTCATTGAATCTAATCCTAAAAATTTACCCTTAGTTACATTGGTGAACCCGACGTGAACACGACTTTGTTATTTGCTATTATTTTCGTACGGTTTTTGGGTGTTTGCTGTCGTTTTTGCAGGTATAGGTATGAAGCGACGCAGTGTTTTTTTAAAAAAAATTCATGATGCATCTAATTCGTTGTGATGCATTAGCAGACCAAAACGCCGCAATCACTCTGTCGAGCCGCAATCGTAACCTGGAAAGCCGGAGTTGAAATACCGAGCCGCATTTGACGTACAGAGCGACGCATTCGCTCTGTCGTGACGCATTTTCCTAGTAATGTTTTCTTCTCATTTGCATTCGGGTTTTTGACGTTTTTCTGTTCTTTCTGGTTTTTTTTAGCACTGTGGTTTTATTTTCTGCATTCTGCCTAGTAGGGGCTTTCATGTTACTAATTGTGTTTCACAACATGTGGCAGTTACGTTTCGTGGGTCCAAGACTGGTGGATGAAACTACTAACTTGTGGTTTTGCAGCTCCGTTAGTCAAAGACTCATTTCTCAAACAACATGTTTGTGATTTCTAGTGTAGAAAACACTTCATTTGGTGCTTTAAAATGGATGTGTGTTTGATCATGTCTGATTGTGCTTGAAGGTGGTAGGTGATTATGCTCTCACCTTATGAAAACTAGGTGATCAAAAAACCAGACCCATCTTATTTTTGTGTCACCCTCACGATTTAGTAATCGAAGTATCCTCTCCCCTCGCACTTTCAAGCGATCCTGGGTGTAAGAGAAATGGTTACTAACTCTAGAACTTGGGCCTGTTCTGGTGGGAAAAAGTACTCACCCCAGGACGACTAAGACCGGTAGCACCCTGAACCCGAGGGACTTCCAGTCGGTATATAAAAGTGGATTCTTGGGGAAAACCCAAGAATCACGAGTGTGGTTCCGACGAGATAGATCTAAAAGGGGACTCTCACTACATGGATCATGGCCTATGAATGGAATGCCTGTATTAAACACCTCTTGTCTTAGTGTCCAACTGTTCTATTGGATGTTGCTTGATATATTGCAGGGTACAGTATCATGCCCAAAGACGCTCACTACTGATCCCCTTGAGTAGAGATAGCAATTCTTGGGATGTCATTACCCAAAGAATCCAAATTTGGTGTGCTCGAATGACATTAATGAGCTGTGGAGGTTAGCCAATGCCACCAAAATTCTAAACTATCCGCTCTCGAGAAGGAAAGGTGTTTATCACCAATCTGGGGTATATCGGTGGGCTATATCAAGTATACAAACCTTTGGCCTATTGGCCCTTTAGGATTGCACTTGTCTTATGTGCAATTGCTTACATTCAAAACACTGTGCTTGTCAAGTGCTTTCTGGATTCATCACATTTATAGTTCTAAACAAAACATTCAACACCAAATAGATCAAACTTACCATCAAAATGATAAGAAACTCAATTTTCATAAACTATGTCGCATCTGTTGAACCGCAATCGATTTTTTGAGACACAATTGCTCTATTAAACTGCATTTTCCATTTAAACCGCCACATCTGTATGCATCACGATGCATTTGAACATTACAGAGCCGCATATGCAAAATCGAGTCGCAGTTGACATTCCAAAAGCCAAATCACGCAAACCAACCGCATTCATCAAACTGTGACGCATTTGTAGCTTCAAACAACGCATTCACCTATCACAAGTGAAACCTTGAAACATATCCAAATCTGAGTCCACACTTTGTCAACATTTTGTCAAACACTATTTCGAAGGGAATCCTGTCAGAAACCAATTTTGAAATTGTTCAAACTTTTGACCATTAGTTGCATTCTTCACCATAGGTTTCACCATTGATTATTTTTAGGTGCATACTTTAGACATTAGTTTGTCCATAGGGTTTTAAATCATTGCATACTTTGGATTAGATAAATCTCAGCACCAATTCACAAACGTCATTATTTTCAAAGCTAGGTTATCTTGGACTTCACCATCATTATATTTTTCAATCATTGTCCCTTGTGTGAGATTTTTTTTCCCAAACTCAAAAGTCTAGTGAGGAAAACTCACTACTCATATTGATCTTGTCATCTCGTCCTTTTCAGCAAAGTCCATTAGTAACCGAAATTGAAAACAAAGATTCAGTTTAGAGGTGCTTAGGTATCCTTGTCTTAAATTGCATTATAAGTCTAGGCATTGCATATTTTATTCCCAAAAATCTAAAAAAATACTATTCATCTTAGTCAACATTTTTGAACTTGGACCTTGCATAGTGTCATCCTTGCATTTAGTTGTCATCTCCTTTGTGAGCAATATCATTTTATGGTGGAAACTAGACTCCAAAAACAAAAGAGACAAATGGAAAACTTTCGACAAGACCCCACGTCCACTGTCAACAATCCCACATATGACCCAAACTGGACTTTTGATGATCCATTTGCCAACACAAAGGATCAACCTCTCACAACAATACCTCCCTCATCAAACAATCCATTTGAACTATTCTTGTGTAAAGATGAATACTGCCAAATACTTGAGGAAAACCTAGAGGTAGTGGCACAAGATCCAGATGCCTCTCAATTCGTCGAACAAATGGTCCTATAAGATAGAGACAAATACTTGGCCATACTTTTAAGTCAAGGAGCCAAATTACCTAAAGGATTCAACATCGACACGTTGAGATCAACATCCCCAAACCCTAAGATCAACAACACACATAACTTGTCAAACAGTGATCAACTTTCCAACACTACGAGCAACACTTTCTTTGACACTACAATGACAGTACATGCTACTCCCAACATCCCAAACACCTCCAACTCAATAAATGCAACATCCATTGGAGGATCACAATCGGCCATAATTCCCACAACATCCACGACATTGTCACAATCGGCTTGAACCACTTATGGCCCCTCGGTAACGTGGGAAAATTATTCAAACCCTCTATTTACCGCAACAGTAAATGTCACGGGGGCATCATCAAGTCACAACAATCCCCACTTGACAACCACATCTAGTACCATGAGTACACCTTCGACACACCCTCTCATTGGTATCTCAAAAAATCCTTTGGGGGGAGGCAAACGACATGTATTCATTCAAGGAAAACAACAAAATGTGAACACGTCAACACTATCAAATACCATCAAACCCCAAGGGCACAATACAAACATTCCCCTTGTAGAAAACCAACAATTTGGACAAGGTAGTCAACAAACACAACCAATGACATCATTCACAAAGCAAAAATTTCATGGTTACCATATTCCCCAAATATCAACACAAATGGATGGGGGACATATACCAACCTACTCATCCCACGTTCATACTCACCAACATACACCCAACCCTAACTTTCAGTACCAACAACACACCAATCCACTCACATCATGCATGTCACAACAATCCATATCCCCACAATACACCAATATTCATGCACAACAAACGAGGACCTATGGTGTACCAGGAAACCCAACACACGGGACCACAAATGACCCTGTTATGGATGCCTTACAAACAAGATTGATGGGTTTAGAGAAAACTATCCAAAACATATATGTATCAGGCAAGAAATCGGAAATATCATATGATCTAAACATATACCCATTCCACATGAGCTTATACATGCCTCCATTTCCTCCGGGATATGTGTCACCCAATTTCACAAAATATAGAGGCAAGACAAACCCCATTGAACATGTTCGCAAGTTTGCAACTAATTGTATGGACATCGCTTATGAAAAAAAATACTTGATGAGACTTTTCTCTAAGAGTCTGGCAGGTCCTGCCCTTGAATGGTTTTCCAATCAAAAGGATATCCAAACATGGGATGAGCTTAAACAAAAATTCATAAAAAATTACGCGTACAACATCGACATGGATACCTCTATCACTAGCTTGTGCAATCTCATGCAAGAGGATACTGGTGAGACTTTCATCCCATTCTTTCAAAAATGGAGAAGTCTAGCTAGTTGGTGTCATATTGATATACCCGAAAGGGAAAAGGTCGACATGTTCATGCAAACACTTCTTGGGCCCCTAAAATATGCATTGCAAGTACATTGCTGCACAAAATTCATGAACTTAGTCGAAAAAGGGGTCCATATTGAGAAAGTCCTTATCGCAAAGGGAGAACTAAGGTACAGTCCCAAAAACACAAATGCCAATCCACCCGCTGACAAAAACAAATATTGGGTTAAAAATAAACACGTTATGAATGATGGTGTTGTTGACGCCAAGACTACAAACATTGTGGGTCCCGTACTGGCCCTAAAAGGGGTTCAACAACAAAACAAACCAACAATGACATTGACACCTCCTCACAATGTCCCTTAAAACAACCAGAGTGGCCAAAACAATCAAGGACAATACCGTCAGATGAGACAATTTCCTAAAGGTCGCACATACACTTCTTTGGGTGAACCCATTGAGGAAGTCCTCAAGAAATGCCTCTAGACTGGCATCATCACACTTCAGGAACCAAAACCATATGACCCAGGACAATTCAAGCCAGCATGGTGGGACGATAATGCATTCTATGATTATCATCGTACAAAAGGGCATAAAACCTCTAACTGTCAACAATTGAAAAACCTAGTACAAGATCTTATCGAAAGCCATATCATTGAAGTAGGCAGATCTCAATTCACCTCCAATTCAAATCACACTATGTATAAGAACCCACTGTAGGACCATGGTTCTCATAATGCTTCCACCTCAGGTCTGCAGAATCAAGCTAACTTCTCTCGAGCCAAGTACGATTACTCTAGTGGACCTATTATAAATAATGTCTGAACTGATGATGAGTACATCAATACCATTACGATCAAGAGAGCACCTCAGTGTAATGCTACTGCTCGAAATGGCAAGGTCACCATAGCTGGTCTGTGTCCTGCTAGGCAACCCAAAATTATGATACCTGGCCCATCCGCCAAATAGTCAAAACCCACCCTGACCACAAAGCAAGGGCAACCCAAAAGTCAGTTCAACCTTATCGATCAGCTAGGCAAGACTCCCACGCAAATCTCTATACTTGAGCTACTTTATATCCCTCCCGCACACAAGGATATACTAGATAAAACCCTGCAAGAGTCATTAGTCCCCAAGGACATTGATGTCAATCAGTTTGAGACCATGATGGGATACCTCACTACACCTCACCATGTCACCTTCTCAGATCAAGACTACTCATCACCTAAAACCAACCACAACAATGCCTTGCACAGAAATGTTTGTCCATAAACACAAAGTCAGATGAGTTTTAGTAGATGGCAGAGCAGGATTGAACATATGCTCCCTCAAACTGGTTAAGGCTCTAGGATTCTCTGATGCATGTGTGGACCCAACAAAGAGTATAGTGATCAAAGCATATGATGACAAAGAACACTCTTCACATGGCATTATCTCTCTCCCTATCAGAGTGGGACCAATCATTGTGGACACAACCTACCAGGTCCTAGATTTGGAACTACCATACAACATCTTGCTCGGCCATCCATGGATCCATGCCTTAAAAGCTGTTTCATCCACATATCACGACAGAGAAATAACCATATATGGAGACCCTGATCCTTTCCAATATTGTACAAACTTAAGGGGTATCTCTAAAAATTGAGTGCCTATTAACCGAGAAGCACTTGGCTCCTCGTCATCCAAATACATCGACCCATACACACTCACATCATCTTCCACATCCACTCCATCCATGTCTTCCACCATACCACCACCTTCCACGAGCCCTAAGGCTGAATCCACTGTCAAGATCCAGGACCTTGGCTATGGAGAATTCAAACTGCACATAGCATATAGCATAACGACAATACCCAAGTCTCCAAAGGTCTATGGTAGGCCATGTTTTAGAATGGAACCCCAAGAAATTTTCAAAGTTCCACCAAAAATAGTTTTCATCAAAATGGGAGACATGAGTAATGAAGACCTTGCTGATATCACAAGATGGATCTATAAGGATACTATCACACTACCCCCATTACCAGTTAAAATATATGGAAAGGGATATGACATGATGAAGGCTAAAGGCTACGATGGTACTAGTGGCCTAGGAAGAAATAAAATTGGTCGAAGGGATCCCATAGAACCTATCAAAATACCAAAGTATCTTGGATTAGGGTTTGGATTGCCCGACTATGACGATCGACGTACCTTTGGACTTTCAAGTGAGCGAGTACATGCTTCGAATAGTGTCGAGACCTCTAGGGAAACCCTCACCGAAACTAACTCCCAAGAGTGGGAATTTGGCTCAGAAAGATCCCTAAGTGACTGTTGCCTAGATGATTTGTTTGTCGAAGAGGGGGAACTGACCTCTAAACAAAGATTTTGGCAAACATTTAAAATTGATCAGGCACCAAATAGTCAAACTCCCATTACCACCCCCCATGACTTGCAAACCCCACTATCTGAATCCCATCAGTCCAACCTATCCGAATTACTAAATGACTTGATAATCACGACTTTAAGTCCTTCACCCCTTATTTTGACAACGAATATGAGACAAACAAAGGGGAATATTGGATAGAATCCGATGTGGAGTTGGATGATGATAACCTCATCTACAATATTACTGCATCCGTCTGCATGCTTTCCACATCCTCCCCACAATTCACCAACACTGACGATGGCATTTCCCTAGTTTATCCTCAACTAGTCGATTGGGACCAACAAGGCCTGCCAGTCCTGGATACATTTCAGAATGATGAGGCAATTGCAGAATTTATGGGATTACGTGAGGACATACCCAATGGTGACCACAAGGCTAGATTCGCTATTGATCTAGATTGCACGACATACTTCGGCGAGACTGCTCTGTCCTCTAGTCGCAAAAGTAAAATTAAAAATAAGATTAAAAATGAAATGTCTCTAGGTGAAAACCGAAAGGCACCTTTTGACGATAAAATAGTAAAAACAAAGGACGCATCTGCAGGTGAAAACCTCTCTAAGGTGCCCAAAGATGGAGGACTGGACTTTCTTCCTGTGCAACAAGAGAAGTCAGCTATGCTTGTAGAGGATACCATAGAAGACAACATATCGACTGCAGAAGATCCCAAAATGTTCCTCTTTGCTGCATCATTCACTGAAGAAAAGAGGCCAAAATTTCATAAATTATTTGCTGAATGAAAAATAAACTTCTCATGGTCCTATGCAGACATGCTAGGATTAGACCCAGAACTGGTCCTACACCATCTGCCACTATTGCCTAATGCCAAACCAATCAAGTAGAAGTTACGCAAAATACACCCTCAAGTCGCTCTATTGGTCAAGGCAGAGTTGAAGAAACTTCTAGACGCTGGATTCACCCGGTTGATTGACTATGTAGAATGGATATCTAAGTTGGTGTCGGTAACAAAACCAAATGGGTTGATCCGTGTCTGTACAGATTTTAGAGATCTAAACAAGGCATGCCCAAAAGATGACTTTCCGTTACCCAACATCGACATCATAGTTGACCTTACAATAGGATATGAGATGCTGTCCCTCATGGATGGTTTCTCCAGCTATAATCAGATTCACATTGCCCTAGAAGACCAGCACAAAACGAAATTTACTTGCCCATGGGGAACATACTGTTGGAATGTCATGCCCTTCGGTCTCAAAAATGCAGGCGCCACATATCAAAGGGCTATGACCACAATCTTCCATGACATGATGCACAACATTATGGAAGATTATGTAGATGACATATTGGCTAAATTTGTAACCAGGCAAGATCATCTGAAAGTGTTAGATATAATTTTCAAGCGACTGGAAGAATACAAAGTCTAGCTAAATCCTAAAAAATGTGTCTTCGGTGTAACATCAGGTAAACTCTTGGGCTACATAGTTTCTCAAAGAGGCATTGAGGTTGATCCAGCAAAAGTCAAAGCCATCATAGAGATGCCTCCTCCCAGAGGAATCAGTGAACTCAGAACTCTACAAGGCAGGGTACAATCTATTTGGCGCTTCATAGCCCAATTGGCTGACAAATGCCACCCATTCCAATACCTGTTGTGCAAGGCTATCCCCTTTGTGTGGACAGAAAAATGTCAAGAAGCCTTTCAACAAATCAAAGACTACCTACTGTCAACGGCAGTGTTCATGCCTCCCATTCATGGAAAGCCATTGATCCTATACATCTCGATAACTAGTTCAACACTGGGGGCATTATTAGCACAAAATGACCAAGAAGAAAAAGAAAGAGCTATATACTATATTAGTTGGACGTTGGTCGGATATGAGCTGAACTACACACCCATTGAATGAGCTTGCCTAGCTGTGGTCTTTGCAGCACAAAAACTAAGGCACTACATGCTAAGCCATCAGATGCAACTAGTAGCAAAGATCAACCCCCTAAAATATTTGTTGAGCAGGGCAGCATTAACAAGACATCTGGAAAAATGGGTCATGATTCTAAGTGAATATGATATTCAGTATTTGGAAAGAAAGGCAATAAAAGGACAAGTCATTGCAGACCAACTAGAAAATGCACCTTTGCAAAGTGATCACCCATTAGTGGTAGATTTTCCAAATGAGTCGATATTCCATACAAAACCTAAGGCACCTTGGCGACTCTACATTGATGGATCACACACAAATCATGGCTCGGGGGAAGAAATATTGTTTATCACTCCTCAAGGAGACTCCATTCCTAATTCTTTCCGCATTGCCTTCCCATGCACAAACAATGTGGCAGAAAATGAGGCATTGGTTACAGGACTAAGAATGGCAATAAAGTGGAGAATTAGAGCACTACATGTCTATGGGGGATTCTCAGCTTGTCATCAACCAGGTTAATGATGACTATGACACAAAAGATGAGAAGTTGATTCCCTATAAGCGAATGGTCGATAGTTTCCAAAAAAACTTTCATGTGGTAACTTTTGAACAAGTTCTGAGAACAAAGAACAAAGCAGCAGATGCAATGGCTACAATAGGCTCTCTCCTCAACATCCCAAGCAACCTGCCACAGTTGGAATTTCTCATAGAACAATTGTTGGTTCCTGCCTATGACATTTTAGAGTCAGAATTTTTTTGCAAACTTGTTGGTCCCAATTCTCCCTGGTATCATGACATTCATGATTACCTTAAGTCCCAAACCCTTCCACCCAACCTGTCCAATAACTAGATGAAGTCCTTCATTCGAAAAGCTACAAGATATGCCATCATCAGCAACACCCTTTATCGCCGTAGCTTTGACAACACCCTCCTTAGATGTCTTGACACTAACGAAGCGGGTACAACCTTACGTGAAGTACATGATAGTATATGCGGATCTCATTCAAGTGGTCCTACTCTAGCCAAGAAGATAACGAGACTTGGGTACTACTAGCCGACCATTGAAAAGGATGCATTAGAATATGTCAAGACTTGTTGCCAATGCCAGGTTCACTGTGATTTGATCCATGCTCCAACACAGGAACTTTGGTCGATCACCTCTCCTTGGCGCTTCGCTCAATGGAGACTTGACCTCGTGGGTAAGATCCATCCAACCTCGTCCAACAGCCATAAATTCATTATCACCGCCACTGAGTATTTTATCAAGTGGATTGAAGCCATCCCATTGACATATATTACTAGTAAACAAATATCCAAGTTCATCCTTAACTACATCATTTGCCGGTATGGCCTTCCGCAATCCATCATCACTGACAATGGGCATCCATTCAAAAACCAAGACGTTCGTGAGTTATGTGAGTGTTTTCATATCCAACACCATTTTTCCTCTCCATACTACCCATAAGGAAATGGTCAAGTTGAGGCGTCAATTAAGACCATTGTTAAAATCCTCAAAAAGACTGTCAATGATGCTGGCTGTGACTGGCACATACAACTCAACCCTGCTTTGTGGGCTTACCGCACTAGCATTCACATGCCTACAGGAGCCACTCCTTTCACCCTAGTCTTTGGAGCTGAGGCCATCTTGCCCATTGAGGTTGAAATTCCTTCCCTATGAGTCTCCTTGAAGGGTTTAACTAATGAAGAAGAGTACATACAGTCGTGCTTGCATGAGCTAGAAATGTTAGAAGAAAGAAGGCAAAACTCCCTGAACCATCTACAAGCATATCAGAACCGTCTCTGTCGCAGTTACAATAAGAGAGTAATGGTCAAGAAATTTGACATTGGTGATTTAGTCCTAATGCAGAACCCTAAGAACCAATCTGACAGAGAAAAGCTAGGAAAGTTTGAACCAAACTGGTTGGGTCCTTATGTCATCATATCTTCTTTTGGTTCTGGAGTGTATAAACTGGCGACTCTAGATGGAGAACAACTAACAGAGCCTATCAATAGTTTACACCTCTGAAAGTTCTACACATAGCATCAGGAGATCAAGCTGAGAATGGCAAAAATATGAAAAAATTGGAAAATGATAAAAAAGTCGTTGCCTTGATGAAAACCTGGCAAATAGGCGTCTTGGCAACAACAAAAAAATAAATAAATAGGAAAAATGGAAAAATAGTAAAGAGAAAAATGATTCATCCAATAGAGAAAACCTGGAAAATAGGTGCTTTGGATAAGTACCATGGTGAAAACCCGGCAAACAAGTGTCATGCGTAATCAATCATTGCTCTGCCATCTACTGTCACTTTGTCTACCTTCACCTAGGATGGAAGACATCTCACACCATTATCACACCAATTGGCATGACACTATACCCTTCCTTTCATGGTTGATAAATGATTGACATCAAGTCCTGACGATTGTCCATCTAGTAACCCAACAACATCCCGTCCATATTCCTTGAAGTTGGCTAAGTCTTGGACCTGATTGGGGGAAAAATTTGTATCATATAACTGTAGTGGATGTCACATATGGCTTCGGAAAACATGGCAAAAAGTCTTGAAAAAATACCTAAACATTGGAAAATGTTCTAAAAAAAGACCTAAACATAGCAAAATGTCTTAAAAAAAGACCTAAACATAGCAAAATGTCTTGAAAAAAGACAAAACCATAGCAAAAAGTCCTGGGAAATAGACAAAAACATCGCAAAATGCCCTGAAGAAAGACATAAAAATTGAAAAATTTCCTAAAGAAAACCACCACAAAAATGTCCAACACAGAATCATCTCTGGTCAAAATCTATCCTGTCAATCAGTCAAGTCTTTATCGTTTGTCTGAACTACATTGTCTCTGTGCATTTGCTACGTAGGCAAGACTCATTTTTGAGTCCCTGAGACATTAGGTCAGTTCTTTTAGGTTTGTCAAAATAAAATCATGGCGCAATCTTTGGTCATCAATTAAAGGTCATTGGTCATGTCGAACTACGAGGTCTCTGAGTGAATGATGTAGGCAAGGCCATCTGTCGATGAGCCCCCGAGGCCGCACTAGGTCAGTCCATTAGGGTTCATGGCATCACACTGGCACACACGTCAAAAAGTATTCAGGAAAAAGAAAATCTTTCCCAAATGAATAAGACTCATAAAAGAAAATTATGACAATCATTTATCACAACATGACAATCTCATTGGCACATATCATCATGACAAATAGTGACATATGGTCAACATGAGTCAAACTCGGTCAAAAAAAGTCAAATCATCATGACCTGTCAAACTGACAACTCCAGGTTAACCTTCAAATGTGCCCTTCTGAAAGATAATATCTATCATTCATGCCTTAGGATGTGTCCTTAGGCGTCGTCATTGTCATTCAACATTTTGAGCGATCCTCTTGACATCTAAGGATCACTCCTCTTGACATCAGTATTCTTCAGATGTGTCCTTCTGAAGAACCAACTCTATCATTTATGCCTTAGGATGTGTCCTTCCTAGGCATTGTCATCATTTCGAGGGACCCCTTTCGACTATTAGGGATCAAATCCTCTTGACATCAACATTATCCAGGATGTGTCCTTCCTGAATTTGGCAATTCTTGACATTTTTCATCTAAACATCATCAAGATTTTAAAAATTTTGGCATCTCGACATTATTGAACATGGCATCTTTGCATCAGAACAATGGATATCCAGACGCACTTGGCAAACATTTGACACTTGTCTTTTGGATTTTTATCATGTTTTAGTTTTTTAGCGAGATCCCACTAGCAGGATTTAGAGAAGCAGCAACATATCATGACGATTGACACACATGACTACTAGTTTCTGAGCAAGGTCCTGATTCTGCGATTTAGAAAAACCATGACATATCATGATAAGGGCTCTATTTTTCTATTTTGACAATTATGTTGCTAGTTTCTAAAGGATGTCCTGGAAACAGGATTTAGAGAAGCAACGATGTTTCAGGATTTGTCTTTGTCTTTTTCTGCTTGTGGTTGATTATGACAAAAAGAATGGGGCAATCACACTCTAGTCTGAATCATGATCATCCTTGTCTGTGACTGCTTGTCTTATGTGATGGTATGACCTTGCACACCTTGATTTATGTGATATCATGGTGTTTGTTGGCCATTACAACAGTTTGCCCAATTATGATTAAGAGCAATAAATATTAAAGTCCTATGGTAAAGTTTTGAAGGATTTGGTTTAGGAACTAACATGTATCTCCGTCAGTTTGGTCCTCTTCTCTCATCGGCCTGGTCATCTTCTATCATCGGTCTGGTCATCTTCTTTCATTCATCTCATGATGATATCCTGTGACATACAAAAACCTGAGTGCATACATAATCATATAAACATTGCATTAAGTCCATACATACATCATCCATAGCATTTACATCATCATGAAAAGTGCATTAACATAATCATAAACATTGCACCCATCAAATAAATACATTATGCATATTATAATCATCATCATGGCATCATAATCATAAGTACACATCATAGGACATACATGATACATCATAAATTACACATCATACATAGGGCATCACATCATATACATAAATCAAATAACATCACATAACATACATGTAGGCCACATCAAAACTGCATCATCATATAATACCATCTCAGAAAATACAATGTCACAGGATAGAGTCAATAGATATCCCAGAAATGGAGCTTGCAGGCTCAAAAATATACACAATGTGTCATAATAACAAGCATGCCCCTAGGGTAGACTCTCATCATCCCCTCATGGCGAAGAGTGTGGAGGTGGAAGCCCTGTCACTGGCACTGAAATCATAGGTGGACCTATAGCAACCTCTGTCTGCGCTATCGATGGAACTGAGAATGAAGGCGTCATCTCCACGGTAATAGACATCTGTGATGTCACTAGTGCCTGACTCTGAGAAGTAGACGGATCTACTACTGGTGGTTGCCTCTGCATTGAACCAGTAGACCCATGACTATGGCTCGAGTGATGGTCGAGGTGTGCCTGCGGAGTGGTGGGACCTATGCCCTGAAGAGGTGGACCCTCCTACACTGGTATGACTTCAGCTGCCACTAGCACTGCCTGATCTGTGGCCACTACCTGTCCTTGTCTGTGATTGTGACAAGGTAGGATCTCGTTGCTCAGGTGGCACTGCCTAGTCATATAGGGTCATGTACTGACCTAGCCTCGTGCTCACCTTGGCTAGCTCACGAGCCATATCTCCGAAAGGCCCTGCACATAATGCCGCAAACTATGTACACCACTAAGTCAGGTCCTACTAGCGGATCACTGCTTGATCCCGCTCTACTCGAGCTACCTCTAGCTCTGATTGCAATGATCTGACCTGGGCCATGCTCTCATCTAGTCTCTGCTATAAATCGGCCACCCTCTGGTCTATCGTGGCATCCTCAGGCAATCCCGAGGATGACGGTATCTCATCCTCTCCCTCCACCATCCTGAATCTAAGTAGTCTCTCTGCCTCATCAATGGCATCATCCTCATCATCGTCCTCCTCATCTTGCTGTCCGACCTCCCCCCTGTCACATCCTCTGGAATCAGCCTATCCTCATCCACCTCCTCCTCCTGTCTCCCCACCTCCGCCTCCTCCTCTTGTCTCCCCACCTCCACCTCCTCCTCTCGTCTCTCCTCACCCTCTCCCTCCTGTCGGGGCTGCTCCTCTCTCTCTCCCTCCTCACCAACCTCTGGGATAGCATCTAATGCTACCCTCGCCACATGTGGGTGCACCCTCCGGCCCTGTCTCTGACCATCTTGTCGTCGCCTCCGGCCATATCCACCATCATCTCCACCCCTGTCTCCATCTCTGCCTCCGTCTCCACCCCTCCCTCTATCCTTGCCTCCATCCCTACCTCCATCCCTCCCCTGGCCTCTTCCTCCTCGTCTGGCCCTCGGCACAAGAGGAATCACTAACCGCCTGTCCACAGGTGCTGGCCTGTCAGGATCTATCAATGGCACTGGTCTATGTGCCTGCCACTATAATTCATAGTCTGCTATAGTCCCAGGATTGGCTATCCCCCCTTCCATCCCCATGCCTGGCCTCCTAGCCCATCAATTTTCTGCTTTGCGAAGGCCACTGGAATGGCTGGTCCCCAAGCATACTCTCTGGATGACTAGGCATACTTAGCTATTCCTGCAGGTACACCCTACTGCTCTCTAAACTGCCTAAGGACACATTGTGGCAAATACATCTTGATAATCAATGAGGTCTGCACGGTCCTCCCAATCAAGTATCTGTACTGTCTGCAAAGGCTCAGGTGGTCATCCTCGTCATCCCACTGCTCACAATCTCTATACGGCCTCTAGATGAAGGACACCATCGTGTCAATCCGATGTCACCACCAACTAGTCTTTCCCATCCAGGTCTGCTGTAAAGCACCTGCATAATAATAGGCATAGGGCATCCCCTCCGCCAACTATGGTCTCTTAATGGGAGGGCGAAATATAGCAATATGCTCCCAAGCCCAAATCATCATCAGAGTAGTCCCGCAGGAGATACTCTCTGCCCTTTGGTACACAACATCATGCAACTGATGATAGAGTGTCCCCAACAAACATGGGCCCCAGGCATAAACTTTCCTATCACGCCTCATCCCAACTAGGACGTCTCCCCAGCCAATTGGAAATCCATGTTCCCGATGGTCGAGAATCAAAATACCTCCAATCAAGGTCGCAAGGAATGCATCAAAGCGAGCATAGTGCTCCGCCATGAACTCCCATCTGATCTCATATCCCTGGATGCTCAGTCCTGCACCCTGATCTTGGTAGTATGCTTAGAAAGTATGCTCGCCATAGCGAGGATTGTAGATGATCCGCTCCCCTCAGATCGACACTCACAAAATCTGGTAGACATCCTCCAAGGTAATAGTGGCCTCACCTGTTGGCAGGTGGAAGGAGCAGGTCTCCGAATGCCAATTCTCACACAGCTCAGTCAGTAATCCCCTATTCGCCCGAATGGCGGGCATATAGGCAACATAGAACAAACCCAGTTGCATCAATCACCGTTGCTCTCACGGGCTCAACTAGTTAGCAAACCTGAAGGTCGTCGGTCTACTCTCTGAGGTGTATATCGGGGAAAGTTTCCTATGCAAAAAGCCAAACAAGTCGTCAGTACTTTTAGCACAAACTGTCAGTATTATCAAAAGCATCTAAAGTTACACAAATATCCAAAATAGCTCTGCTCAAAGTCAAAGGAAACTGTGTTGCACTAAGGCAATTACATCTCAAAACGTCAATTATGTCATTTCGTACATCCAATGCGGTCCAAAAATGAAAATGCGTCATTTTTTTTATCAAATGCGTCACATGTTAACACTTGCGTCACAAAATTTGACACTTGCGTCACAGATAATCAAATGAGTCGCATCATCACAATTGCGTGGATCAAACTGGCGAATGCGTTACAAATACACGATGGCGGCATTCAAACATTCAAGTGCGACTCGAAAATGCGAATGTGTCACAAGTTTTGACAAATGCGGCGCGAACCATGGGGTCACCTTTATTATTTGTTGCACTTGCGTCGTGATGCATCAAATGTGTCGAACGTGATGGAAAATGCGTCGAATGCATCGCGGCGCATTCGTTATTCCCCTTTGAAACCTAATTATGACATGCGAAATGAAAAAATTACAAAGGAAGATTGGGGTACATACTGCTGGCTTTGAGCCCTCTGGCTGCCTGAATGTCTGCACGATCTTCCCGCGATGCTCTGTGATTGGAATGACCATCCTCAATGCGCTCCGTTTCGCTCTGAAGTCTCAAAATTTGCAAAGTAAATAGTGAAAATGAATTGACTTTTACCCCTTTGTCAACCTATTTATAAGGTCAAAATGGAATTTATCAACCAAGTTATAACTAGAGGCTCATTTGACCAACTTTGACCACGCCGTTGGCAGCCTTAAACATGTCAGAATTCAAAATCGTCTACACCCTTGTTTTTCTAGTCACCAACTTGACTTATCGGGACCCTTTACAAATTTTTCTGCGGCTGACCCCAAATTTGAAAAATTTCTCGAGGGGGCATTGATACTCTGTACCTTCACTGGGGCATATTTTAATTTATTTTCTTTGTCACAACATGACAAGTGACATTATGACAGAGGGGCAAAATGTAGACACCTAAAAATGGTGTAGGCCTGCAAGCTCCATTTTTTACCACTTTTGTCCTAGCATAAATGACATGTAATTATGTCCTTGGTCCACATTCGACTATTAATTAAATAATTCATGGTTGTTTAATTAATTCATGTCACTTTATTCTTCATAATTATTGAATAAATAAATTTTATTTATTTATTAAATACGTCATTAATTGTCTAAGTCTTCCTCTAATTAAATAAATTTGTAAATTTGTTTAATTATCTTTATTCATTAATTCTTCCTAATTTTTAAATAAATGAATTTCATTTATTTATTTAATATGTCACTAATCCTCACAATTAAATAAATTCATTAATTTATTTAATTCTTAATCATATCTTCTAAATTAAATAATTATCTTTAATTATTTAATTGACAAAATTAATATTCCTCTCATTTTAAATAAATGAAATTATTTAAAATGTCATCACAATCTTAACTGACGGTCCATTTTGGTAAATAATCTAAAAAAAGATTATTTATTTGTCTTAAAAAATTCATATTTTGAGTTGATTGGTAGCTTTCTTCCAAAAATCAAATAAAGCAAGCAGGTTCTTGATTTTAATCAAATTTGCTTTTCAGTCCATCTTTTATGTATCTCACAAAGCAGGCTATCTTTATCTTCTGAATTTTGAAAATATTTATTTTTGAAATTAATTATCTCATCTTTTCTCCACTGCCGATATGATTTTCTCAGATAACATCTTGACCACTCACTTAAGGATTTTACCCTAACCCTAATTAGGGATTATCAGATTGAATCTCGTCCTCTGATAATTTTCTATAAAATGATAATTTTGTTCATAATTTGGGGACCACTTCATCATTATAGGCATTATAGTCATTTATCATTCATAGTCATTTATCATTTATCATTGACATAGACATAATTTTACTAAAATCCTTCAAAACTTGCATAGGACAATGGCATAGTCAAATTGCTCACACACTCGATTTGAGGGCATCAATCATATGCTACAAATTAGAAGGTGCTATGGAGGTGAATCATGGAAGCTTCACAAATCTAGTATAATCATTCTTGTTTAGTTTTCATTGTGCTTCATATCTCTTTGGGTTTTATTATTGTGCTTTCAATTCATTGAATCTAATCCTAAAAATTTACCCTTAGTTATAGGATCCATAGCATATACCTTATAGCCTCCACACTGATCACAACTCTTAGTTCCTAGCCTTCAAAGGAGTCGGTATCTAGGTTAAAATTTTGAATGTACTCATGAACTAGTTTCAGGAAATAATGCATAAAAGGAACCATATACTACAAGAGACCATAAAACCATAGCTTGTATGCGAAATACTACTGGTTGGTGGACTGTTTCATTCTCTTGTAGGTTGCTTCCCTAAGACTCTTAGGGTTGGTTTTAATGATAGGGTCATGAATGTTATCCCATTCCTCCGTTATCAGGGTCTTGTTCCTATGAGCCTTCTTGTCCATGGCCTGCATGCGGATCCACTTTGGCTTCTCTGGTATCCTAGGTGAAGTGTAAGATATATTATTGAAAATACTAGCCACTGGTGCCATATGCATGGCATTGAATAAGCTTTGGGTTGCCTCTCCTTGTGCTTCCTTTTAAGGATTCTGGGCCATTTTAGGATATTGTGGACCTTTGTAATGCTCAAAATTTTTGCAATTTAGTTGGGTTCTTCAACAAATTTTACACTCAAATCTCTTGACACTAAATAGCATACATAGGAAACTCTTCACAATGTTGTTCCTTCTCATGCAACACTTAGCCTTTTCTCGACTTGAAGTTGTATACAACGATTTCCTTTTCACAATAAATTTGGAATCTACCACCAACTCTCTTGTTCATGTGAAATGAATTCTTTGCCTTTTGAAAAGACAATAATGCATAATGATGATGAGTCATTATTTCCTATGGCATGATTTCTTAGGAAGTTGAGATAGTGATTGAAGGCATACAATACCTTTCACATGCTTTGAAATTAATAAGTTAAAAATAATGATTAAGCCAAAGGCGTAATGAGTACACAAAAAGATTTGAGTTCATTCTTGGAAACTGAAAAACTGCTCGCAGTGTGATACATTGGCACTTGACCATGTAGATGATCACTTGGGACTACCACTGGTTTTAGCTAATTAATTACTTCTTAACTTTGCACACAACAATTCGTACAAAGTAAATGCAACTGGATGGGATTCTCGAGATTTCCCTTGGTGGGATTTTTGAGTTGGTACCCAATTAGAATCATGCTTATCACACACATGTACATCGACTATTTCTATAAATAGACCCAAAGACAATGAAAAAATTGCAATTGGTAATTGGGAAGAATTTGCATTCGGTATTTGGGATTAGAGGTAGGCACAATGAATACTCCAATTAGGCTCACTAGAAATGGGTCTGAAGCAACATTTCTAGGTGAAATTTCTAGCAAGCGTCTAAAATGCATGATGAAGAAAAAGCATTCTTTGGCAATTATAGCAATGAAGTGGGTACTGGGTAGGGATTTCCTAGAATACAAGGACAAGTATAGGGTTAATACTAACATTTTCTCTCATTTTGTTGCCTCCTTGCTTGATATATAGGTATCTAAATAGATGATCCTATGAATCACATGGAAATATTCCCAAAGCGCTACCTTGGTGGCCCTGGAAAAGTGGTGAAAAATGCAGTGTATGGATTTGGTCTTCCCATGGCGAGTGACCTCCATAGAAAAATTGAAGAAGATGCAGTGGTGTCATGGGTGCTATTCTTGAGTGGGTTCTATATTTTGACCATTGAAGAGCACCGTTAGAGAGTTACTCATGCCTGCCACTTCCTACTTCACTGCTATAATGTGGTGTTGTTCTATGACATGGAATGGTAAACCGATTTTAGAAACCTGGTGTTTCCTCCACTGCTTGCCATTGTTGTTGTTAATGCTCCTACTGTTGTTCCTGAGGTTGTTGATGAAGTTGTTGTGGATGCTATTGACGCTCTTGACCCTGTTTGAAGAATGAAATCTTGTTTCCCATTTTTTGTATATATGCCTTGAAAGGATTTAATACATGCTTGAAAAATGACATAGTACATATATATACTCGAATAGTATGGCCTAAGAGACATTTTGGAATTGTAATATCAAAGTATATAATACTATATAATGAATATACAACAATTTAATCAATTATTTGTCTCTTTTTCTTTCTGTACTTCTTGTATTATGGGTTCCATTCTCTACTTCTTGTATTATGAGTTCCTTCTAGAAAGACCAACCAAACAAAGAACAAATAAAAACAAAGGAAATTTATATAATTACATAGCTACACTGGAAAAATGATTAATAAAGCTTAATTGAACAATTTGAGGTGGATTTCATTAACTAGAATCCCCAATGCTTCTTTTTCCATAGTTTCCAATTCAAATGCATTATGTTACTTGCATTGAATAATGCAAAAAGGGCCTTCCCACAAGCTATCAAACTTTCCTTCTAGGAAAGGATTTGTGGCCCTTTCATTGATTTTTAGCACTAGGTCTCTACATTTAAGACCTTGGTCTAAGGTCTTTTTGTCAAACCACCTTTTAACCATTTGTTGGTAGTTAGACATGGTTTTCAGGGCTTTTTCTCTTTTCTCTTGCACCTCTAGCAACTCGGCCAACTAGACCTTCATGGCCCCATTCTGTTCAACTTCTAGAGACTTGAGAAACTACAGTGCAGGAATTTCTATGGAGATGGATAATAGTGCTTCCTTCCCGTATACCTATTCATACGATGAAGTCTTAAGAACTTGCTTAGGAGTTATCTAGTCTGCCCAGAGCACTGCTCAAAGGTTCTTATGCCACTCTTTTTTATGCTCTGACCCGATTCTTTTGATGTGTCAGACTAAATTTTATTAGTTGCCTCATCTAGAACATTTCCTTGTGGGTAGTAGTTTGAAGATGTTTTTAAGAATATGACATGCTTGATTGCCAATTGGCATACCTTTGATCCTAGGAAATCCTTAGCATTTTCAGATATTATGGTCTTTGGTAGGCCAAATCTCATTACCAGTTCCTTGAGGAAGTCCACAATCTCTCCCTTTGTCATATTCTTCAGGGGCATGGCCTCAATTCATCTAGTAAAGTAGTCTATAGCCATGAGGATCCATTTGTGTCTAGCACTGGAGGTGGGATTAGTCATCTTGATAAAATCAAGGCCCCATTATGTAAAGGGTTCTTGGGTAACTATTGGATTTAGGGGCATTGTTGAGTTCTTCCTTCTCCCTGTGAAGAATTGGAATTCCTTGCAAGACTTAACTAGAGAGTGTGAGTCATTGAATAGTGTAGGAAAAAAATATTCAACACACATAATTTTGATGGTAGTGGTCTTTGTAGAGAAATGTCTTCTAGCGGACTATTGTGAAAAACATCTAGAATTTTCTCTACTTGCTATGTGGTGGCACACCAAAAGAGAATGCCATTGAAATTCCTTTTGAAAAGGACTCCTTTGATGAGTGCATATATTCTATTCAATAATCTATAGAATCTTCTCTTCTGAGAAGGTAGGCCCATTAGATATTTCCTAGTCTGCATAAATCTCATCCTATCCGCCAACCAACAACCATTGGACTTAGGTTCATTCATCAGGATCAGTTCAGGTTGTTCCTCTTCAGTTGCCATTTCTTGATCATGCACCAAATATTCACACAATCCTCTCCCTTGGATGGTCTTTTTGGGCCTGACCTCAATGTAATATTCCAGGATCTTAGTAATCCAATTGACCCTTTTCTCTATGATTTCTCCTTCCATATTGTATTCACACACATTGGAATGCACAACATATACTAGCACCTTGTTGCAAGATATAAGGTGTTGGAACTTCTTGAGCCCCTTAAAAATGGTGAATTCTTTCCTTTAAAAAAATTATAATTTGTTTCATAATCCTTTAAGGTCCAGGAGTGGAATGCTATTGAATGTTCTCCCCTTCCTTCATCAACCTTCTAAATTGAAACAATAGCACTGTTAGATTTACTTCTGAACACATACATTATGAAGTATTTTGATAGGTTTGGGTTTACCAAAATAGGAGTTGAAGAAATAGCATCCTTAACCTTTTCAAAGGTTTCTCTAGCCTCTTTTTTCCATTTGAAAAATTGATCCTTCTTGAGCATTAGGGCAATAGGTCTACTTATTCATGAAAAATAAAAATATATTTTTCTCACAAAATTTACCTTTCCTAGAAAGGACTAAACTACCTTCTTCTTGACTGGTAGTGGAAGCTCCCTAATTTCCTTTACCTGCTTCGGGTTAATCAAAATTTCATCTTTGGAGACCACATGTCCGAATAGTTTTCCTTGCGCTACTTTGAAGACACATTTTTTTGGGTTCGGGGATATCCCAAACTCTTGACATCTCTTAAAAACCATTTTTTGATGATCAAAATGATCATCCTAACTCTTAGAGAATATAGTCAAATCATCTAGGTATATTAAGATAATATTTTTGATCAATTCTTTGAAAGAAATATCCATTGCCTGCTGTAAGGTAGCTCCCACATTTGAGAGACCAAAGGGAATTTTTTCATATGCAAATGTCACCCACTTGGTAGTGAACATTGTTTTGTGTCAGTCTTCTTCTTTTACCTAGATTTGATTGTAACTAGAGAAGCTGTCCAATAGAGAAAACATTTTTGAGCTAGCCACTGTTTGCAAGATAGACTCCATGGAGGGAAAGGGGTAGTGGTCCTTTAGGGATGCTCTGTTCAAGTCCCGAAAGTCAACACATAAGTGGATGACTCCATTCTTTTTTTAGAAAAGAACCAGGTTGGACACCCATGTGTTGTGCTTGATTGAGAATACAATATGGGATTTGAATTAACTTGTCAACTCTTGTGCTATAAAGGCTTCAATCATCGGATTTACTATTCTCTGCTTCTGGCGGATATTTTTTTCTCCTTCCACCAGTTCTATAGTATGTTGGATGATTTTAGGATCATATCCCTTAAGGTCCTCATATGACCAGGCCACAACTCCATATTTTTCACAAAAATGGATGAGCCATTTTTTATCATGTTGTGGGACATCCTTTCTAACCTTGAGCTTTCTTCTGTCCCCAACTTGAAGATTTGCATAATCGCTTTTGTCTACTACAAACCTCCTCTTTTCATTCCTTACATCATCACAATCGAATAGGTTTTCGAGAGTGACTAGTCCTTTTGGAAGCTTGTTGGACCTTAATTGAATAATTTTTCCTTCATAGGCCTCAAAATGTTTTGGTTTTAGTTGCTTAGAAAACTCTCCTGATTGTTGGATAAATGAGGCGATGTGTTCATCACTTTTGAACACTTTCCAACTCTGGTCATTATTGGGGATTCCGGTCAAACAATCACTCACATAGAGTGTATCTTATAAATTAGGTCTGAAACAGGGTGAAATTAAGATCTGATTGTTACCATGTGATCTGCATCTGCATTTTGGTCTCTGGGAACTATTTGGATATTGAAGGCTTGAAAGCTTTCAATCAAGTCCTAGGCTCTATGTCTATAGGATCTCATGCATACAATCTTGGCTATGGAGATCCCTCAGACTTTGATTGACCACTAGCTCGGAGTCTCTGAACACAATTATTTGTTTAACACCTATCTATTCCACAAGACTCAGACCTTGCACTAGGCCTTCATATTTAGCTTCATTTTTCCAACAAGAAAACTAAAAGTGAAAATACCTGAGGGTCTTTTCATTGGATGGGGACGTCAAACATATCATGTCTCCTCTGCCAAATTTACATCTTGCTCCATCAAAATGTAGTGTCCATATTTTTGAGGCTTGACCACCCTCAGATTCCTTCATGAACTTTGAAATCACTTGATCTTCATCATAGATGACATAGGTTCCCATTCTGGTGGCATGATAATTTCTGAGAGGATCAACGTCTATATATTCGCTCAAGAATACCTCTTCATGACCAATCCAGTTTCTAGTCTCCTTCTCATCTTCTAGTAGCTCAGTACAATTCATTTCCTCTTTAGTGATAGAGGTATGAGTGGCCTCATAGTTGATCATGACTTCATTTGTTACATGTTTCAAATGTAGAGGTTAAATAACTATCTTCATTTTATCTTCATGTTTGGTCCTGAGGATCAAGTGTGAAAAATCTAAGGAAAGGTATCCACCTATCTTGGAAGTGAATTCCCAGGATAAGTAAAGACTGAACATGGGTGGAATATCTATGATCATGGTATCTTGTGGAATAGTGATACTAGAGCAGGAGAATAGAGCGAAGGGGAGGTCCTTAATGACACCTATGGTTTCCACTTGTTCCCATCAAGTTGCATAACCCCTATATTTAAAGGTTCATAGCTAATTCCTAAGGCTTCAACAATTTGTTTGGGCATGACTATGGTACTAGCACCAAAGTCAATCATAGAATTGTGCAACTTCTTACCGACAATAAGAGTTAGGAAAAAGGGTTTCAGTCTCAGCTTACCTTTGACTTTGGTAGAGGCTTCCTATATACTATTTGTGAGGACTTTGGTTGGAGGTGATGAATCAATGGCATTTCCCTTAAGTGATTGTTCTATTGGCATAGTGCTTGTATCTTCCAATAAGGTCTTCTGTAGTAATGAATTTTGCTCTGGAATGGCTAAAATATCCCAAAGAGATACACTAGCAGAGGGTTTCTTCAATTTCTCCACCACATTGAATGGAGGTGGATTCAAAGGATTTTGTTCCTTAGCCCTTGTTATAACAATCTCCTTTTGTGGTTGAATTTGTTGTGCAATTATGGAGGATACAAGAGTTTGGTCGGGGACACTTTTGGGCTACGGGATGATCGATTCACTCATGAATCTCCTCTTAGAATGAGTACTATAATTTGAATGCACTTGCGGGGTCTTTGATGTGGAGGCCTCATTTGCAAACACCGCTTCTTCTTCTTCCATCCATGAGAAGAGCATGTGATCTAGAGCTATATCTGTCTCTTGCTCAAGGGACATTCCTTGCATTTGCACGGTGAGTACTAAATTTTCCATTTGTGGAGAGGCATATACATAATCTCCATAATTTGATGCCACACCTTGACTGTGTTGTTCCACCACTCTTTGTTGTAGATTTCCATGCAGGCAATTTCGAGGCATATGTGCTTTGTTGCAAGGGAAGCACCAGGGATTTATATCATGAGCAAGATTATTTTGTCCTGCTATCAACTCTCTATTCGAGCTTGGGCGAACATTCTACAATGAAGTAGGCACTGACACCATTTGATTACTTGTTTGCATCTATGGATTTGTGCACAATCCTCCTTGGAACTAATTTTGCTGGTAGGAAGATCTTCTACCTTGATAATTTTAGTAAGTTGGCTTTAAGGGCATGGACTTGTTCCTCTTGATCGTAGTTATTTTGTTTGAGATGCTTTGCAACAACTTATTGACATTGCTCATCACATATTTTGAAGAATTAGACATAGAAGCAACATTCTGTGGTGCACTCGGATCTATCTGTACATAGATTGGGGAGGAGAATCCACATTGGTAGAAGCTATCTCCTGGGCAAGAATTGAAAACTCTGTAAATATAGGCATCATAGGTAGAGTTGGTAACTTTTTGAGATCAATCAAAGTATTCTCTGTCTAAACAACAACACTATATGTACCTCACAAGGTGTTCCCACCAAGATCATCACTAAAATTTTGGAATTTAGAGACTTCAAATAGAACATGAAGGCCAAATCTATAGGCAGACAGATTGTAGGCTAAATTATTTTCCAAGTCATGTGAAACTGGGCATTAAAGTTAGTTATGGCTTCCTAAGGTGATGGATTTATAGTTGCCAGCTACTAAAATAGAGAAGACCGATCTCCATTATTTTAAAACTGTGTTGATAGAAAGGATCTCCTAGCTAATCCTAGGTACTGATAGTATTGGCTCCCAAAGTGTGATACCAATCTAGTGCTCTATCTTTGAAAGAGGTTGTGAGTAACCTTAGCGTGACATTTTGGTCAGTAACACCATGCACCAAACACATGTCTGCCACATCTTGCAGGTGTTCAAATGTTGTTTTCGAACATTCCTTGGTGAATTTTGGTACAACTTTTAAAGTAGAGGTCAAGATAGGGGCCCAAACGGAGAGTGCTATCGGTGCTAGAAGAGGAATTTTGACATCCCATGCCACATAATTTTTGTTAGAAATTGATGCAGAGGGTCAGGGATCTTTGCAAGAAACTCACCAAATTATCAAACTTCAATGGTTCATCTACAACCTTTCCTCTAGACACCAACTTGAAGATAAAGCATCAACTTTGCATTCATGACTTATTTGCCTCCTTATGGACCCAAACCCTAGGAAAACTCTTAAGAGACCCAAACAAACTTGTTTTGAATGATTTCAAAGCCCAACCCTCTGACTTAGACACAAAACCAATTTTTCACCTTAACTAGGCTACTAGCCCAACTAGGCCTCCTGCGGTGATTTTTTGACTTTGCACTCAAAATTTCCAAAGGAACCCCAAATCTAATGACTATTTCAAGTGTGGTTTGTGATTAAAAACAACATATCCAAACCTTGGTATCACTTGTTTTAGACAAACCCTTCCAAAATCTGCTGTCTCCTAAAAAACTAGGCCTAATTAGCCCACTTTTACAAAACAACCCCTCTTTAAATTTGTCCCCTGACCATGAAACTTTCAGCAGTCTCCTAAAATGACCCAAAACCAAGGAATCCAAGTTTCTAGCCCTCTATGACACATCTATCACACTCCAGCACAAACCCCTCCTCAGCTTGCCTCAAAAACTAGGGCTTCTTGAAAACTAACCTTCCAATCACTTCCAGAACTTTCTCATTGACTCTACACCATTAGGACAACATATTTAGTTGATCCAAACTCAAAAACATTCCCCTCATTAAGGCAGATCTTCTGCTGCTACACCCTAGCCTCCATCTTCAAGCACTTTTCCCTTTGACAACTTGGTGTACACCTTGATATTCTTCCTTCCTGAACATTATTTGGTTAAATCTATATGATACATGTTAGGAATGATCCATTTCATAGGTCACAACAGCATTCTACCTTGAAATGGATCAATCATCCATGAAAAACCTCAAAATTAGTGAAAAATCTGTGTTCTTTTTTAGGACAGTCAATATAAAATGCAAAGAAAGTAATTATCACTGATTTCAGAGCCTTCAATGGTGTTAAAATATGTAAACACAAACTCCTAAAGCATCCTACTGGACATAGATTCAATAGAGATCAAGTATTTAACAAAAAAAACCATAAAAGTGCCAAAAACTGTGTTTTTTCACTATTTCCAGAAAAAAAAGTCCGTACAGTACTTGCTCCAAACGCCCAACCTCCGTACCAATGATTATTTTGGATTTGTATATCCTTTCCCCAACTGATCCAACCGTTTGGGATTGATTAAGTTGCATAAAAGTGATTAAAACTCAAAAAACTACTTTCCCGCCCAAAGTGAAATTCAAAAATCTGAATTTTACAATCTTGAAATTTATTAATAGGCATCACCTAAAGACCATTGGATATTTAATATCCAAGCTTATTTAACCTATCTAAATCCTAAGAAAATTTAATCAAATCCCTTAAAACATACTTTTCCCCTTACATTGCATTTTTGACTGGATTCCTTATCAGGAATCTTAAAACCTTTAACACCTTTAGCACACTCATTCAATTCAAATGCCATTATAGGCTTCAACACATTATAATTAATGATTTGACATGCTTGGAAGGTCCTCCTGACCCCTGCTCTCTCCTGATTCTTGGAGTGTTCCCTGAAGGTCCTGGGTGCTCCTGCACCATTCTCCCTAGGAAAGAAAGAACTCTTGTCCCAAGAAGTATCCCATGTGTTGCCACTAAGAAATTTCTTGCTCATATGTGCTTTCATCTTCCAATGAGAAGGCAGGTAGTCCCCTAAAGTTATTGTTTTTCTCTTCTGCCAATCTGCATCCTTGACAAAATCAAAACAAGGATTAGTATGTCCTCTTTGCTGCTTGAAAACAGTGAGTTCTTGTGTCCTATTGCTGCCCTCATTCCAATGCCTCCTTTGTGGAAGAACTTCATCACTATTACCCTCATTGATAGGGCATTCAATGCTACCAATCTTGATACTATTTAGATCCCACAAGGACTGATTTGGAGGACTGTCCATCTCATAACCCTGCTGCAACTTATCACTTTTCAGCTTGCCAATGCCTTCCCCTGTTTCACCCTGCTTATTCACCTGCAAACTCTTCTCAAAACAGATTACAAAACTATCTTTAGACTGCTCCAAAGGTAAAGGAACCAACTGATATTTAACATCACCCTTGTGAACCAAATAGGTGTTAAGAAAGCCATCATGCAAAGTTCTTCTAACATACTGCCATGGCCTTCCCAAGATAATATGACCACAAGTCATTGGAATAACATCACAAAGCACTCTATCCTAATATGAACCAATTGAGAAATCAACAAAAGCTCTCTTACCAATCTCTACATGTTGTCCTTGAGTTACCCAAGTGGCCTTGTAGGGATTAGGATGATCAAAAGTTTCAATCCCTAGCTTGGTTACCATATCAACTGAAACTAAATTGCTATGTGACCCTGAATCTATAAGCAATCTGCATATCTTACCATGACTGAGACAATTTGTTTTGAAAATGGTTACCTTTGGTTCTTGATGAAGCCTTTCTCCTTGCTTGATCATGAGAAACTCACCATCAGTCACAGGGTCTGCCATAAATTTTTTTGGTTCCTCCTTCTTATCTTCTTCTTCTTGCACCAAGGTAGCTCTCCTTTCTCTTCCTTTATCAGCTTGTTCCCACTTAGGACACTTGAAGGAAGGATGCCCTGGTTCATTGCAATTAAAACATCTGCCTGTGAATGGTCCTCTACCTTGTCCAAATCTGCCTCCTCCTCTTGGAGTGTATCCACCTCTTTGATCAGAAAATATCTCTTTACCCTTGTCATTGCTGCTTTTATCATTATTGCCTTGTCCTTGCTCTCTATTACCTCTGCCCCTGTTTGAACTACCTCCTCTTCCACCATTGTTTGATCTTTCTTGCTTCCTTTTCACCTTTTCTTCTGCTCTAATGGCCAACTGAAAACATTCTCCCAATGTTCTTGGCAATTGTAAACCAATCTCATCTTGCAGATTGTACCTTAAGCCATTGATGTACTTGGATATCTTCTCATCTTCTTCCTCATATCCTCCTCTAATACTAAGCTTGTGAAATTGCTCAGTATAGGACATCACATCCAAGTCCTTTTGCTTTAAATTCTGCCTCATTCTTTTCACATGAATGGTATAATCAGATGGTAAAAATTGCTCCTTGACCAAACTCTTCATTCTTGCCCATGTAGAGACCTTTGCCAATCCTCTAGCCATCCTATCATTCTGGAAACTTGTCCACCATGTCAATGCTGTGCCTCTCAACTTGGTTTTAGCAAACTTGACTTTCCTTTCTTCATCCATCTCCTCAAATTCAAAGTAGTTTTCCATGGCATCAAGCCATCCCAATACCTCTTCACTATCCATCTTCCCTTGATAGATAGGTAAGTCTATGTGACTCTTCCCTCCATGACCCTGTACTGCCTTCAATAACCTCACTAACCTCCTTTCCTCAGGGTCCTCTGTATCATAAGCTTGCTGTTCTTGATTTACCCTCACATGATCTTCATCCTCTTCATTGTTTTCTTGGTCTTCTTGGTCTTCTCTCCTCCTACTCCCCTCAAGGTTATTGATCCTTTCCTGCATAGTGTCTCTCTCTCTTCTCCATTGTCTTTCTTCTCTTGCTCTTGCTGCTTCTTGTTCCCTTCTTTCTCTTCTCTCCCTCTCCAAGCTCTCCTTCAACTCTTCCAACTCTCTTGCCAATTGGTTTTTTGGTGCCATTGCTACTTCTCCAATCCCTAAAGGACCTACTCACTGCTCTGATACCACTCTGATGCAGAGGGTCATGGATCTTTGCAAGAAACTCACCAAATTATCAAACTTCAATGGTTCATCTACAACCTTTCCTCTAGACACCAACTTGAAGATAAAGCCTCAACTTTGCATTCATGACTTATTTGCCTCCTTATGGACCCAAACCCTAGGAAAACTCTTAAGAGACCCAAACAAACTTGTTTTGAATATTTCAAAGCCCAACCCTCTGACTTAGACACAAAACCAATTTTTCACCTTAACTAGGCTACTAGCCCAACTAGGCCTCCTGCGGTGATTTTTTGACTTTGCACTCAAACTTTCCAAAGGAACCCCAAATATAATGACTGTTTCAAGTGTGGTTTGTGATTACAAACAACATATCCAAACCTTGGTATCACTTGTTTTAGAAAACCCTTCCAAAATCTGCTGTCTCCTCAAAAACTAGGCCTAATTAGCCCACTTTTACAAAGCAACCCCTCTTTAAATTTGTCCCCTGACCATGAAACTTTCACAGTATCCTAAAATGACTCAAAACCAAGGAATCCAAATTTTTAGCCCTCTATGACACATCTATCACGCTCCAGCACAAACCCCTCCTCAGCTTGCCTCAAAAACTAGGGCTTCTTGAAAACTAACCTTCCAATCACTTCCAGAACTTTCTCATTGACTCTACACCATTAGGACAACATATTTAGTTGATCCAAACTCAAAAACATGCCCCTCATTAAGGCAGATCTTCTGCTGCTACACCCTAGCCTCCATCTTCAAGCACTTTTCCCTTTGACAACTTGGTGTACACCTTGATATTCTTCCTTCCTGCACATTATTTGGTTAAATCTATATGATACATGTTAGGAATGATCCATTTCACAGGTCACAGCAGCATTCTACCTTGAAATGGATCAATCATCCATGAAAAACCTCAAAATTAGTGAAAAATCTGTGTTCTTTTTTAGGACAGTCAATATAAAATGCAAAGAAAGTAATTATCACTGCTTTCAGAGCCTTAAATGGTGTTAAAATATGTAAACACAAACTCCTAAAGCATCCTACTAGACATAGATTCAATAGAGATCAAGTATTTAACAAAAAAACACCATAAAAGTGCCAAAAACTGTGTTTTTTCACTATTTCCAGAAAAAAAGTCCGTACAGTACTTGCTCCAAACGCCCAACCTCCGTACCAATGATTATTTTGGATTTGTATATCCTTTCCCCAACTGATCCAACCGTTTGGAATTGATTAAGTTGCATAAAAGTGATTAAAACTCAAAAAACTACTTTCCCGCCCAAAGTGAAATTCAAAAATCTGAATTTTACAATCTTGAAATTTATTGATAGGCATCACCTAAAGACCATTGGATATTTAATATCCAAGCTTATTTAACCTATCTAAAGCCTAAGAACATTTAATCAAATCCCTTAAAACATACTTTGCCCCTTACATTGCATTTTTGACTGGATTCCTTATCAGGAATCTTAAAACCTTTAACACCTTTAGCACACTCATTCAATTCAAATGCCATTATAGGCTTCAACACATTATAATTAATGATTTGACATGCTTGGAAGGTCCTCCTGACCCCTGCTCTCTCTTGATTCTTGGAGTGTTCCCTGAAGGTCCTGGGTGCTCCTGCACCAGCAATCGACAACATGGCTAGTGGAGGGATCAAAACATTCACTGGATGGGTTCTAGTTCATACTGTTTCTAGTGGTGGCACTAGCAAGCTAGGGTTGTTCACAGTTTGGGATCTAGTAACAAGCCAATGACTCATTCAACCACTTTAGATTTAGATACATCTATTCAAGTCCCACCGGGCATGCCAAAAAAAGAAATTGTTGATGCCTAAAAATTTCAAGCAATAGCCTTATGGGAAAGTCAGTTAATGGGGGGATGAATTGCGCTAAACTAAGTGACCTCTGGATTTTTAAAGAAGCTGACTCTTTCTGTATTTGGGGGGTTTTGGAATGGGAAAACAAAGAAGATATATAAAATAAAGATCTAACCAAAGGCGATGCGCCAAGAGTTAAGTATGGGCATAGTAATTTTTTCTTTCGGATGGGATTTAAGGTCCCATTAAGAAATCTGCATGTCCAGAAAAATAGAAAGTACAGATGAAAAATCCAAGTAGTCTATTAAATAACATAAAATAACTTCCATACACATCCACTGGAAAGAAGAGTCTAAGACATGGTCTGAATCAACAAACTTATATTGAAATTATAGTAGTGCAACAAATAAACTGCTCAGTGCAATGATAACACAGTATAATGTATTTTCAACTAACTAAGAAACAAAAAGGATGAACAAAAATGACACAGTCTGTGAAACTAAATACAATAATAAAAAAAATACAAAGGCCTGGTGTCTTTCCACAATTTTTCTGTGTACTATTCAAACTTAGAACCCCCTTTTAGAAAGTTGAAGCAATATATATATAGAATCATCCCACCGTTTAAGAGCCAGTAACAGAAAAGATTCCTTTGTGCGAGCATTGATGTCTATCACAATGATTTGCCATGGTCGCTACAACATAAAAGATTTTGAAGCATAGAATGCAGTGGCCTTCAAACTAGATGCATCCCCCTGCGAATGATCGTTGTGGTCCCAATGCGGAAGCAACAAAATTCCCATGTAGAGACGTGTTGCTCACCCACATCGTTGGTTAGGACACATGGCAATAGGACAACGCTTGTTGCTCATTATTTTCTTGCAATGAAACTCCCCATGAGAAGACACATGGAGGAGTCTTTGTCTCAAACGTTGATTGTGGGGTCTGCCAAAAGGTTCCCATAGAATGATACTACATGGCACGTAGGTGGAGCTCAGTAGTGAAGAAAATGGGAGTGACTCTCAAAGGCCCATGCTACTAACATGTGGAGGCATGGTGAGGCTTGATAGAGAAGCAAGGGAGGAAGTCTTTGCAAGGAGCGCACGACAGACACGTGGAAACAATGGGAAAAAATCTTCAAAAAGGGCTCAGAGATATTCAAATATATGAGGCACGAGTTGGGGAAAAGAAAAACAATATTATCAACACAAAGGGATATTTAGGGATTTTTAATCCATAGTCCCTAGACTGATAGATACAAACATAATTGGATCAAAATGGGTATTTAAAAACAAGTTGAGTGAGAATGGAAAAGTAGTCAGAAATAAAGAAAGCCTTGTGTGTAAGGGATACTCACAAGTAGAAGGTATAGATTTTGAGGAGACTTTTTCTCCATTGGCAAGGATGGAAGCTATCAAATTTTTTTTTAGCATTTTCTACTTATAAATATTTGAAGGTCTATCAGATAGATGTAAAGTCTGCATTCTTGAATGGTGAATTGGAATAAGAAGTCTACATGGAACAGTCAAAAGGATTTCAATTGTTAGATCAACCAGATATGGTCTCAGATTGAAGAAAGCTTTATACGGATTGAAGCAAGCTCCTAGAGATTGGTATGCAACATTAGAAAGATGTTTGATTTAGGAAGGTTTCAATAAAAGTATAATAGATAGTATTTTTTACTTTAAAATTGAAAATGACAAGATCTTGATAGTGGTTGTATATGTTGATGACATTATCTTTGGAGGAAATGAAACAATGTGGAAGATATTTGCTAAAGAGATGCAAAAATATTTTGAGATGTCTATGTTTGGTGAAATGAATTTATTTCTTGGGCTATAAATTAATGAAACAGAGAAAGGGATTTTTATTTCACAGTCAAAGTATGTAAGTGAAATGTTGAAGTTTGGGATGGATGGTTCCAAATTGGTATGCACTCCTATGGCGATTGGTTGCAAATTGAGTAAAGATGATGATTCACCTAAGGATAATAAGAGAAAATATAGATCTATGATTGGAGGATTGTTGTATTTAACTGCTACTAGACCATATATTATGCATGCAGTTTGTCTTGTGGCTAGATTTCAAGAAGACCCTAAGGAAACACATGTTGCTGCTATTATGAGGATATTCAAATATTTGAATGACACTCTGGATTATGGCTTGTGGTATCTTAGCGATACTGATTTTACACTAAGTGCTTATATAGATGTAGATTGGTGGCTTGGTTAAGTAAAAAGAAAGATTTAGTTTCCTTATCCACTACTAAAGTTGGGTATATTTTCCCAGCATCTTGTTGTACACAAGTGTTGTGGATGAGATAGATATTGAAAGATATCAGAGTAATATATGATGATCATATTTCTATCTTCTATGATAATGCAAGTGCAATTAACATTTCAAAGAATCCAGTGATACACTCAAGCACAAAGCATATATCTATTAGGTATCACTTTTTGAGAGACAAGGTTGTAGAGAATGAAGTAAAACTTGAGTATGTACTTATGAAGGATTAGGTTGTTGACATATTTACAAATGCTCTTCCTAAAGATACTTTTGAGTATCTCTAAGAGGAGTTAGGGGTTATTTCCCCTCCTTTCTTGAACTAGATGCATATGGGGTTGCAACAATCTGGTGGATCTATGGATCTATCTTTCTTCTGGATTGATGTTTTGGTTGCTACTTCTCAGGGGGGGTAGGTAGTGTCATGTGTTGTCATTGAAAGAGTATTTTTTATTAATTTCAAAGGGGAAATAGATGTAAAACATAATTTTCCTTTTCCATTGATGTCAAAGGGGGAGAGGAAGATGTGAAAAGGAAGAAAGTATCATGTGAAAATGTTTATCTACTAAGGAGGTGAAATTAAAAATCATGAAAATTTTATTTAGAGTTGTGTTTCCTTTGATAGTTTTTCACATCATGTGGTGCCATCAGTGACAAAGGGGGAGATTGTTGCAAGTATGAAGTATGAAGGTGTTTTCATTGATGTCAACTTGTTAACTGGAATTCAACTAGTTTTTTTTGTCATTGATGTCATGGATAATGGTTATTGACTACATATGTCGAGGATATTGAGAAAATTATAATGAAGAAAGGTTATAGGTGTTCAGTGTTTGCTCCAAGTTTTGTTGTGGGATTCGCTACTATGCTGATCAAGATTTGAGGTATTATTCATGGTTGTTGGAAGTTTCTATATCCAGGTCTAAGGTTTTTGGATCATTGTACATTGTGAGTTATGTTCACTAGTTTTGAACTGTGTTTTTCTGTGTATTTGGTTAAGGTCTGAAAGAAATGTAGTTAATCCATATTTCTTCTTGTTCAAGTTTTATGTCATGCAGTTTTTAGGATAAGTTGAAGATATCATGTCAAAGTTAATTTTGTTATTTGGAAAGATTGGATCGTATTCAGGTTTTTTTTGCTTAATTGATTTATGTGTTTTGTTGATGATGTTTTCTGCATAGCAACAACTTAGACAAAATATAATGTCCTGTCTCTCTTGAAAGGTAAATCTCTATCAACAAGCCTCAAAAGATAACCCCAAGGTTTCTAATATTATGTCTTGACAATGCATAAAAAACTCAGTGATAAATTTGAAAATGTTGGTAATCACAAAGGGACCTTACTACAAGAAAATACTGAATCTTTAACTTATTAGATCTGGCAATGTAATGATACTTCAATCCTAAATATAACCCAAATAATAAAAGAAATAAAAAAAGATTAGGGTTTCAAAGAGATATCTAAGAATAAAACTACTCCTAAGATTAACAATGCAAATGATGAAATACTTGAAATGGACCAATCCCTCATAAATTAATTCCTGCTTAACCCAAATGAACTTGCAATCTCACAGAAACAGTGCAATCTTCTAAGGTATTAAGATTTTTAGATCATGAACATTCATCCAATATAACCCAATTGTAATTGAAACAGATAAACTTCACAATTGAACTAAGCACAATAAATATAAAGTCCAGGCTAACTTTGCAAAGCAACTAACAATCAGCTAGCTGCAAAAAGTATGGACCAAGGATTACTACAAACACTTGAAGCATCAAATCATAAACACCATTGAATTAGATCTAACATACATCTAATAACCTTGAGCAATTTAAAAGATAGAATCACAAGAACCATGCAAGATAAGTCAACAAAAAAGAGATCACCAGAAAATCACAATGTCTTCAATTGTATTGAATCACCGAATTTCAGCAACAATTCTAATGTTCTGTGCTACAACACTTGCTCAAAATGAACTAACTTCTAACTCTGCTCTACTGCCTAATCTGCTCTTGTATCAAAACTATCTCTATCTGTGTATATGTATTACAAATGAGGTGAAATGCCAAATTGATAGAAACCCCCAAAGCATGTTGGCCTAGCTAGGGTTTACAATAATAAAATAGCCACAAATAAGTCAACCCAAGGAGAATTCAAAATAAGATAAAATTGCATTACATGCATGAACTCATCTAGGTCGGCCTGGGATCTCCAATATAGTTCGAACCAATGCATGTGAAGGAGAAGGAAAATAATAGGGAAGAACAAATTTTAATGTAGCCCTGTATTAATTGCTTCCTTCTATCTTTATCTACTTGATATTGCACCTTCAAGAAGATTCCATCCAAGTCACCCAAGAGTGGAGTAACCAACACTTTAAATTTCCTCTCTAGGTCGGCTGCAGGTGAATTAATAAATACTTTAAACCATCCAAAAATTGAACTAATCTCCTCCAGAGCCTCCTTCACGACCCTGTTAAATTCAACTTCTGCTTAGCAAAAACCACCATCAATAATATCCATTATAACATGAAGATCAGAATTAGCCCATCACCAAAATATATTCATCGTTCAAATATACCTAGGAAAAGATCAAAATCAACCCAGAGACATCGTTAAAGCACCTTCTTCATAGTTCCGGATTTCAAGCTAACCGGGGAAAACCAGTTTGGGAGGAACTTCAGAAAATTCCAGACTAGGCGGATTTTCCCAAAGAAGGCACAAAATCAACAATAGATTACCAAAATGAAGGAAATATGCATAAAGAATTTGCATAATTTATCAATTAAAAGCATGGAATGTTAAACATTTATCATTAAATTCATCCAATTCACCCAATCTCAAAGTTCCACAGTGCCTCCCAAAGAATCCAGAAAAATCCGGCCAGCCCAATTTTTTTTGAAAATAACAATACTGTTTGAACTTCAGGGAAATGAGGGGAAGAAGGAGAAACCAGAAAAATTTGGGATCGACGAAAATCTGCGAAGAAGGCAGGATTTTGGATTTCCAACACATTCTGGGAAAATGGAGGAGACGAGGAAACTTGGGGAAATCCACCAGCGTAGAAAAATCCCGAAGCTGGAGGAAAACTCGAATATTGAAAATCTTACACAATCCCACTCAAATTGATCGAACGATCACAAATTTGAGGACCCTGGGTATGGAACCAGTTTAACTTGAACCTTCTATAGATCTTCTTTGAATTCCAAGTTCATTTGAAAGCAAATTAAGATGGAATGGTGATGCCCTAGGCATGAAACCCTAAATTTCAACCATTAACACACAAAGCAAGCTTGGACATACATGAATTCAAACTCCAAGCAAAACTATAATGCCAAAGCACCACTTACATTCATCAATCAAAAGCAAGGCAACATGTACATACCATTTGATGAAGTGGAAATCGATCAGAAATAACAAATGACAGTTTATTGGCGCTCAACAAAGAACAACAATGATAATGCCTAGGAAATCACCACCAAATCCAACAATTCACAAATTTAGTATGCCAAAGCAAGCCAAGCACCTCAGGATCGAATATCTCAACTTAATAGGATGCCAATGATAAAGAAGAATGGCATAAAGCTCTAAAAATCAATTAAATTCAGAAACCCGATGACAAGGCAAAATTTTGGAAAAATCCGATCCAGGAAGAATTCCGCGAAGATAAGAAATTCTTGAACAATAGTGTAAAACAGATCGAGCCAAACTTCTAGTGAAATCTGGGAAAATCCAGACGAGGCAGAAAATCCTGAAATGGAGTAAAAACTTAAATTTGGTTCAAAACTTAACATTTTCAATATGCAACTTAGGGGAATCACTTAGGCAAGCAAGATAAACATTTAAGCTCATGGAAAGGAAATGTAAATCCTCAAAATCAAAGGGCCAAAAACCAAGAGCGAAAGCAAAAGGGGGTCCCTGCTTTCAGCAGGGCGTGTGTGCAAAAACTGCACAACAAATGGCGACTTTGTTGGGAAAATGCTCCAAAGCATTTGATGATGAACAAAAATCATGCACCCAAAATCTCTGGTTTCGATCTCCCTATCAGACAAAGAAATCAAAATGTAGGATTAAAGAATCAAAACCAAAGGTGGACTAGACCTTGCATATACTGAAAATCCAAGTGTGTGCATATGAGTTCATTTCCTTCCTTGAGCTGCCGCAAAAACCAAGTTCAATTAGGTTAGGATACATAAATATTCTAACTCCAAAAGCAACTTGGATAGAGCCTCGCTGCTAGTCAGGCATCTATAGCCCCGATGAGGTTATTGCTGCGACTCTCCCGAACATAGCTCTATTGCTAGCCAGGAGTCCATAGGCCCGATAGAGATATTCAGATACCCCTGATAAGTTGAATGCTTTTGATTTTCAATATTTGTTGCTTTTCTTCTTTTTGATATTTCTTTTCATTTTTTTTTTAAACCTATGAACAAGGAAGTTCACACTCAGAGCTGAGAACCACAGTGGCACTGAAGTAGAAATAAGATTTTTCACATGACAAGACTTCACAAGGACCCTATCGCAACTTCAGGATTTTTAAGATGTATGAATGATATAAGATTTTAGAATACTTCAAATTCAAATCAAACCAGTGACCCATCCTCTTTAAATTAGACATTTAGACAACATGACGATAATGAAGACCTCAACCATCCATTAAATACACGTGATTAAAGTTCATCAAGGAAATACTCAGGATAGTCCCATACAAAAGAATATTTACCATGCAGGTGCAACACATCCAAAATAAAACAAGGAAACCTCCAAAGCAAGAGCAGAGCAAAACACACCAAACCGAAAGCAAACCAAAACAGAAAGGGAAACCTAATCTAACAAAAACAAACAAAAGCAAAGCAAAAAAGGAAACCTAATCTAACTATGTACAGGAAAAGAGCTAAAAATAGCTCAAGACTAGAAATAATGCTTCAAATACTGCCCATTGATAGGCAGTGGGATATCCTCCCCAGTGAGAGTTTTCAAGCGGAAAGCATTATATCCCAGGATCTCTGAAATCTTGTAAGGGCCAAGCCAAAGTTTGTCAAATTTACCATGCTCCCCCTTACAATCATGGGCTTTATCCTAGTAGAGAAGCAAGTCAGAAATCCTAAAAGATTTTACCTTGGCTCTTCTATCAAACCACCTTTTCACTACACCCTGATGCTTGAAAAAGTTTTCTAAGGCTTCATCTCTTCTTTCTTCAAGGTGTAACAACTCTTGTAGGTGGGCCTCACACCTGTTTTCTTCATCATAATATTCATTAATGAACTGTAAAGTGGTATCCTCAATTGAATTGGAAATATAGGTTACAGGCCATACACAAGATGATAAGGAGAGGTCCCTATGGAAGTCTTCTGTCTTGTACGATATGCCCATAGAGAAAATCTAAGTTGAGTGTGCCAATCCTTGGGATTCTTCTCTAGTAACTTACAGATGGTTGTTAAGAGGTTTTTATTGGAAGACTCAGCCAAACCATTACCTTGTGGATAGTAATTAGAGGAAAACTTTATTATGATCCCATGATCAAAATCCCAGTTATAAAATTTCAATGATGCAAATGTAGGACCATTATCACAAACCAAAGATAAATGACATCTAAAGCGATTGATAATACCTGATTCAATGAAATCTATTACCATTTCAGAAGTACATTGCTTGCATGCAAGAGCTTCAGTCCATCGTGTAAAGTAATCAATAAAAGTGAGAATATACCTTTGCCCTACAGAGGAAGGTGGATTTATGGGACCTATGAAGTCCATCCCCCACTGTGCAAAAGGTTTTACCTCAAAGACCGGATGAAGTGGAAGAGCTGCATACTTTTCTCTTGTTGCTACAGTCTGGCACACATGGCAAGTTCTAACATGACTGTGTGTGTCCTTAAACAATGTAGGCCAATAATAACTAGCCATCAAAATCTGATTTGCAGTGGCATGTGCAGATCCATGGCCAGTACCATATCTATCATGAAATTCGGCCATGACTCTCTCATCTTCTTGTCTTCCTAAGCACCTTAGGTAGATACCTTCATGATTTTTCTTATATAGAATAGCTCCCTTCAATATGAAACTTTCACTCTTTTAAGTGCAATTCCCTTCTCTGTATTGCATTCAAATGGTCAGGACATATTTGAGTCAGGAGATAATGAACGATATCATCATACCATTCCCCTAGAGAAACATCTTCTAGATTGTAATGTTTGGTTGCAAGATCAAGGCCCATTTCTACCATTGTCTTTGTAAGTCTTTTCCCTCTTACCAGCTTCATGGGTTGAATCTCAATATCATATTCTTGTAATATAGTTATCCACCTAGCTTTGCACTCTCCTAGCTCATTCTACATCAACAACAGCTTGACTACAGGATCAATAACTATTGCAATGACCTTGTTTCTGAGGATATAGTGTCTGAATTTATTTATAGCGCTGACTAAGGCATAAGCATGCTTCTCCACACTCGGGTACCTTAACTCAGCATCTTTCAATGGCACACTCATAAATGCTATGGGATGTTCATTTCCTTGATTAGATTTTTGAGTCAACATAGCAACATAGGAGTGATCAGAAGCAAACGAATATATATAGAATGGTTTAGCATAATTTGGACTCACCAAGACTAGAGCTTCAACAATAGCCCTTTTTATCTTTGCAAATGCTTCCTTAGCTTCTATACTATATTCAACTTTGGCTTCCTGCTTCAACATTGCATTCAATGGATTGACTATTTCTATAAATCCAGTGATGAACTTCCTTATGAAGTTGATTTTACCAAAGAATGACTTCATTTCTTTGTTGCTAGCAGGTGTTGGGATCTTGAGTATAGCTTCCACTCATTCTAGATCAATGGAAATTCCTTTCTCAGAGATAACATGTCCCAACAATTTTTCCTTTGTAACTCCAAATATGCATTTCTTTGGATTGAGAGATATACTGAATTCCTTGTACTTCTGAAACACTTTACACAAATCTACGATATGGTCACCTCTCCTCTTGGAAAAGACTGTTAGATCATCCATATAAATTATTATACATTTACCAATTATGTCCTTAAACACAATGTCCATGGCCCTCTGAAATGTGGCCCCAAAATTAATCAAACCGAAGGGCATTCTTCGGTAGGAAAAAGTTCACCACTTGGTGGTGAAAGAATTTTTATGTCTATCCTCATATTGCACCATAACCTAATTGTATCTTGAGTAGCCATCCAGAGAAGACATCATCTGAGATACATTGACAATCTGAAGTACTTCATCCAGCGAGGGTATTGGATAATTATCCTTTTCTGATGCTTTGTTGAGGTTCCTAAAATCCACACAGATTTTGATTTCACCATTCTTCTTTCGAACTGGAACCAGGTTCGCCACCCAGGTGGAGTGTCTGACTAGGAATATGATCCTTGCAAACAACAACTTCTGCACTTCTTTCTGAATTATGGGTTCCAGTAGAGAATTGATGGGCCTCTGCCTTTGCCTGAAGGGTCTTACTCCTGGATTGAGAGGGATAGTGTGAGTTATGATTGATGTTTCATAGGTATTTAAGTCTTCATAACTCCAGACTATCACATCTTGATATGTATGTAATGCATCAATTATGCCTTTCCTCTCTTCTAGAGTACATACTTTACCAATGAAGACATTCCTAACATCCTCATGAGTTCCCATATTATACTTTTCACACTATCCATTGATGGACTCTTTCTTGGCATCCTGTTCTTGATTTCTGACTTTATCCAGATCAAAAATCCTCTCTAATTGCACTATTCCTCTAGGAATAGTATTGGTCTTTAGATTAATTAGCCCTTACAAATCCATCTCTGCTTCTCGGAGTTTAGTTTCATCAATAATTTGAGAAGCAAAGACATTTGTGCTTGTGATAAAATCTAATATATGCTTATCATCTTCAAATACATGGAAATTGGTGATATTGTTAGGTACTGAAGGTACTGGGGTCAGTTCCACCATAAAATTCTTCAATCCAGAAAGAGAGAGGTTTCAATGTACTAGATTCCTGAGCAACATAATCTGCTATTTGGTTTTTACTTCGTGGGATCAACTGAATGTTGAAGGCATCAAATCCTTCAATAAGGTCCCATACTCTGTGCCTATAATTGGTCATTCTTATGTCATGACAAGAGTACTATCTCCTAACTTGCTTAACCACTAACTCATAATCCCCAAAGACTTGCAAAATCTTGACCTTTTTCTTTAGTGCCAATGACAAGCCATGGACCAAAGCCTCATATTCTCCTACATTATTCGTACTATGAAATTGAAGTCTATGAGTAGCAAAGAAAGTCTTACCTTTTGGACTGATTAACTCAAATCCTACCCCAGCTCCTTTCTTTGATTTGGATCCATGAAATCTCAAAGTCCGACAACCAACAACTACATACTTCCTTGTTTTATCTCTTGCACTGTTGCTACTGGATGGTTCTTCAGAAAGCATCACCTTTTTTCCTTTAGGATCCTCTTGATCATTCTGGATATTAATTTTGATTGCTGGGATGGGATTGATGCACTTCTGCACTTGCTCCACTATAGTCTGGCATAAGCAACAATCTAGTTCAGAATGGGAGGCATTATGGACCTTGCACCAATTTGGGAAGAGCAAATCTTTGAAAGTCATTTCCATACCCAACTGAATTTGATCCTCAATGCACTTCCGAATGAATTCCTGGAAATTATCCAGTAAACTGAGTTGATTATCTTCAAGATCATCATCATTTTCAACTGGTTCCACCAAGGCTTCAGTACGACTGGATTCAGCTATGATATCAATAGGTGCAGTATGAAACATAAGGACTTCCTCTACATCTGACTCCTCAAAAGGGGCTGAGAGCATGTAATTACCCATACTTCTAATATCAAAATTTCATTGGAGGTATTTTGATATTCTGTAATCATGTATTTCATTCTGGGTTCTCTTTCAATTCTGATATGATTTGTCACTCCCTTCTAGGGAAGCCACCTATGAGATTTATTAGTTGATACATATCCATTCAAGGACCTAGTAAAGTCTCTTCCCAGAATCAGGCCATAAGCATCAGGTATATCAGCCACTTGTATATTAATAACCTACTGAATTATAGGGTTAGAAGCAACCTGCATATGAATCATGTTTAATTCCCCTACAAGATTAACTTCATTTCTATCCAATTGTGTAACTTTCTTTTGGGAATTAGCAGGAGTAATACCCAGAGCTCAACAGACACCAAAAGGCATTACATTGGTGGAAGCACCTGAATCTAATAAGAAATTGTGCAAGTGCTTACCAAATATACAGACAGAGATCAAGAATGGAGGGGTATCCATTTTCCCTTGAAACAGAGTTAAGGGATTATCCACTTGAGCAACTTGAGTTCTATCATTCTCCTTTCCTTTTTCTCCAAGAGGCATGTGGACTTGATTATGAGTCTAATTTTTCCTTCCTACTGATTGATAACTAGATGCTTTATTAACACTTTCATTAACTAATCTGTCTTGTTATATGGAATTTGCATTATAAGCTCCTAGAACTGCATTCCTAATGGTTGTAACTCTTAATAATTCAATTGTAGAGAGGCTTACCTTTAGCTTCTTGAGTTCTTCTGCAACATATATGGCTAGTTGTTCTTCACTTAGATCAGCAGGAGTCTCCTTTGGGTATTCCACCATCTTGTCTTTGTTTACATCAACACCTTTCCCTTTTGACATGTCCATATGTCCTTGATCTTTAGAGAAATATTGCCTCAACATCGGAGGATATGATGGATTATTTTTGGCATTAGGATCTGGAGGTGTTGTGAAGTTGTTTGGTGGAATGGAGGTAGTGAAGGGGCATGCAGCCTATGGATGTCTATGTGGCAAGTCTCTCAAATCATACTTCTTGACAGGCCTCTGGAAGGTTTGTACCTCTTCATCAATGGGGCCATTGTCATTCACTGGATTTTCTTCAAACAACTATGTAATCGCATCCCCATTGCACACGTGGTCCGCCTCTTCCTTGAGCTGGTCTGATTCTTCTTCAGGCACATTTTCCTTGCTTGGTGGGAAAGGAGCATGATTCAGTACTAACACTAATGAATCACAGGGAGTAGATGGCACCATTTCCTAACTACCTGCATTATTCTCCACCTCATACTGAAAGATTGAAGCTGCTTCTGGAACTCTTGACAATCTAACTTAGAATGTTGGCTCATTTTATGGAGCCTACACCATCCTAATAAAGCAACCTTAGTTAAATATACACCATTAGGAGGATTCTCTTGATTAACTGGTTGATTGACCGGTTAATCCAATGGGGTGGGGACTCCTCCATTATTAGGCCTTGTATTCCAAGTCCTATTCTGTCAAGGTGATTATCTCCAGTCAAACCCTTGTCCACCAACTTTCCCTCTATCAAAGTTCTGGCCTGAGGATTGTCCTTTATCAAAATTATTTCCTCTGTCATTACTATATCCTCTATCATTATTATATCCTTTGTCATTGTTATATCCTCTTTCATGATGTTTCCCCCTATCAAAATGTTGTTCTTGTTGATTTTCTCAACTTTCTCTGCTATGATTGGCCTGTATATTTCTCTGAGTAGCTTGCAACTAACTATTCTGGTTCCTCAAATAAGTTACCTCCATATTCAGCTTCTTCACTTGTTCAGACAATTCATCGAGTCTTTCCTTGTTAGGATTGTTGTATGGAGGCTGATTTGCATTGCTCTGGGGATATCCTACTGCAGTGCTAGTATTCAATGACTGGTTCAAAACTTCAGAATTCTATAGATATGGGGGATAGCTAGCATGAGATTGTGGATGAAGAGGTTGATTTGCATTTTGCTAAGGGTAGCTGATTAAGGGTGGAACTTGACTCACAGGAGGTCCTAGGTGAGGGACCAGAGGCAAATGAGGTATTGAATTCATGATGTGAGTGTGATTAGAAAAATCCTAGTTGAGAGCTGGGACTTGTCCAGGGTGAGAAATAGGTCCTAATGAGGGCAAAGGCCCAGACAAGTGTTTCCTTAAAGTAGTGCTAACCTTTACAGCCTCAGTGTATGTGTCAAGTAGGGTATTAGGAGGTTTGTTTCTCCATTGCATGAAGGTAGCTGTCAGACTATCAAGTTGCTCATAGTAGACTTCTAAAGCAGTGGCTTCATCAACAGCATAGGGAGCCTGTAGTTGGGTATAGGCATGATGAAACTGGTTGTTAAAGGACCCTATAGGTTCATTGACTTCTCTCTTAACATTAGTGAACTGAAGGTAGATCTCATTGGGACTAATGAGAATCCTAAACTTATGTAGGAATGCAGTCTCCAATTCAGTCCAATGCCAAATGGACCCAACTAGCAAATGATTGTACCAATAAAATGCATCCTCTCCCAAGGAATAGGGGAAGAGTCTACATGCTACATCCTCATGATTTATTCCTCTATCCTTAAGTCTAGTCTCAAAGATCCTGATGTGTTCCTCAGCAGTTCTATTGGGACATTAACATGGAATTTTGAACAAAAGTGCTCAGGGTTTTTGGGCATGACATTGTAATTGGTGAATGTCAATGGAGATGGGTTATTAGCTAGGAAGCCATTGGTGGAGGTGGGGGTGGTAATGGCTGATTTATGGCTAGTTGAGGTTGTTGGATGGGAATGTCCTCAGACTCAGACTCATATGAACTTGATTAAGATGAGAATGATGGAGATGATGGAGGTGGCTGGGTGGATGATGATTCCCCCCTTCTGCTAGCCCTACTTGACCTAGTAGGGGCTGGTAATTCTTGAAATTCCTCCTCTCTTGGAGTAGATCTGGTTCTTCTAAATATTTTAGGAGAGATGGAAGACATAAATTGATCCAGCTTTCTTATTCAGGCCCTCCTTCTAGTGGAAATTTATTGATGATGTTTTCTGCACAACAACTTAGACATAATATAATATCCTATCTCTCTTGAAAGGTAAATATCTATCAATAAGCCTTTAGAGATAACCCTAAGGTCTCTAATGTCAGGTCTTGACAATGCATAAACAACTCAGTGATAAATGTGAAAATTTTGGTAATCATAAAGCGACCTTACTACAAGCAAATATTGAATCTTAACTTATTAGATCTAGCAATGTAATGATACTTCAATCCTAAATCTAACCTAATTAATTAAATAAATAAGAAAAGATTAGGGTTTCAAAGAGATATCTAATATTAAAACTACTCCTAAGATTAACAATGAAAATGATGAAATACTTGAAATGGACCAATCCCTCATAAACTAATTCCTGCTTAACCCAGATGAACCTGGAATCTCAAAGAAATAGTGCAATCTTCTAAGGTATTAAGATTTTTAGATCATGAACATTCATCCAATACAACCCAATTGCAATTGAAATGGATAAACTTCACAATTGAACTAAGCACAAGAAAAATAAGGTCCAAGCTAACTTTGCAAAACAACTAACAATCAGCTAGCTGCAAACACTTCAAGCATCAAATCATAAACACCATTGAATCAAATCTAACATACATCTAATAACCTTGAGAAATTTAAAAGATAGAATCACAAGAACCATGCAAGATAAGTCAACACAAAAGAGATCACCAAAAAATCACAATGTCTTCAATTGTATTGAATCACCAAATTTTAGCAACAATTCTAATGTTTTGTGCTACAACACTTGCTCAAAATTAACTAACTTCTAACTCTACTATACTACCTAATTTTCTCTTGTATCAAAACTATCTCTATCTGTGTATATGTTTTACAAATGAGGCGGAATGCCAAATTTATAGAAACCCCCAAAGCATGTTGGCCTAGCTAAGGTTTACTATAATAAAATAGCCACAAACAAGTCGGCCCAAGGAGAATTCAAAATAAGATAAAATTGTATTAAATGCATGAAATCATCCAAGTCAGCTTGGGATCTCCAATATAGTTTGAACCAATGCATATGAAGGAGAAGGAAAATAATAGGGAAGAACAAATTTCAATGTAGCCCTGTATTAACTGCTTCCTTCTATCTTTATCTATTTAATCTTGCACCTTCAAGAAGATTCCATCCAAGTCGGCCAAGAGTGGAGTAAAAAACAATTTAAATTTCCTCTCCACGTCAGCCATGAGTGAATTAATAAATACTTTAAACCATCCATCAATCGAACTAATCTCCTCCAAAACCTCCTTAACGACCCTTTTAAATTCAGCCTGGACTCAGCAAAAACCACCATCAATAATATCCATTATAACATGAAGATCAGAATTAGCCAATCACCAAAATGTATTCATCATTCAAATAAACCCAGGAAAAGATCAAAATCAACCCAGAAACATTGTTAAAGCACCTTCTTCATAGTTCCGGATTTCAAGCTAACCGGGGAAAACCAGTCTGGGAGGAACTTCAGAAAATTCCAGGCCAGGCAGATTTTCCTGAAGAAGGCACAAAATCAACAATAGATTACCAAAATGAAGGAAAGATGCATAAAAAATTGCATAATTTATTAGTTAAAAGCATGGAATGTTAAACATTTATCATTAAATTCATCCAATTCACCCAATCTCAAAGTTCCATAATGCCTCCCAAAGAATCCGAAAAAATCCGGCCAACCCATAATTTTCTGAAAATAACAATACCATATGAACTTCGGGGAAACAAGGGGAAGAGGGAGAAACCGGGAAAATTCAAGATTGACGGAAATCCACGAAGAAGGAAGGATTCTAGATTTTCAACACATTCTGGGAAAATGGAGGAGACAAGGAAACTCAGGGAAATCCACTAGCACAGAAAAATCCCGAAGCTGAAGGAAAACCCGAATATTGGAAATCTCACATGATCCCGCTCAAATTGATCAAAGGATCTAAAATTTGAGGACCCTAGGTATGGAACTAGTTTAACTTGAACCTTCTACAGATCTTGAATTCTAGGTTCATTCAACCATTAACGCACAGAGCAAGCTTGGATATACAAGAATTCAAACTCCAAGAAAAATTATAGCACCAAAGCACTACTTATATTCATCAATCAAAAGCAAGGCAACATGTACATACCATTTGATGAAGTGGAAATCGATCTCAGAAATAACAAATGATAGTTTATTGGCACTCAGCAAAGAACAAAAATGATAATGCCCAGGAAATCACCACCAAATCCAAAAATTCAAAAATTTAGTATGCCAAATCAATCCAAGCACCTCAAGATCAAATATCTCAACTTAATAGGATGCCACTGATAAAACAGAATGGCATAAAGCTCCAAAAATCAATTAAATTCGGAAACCCGATGACAAGATGAAATTTTGGAAAAATCCGATCTAGGCGGAATTCCATGAAGACAAGAAATTCACAAACAATAGTGTAAAACAGGCTGAGCTAGACTTTGAGTGAAATCTGGGACAATCCAGACAAGGCGAAAAATCTCAAAATGGAGTAAAAACACGAATTTGGTTCAGAACTTAAGATTTTCAATATGCAACTTAGGGGAATCACTTAGGCAAGCAAGATAAACATTTAAGCTCATGGCAAGGAAATGTAAATCCTCAAAATCAAAGGGCCAAAAACCAAGAGCGAAAGCAAAAGAAGGTCCCTGCTTTTAGCGGGGTGTGTCTGCAAAAACTGCACAACATGTTTTACACTAGTTTGGCCGACCTTGTGTTTAACACTACTTTCTAAGCTTATGGAAGTATGTTGAAGTGTGTGTTTGGGTCGCCCTCATTCTATTTCCACCATAGAATGTTTTGGTGCTGACCTAATTTGAATTTGTAAATACAAGTGGTGTGTGGCTTATTTTGGATAAGTTTCAAATTTGAAGATGGTACAAATACAAGTTGAGATGTTTGCAAAGAGGAAAGAGAATGCAAGCAAGATAGATGCAAAACTATGTGTATGAGATGTGAGTTTGAGTAGATCAGTGCAAAATCAAATTGTTGAGTTTTTGGAAGTAGTGAGCTAAAGGTGTACTCTATCATTCATACATGTCTATGGGTGATTGAGTGAGTTGTGGTGGAAATCTCTATTGCATTGAGATTGTTTTCTCTTTGTAACAAATCACTTCTATCTTCTTTGTAATTTTGTGGCAGTGAGCCATTTGAGTCGTTAACCCATTGGATAGTTAGTCCTTATCCAGATAGTAAGTCCTATTTTGGTAGTGAGCCTTTGTATTCAAATTTGATATTCTCTATATTGTGAGCTAATCCTCATCGTGGTTTTTCCCTTATTGTGTTTTTCATGTAAATTTTTTGTTATTGTGTGTGATGTTAATGATTAATCAAATTAGCCAAACAAAGGATTTGTGAATGTTTATTTATCTAATCTCTAGTGTAAGTTCTTAAAGGTTGAAATTTGTTACAACGGATTCACCCCCCTCTTAGTTGTCTTGTTCAATAGACACCTGGTACAAACATTAGTTCCTCTCTGCTTAGAATGGAAAAATTCAAGCTACTAATTAATTCCTTCAAGGAATATGCCCCCAGACTGAAAGATCAAGTTGAAATAGGATTTGAAGTAAGGTGTGTAGAAAATAAATTGTTGGACATTACAGAGAAGTGTGCATCTACACACAAAAAAGTTGAAGAATGTTTGAAAGTTGTACAAGCTTGTGAAGAAGAATCAAAGAAATTATTTTTTTATTGTATGAAGTGGTTGGATGCTGCAAAAAGTATAGGATAGAAATGATCAGACTTGGAATGATATAGTGAACTTACATGGAAAATAATCTACCCAGTAGAGCCATAAAGAAGAAATAATCAAACAGTTTGAGAAGCTAAGAGACTTGGTGAAGATGAAGTATATACCTATATCAAGTGCCCTTGCTATTATAGATAGGACTTCAAAGACAAATTTTTATCCCAGTACTTTGGAAGAAGGAAAGGAAACCTTGGTGAAGCTTGAGTCACAATATAGAACACTTTCAACAACAAAGAAACATTGGGAAGAAGGTAAATCTACTTGGAAAGTTATCTTGAACAAGCTTCAATGGGCAACATCTTCAGGTTGACCATTTCTACTTTTTATGCATTTTTCAAAATTTCAAATTCTTTTGCAAATATGCAAATGATATAGGAGTTTTTGGTTAACTTCTGAAGGGGGAGTTAGCACATTATTTTAGTTATATCTATTCATACATCTGAGGGGGAGTATACAATCTTTTTTTGCTACCAACACACCCTTTTCCATTGATATTCAAAAATTTACTTGGTGGGATATTTGTGGAAAGCAAGAATGTTTTTGGTAAGCATGTTGCCATTAATGACAAAGGGGGGTATTGTTGGAAGTTTTTCATTGATGATTTTGTCCATTAACATCAGCATAGTATGTACATTTTACATGATCCAGTGTTGTCATTGATGTCAAATTTTTTTTGGATCATTCCAACATGATTTAGAAATGTTTTTGAAGACATTTGTACATGATATCTTGGTCCAAAAAGTATAGCTACAAAGGAAAATGCCTAAATATCAAATCTACTAAAACAGTGGTTCAGTGCATCAGTTTTTTGGTCTGCACTCCACCACAAATAGAGATATCACTCTACGATTCCAATAGTTTTTTGGTGGTCATCAAGTGCATATAAATCCAATATTTATTTTTTGGGTGAAGTATTCAAGAAGAAATGAATGACAAAGTTTAGTTCTGTATATTGCAGTTATTTTTTGTACAGGGTGTCGATGTGGGAGATGCTGCATTCCTTCACACATAATTATTTTGTGTTGCGATGTTGAAATTAAGCTATTAGACGTTAGTTGAATAAGAATTCTAGATGGGATCATGTTTTGAGTTCCGCGTTTGGTGAATTTTGTAAAGATATAAAGGTTTTTGTGTTTAATTCTTATTTGGGGCTGACATAACATGTTTGAAGGATTAATATATGTTGCAATATTATGCAAGACCTGTATTGGGTCCATCCTGACCTATCTTAAGGTGAATTGAAGTTTAAATTAAGGAATGAGATGTTCATGAAATGTTTGAGGATGACAAGTTCAAATTTTTTGTGTTACTCCCAATTAGGCCAACCTAATTGAAGTTACACTTGAAGTGGATATATATAGGAGTACATTTTTGTTGTTTTATAGAAGTGTGAGTGATGTGTGATAGATGACATGTATGGTGTTTCGCCTACATGTGTGTGATGCAAATGTGATCAGAGTTGTACAAATTGTGTGAATTTAGAGTAGAGCAGTACATTGATCTAGATCAGTGCATAGATTATTTTGTACTTCATTGGAACTATAGTCCAACATATTTTAGATGCATTTGTAACAATTCAATAAGCTATGAGGCACCCCTTCTTTCTTCTTTCTTATTCTCTGTGGGTAGTGAGTCCACTAGATAATGAGTCCATTTGCAGTGAGCATTTCTATAATATACTATATTCGCATATAATATATTATGAGCTAACCCTCACCATGGTTTTTCCCATTTTGGGATTTCCACATAAAAATCTTGGAGTTCATGTGTTATGTGATTTTGTTGATGTTTCATGCTTTCATTCATTATTGTAGTTAAATGTATTTTTGTATTTGGATAGCTAATTTGTGAATGGTTTAAAGGAATATTGATTCAACCCCCCCTCAATATTTTGGGTGTTCAATAAATAATTTAGGGGGAGAAAAACATAGGGTGAAATTTTCAAGGGTGATAATTAATGATGCTACAAGCACCAAAGTCAAAAGCACATTTAAATATGTTAATCACCCAAGACTAAAAATTGTGGAGGTGAGTGATTGATAAAGTAATAAAAAGAAATGATTGGATTAGATGGTGTGTAGAGCTCTGTCACGGGCTAGGGCCCATGTGCCCTAAATGTTTCTTACTTGTGTGTTGGTGTAGCCATTGGTCATCTTCTACCCTATTTTCAACTTGTTCTTGGTCATCGGGGGGTATTTGAGAGTGTGGGGGTGGCTGCATAGGGGCGGTGTCTTCTTTAACAAATTTTTAGTGTTGGTTCCTTCTTTACCTGCTTGTGTTGGTGAAGATTTGTTCCTCTGGTGCTTCTCTTTGCTGCACCTTTTCTTTAGGGGTTTCATTCTTTCTTTCTTTTTCTGTTATGGCTCCAAGAGAGGCATTGGGGGTTAAATCTTCATTGAATTTTCATGCGACATTTGGGGATTCTTCTCCAAATCATCCATCAAGGGTTTTTGATAAAATAATGTTTTCAAATGAAGCGGGGAATGGAGGATCTATTCCATTAGGTGGTTCTCGTATTAAAAAAACCAATGATTTCCTAGAACAATCCAAGGATAGGCCAGTGTTGGTCATGCAACCATAATCGATTGCAGAGGATATTGAGTATTTCTCGAAGCATTCTTTTCTTTGCAAATTTATGGGATTGAGAGTTTCTCTCTAATTTTTGGAGTTGTGGGCTAAAAGGACCTTGGCTCTGGGGGGTGAGATGGAAATAATGCTATTGGAAAATAGTGATTTCATGGAAACCTTTAACTACATGGCAGATCATAATAGAGTTTTTGAAGGTGGGCATTATTTCCACAACCAAATTGGCTTATTTATTAAACCCTGGCACACAGGTTTTGATCCTTCTGAGGATCTCCCAAATTGGGTTCTAGTGTGGGTGCATCTCCCTAGATTTCTAGTTGAATTTTGGTGCAACAACATCTTGCATAAGGTTGCTTCATTGTTGGGGAATCCAGTGGGTCCTTCATAGTAAACTCAGGATATAAAGGTAATGACTTTTGCTCACATTTATGTTGAGATTGATTTAAGTAATCATCTTCTAGATTCATTAGAAATTTGTGCAGGTTCATATTCTTGGGTGCAACAACTAGTTTATGAGATATTTCCCTTTCGATGTCGTCTATGTCATGAATATGGCCATTTACAAAGAATATTCCCAAAGTTTAAATCTTTAGAGTCTCAGACTTAGCCTCCTCGTAACCCTCTAAAGGTCGACAAAGGTAAGGACCCCATTCCTGCTGAGGATGCTAATGCAGAGGCTTTTAATCTGGTTAAGGCTCATAATAGTAACTAGGGTCAAAAGAGGACTCTCAAGGAGCGTCATATTGGAGATACCTTTAATAGATTTGAGGTTTTGGATTATCTCGGTCGACAAGAGGTGAATCCAGGCTTGATTTTTATGGACTAGGGGGTCTCAGAAGGGGTTCAAGAAGATATTATTCTAGATTACAATTAGTTTGCTCAGGAGGCTAGTGCTTTGCAAATAGAATTACATCTGAGTTTGGTGGTTCATGGGAAGTCTGAGCCTCTTGTGGTACAATGATGGGGGGGAGATATCTCTAATCCATAGGTGAAAATGGGGTCAGCTTCGGTAAAGGGAAACAAGGCTTCTCTTGGGTTGGGAATTCTTCAGAAAGACCTAAAGAAAGGGGTTGCTGAGAAGTCTTCTTCCAAATTTGGGAGAAAAAATGACTTGGAAAAAATAAAGATGATGAGGGAGACTTTGGTGGAGTATGGATATGTTAAGACCCCAGATTCCCATTTTTCTAACCCTTCGAAATGATTGTCCTCTCTTCGAATGTAAGGGGCTTGAACAGTGGTCCTTGACAAAGAGTTGTTCAGGAATTGGTGAAAATTCATTCTCCTAATGTTCTTTTCTTATAAGAGACTAATTTATCAATTGAAATTATGATTGGTATGTTACCAAAGTTGTGGGGGTGGGGTGAGTGCTAGTGTATTGGAGCTTAGGGTAATGTAGGGGGTGTGGCTTGCTTATGGAACCCATTGAAGATTTATCCTCTTTGGTGGATTTCCTCCAAGTTTTCCATCTCAGTGGTTGCTTCAAGTATGGCGTTGAGGGAAACCATTCTGTTGGACTCAAGCAACATTGAGAGGGGGGTGAATTAGTGTTGTGCAATTTTTAACATTATTAATCTCTTCTCTTCAAGTGTTTGTAACATTCACTCAAAAGAAAGATGCATGAACATAGAACAATAAGACACAACACCATAACAAAAGGATTTTTACATGGAAACCTAGTTAAGGGAAAAACCATGATGGAGGTCAATCCAAAAATTGAGTACTCAAAATATAAGTGTTTTACAAAATGGGGAATGCACTTGCATTCAGACACACTTCCTAGAGCTCACTACTCAAAATCAGGAAGGCTCACTACCTTACAAGAGATTTGGATTACATGAAAAGGTTGAACTAAGAAAATAACATCTATAGATTCCTGATTACAGTTTTGGTTAGGCTCATAGATCATATTTTGTACCTTTTGTCTGATTCTGCACTTCGCTTTATTCTGGCTTAATTCGCTTCACAAAGTCCTCTTCTACATAAATGAAAATCACTTAATTTCTCTTTTGATATTCACACTACACATCCACACATATGAAACACCGCACACACACCAAAATAAATTAACCAATCTCATATATATATCCACTATCAAGAATTCAGTTGCTATATGTCAACTTTAAGAAAATAGAAAATATTTTCCAACTGTCAGCTCAAATCATGAATAAAATTTAATGCACATCCATAAAAGTTGGCCATAGCATAGTTAGGACCCAAAATAAAATCTCCAACACAAAAATACTTCAAATAATTCCGCCTTAAAGATCTGCAACACCTTACATTCACTTAGTCGGCCTTCATATATTGATGAATAGAAAAATGGACGACCAGATCCCATAACTCATACACCACTTGATACAATAGAACAAAACTCGAGAATGACATATTTCATATATCCAACAACCTTCCTTGAGATCCACAATCAAAACTATTAAACTGATAATGCAAACCACTTGATGAATTCAACTTCAACTGAATACCTTATTATTCACTCTATCTTCTGGTATAGTTAGATACTACAATGTAGACCGGATCAATGACTTTAGTTGCCATGAATGAAAACACTAGAAACCATATGTCAACAATCTCCCCCTTTGGCATTGATGGTAACAATTAGTGAAAAATGAATAAGTGTTGAAACCTTCAAAACTTCAAAATGCCAAAGCTGACAATACTCAACAAAACTCCCCCTAAGTTTGATAAAGCATTTTTCACTGCTCTGTCTCCCCCTTTTAAATCAATGAAAAAAGATAATAAAATATTTTCTTTCTCTCCTTATGAAGTGAAACCAAAAACTTACTTATGCAAAAACTAAAGGAATACAACTGCTATTTGAACATCATTTTGTACTTTTCCTTCATCTTCGAAAGAAACTACTTTCATGCTTCCACTGCAATCCTGGTGATTACAATCATGTTGTTGTTTTCAGATGTTCAATTGATAATCTTGATGAGGGATTCTAGAATGTTAAAGGCTTCTTCCATTACTTCTCCCTTCCTCAGTATCTCAGTCAATTGTTCCATCCTACATTCAGTTATGTCCTTCACTTTCCAAAAGGTGTCAACAATCTTGTTCCTAGTGTTCTAAACATTTGTATGCTTTTCCTACAATTCCTGAATCCTTTTCCTAATCACACCATCTTGATCCTGAGACATGTTAAAGTTTTTTCCAATATTGTTTAGCTTTGTTTCAATTTGTTCTAGCTTCTCCTTGTACTTGCTGATTGCATAAGGCCATCAAAGACAATAGTTATAAATGTTGTTTGTTGAGCTTATGCATGTCCTTAGTTCATTCATGTGCCTTTTTAGCTTGGTAAGTGATAATTTTCTATTCTTCTTTAGGTGTAGGATCACTTAGCCTTCCTCCTTGTTCTGATATTCAGAGTCCATGGTTTCCTTGATACATTCAATCAACTCTTTTGGAAATTTATTCTACAAACTCTCCAATTGAATATGATTGTGCAAAAAATGAGCACTTACTATGCTTCAGATCATGTATTTCTCATATGAAGGTCTATTAGACCATATATTCACAATTTTTTGCATTCCATCTTGCTCATGAATAAGCTACAATAGCTCTTCCTTGGTTAAATCACGTTCTCCTTCACTTCCTTCTGCCATTTCCTTTTCTTGTTTTGACTAAGCTATTTCCAGTTCTTTTCCTAGGTCATCATCAAATTCCTTATCTGGTATGTCCACAATCACTTGATCTTTCCCTTTCCCTTCAACTTTTAGAGTCTTGCATGCTGATGAAGCACTGATATCAATTGCTTTTTCTCTTCTCTTCTTTCTGTCCATCTCACTAGAGGAGGAACCAACTTCAAATTCCCTTACTAGAATGGAAACACTAGTTGATCCAAACTTCCTTAGCAAACCCTTAAAGAAATTTTCATATACTTGATCACAGTTTTCCAAATTATTAGAGTATATGTAAATCTGCTTGCAAACTAGTTCACTCTCTCCCCATATTACATTATTATTTAGGGGTAGGAAATTTAGAAAATACATCACAAGGAATATAACCAAAGTACCAAACTTGAAAGGGTATCCTGACTCCTTTTTCAATTGCATTCTCTCCATCAATTGATCTTTCAGTAATCTGCAAAGATCAAAATCTTGATCTTCCATTATCATCTTGTGTGAAATGTAAACAACACTTACCGAAGTTGCACCTTCTTTGTTTCTGAAAAATATTTTGTACGATATTCCATGAGCAATGTACCTTGTCACTGAATCTTTGATTGTGGATATTATCAATGCCCTTTAATCTCTAGCTACTCTGGTTAGGGTTTCGACTTCTTTGTTTTGAATTGAATTCTTCTTCGACACATCCCCAATTTTGCATAACCCAATTACAACTGTAATCACTTCTTTCGAGATATGATAGGGTTTATTCAGAGTCAGAATATCATCATTCAATTTGTTCAGAATAAACTCAATGACTTCTGCTCTTCTAAAGTAGGGAAATTCACACCAAATATCCAAGCTTTTGTGTTTTTCCTCTTTGAACCATTTTAATTCATCGTGCGACAGCCTGTTTCTTTCAACTCTAATCTTCTCATAGCTATATTCATCTAGCTTTATCATTCCTTTGATTTGTTCTATTTACCCTTTTGTACACATGTCTCAAAAATACCAAAGAAGTTCTTCAACCGCACCAAATTAAAATTTCTCAAAATAACAAAAATACCTGATGGATTAGGGTTTCGTTGCCGAATTCTATTCAAAATTCTAGTGTAGAGCACTCTCCTACTTCTTTTCATCGACACAAAGTGGAAAATGAGGGTTTCAAGTTTCCTTGTATATTTCACACACTTATCTTTTGTTGTAATAAATGTTTTTTCCCTAACTTATCTATATACCCTATTTTCCCAATCTGCGAAAGATAACTCTTTTGCATATCCTCAACTCAACATGACATCCTTTCCAACTATTCTAACAACATTTTTAAATCATTAGTGCAACTACTACATTCATCCACATCATAGTTTCAATTACCGACAAGGTGTTTGAAAGATTTTCTTGATAGGCCCCCCTAGGCCAAAGAGCTAAAACTAATTCTTAGAGGAATTACCAGAAGCAAGTTTTGGTGCTGGCTCATTTCTTGTAATAGAGGGACACTTCTTCACCCATGTCTTCTTCATTTGATCTCTTATTTCATCCACAGTCAGTTTCCCTTTTCCTTTATCATCTTTCTACATATTTTTTCCTTTGTATACCAGACTTCTCTATCCATATTCTTGTTTCTCCAAAATCTTGCAATGTGACCATATTTGTTGTAATTAAAAAACACAAAATTTCCTTGTTTAGACTAGTTACTCCATTGATTTCTTCTCAATCTACACTAGTTAGCAATATGCCCAAATATTCCACAGGTATAACATCTAACACTCCTATTAACAGAGTTGTTTGAAACATTTCCACATTCAATTGACTTGTGACCAAACTTATTACAATTGAAACACTAACTGAAAAATGATTAATCACTTAATTTCATTTTTCTTCTACATTGAGCAGCCATATGACCAATTTTATTGCAAGAAAAATAATATCCATTAAACTTTTGAGCATTAGGTTGTCTTACCATATTCCTTTTTGCTTTGTCCATCATATTTCCTTGCTTAAAATTCCTCTATCCAGATCTGGAACTTTCTCCTTTCTCATAACCAAGACCTCGCTTATCATTTGCATTCTTCTATCCTTGAGTTAGCTTATCAAGCTTAATAGATCTAATCTTGAACTTCAACTTGTATTTATTTGCAATAGTGAATTCATCCCTGAGAATAACATTTTTTTTTTCAAGATCTTTTTTATTGTTTCTAGATTGCAGCAATTCAATCTCTAACTAGATGAATTCTCCATTAATTCTGCTACATTAATCAGATCTCTCTTTTAGGGACTAGAAAATATTTTCCTCATTTTGCTTTCTTTCTTCAATATCCTTAGTAATCTTCATCACCATAGACTCCATCTCATGCTTTAGGGTAGCATTGTCTTTAGCAAGCTTTTCACATTCTTTAGTTATTTCCTTCGAGATTTGATTCAAGTGAAAATAATCCATGCTTTTTCTCTTTTTTTTCTTAATCTAATCGTAGAGATCCTTTCTCTTTTCCCTAGACTTGATAATCTGATCCTTCAACTTCTAAATGAATTTCTCAACATCCTTAAGATTTTCTCTAAATTCCCTAACTTTTGCTTTATACTAATCAAGGTCATCAAGTGCCACTAAAAGCTATTGTTGAAGACTACTAGAGTCCATTACATTCTGAGATCCACCTCAAGCTATAAAACTTCTTTTGAGGAACTTAGCTTTGATAACAATTGTTGGACTCAAGCAACACTGAGAGGGGAGGTGAATCAATGTTGCACAATTATTAACATTATTAATATGTTCTCTTCAAGTGTCTATAACATTCAATCAAAAGAAAGATGTATGAACATAGAAAATAAAGCCACAACACCATAAAACAAGGATTTTCACATGGAAACCCGGTTAAGGAAAAATCACGGTGGAGGTCAATCCACAATTTGAGTACTCAAAATATAAGTGTTTTACAAAATGGGGAATGCACTTGCATTCAGGCACAGTGCCTAGAGCTCACTGCTTAAAATCAGTAAGGCTCACTGCCTTACAAGAGATTTGGATTACATCAAAAGGTTGAACTAAGAAAATAGCATCTATAAATTCCTGATTATAGTTTTGGTTGGGCTCATAGATCAAATTCTGGACCTTCTATCTGATTATGCACTTCTCCCTGCTCTGCCTTAATTTTCTTCACAAATCCTCTTTTGCACAAATGAAAATCACTTAACTACTCTTCTGATATTCACAATACACATCCACATATCGAACACCACACACACACACCAAAATGAATTAACCAATCTCATATATATATCTGCTATCAAGAATTCAGTTGCTATATGTCAGCTTTAATAAAATAGAAACTATCTTCCAATTGCCATCTCAAATCATGAAGAACATTTAATGTGCATCCATAAAAGTCAGCCATAGCATATTTAGGACCCAAAATAAAATCTCCAACACAAAAAAACTTCAAATGATTCCACCTTAAACATCCACAACACCTTACATTCACTTAGTCGGCCTTCATATATTGATGAACAAAAAAATGAATGACTAGATCCCATAACTTGTACACCACTTGATTCAACATCACAATATTAAAAAATAACACATTTGATATATCCGACAACCTTCCTTGAGATCCACAAAAAAAACTGTTAAACTAATAATGCAGACCTCTTGATGAATTCATCTTCAACTGGATACCATGTTCTTCACTTTGTCTTCCAGTATAGTCAGATACTAGAGTGCAGACCGGATCAATGACTTCAATTCCCATAAATGACAACACTAGAAGCCATATTCCAAGAAATTCTTCTCTCAAACATCTACGCACCTACTAATTTTCCTGGAAAATAGTTATTGTGGTCTCATATTAATTTTTTTCGGAGCCTTGCTCCTTTTTTACCTTCAATTATTGCGGGTGATTTCCATGCCATTATTGAGTTTGATGAGAAGAAGGTTGGCATTGTGAGATTGGATTCCCCTACTTTCCTTCTTCATGATAACATATTTGTGTTGAATCTAATTGAAATTAATCCCTGTTATGGTCAGTTTGCTTGGAACAATAAGAGAATGGTAGAGAACTAGATTGCTAAGAGACTTGACCATTTCTTGGTTTCCTATTTCTGGATTGGAAGATGGTGGTCTACCTGCTCTAAGATTTTGGACTGGAGGGGCCCATATCACTGGCCTATTAAGTTATCTGCTACTTTGGTGCATGTTGTTCGATCTCCCTATTTCAAGTTACAACTTATGTGGTTAAGAGATTCTTCTCTACAGGAGAATATGGTTGAATGGTGGCAGAGGGGAAGACCTCCCTATGGCACTACTATGTATTATTTTTTCCAAATGGTTGCAATTCATGAAATATCAACTCAAAAGGTGGAACAAAAAAGTGATTTGGAAATATTTTTCATGCTAAGGTTGTTGCTCAAGCTGATTTGGATGTTATCACTTGTGAAATAAGGGAGCTTGGTCTTTCTAAAGATTTTCTCAAGGAGGAGGCTAGGGATTTGAAAGCTCTGGAAGAGTGTGAGTTGCAAGAGGAAATTTATTGGAAAGAAAGGCTTATGTTTAGTGGTTATAGGAGGGAGAAATAAACATTACTTTTTTCTTTAATTCAGTGAAAGCTAGGAGACATGGTAATTCTATGCCTATTCTTGTGAATGAAAGGGGTGAGCATTTATCTTCTCTACAGGATAAGTCTCAGGAAGCTATGTAGTTTTTTGCTTCTTTATTTAGAGAGGATTCTCGAGATGGTTTGGTGGAAGAAAACCATGTCTTGTCTTGTATCCCCTCCTTGGTTACTAATGAGATGAATGAGCATCTTTTGGGTGTTATCTTGTTGGAGGAATTAGAGGCTACTATTTTCCAAATGAAGAAAGGAAAAGCTCCCAACCTTGATGGTTTTCCAGTTGAATTTTATCAGGAATTTTGGGATATCATTAAGTTGGACCTATTGGAGGGGGTTCATGAATCTCAGTGGAATAAGTAGATGTTGTAAGCTTTGAACTCTAACTTCCTTGCTCTCATTCCCACATATAAGGAGGTGGATCAACTAAGTCAATTTAGTCCAATTTTCCTTTGTAATGTGGTTTGTAAAATCATCTGCAAGTTGATTGTTGAAAGGCTGAAGTGATGGCTTAGAGGACTTATCTTTGAGGAACAAAGTGGTTTTGTGGAGGATCATAAAATTTTGGATGGGGTGGTCATTGATACTAAATTTATCCATTCTATGGCTTCCTCAAAAGAGAAGTCTATTTTCATCAAGCTAGATATGACAAAGGCTTATGATAGAGTTAAGTGGTCTTTCTTGTGAAAAGTTCTTATTGCTTTTGGCTTTGTTGAGGATTGGGTCTAGTGGGTTATGTTTTGTGTTACTGCCACTTCTTTCTTAGTGTTGATTAATGGGGGGGCTTCTCTTTTTAGTGCTTCTAGAGGCCTTCGTCAAGGGAATCCCATCTCTCCTTATTTATTTCTTCTTCTTGTTGAAGGTTTGGGAAGATTGGTGAAGCATAATGTGGAGTTGGGTCATATTTAGGGGTGGGTGTGGGGAAATAGTTTTCCTCCCCAATCTCACCTATAGTTTGTGGATGATACTAGTTTGATGGGTATGGCTAAAATTAGAGAAGCTATGAATTTACACAAGACTTTGGATATTTATCTTATTACGTCTAGTCAAAGGATTAATGATGATAAATCTTCCATTTTCTTATTCAATATTGCACAACTTATTCAACATAAAGGATTGCTCATATTTTGAGGTTTCAGATTGGCTATCTCCTTTTAATTTATCTTGGAATTCCTATCTCTTTGAGTAATCTTCCTAGGGGTCATGGAAAAATATTATGGACAAGTTTTGTGTGAAGATTAATCATTGGATTCATAGATGGTTGTCCTTTGCTTGCCCTGTTTAGCTACTTAAATTTATGGTGCAAGCTCTTCCTATCTATAGATGCATGCTCTAGGTGGCTCTAGTTGGGTTTGTGAAGGATCCACATTCTTTGGCTAGATAATTCTTATGGGGCGGAAGCTTCTCCTCTGCTAAGTGAAGCCTGGTGAAGTGGGGTATTGTGTGTAGCCTAAAGTATTTTTGGGGTTTGGGATTGCAGAATTCAACTTAGTCTAGGTTGGTGTTGGCTGTAAAGCTTTAATGGACATGGTGTGTGGAGTAGGATCATATCTGGGCCAAGATTTTATCTCACAAGTGCCTACTGTGTTTTTTGAAGGAGGAGACTCCTAGGTATCCTTTGGTGGGGAAATTTTCTATGATTTGGGGTATGCTTAAGAAAGTGGTTGCATTGATCAAGGAGGGCTTGTTTTAGATATGTAATAGGGATTTGAGGCTCTCTTTTGGTCTAATTCTTGGGATGGTTTTCCCCCTATTTTGAGCTAGTATGCTCAATTGATTAATCTTTTCTAGCACTTCTTAGAGGGTGGTTGATTTTAAGACTTCCTATCCTTGTGGGTTAATAGAGGTGGCTAGGTGGAAGGATTATTGTGATTGGCTGGTTGAAGGATTGGAGGAGGATTGTACTAAAATTCAAAATATTTTGGTTGGTAGACAATGTAGTTCCCTCAGAGATAAGGATATTCTGGCTTGGAGCCCTAATCCTAAGGGTACTTTATCTATGGCTAGTGGGTATCAGGCGTTGGTCTTTTGTAAGTTTGGAGGAGCTCCCCTAGTGGAAATATGTGTGGAACAAGTTTTCTTGGCCAAAGTGTAATTTTTTTTCTTGGACTCTGGCTTGGAATAGATGCTTGACTTGGGATAATCTTAGGGATGAAAGTTTCTAGGGTTCCTCTATTTGTGTTATGTGTGGTTTCAATGAGGAGGATTCTACCCATTTGTTTTTTTGTTGTTCCTATTGTATGTTGTTCTAGAATTTATGGTGGGGTGTTTGGAAACACCCATGTGTTCATGCTTCTTCCCTTGTTGAGTTCTTGTGTAGTTTGGGAAGACCTCTCACCTAGGCCTCTTTCCTCCAGATTGTATGGTGCATTGGTCCTACATTCATCCTTTGGAAATTTTGGCTGGAAAGGAATCATAGGATTTTTTGGGGGGATAGGCTAGTGGTTCAACAAGTTTGGCACATAATTTTTCATATGATCCATGACACGATGGAGGCCGAATGTGGAGTGACTTACCCTCTAGACAGGAGTGATGATGATATTGTGAATAGATTTGGATTGTAGGGGTTGCCTCCTATCTTTGCTTGTGTTAGGAGAGGTAGGTGAGGTAAAAAGAAGGTTTAAAGGGTAGGCAGATGGTTACTCCCTCTAGTGGGTATTCTGAAGATTAATAAAGATGGTTCCTCTAGGGGTAATCCTGGGCCTGTGGGGATTGGTGGAGTTGGAAGAGACTGTTCTGGATCAGTTATTTTCTTCTTCATCATCCATAAAGGGTAGTATTCTAATAGCTTTATGGAGGGGTTGGCGATTCTTTGGGATATTGAGCATGCTTGTGCTTTGGGTTGGCGTAAGATTATTTATGAATCTGACTCACAGATTATTGTTAATATGCTTCATGCGCAAAAGGTGGCCAAGGTTAATTGGCAGCTGACATTGTTGGTTCAAATTTTTTTGCAAATGTGCTCTATGTTGGAGGTGGTGTCTTTTTCCCACATTCTATGTGAACGAAAGAAGGTTGCTGACTATTTGGCTAAGTGGGCTTTAGAGCATGTGGCTGATTGGAAGGTTGAGGGGTGGGGACAATTATCCCTCGATTATTGTCATGAATTAGAGAGGGTTATTACTGATGATGTGGAGGGATAAGGTGTTTTGGGTTGTTTGGTTGGTATTTCTTATCTTTCTGGGTTGTTCTTGTAATTTCTTTCTTGGGAGCCTTTGGGTTCCTTGATCCCTTTGTAATGTTTCTTTCATGATTTCAATAAGTTTTTTCCCATTTTTATTAAAAAAAATTAATAAAAAGAAACAATTGAATATGATTTATAAGGTAGTCATTAATAATGAAAAAAATGAATATATTTTCCTAAAGGAAACAATTCATAAGTTAAATAGAAGTGGTAACGTTTAAGAGGAAATACTTGGGAATAAGACAAAACAAAAATTAGTTTCAACTAAAAAGATTGTATTTTCATATGGATATCTCTTTTCAAAGATATGTATCTTTTTATTTGAACAAGAAGATATAAAAAGAGAAAGAATTGTGAGAGGAAATGTGTGTAAAAGTAAAGATATATCATATATACACTAACATAATATAGTGTGAAGATAATAATATAGAATCATTCATAGGAAAATTTGTGAAGGAGAATATATGCATATGTGAAAGTGAGTATATGTAGTTTTAAAGAAGAGTATATATATTGAGAAATTTTATAAGAAGATTTATGAAGGGAAGTATAATTGTTGAAAATATTTAGTTGTACATTATTTGTTGAAGAAGCAACATTCAGAAGGTGGAATCTTATTTGGAAGGTTGGTGCCTCCTAGAAAAGGAGATTGGTGTGTCTAGTAGGTTGGTTCCTACAATTAGTAATGGGATGGGTGTCTCTTGTAGGTTGGTTCCTAGAAATTTGTAAAGATAGTTTTGCATAAGAAATATTATTTCATGGTTTTCTCGTGTAAGGGTTTCCACGTAAATTGTGTGTTCTTCTTGTTATCAATATTTTGAAATTGATGTTATTGTGATTGTTAATTTAAAAAAATGAAATATTTTATTATACTGATTCACCCCCCTCTTAGTATAATCATGTGCTCATCAATTGGTATAAGATTTGATTCTTTCATAGTATAGCCGAATCACTAGAAGATCTTAAGAGCACACATGTCCCACCAAGAAGGATTATCCTCTAGCAAGGCTCCATTATTTGATGATATAAATTATTCCTTTTGGAGCATAAGGATACAAACCTATCTAATGGCTTCTAGCTTTAATATTTTTCAATCTATAGTAAGTGGGTATAAAGCTCTTGCATCTCCTCCAATGGATTTGGTAGGATAGAAGGAGAGCAAACATAATGAAAAAGATATGAATGCAATTTTGTGTGGTCTAAGTGAATCAAAGTTTGTAAAGGTGATGCATTGTAAATTAGAAAAAGAGACGCGAGACAAATTGAAAAATACCTATGAAGGGGATGAAAAGGTTAAAAATTATAAGCTTCAAAGTCATAAAAGTCAAATTGAGAATTTGAAAATGAAGGATGAAGAAAAATTGCAACCTATTTGATTCAAGTGGATGAAGTTGTCAACACAATAAGAGGTCTTGGTGAGATGGTTGAAGAATCTATGATTGTACAATTTTTTTTAAGATCTCTTACCTTGAAATTTGATGTCAAAATCTTTGCCATCAAATAAATGAAGGATCTAGATAAAATAAAAAAGGATAAACTACATGGGATCCTCACAACATATGAAATGAGGACTTAAAATTAGCCATGAAAATTAGAAGAATATTTCAAAGATTCTAAGAAAATGAAAAATAGAGAACCTAAGATAAGTGATAATTCCAATGATAAATAAAATGAAGAAGATAATTTTATAAGGAAGTTGAAGAAAGGATCTAGAAAGTACAATGGTAAGTTGTGTTGGTATTGGTTTTCATTGATGTCAACTCTTGAGGAGATTATTGTGATATCAACACTTGGTGATATTGTTGCATTGATTGTACTATTGACATTGGCTGTCTTTGATGTCAACACTTGGTGAGTCTATTGGCATTGGTTGTAAACACTTGGGAGATTGTTCCACATGTTTGTGAGATTTTTTTTTGATATGGATTATCATTGGTGTCTATAGATGTATGTTTTTGATATTCTATGGTGATAAGTTCATGGTTGGATGTCTTTCCTTGTAAGTAAAGATGTATTGAGTATAGTTGTTGATTATATATTAATATAAGGATTAGAAGTAATGCTAATAGGGGAGAGTTATTATGGATGGTCTCCAGTATGTTGTATGCTCTCTTCTATTGTTCATAATGAATTATGTGTTGTTGCAAGAAATTTTTTATCTCCACAAGTTGGTGAAAGGTTGTGTTTCAGGAAAACACTTTGAAGGCTACTTAGGAGAATTCTCTACATTCCTCTGTATTCCTCCATTGTTGAATATATGGTCTTGCAATTTGGGGTTTATTTTTTGTGTTATGTGTATATTGCACTCCTATTTTTTCAAGTCACTATTGTTGTTGAGGAGGTTTCTTATGTTTGCAATGTGTTAGCAATTTTGTTGGTTGTTTAGACTAGTCCAAAAAATGCTTCTTATTTCTCTGCATTGATAGTTTTTCTCCTGTGGCTTGGTGGACATGCTCTCAATTCTTGTGTAGTGTCTCAATTTACTTTTCATGTGATGGTGTGTACTTTAAGTTGGTTTATTAATATTCTATCTCATTATTGCATATTTTTTTCTTCTTGGATGAAGTACTCTATCTCTATTTGGTTTGCAGTGGATGTTTCTAGCATGATAGTATGAAGAATCATCTAGAATTGTTGTTGGATGTTCATGGAACATCTCTTTGTGGTATTTATGTAAATTATTGGTATCTTTAGTGTCACATATTGTGTTGAGTTGGCTTTCTAGGAATTTTTTTGATATATGGCCAATAGGGGTTTTTATCTTGCTTATGCTATGTGCTTTAGGGTCTGCACCAACATTTGAGGTTGTGTTAAGTTGGAATTTGGTCCTAAGATATCTTGTTGAGAACCACATTGAGTAAATTTAGTTGCAAGTATGTTTTTGGGCTAACTAGTAGTATGTTACATGTTTCCTTGTTGCCAACATGGGTTGATGTGCATTCCATGTGAGTTTTTTGGGACTAAATTGGAATATGTAATAGGATGTTTTTGGTCCTCTCTATCCTCTCGATAGGACCACGTTGTGTTTGTATGGCCAACTTGTTGAAATCATTGTTTGTATTCTTTTTAGATGACCTAATTATTATTTTGAGATCTTGTGGAGGATATAAATGAAAGAATATTTTAGTTGCAAGTAGTGATTGTGGTGTGGAGATATGTGAAGATGAATTGAAGCAGCGAGTTGTGAAAAGAGAAGAGAAATGATATTTAATGCCTCAGTCAACAAAGTATATTGTTGATAAATGTTGCAATTTCTATATCTTCATTTATCCAGCTCTAAGATAGTGAATCTCATTAGGGCCTTGTAATTTGTATCTTTCCTTGGGGTTATGTGCCTCAATATCATAATTCCCTTGTATATTTCTCAAAGGTTGTATGCCTTAGTCTGCAAGTCCATTGGTAGTGACCCTTAAATTTATAGTTATGTAAGAAGTGAGATTCTGTATTGAGAGATCCCTTTTTATGTTTTTTCCTTTCTTGTTTTTTCCACATAAATCTAGTGTTATCTTGTGTATGTGCGTTCATTGCCTTATCTTTTATTGCTATTGATTAGATTAAGTATTGATGATTTTTGAATGAGTTTTTGATCTTCCTAAGAGTGTGAGTTTATATATTGTTGAAGGTTTTATGATCCAAAAGGGTTTTAAGTTTTTGAAGATATTGATTCACCCCCCTCTCTCAATATTTGGGTGTATTCAACAAGTTGCCTTTCAAATTATTTAATTATGGAAAAGTAGGATACTTTTCTAAAAAATATCCATATGAAAGTAAAATTAATGATAATGAGGAAGATGAAATATAGCAAGAATCATCAACATAAAAGAGACTACAAAAATGAAAAAATGAGAAAAATAAGTTATTTTACAAATATAAGAAAAGCCTCTATTTAAAAGAGGAAAGTAATTCTTCTGAAGAAAGTTTCTTCAATAATACTAGAGAATAGTTTCTATTAATAACAATAGAAACACATGATTTTATCTTGAAAAAAAAAGAAAAGAAAGGGAAGAAGAACTGGAAGAAGAAAAGAATGAAGAAATGGATTTAGAAGATGGATAATATGATAAAAATGAAGGAGAAATTGATTTGGAAGGAGAGCTGATTTTTTCTCCAAGTGAAATAAAGATGCTTAGGAAGAAGAATTTGAAGAAAAAATTACAATTTCAAGAGGAATGCAAATATAAGGCTAAAATGTCAAAAAGTCTTGAAGAGTGAGAGAAGATGAGCATTAATCCAAAAATGCAAATTGAAAAGGAAAAATGAATTGAAGAAGAGGTAAGGATTCAATTAAAGGGGAAAGAAGAAGATTGTGAGAGGTGTGAGTCTAAAATTGTTTCCTTGAGAAAGGAACTAGAAGAGACAACTATTAAGTTGAATACAAGTCTCAAGTTTGATAAGAGTACCAAGATTTGGGATGATAGTATAAATGGACAAAGGCCACCACTTATAAGGACATATAATAAGGAAAATTAGATGGAAAATAAAGAAGACTTCAAAGGATACCAAAGAGGTCAAATGAAGAAAAATAAAAGAGTTATTGTGATGTTCTAACATGGCATATAAAAGGTGAAATAAAGAAGAAGGAAACTCAAGTTCCATTGAAAAAAAACACTCCTCCAAGAGTTAACAAGGAAAAATTTAGAAAGTCCTTTCTTTCGAGGAAAACACATACAACCAAGTTCCAACATTCTTTTTACGCTTATTTCCTTTTAGGTAATTATTTTATTCATAGAGCAAGAGATTTTAGAACATGTGTATGAAATTTTCTTTGGAATAAGAGTAGAAATCATTATGTGTTCTCAAGCAGGAACTATAATTTAGGTGCTCCTTTAGTGAATTACAATATTAGAGGCTATAAGTGCAACAATTATGGACATATAGCACACTTTTATAGAAGGGGTTTTATGGAACCTCCTAGGAAGAATTAGAAAGTGGAAACTATGGGTAAACAAAAGGAAGACAATTTAAAATTATGGAGAAAAGGTTGCAAGAAAATAAGTATAGCTCTATGCTTGTGTAAATTGCATTACATGCACAAGAGATATCACTAATCTCATAGGGAGAAGTATAAATTTAGGAGGAGCTACTCATTGCATTATCTTTCAGCTTCATGGAGAAGACTTGATTCAAAGATAAGTCAACTTATTAAGATTCTTTGAGAGAGTTATAGGAAAAGGAAGAATGGTGTCATTGATGTCAAGAGGAAGTGTTACAATAAATAAACCTTATAGATAGGGGGATCATCATAGAAAAGAGGGATAATCACATCATGAAATAAAAAATATGTTAGATCTCTTTTTCATTGATGTCAAAGGGGGCGAGTTAGAGAAAGGGGGAGAATTATGTTTCCTTCAATGAAAAAGGGGGAGATTGTTGCAAATGTTGTCAGTGATGTCAAGAAGGAATTCATTGTCCAAGATTGTTAGAAATACTAGCATTGATGTCAAAGGACTATAAACGAGATTGTTGGATTAATCATCATTGATGTCAAAGGTGTGGTGAGAATATTGTAAATGGAAGAAATCATATGAATGATAAAGGCCAAAATCCACTAATTGATGTACAAAGACCAAGGAAATATATTTTTGAATATCTATTGGTAAAGATAAGATCATACCATTCCAATGTATATGGCAACATTAGATCTATTTTATAAATGGGTTAATCCATGGGATTATGTGAGAAGTATTCACTATATTTTAATTTGAAATGTTAATTATTTCTAACCTTTCTTTATATTGGTGACTCCCTTACTGGTATGGAAATCATAAATTAAATTTTTAATTAACTTTGGTCGATCATAATTTGGTGCCAAAATAAAAAGCACATATAAATATGTTAATTGCCCAAGAATAAAAAATATGGAGGTGAGAGATTGATAAAGAATAAAAACAATGATTGAATATGATTTTCAAGGCACTCATTAATAATTAACAATAACAAATGTATTTTCCTAAAGGAAACAATTAACATGATATCCTAAGGCAACAATTCATAAGTTAAATGATAGTGATAAAGTTTAAGACACAATACTTGGGAATAAGACAAAATAACAATTAGTTTCCAATAAAAAACTTTTCTTTTCATATAGATATCTCTTTTCATATAGATATCTCTTTTCAAAGAGATGTATCTTTTCATTTGAATATGAAGATACAAAAATAGAAAGAATTGTGCAAGGAAGTTTGTGTAAAAATAAAGATATGTCATATATACACAAATGGATTAGAATGTGAAGAAAATGATAGAATATTATTCAAAGGATTTTTTTTGAAGGAGAATAAATATAGATTTGAGATTTGAGGAGAGTATATGCAAATGTGTGAAAGTGAGTATATGAAGAAGAGTGCATATATTGAGAAATGTTATAAGTAGATTTGTGAAGGGAAGTATAATTTTTGAAAATATTGAGTTGTCCATCATTTGTTGAAGAAGCAATATTTAGAAGGTGGAATCTTGTTTTAGAGGTCTATGCCTCCTATAAAATGAGATTGGCGTCTCTAATGATTTAGTTCTTAGATGGGGAGATTGATGTCTCCATTAGGTTGGTTCCTACGAATAGCAATTGGGATTGTAGTCTCTTATGGGTTGGTTCCTACAAAGTTGTAAAGAGAATATTATATATGTAATATTTTTTCATGGTTTTCTCTTGTAATGGTTTCCATGTAAATCATGTGTTCTTCTTGTTACTAATATTGTGCAATTGATGAAATTGTGATTGTTAAGTTGAAAAGTAAAATATTGAATTATACTAATTCACCCCCCTCTTAGTATAATCATGTGCTCATCACCATCATAGAGAATTTTTTCACCCATTACTTAGGCTAGTGTGGGTAGGTTTTCTAAAAACCTTCAAAAAAATTTCTTCCAATGGGTAATCACATCAATGACCTACGATCTAGCCCTAGGGGCCTTGTTTTTCCTCTATATGTCCTAATATATCACTTATTTTTTCCATAAATTTTGATCCAAGAGTAGTATTTTCACAAATGAGATATCATTAAAAATGTGGTTCCATCTAGCTTCCATTGGTGTAGGTATCATTACCAAATTTTTTTTGTTGATTGAAGTTAGATCTCCCTTTTTTACCTTCAAGATCATAATTTTTTACTCATTTATCTAATTATCATGATTCTTGCGGCATTGGAAAGGTATTGAAGATCTCTTCAGATATATCCATGCACTTCTCCATATTGAACCCCAAGTACATTTTGTTTAGTTTTTTCCAATATCACATGTTTATTGATTACTTGGACATCCTAATAATTTGATAAGTTTTGTATAAATTTAGGGGGCTTCATTTTCTTTATTAATTATATTTGGGAGTTTCTAAATACTATTGAAGCTTCTTATCTTTGTAAAATTGGAGATTTATCTTAGTAATTATATGGGTTTATCATTTCATGCATATCTAATCATATTGAAGAGTGGAAACTATAAATAATGAAGAAATGGAATCTTGAAACTTATTCATTCGGTAAGAAATTTGTTTATATTTTCAAAAATTATCCTGTCCTAGGAGTGACTTCTTGACAAATTTATTTTGACACTTGGAATGCCATTGTACATAGTGAGTGTCTTCATGACCTTTGGATGAAAATTTGGGAGATATATGGAGATCATCATACACACTCATCCCAAGATGATCCCAATTTAGACTATCTTGTAACTCTTTATGATTCACATAATATACCACATGACTATGACACTATTTAGTATTTTACTTCTTTGGAGATCTTTGAATCTGTAGATGATGAGGATGATGAGGTTTCTTTAGATTCTCCTTCTCTTCTTTTAGAGATAATTGTTGATCCTTCGCCTTCATTAATAGAATCAATGATTGAGATTCCCATCATTCTGGCTCAATAGGACCATCATAGTTTTTTAAATTCATTTTTGTGGGATGAAAGTTTGATAGGTATATCAAATTTTTTTTCTGAATCTCATAGTAAAAACTTGGAGAAATTTTTTGAGGGGTTATCTCTGCTCTTTGATGAAAATTATTTTATTGTTATTTTCAAACCATCATTGTCTTTGGATACTATTCTACATCCATGTTTGTTAGGTTTTTCTGGACTGTCATCTTCTTTACTGTGGTTTGGAACACTTAACTTGTTTGTGATTTTTTTTGAAATTGACATGGAGACACTTGATTATTTTTCAGAGACACCTATCATAATATTTCTTCCATCATCTCTCTTCTTTCCAAGTTAGAGTTTATTATACATACACCATTGGAATTATTTATTCCCAAGTGGATGAATGTTGTTTATAGGCATTGGATTGAATTTTTTCTTCAAGAATTCTTCATTAGAAAAGGAGCTAAATCATTATGGGGTGGATCTATAGTCTCACTCTTTCTCTCCTATAGGGGGATATTTATTGTATATTTGTGATGGATGTGGTCCTTGGGGTATCATGGTGATTCCTCCATTCATCACTTTTTCCATCACTTGTACATGATTTGTTTCTTGCATTCTCTCTTTTGGAGATGGTTTTTTCCCATAAGGTTTTTTTCCTTTTCTCCATTTATTAGAGATCATTTGTAAATGGGTATTGTTGACACCTAAAATCTAATCTTACCCAACCACACCTAATTTTACCCTATCCAAAGTGTAGATCAAGGTTACACTGATACATTTTGATCAATTTTTTGATGATGGCCCATTGGAATTTTGACAGTTGTTTATCACTGTTATTGCATCAAAATTTCGACGGCATTTGAAATGTCAAAATTCCAGCCTGACATCCTCGTCGAAAAATTGATCAAAATGTATTAGTGTTAGAATTCATGGAATATGCATGAATAAATAATAGCAACCACAAAACTAGTTGATTCAAGCTAATAAAGACCCCAATCCAACAATGAAGCAAAAATGATAATGGAAGTCTAAATAATAAACCAATAATACTCAATCTCTATGCCATGATTGAATCACCTCCATTTCTCTTCTCCATTTTGCTTTGTTTGTTCTTAGATAGTATAGAATGTATTTGATAAGATTGATGTTGATGCAAGATAGCTATGGCTCAAGATAGAAAAATTTCAAATATTGTGGTTGTAGCCTTGAATTGAGGGTGATGGCTTACTTTTATAGAAATCCCAATTCAAATGAAGGGTGAGGATTGAATGATGAGGTATGATGATCAATGGATGAGATTAATTGATAAGAAAAGAGATAAGGATGGGGAGGATGGACCAAAACTCAAGAAATTAGTTAAGATTTAGGGCTTTACTTAGAAATTAAAACTAAATAATGATAGAAATTACTTAATTTAAAGTAAGGAAAATGAACAATTAAATAATTAAAAAAAATTATGAATGGAGTATGAAATATGAATAATTTAATTAATGGATGATTAAATAAAATAAAAAAATAATTAAATAAATAAAATTTATTTAATTATGGGAAGAAAAAGATAAATTAGTGACGTAATTTAAATAAACTTGATATATATTTAAATTAATGAAAGGAAGAATAAGGTAAAGTGAATTAATTAAATAATTAAAAATTATTAATTAATAGAACAATATGACATTAGGAAATAATTAAATAATTAAGATTATTTAATTATGCATGGAAGAAGGTGAATTAGCGATAAAATGTTTTTTTGTTAGGAAAAAGTAAAATGGCCTAGCTAGTATTTTAATAATAGTAGTACGTAAATACAAAAGTGCCTAAGAGGGCCTAATTACAAAAGTGCCCAAGAGGAAAAGCCACAACCACAAAAACTGAAGTACGATCTTCTTAGTGCTTCCCTTTTCAGGGGTCGGGGATCAAGGGTCCCTCATACCCTTTACATCGCTTCGCAAAACATAACCATAAAGCCCGAAGTTCGATCTTCATACTGTTTCCCTCATAGTTTCCCTTTTTTAGGGGTTGAGGGTTAGGGATCCCTCATATCCTTTGCACCACTTCACAAACTACAACCATAAATCCTAATTACTACTTCCCTTTTTAGGGGTCAGGGGTCGGGGATCCGTCATAACCTTTAGACCACTTCACAAACCACAACCACAAAGCCTGAAGTCTGATCTTATTACTGCTTCCCTTCTTATTGATTTCCTTTTCAGGGGTTAGAGATCGAGGATCCCACATACCCTTTCCACTGCTTGCAAAGGAACAACCACAAAGCCCAAAGTTCGAGACCAAATCGAACTTAGTTAAATGAAAAACCTTCTTACAGTTACCCTTTTTCGGGGGTCAGGGTTTGGGGATCCCTCAAACCCATTAAACCACTTAAACATCGCAAGCCACAACCAAAAATCCCAAAGTACAAGACCTGATCAAACTTAGTGAAATTTGACTAACTCCTTCACTTTTTTGAATTCCAACAATTTGTCCTCCAATCTTCAAAATTCTGATACCCAATTTCGATCAACTTTCTAACTTCATTCATATTTGACCTTTTCCACATTTTGACTAAAAAAATGTTGAATTTGCTAGATGAAAAACCAAAATGAGAAGCCCCACTTACCTTTAGTTTTTTTGGAGTTTGAGTTTCTCTTCTACCTTCTACCTTCTTTCTCTTCTATGAAAGCCAAAAAAACTAACCTCTGATTTTTGAAAGTCCAATGCCCAACTTTGTCAACTTTCTAAGGAATTTTCTAGGTATGAGTTAAGCAATATCTCTGATGCCTGATATCAAAGAAATTTAGTTGGGTGTCCATATTATTTCTCTACTTCTTTTTATTTTGATTTATAGCCATTAGGCTCCCATATTTAATTGTGTTGTAATTCTATCTTGCTTAATTAACTCATTTAAATGAGGATGTGCTCATAAACTATAAGTTTTATTTGCAATTGAGACCACCTTATTATCATACACCATGTTTGCAAGTCAGTCTTCCACCTTATTACCCTCACAATATGTATGAGTAATGTGATATGATTGCAACTTATCTATCAAAAGCCATACCTTATGTAGAATATAATTTAGATTCCAACTCTGACTCCTCCTTTCTTTGCAAGAATTTATAATAATCAGAGAATCCCCTTCTATATGTAACTTTGGAAAGCCAAGTTTGATATCAAGTTGTAGTCCCAACAACATTGCTTGAGCTTCTGTTGTATTGTTTATACCTTGAGGGAGTTGAATGGACTTAGCCACTACCACTGTACCAAATGAATCTCGAATGTAGAGTCTTTCCCTTGAGATTCCTGGATTCCCTCTTGAAGCCCCATCAAAATTCAACTTATGAAAACCTTGAGGAGGTGGTTTCCATTTAATCAAGCTCCTAACCAACTTTGTATTTATGAACTTGTCTAAGATACCCTTGAAAGGAAAGATTATATACTCCTAATTTTGCAAAATGTTGCTATTCCAATTTATGAAAATTGTATTAAGATTTTTACATTATTGAACATACACATTAACAAATTTTGACACTATTTTCTCAATTTTCAAAATAGTATAGCTAACTGAAGAAACTTCTTTCCTAAAGATGTGCTTATTCCTCTCCCACCAAATTGACCAAACAACTATTGTAGGAATGACTCTCCAAATACTGGCAAATAAAGATGTCTTATATAAGACCAACCAACTTTGAAATAATTCCCAAATAGTTTGTGGTAGTAGAAAATTCTAATTCTAATTTTGTTTGATGAATTCCCAACAACAATAAAATTAGTGATAAAATGTTGCTTGTAGGCTCTAAACATTTTTCAGTGTCTACATTTTTTCCCTCACAATTTTGAGTGTTGTGTCAAAGAATAATAAAAAAATAGGCTCATAATTTTCTCCAATGTACTCTAACAAATGGAGGATAGGATTATGCTCCCTTGAGAAAATTGACAAATTTTTGAAAATTTCCAAAACATTTGGTAAGTTTACTAATAAGCTAATTGGATAGGTGTGAATGCATTGACAACAAAAAATTAGGCTCAAAGGTTGATCTAGGGATCAATATTTGGGTTCAAAGGTAAAAATTTATGTGGCTAGTTATGAAGGTAGGGGGCCCATTAGGTCAAATTAGGTTATAAATATACCTTAGATGGTGAAAATAGGTCATTTGTGCACTTTTACTTTAGGAGGTTAGGAGCTTTGGTTTAGGATTTTCTGAAAAGCTGTTGTCAAAATATCGTCTGTACTAGTCACTTCCCACCATGGATATAGAGTACGATCATACCGATGTGAGGAGGTCTCAGGGGATGCGGTATTTATCTAAACCATGCTTCATGATTTTGTTGTTTTTACATATATTTTAGGGCTCAAAGAAATGCAAACAGATGTGGTGCAATTTCTGCACTGCAACTGCTATCACATTCACCGCAATCATGGTGTTGTACATCACAATTGCAAAGTGCAACACAATCATTTTGTGGACCTGCATATGTGTGACATATGTAGAACCTACTCACAATTGTAAAGTGCACTACAACTATGTTGGTGTGATGCAATTGCAGGGGAAAATAACACAACTATGATAGTGCAATGTAATTATATGATAGAATGAAACAATTGTAAAATTACAACACAATTATGAAGTATGACACATATGAATGATAATGCAACACATTTGATTGATATGAAAATTTAGGCAATTTTTGGAAATTTTTTGAAAACACAATAGCTCCAATAGGTTAAGTTAGACTCCATGATTAACATGATGCACTTTGTGTGATTGCAGGTGATGCTAGCACTGATATATATGTGAGAGAAATGACCAACATCCTTTGCAATACGGAACCACTTGGTGCTGCAGGATCGATAATGCTGAATGCTCTTAGATTATACCATGTTACATTCATGCCCTTTTTTAGGGCTAATAGGGGGCTACTAACAGTGCTAGCAAAGAGGTGGAACTCAGAGACACATGATTTTGGTGAAGACTACATGATTATGTTTGATTATATATGCATATGCTCCTATGTTTTCTATGCGATGGATATATGATTTCAGGTTATGATATGTGTTTTAATGGCTATGTGTTGTTTCTTATATGATATGATGTTATAAATGTATGATGTATGGTTTATGCTTATAAATTTTGATGATATATGCATGGATACACATGGTTCTATTGTATTTTTTTGTATGTTATGATGTATGGATGGATGCCTTTATGCTTATGTCATACTTTTATGTAATTCCTATTTGGATGATGATATTACATGATACAATGCTATATATATTTTGTATTTTTCATTGCAATATGGATGAGCTAATGTGGAAATAATGATTCCTATAATGTCCTAACATGATTGTGGATGTAGGATGATACTACTAATGTATTTTTTGTGTGAGTCATAGCACGCCATCAAGATGACTGCAAGGATGGATGAAGGGAATGTTAGTGTAGAAGAGAAGTTGAGGAGGATGGAAAATGGATGAATGAATTGGAATTGCTATCTTGAGATCTTGCTAATGAATGATCAAGATTTTATTTAATTGCATCATCATAGATCTTATTATGGAAATAAATAAAGAACACTAAGGTATGACATAGACCCAAGTGTGGTAGATCATTCCTTGTGAAAATAGACACATGATAGACAAGGTGTGTCATGACTCAGACTAGTAACCAAATCACCTTGTTGGAATATGTGAGAAAGTAGCCATAGAGCATGTTAATCTTGACATAAGGAAGCATTAGATTGAGCTTTAGCTTGCATATGATGTTTTGATTATTCCAAATGGAACCCACATTACACACAAGGAACCTAGTTTCCCTAGTATATTGCGAAGAAAAACCACAAACAACAATCAAAAAGAAAAGGTTCATGGTCCATCATCGCTCCTCTAAATCATTTTAGGAAATCCTTGAGAGGCATAGTAACATGTGTTGGAAGATTGAAGAAGGTGACCTTTGGGTTTGTTGTCATTGATGCTAAAATTGGTTGGTAACTGACTAAGTAAACTACGTATCTATGTTGATCCAGTATTTTGGTCCAAAATTTCTCTCAATAAAAGGAAACTCTATGAGTTTGTAATATGTTGCTCAAGAGTGTCGGTTACAGGTATAAACAAGCTTTCAACTATATTTGTTGATTTGACTATGTAATTCGAGTGACAAAAGTTTGATATTCTTTTGGCCAACAAGGCTAAGAATTGTTTGTACTATGTGTGTTCCTTGTTAGGTATGGGCTAACCTAATGTATGGATGACACATTTTTTTTGGATGAAAAAAATAAGTTTTTATTGGACCGACATGTCATTTTGAATTTTGTATTCAATTAGGGCAACCTAATTGATGTTGGAAGACATAATTGAGTATATATGTGTGTGTATGATGGAAAAAAGTAGAGATAGAGATATAGAATGTGTATGCAAGTGATGCAACAAATGAAATAGTGCAAAGTGACTAATAATGATTGTATATTTGCAACTAGAGAAAATTTTTGGTGTTTTCAAAGATTAACTGGAGCTGATTTCTGCACTTTGTAGGTGCACTTCACCAGTTCACTTTTGGAAATGAGTCATACCTCTTTTTTCATCTTGGCTACAAGCCATCATTTGTATTCGGGCTATGAGCCTTTCAATGAAAGTGTGTCCTGGCAGTGAGCCATGTAATATCTTATGACTGGTTATAATATATTGAGACCTAATCCTCACTGTGGTTTTCCCACTTTGGCTTTTCCACATAAAAATCATGTTGTCAATTTGTTAAGATCTCTTTTATGTTTTGGTTCACTATTGCAGCTAGATGTGGATTGTTAATTAGATTGTTAATAATTAATTTTGTTAGAAAATACTGATTCACCCCCCTCTTAGTATTCAGTGTTTTTAACAATTAGTATTAGAGCTCGATTCCTCTAAAAAAGTATTACAGCTTAAGGAAGGTCCTAGAATTTGAATACATGGATAACAAAAGTTATCTTGCTCCTTTGGAAGAAAACTTTGTATCTGAGGAAATCAATGCTGCTATTGAGGAATTGGATAAAAGAGAAGATGAGAAGGAAACTCTAATAGGAAACTTAAAGGAAGCAAATGAATGCATTAGGAAGCTAAGAGAGCAGTCAAAAAGTTCAAAGAGAGGCATAGGGAAGTCAATGATCAATTGAAAAAGGCTAATGAAGACATTATTGGACTGAAGGTGCAAGTAGAAGAGAAGAAGAAAATTGAGGAATGTCAAAAAGCTAAGATTCAAAATAAAATTGGTGAATGTATGAAGCTTGAACAAGAAGTAGTAACCTTAAGAGCTGATCTGGAGAACGAAAAAGCTCATGAAGAAAGATTAAAAACTAGTTCTACAAGGATTAATGAGTTGATTACTTCTCAGAAACCTTCTAAGGATAAAAGTGGTCTAGGAATTGAAGAAGGAAAAATCTCAAAGACAAAACCTATTTCCAACAAAGTGGACAATCAGAAGAAGGTTCAAGGAAATATTCAACAAATCAAGAACCAAAGGAGTAATACCAAAAGGATTCTAGTCTGACAACCTAATGCTCAAAGGTACCCATCTTTTAATGGATTGTGTTTCTCATGCAATAAATTCAATCATAGAGCAACATAATGCAGAATTAGGATGAACTAGAATAGAATGAGTCAGAATGTTGGATTCACTATTGAACAATGTTGTGTTTGCAACAAGTTTGGACATAGAGCTACTTAATGTAGAAGCTAGATAATGATGAACAAATTTAATATTGGTAGAAGGATTCTATCTTTTCAGGGCTACTGTTACACATTCAATATATTTGGACACAAGGCTAATCAGTGCAAATCAAGGATGAATGCAAATTATTTTGATAAAAAATATGTTGTGTGCTATACCTGCAACAAACTAGGACACATCTTAAAATTTTATAGAAGAAAAATTGGGAAGAAACTTAATCCAAAATAGAAGAACAAGTCTATGAACAAAGTAGATCCTGCCAAAGTAAGGAAAGAAATGGAAAAAAATTGGAAGAAGGGGGAAGAACTTGAGAAAAAGGATGAATGAAATACTCTTGTATATGCATTCAGTACATATACCTCTTCCAAGAACGAAACACAGTAATGGTTTCAATGGGAGCAGTTATAGAAAAATCTAGAAGGCCCCCGATATATGAGGTGTCAAGCAGTGACACAAAGATATGTGATGTGAGTCATCATTTTGAAGGCTTTGAAAAAAATTCTGGTAGAAAATAGGCAGATCTAGAGAATTACGGAGCTTCTCTTGGTTTATAGTGTGTTTCATAAAGTGGTTGGAAGCTTTAAAGCTGAAAAGAAATAAATGTGAATTAGGGAAAAATTAGTAAGCAATAAACCAAGAGACTAAGTTAAGCCAAAACACATTTGTGCAATTTGGAAGAGGTAGTGCAAGATGAAGTGAGTTCGAAGTTGATTCAAAGCATCGTACATCAAAACCCTAGTTCTCAACAAGTAGAGAAGGTATTCTCTGTTATCTAAATTATGTGGATTTTAAAGTTGAAGGAACTTTTGTTAAGCTTTTCCATGATTATTTTGGGAATATGGCCACCCCTACTATTATAGAATTCTTTGAGAGACCCCAACCTAAATTTAGAAGATGTTCATGGAAAGTGTATGAAAATGACCCTGTGCGTGCATTCTCACACATTCCAAGCCATGTGCTACCCACCAAAGATCCAAGAACATGCATTCATGGGAAGTTAGAAGAATTCAATCATCAGGAGTTGAAGGAGTTTTGGGACAATGATTTGGCTGGAGATGATCTACTGCTTAACATGAAATATGAAAACCTAGTTCAAATGGAGCTAAATGTTTGGAACTAGTTTGTGAATTTTTCCAGTGAGAGTGAGGTGAAGTTTGTTAGAATGGTCCTCAGTAGGGTTCATAGAAAATTTTTGTGGGCAAATGAACCAGGGATTATCAACAAAGAGGAAATTTGAGCTATGACTGGTCTTTGTGATATTAGTACCATTCCAGTTCTAAAAGTGGTGAAAAATGATGAATTCATAATGTTGACTGGTGCTAAGTTTGATGGAGGAGCTTTAACTACAAAGTCTAATGTAAACCTTTCTGTAAAGTATGCTACCATCATGATTAGGTAGAAAATCTATTCCACTAATCGAGTAAATTTGGTATTGGCTATGACAATTCACATTGTTTATGAAATGATGGTGAATGGAAAGGATTTTGATCTTTGTGAGTTGTTTAGGTTTCAACTTATGGAGAAACTAAGTATGAAAAAGGTGAAGAAGCATGTTTTCAAATTTGACACTTTATTTATTTGTTTGTTATTCTATTTCTTGAAGGAGTTACGAGGAAGAAAAAGCATAATATGGGATAACACTAGACCAACTGCTCATTAGATTTTTGACCATCTATGTAGTCTAGGAGATTTGAGGGCACTAAAAAATTCCCTAACTACTTTCTTTGCATTATTTCAAAGAGAACAGATTCCAAGGAGTTTGGTCAAGAAGTATGAGAAGTTGATAGCATTTCTTTTATCTATAAATGAATGCATCATTGAGCTATAGAACCTAGAATTTGATGGATTGAACCTATGACATATGATATTGAATAATGAATGGTGAAGAGGTACATTGAGATATTTTTGGATAGTCCTAAGGACCCTTCTCTACCTAGGCATGGTACATATTAGAAGAAATCTACTAGAATACATATAGAGGCTATTGGATCCAATAGAAGAAAGAAGGTTGAATCCTTCTTCCAAGGCCAAACATACTCTAAGAATGATATAAAATAGTTAAAGGAGGAACTTGATGAAAGGAAAGAAAAATTTGTTGAATAACCCTCTGGACCCAGAAAATCAAGAAGACTATCTTCTTATTCTACACCAACACCTATCTCTAGCACTGTCACCTCTAGTGTTGCTAATATTGAAAAAGGAAAGAATGAGAAAAGTGTTCCTATGTCTATTGATATTGCTACCCCTATTGGTCCCAATACTAGAGAATCTAAGAAGGACATATCTCTTGTTGCACTATCTCCTACTTCAAGAAGAAGAAGAGTGAAACAAAAGGTTGACAGGAAAAGAATTTGGAGTGATGTTGAGGAAGAAATTAAACATGGAATAGAAGGAGAGAAAAAAATGAAAATAAATAAAAAGGGTAATACCTTCGGTGAAGAAGCCAAAACCAGTGTTTTTGTCTCTATAGATGAGGAGTTAAAGGAAGAGGAGGATACTTACTGAATCCATGTACAAACAAAGAAGAATGAAGAAAGCTCATTTGATCTTATGGAGGAAATGTCTGGATCTCATCCGGTAAGTGATCAACAACCCTTAGATGTAGGAGGATTGGTTATAAATATGATTGATAATGACCTTATGCCAACTACTGAGCTATATGATTAGGTCAATGATGAGGGGAAAGATACTATCATAAATGCATTTGTTTAGTACATAGTCATTTGTAATATAAACATGGATACCATACAATCGAAAGCTACTAAAAAAGTGTGGAAAGAGTTAGTACTTAGAAGGGAAGAGGCTTTAAATGTTGGAGAAAAGATGAGAAGTGAAGCCTTAGAATCCATTAGTTCCACTTTTTTAGAGAAAGATGCTACAAATATGTTAAAAGAATGCTCTACATTGTTTAGAGTCAAGCAAAGAGGTAACATGTTAATGAATAAGAAAGATTATTATATGGAAAAAGTGAGGAAAGACACTCAGGATATAATCAAGCAATTAGCAAGGAGCTATGGGGCAAGAACTAGTTCTTCATCCCACACTGCTTAGGCACAGGAACATACTACCATTGTAGAAGTAATGGATAATCTAGTCTTGGAGACTATTGATGAGACACTTGGTGCTTCAGAGACCCCTTCCCCTCTAACTAACATATAAGAAATCACTAGCAAAAGGTATGATGATCATCATAAAGATCATTCTAGTGATAAGAGAGAAGAACATCAAGAATCTACCAAAAGCAGGGAAGAGAAAAACAAATATGAGAGTGAAGGAAGTAAGGACAAACAGAAGAATAATGACAAGGATGATGAGGATAGAAGGGAGAAAGAAAACAAAGATAAGTTCTCTGGAAAGTCATTTTAAGAAGAAGAAAAGGAAAAGGAAGAAGAAAATAAGAAAGAGGAAGAGAAATAATCCATTCCAATGGAGAAGAGCAAAGGAGAAATTTCCAAAGGCCCTGAACCATCAAAGCCATTCGAAGAATCATCTAAAAGTACCCTTAAATTTCTTGTTTCAAGACAAACTATATTTCAACCTATGCTTCCACAAAAACTAGTCAGACTACCATCTCACCCAGGTTATGTGAACTTGACAAAGATTATAGCCAATGAAAAAATAAAACTAAGTGACACTTTTCTCAGCTTTTTTACACAAGAAGCTAAAAATTCTTATCAAAAGGGAAATGAGTTGATAAATGAAGCCATCAAAGCTTTATAGGAGGTAGCCCCTGATGTTACATCAGATAAATCTCTAGATCTAATTGAAAATTTGAGGCTTATACTTGATTTAGTTGAAGAGTACACATCTAACCTCAAGGTACAAATTGCAAAAGAAGAGGAATTGAGTCTGCTAGAGAAAAGACAGTTGTTTTTGCAAAACAAGTCTACAATTGAATGTGAAAATGCTTTGCAAACCTTAAGAGGTAAGATAATGTGATGAGGAAGCCCAATTGCTATTTTTTTACTTCATGAAGTGTCCAAAAGCCACTTTAGGTATTAAGGACTCAATGGAATCAATTGAGTCTCAACTTATAGATGCTTGTAGAGATTATAATAGTGTAGATGATATAAACTATGTTAGGTGGGTTTCTATTGCATATCTTTAGAGTAATTTTTTTATCCTACAGAGGTAGAAGGAAGATGCTATGAGATGGTATTCCCAACTTGGAGACCTAGTTATGTATAGAAATGTATCTATATCAAATGCATTGATGGAAGCAGAAAAACTTGAGAAGATGAACATTGCTCCATCCACTCTAAAAGAAGGAGAAGAATTCTTGGTGGAATTAGAATCTCTGCATAAAAATATTTCCAGGGAAAAAGGAGTCTGGGATGATGGAAATCCAACTTGGGAAGTGATTCTCAAGGAGTTATAGGGTGCTCCCAGTTCCTGATCTGATGTTTTTTTTCTTTCCTAGTCCTTTGTCCTTGATGTCAAAGGGGGAGAAGAGGAGAAGATGAGAAAAATATGTATAATGTGTTTGTACATATGTTAGGGGGAGTTGAGCACAATTTATTTTTTGAAGCATGTCTCATTTTTGGCACATGTCACCGTCAATGACAAAGGGGGATATTGTTGGAAGAATGAAGAAGGTGACCTCGAATTTTGTTGTCATTGATGCAAACATTGGTTGGTAACTGACTAAGTAAACTGCGAATCTATGTTGATCCAGTATTTTGGTCCAAAAATCCTCTCAGTAAAAGGAAACTCTATGAGTTTTTGATACGTTGCTCAAGAGTGTTGGTTATAGGTATAAACGAGCTTTCAACTATCTTTGTTGATCTAAATATGTAATCCAAGTGACAAAAGTTTGGTATTCTTTTGGCCAAAAAGGTTAAGAATTTTTTGTGCTATGTGTGTTCCTTGTTAGGTCCGGTCTAACCTAATGTATGGATGATACTTTTTTTTTGGATGCCAAAAAGAATTTTGTATTGGGCCAACAAGTCATTTTGAATTTTGTATTCAATTAGGCTGACCTAATTGATGTTGGAAGACATGACTGTGTATATGTGTGTATGTATGATGGAAAAAAGTATAGATAGAGATATAGAATGTGTATACAAGCAATGTGACAAATGAAGTAGTGTGAAGTGACTGATAATGATTGTATATCTACAACCAAAGTAGAATTTTGGTGTTTTCAGAGCTTAATCGGAATTGATTTTTGCACTTTGTAGGTGCACTTTATCAGTTCACTTTTGGAAGTGAGCCATAACTCTTTTTGTATCTTGGCTAAAAGACATCTTTTGTATTTAGGTTGTGAGCCTTTCAAGGACAGTGCATCCTGGAAATGAGCCTTGTAATATCTTATGATCGGTTATAATATATTGTGAGCTAATCCTCACTGTGGTTTTTCCCACTTTGGGTTTTCCAAGTAAAAATCCTGGTGTCAATAAGTTATGATCTCTTTTATGTTTTTTTTCACTATTGCAGTTAGATGTGGATTGTTAATTGGATGTTTAATAATTAATTTTGTTAGTAGACTACTGATTCACCCCCCTTTAAGTATTTATTGTATTCAACAATATGACCAAAGATAAATCAATAAAAGGACAAGACAAACTAGACCAATAGAGTCAATAGCCATTTAGATCTTTTTCCACATTGTATGGTCAGATTATGGATAATGATAGTGTCTGGTTTCATGAATGGAAGCATGTTGTATAAGCCCAAGGAGCCTGACAATGCAACATCTTGTCTAAGACTAAAGGTTAATGGATAAAGACTAGTTTTAGACATGAATAATGTTGTACAAGCCTAGGGAGCATGATGATGTTGCATAATATATAAGATCATTGATAGGTGACATATATTGGCTTCAAAAAAATGATGCATGTTGTATAAGCCTAGGGAGCTCGATGATGCAATGTTTTGTCTAAGATTGTTTGATAGCTGATAAGGATTATTTGATGTTTGATGTTTACCTATGTTTTGAGGCAATTGATTGTTGATGGTTGAAGGCTAGTTGGATAGTTTGCTTGCTATTTCCTGATTTAGTTAAGCTTGGTTCTCTTGTTTGATAACTATTTGTGTTTACTCCAAATGTCAATCTTAGTAAGGGATAGTTTATTATGGTGTGGATGATTGTGATAGATGGATACCTTGTTATGAAAAACCCTAAGGGACTGACCTAATCCCTTGGGGGCTCATCGATGATGACCTTGTCTACATGAAGTTGTAGAGGCAACATAGTTTGACGACTTGGACTGACACAAAACTCTATTTTTGAAGTTTTTGATGTATTCCATTTTTTTTGGATTTTGATGTTCTTTATTTTTTATGGATTTTGATATTTTCTATTTTTTTGGATTTTTGACATGTTTTTTGATGTTGAACCCTATCTATGATCCCCTTGTGAGACATAAGTCTAGGAATTTTTCCCTAGTCAAGTAAGTGACTAGATTATTATTAACAAAGTGGATGAATGAAGTTTATTATGGATGGATATGGAAGGATGGAGGATGCTAGGCATCAACTATTCTCAGGCCACAAGAAGGATAACTAAGCCTTATCATAAATGGATAGGAAAAGTGGGATCTTATTATGGAATGGAGTATATGTGAGGGTTCATGGATGGAAGTGGGGAAATCAGATAGAATGATAGTAGATGATGGAGCACAAATTGACTACACATGGAACTTGTTTGCCAAGTTTTCACCATGGTACTTATCCAAAGTGCCACCAAAGTGGTTTTCACTATTGGACATATTATTTCTCATTACCATTTTCTTGATTTTTCTATTTTTCATTTTCTTGGTGTCACTAAGATACTTATTTTCTAGGTTTTCATCAAGGTAATGATTTTTTTTCTTTTTTGATTTTGATTTTGATTTTTGATGGGATTCTCTAAAAGCCAGGTATAGTACTTACGAAGGTGCATGTTGTTGATAGGACTTGGTAATGGCTCACCTTCAAGAGTAGCAAGCTCATAAGTACTTAATCCATATGCTATGGTTATGATGTAAGAACCCAACCAGTTAAGTTCAAACTTTTTTGGTTTCTCACAATCCATTTCTTTCTTCGGGTTCTCTTTTAGGACCAAGTCACCAATTTCAAAATGTCTAACTTAGACTCTCTTTTTTGTAACTACAACAAAGATGATTCTAATATTCTTGTAAGTGGATTAATGCATTTTGTCTCTTCTCATCTAATAACTCTAGCTCATGCAAAGGGGATATACAATATTGTTGATAGGTGCTTTGCACACTCTCTCAACATAGGAAGTACACAGGTGTACTACCTCTCTTGAAAGGAAATTTCCAACTGCAAGTTGCTAAAAATCTCCCCAAGGTCTCTCGGGTGTTAGGTCATGACTTGCATGGAACTCCTCAATTGATTTTGATGTGATTTTGCTAGTAATCATAGGGTAGACTTAATAAGCTGGATGTGAGGTAGATCTTCAAATCTGAAGTTTCTGAGATGGAGGTCAAGTTTCACTTTGTTGTAGGTTCGGACAGCAGTCCAAAACTTTGATGTTTTCTTCAAGTTTGGCTTTACAATGTGCAATGAACCTTAGCACATGCTATTTCTATATAAAAAGGGAAAAAAGGGCTGGGAAGATGGAAAGTTCCTAGATTTGCAACTAACTATGAATAGTAATTATGGAGTTCCTCCAATGGAAAGCTTCCTAGAAACAAGATTTCACTTAACCAAAAATATCACAGTCTCATGAAATTTGTGCTATCTTCTAAGGTCTACAAATATTTCACCTTTCATTCACCATATGCATGCATGAACAAAGATAAAAGTGTGGAGCAGCTTTGAATTTAAGCATAGACTTACTTTACACAACTATCTACCAGCCACAAACAACAAAAAGTATGGACTAAGAAGGCATCTACACAACAGGAATTTTCACAACTACGTAACAACATTTCAAAAATCTATAAAAGCAAGAACACAGCTAACTAGAACAACAATATAAATCTAAGTAGAGCATCTAACAATGGAGGTTGAATCAAGTAACATGTGAAAAACTTAGAAAATGCACCAAGTCAATGTATTTTCTTTATAAATTTCTACAGCATGTCTTTACAACAACTCAACTCTCCTTGCAAATTAGAGGAGACCCTTATTTATAGTGCCCAAAAGGTTAAATGAATGGCCAGGATTAATTCTCATTGTGACGGCACTGTAGCATCTTATCTTTTGTTGATTTATCTTTTGTTGTAGCTATTCCTTTGGAAGCTCCTCATTGACAACAAGGTTGTCCTCCTACTTCTTCGATGTTGTATACTCCATGAATTTTAGAATGATTGGTTGGAGCTTGTCTACCTCAACGATCTCATATCGCAGCATCTGGTAACTCCATTCTTTCACATTATCTTCAAGCCTTCTCTAGTCTTCGTCATATTTTACTCCCTGATCTCTGAAGAACTTTGATTGGTCAAAGGCACGAGTGGAAAAAATGATGAATTCCACTATTATTTCATTAGACATCCCGTCCTCCATCTTCTTCTGAAAGTAAGGTTTTAATTTTTTTGGATCCATATGTACTATGGGCATGTCATACTTTGTCATCAGCTTGACATATCGAGCGCATTCCACCCTAATTTCCTTGATCCATTCGATGTTTGGATCCACCTTACTCATTATCTGCTCCAACCTTTCCTTTTTGTTGTCAAAATATCACCTCCACACATCCATCAGCCAGTGAACGTCCCCTTTGAATGCAAGTTCCTTTTCCCATGCAACCTTTGGTAATTGGAGGATGGCCTCGATCTTTGGATAGGTGGAGTTGTATGTTGCAAGGAAGTCAGTGTAGAGCTTCTTCATGCTTTCCAAATATTGTTGTAGATCCAAGAACTTGTTGGCCGTTCGAACAGCCTAGCTAATACCCATGTTACCGACGTACAGGACCTGCCAGAACCACCTCTTTGTAGTCTTGTCCAAGTTCTTTCTTCTCTTGAACTTTTCAATTTTCTCCTTGGACAACAATTGGGGTAGAGCCATGGATGTGGTAGGTAGGTCATTCACCAAAGACCACTGTTGGATGTAATCCATGAGGGCGGCTACCTATGCCTTGAGTTCGTCCTTTGAGATCTTGTCCTATTTTATCAAGTGCACCACTATAGCCACTGACTCCTTAAGGTGTCCTACCTTCTATTCTCTAGTAGAGGTCCCCAAGTCGATGGTGGAAATGTTGTAGCTTATGCCAGCCTGGCCTACCACGGGTGTTGCTATTTGTGCGGTTTGGGACCTGAAAGCATCCATTGTTATTTTGGACCTCACCTTAGGCTTTGTCTCCTTTGTTGAGCTTTGTGCTCAAGCTAGGATAGCTTCTAGCCTTGCTCTAGGATCCTTAGGAACGAGAGTCTTCTTCTCAAGTTGGTTTCCCAACCACTCGGGCATGGTAGATTCTTCTTTTGGTGGCTCTTGATCACCCTCATCTTTCTCTATTTGGTCCTTCATTTGTGCACCATTTTGGTGTTGTATCCCTCCTCCTCATTAGAATCCAAGACAAATGTGAGGTGCTTGATAGGAGGCTTAGCAATCAACTATCCTTGGGGACTTTTTTCTTCTTCAGTGTCCTTTTCCTTTATATTTTTAATCTGTTCATCTTTGTGGATGTACCCCTCAGGCTGGTCCTCTTCTTTGTCTCTTTCTCTTGTGGGAGGTGGCACAACCTCCATTTTCTTTTCCCTTGTAGGGTCCTTCACAATCTCTGTCATCTTGTCACCCTCCTCCTCTTCTCTGAGAGGTGACCTTTCTACCTTTCCTTCATCGTGTTTTAGCTATTGGGCCATCTCTTCTTCAAGATCATCATCGAAGGTCTATACAATGACCCTACCACCGACATCCTCCTCCTCATCCCCGCTCTTGGAAGAGCTTGTTTCCTCTTCTTCATAGGCCACCCTGTCAATCGTGCGGTGTTCATACTCCGGGTGCTCATGGTATTCGTCAGCGTCCTCTTCGAATGGCTTCGAGGCCTCTTACTCCTATCTCTCCCACTCCTCAGAGATAAGCATGGTGGCCTCCATAGCTGGTGGTCTTGCTAGAGGCTGCAAAGGTTTAGTAGTATCGAGGACCTATGCTAGGGGCGCTTGAAGAGTGGGATTCATAAGGATCTAGGAGAGCTCAGAAGGGAGATTCTACATGTGTTTCAAGAAGGCCTCAAGAAAGTTGGGATTGGGCATCGGTGCTGTCATTATAGCTAATGGGAATGATGTGGTAGGTGACATGGTAGCAGAGGAAGGAGGAGTAGTTATGGAAAAGGAAGAGTCGATCACTATTACAAGCTTGGTCGGAGGTGAAGGGGTAAGGTGGAATGAGATGTCCACCGCCGGTGGGGCTGTGGTGACCATGGCTAGGGAGGTAGATGATGGCGCAGTCGAAATAGGAAGAGCCAAAAGAGGTTTTAATTGATCTATACCTTTTGCTTCTTCACCTTCTTGGATTATGGGCTGCTCTGTGGTGCCTCCTGTTTGCTTGAGCCTTTTAGAAGGTGAGCCTCCTGGATCTTTCCTTGTGTGTACTTTGCGATCCAGAGAATGCTTTGTTTCTATTTCTTTCCTCTTCTTAGATCTGGTAATCAAAGGGGACTTGGATGTCCCACCTATTGAAGTTGTAGTGGCGACATCCTCGGAGGCACTGGGCCCACTCTTTAGTCCCTCGTATGTCAAGACCACTCCTTGTTGCTTCAGCCAGCTCACTTGTCCTTTAACCCATTCTTTAGTTTGGACCACGATGGGTTTGGTCACAATGTCAAGGTCATCAACCTCTTGTTCATCCCATTCGATTGCAGGCAGTGGAAAATTAGCGACTGCATTGTACCGGGGATCCATGACAGTGTCTTCATCCTCTTCTACTTGATCTAGTATAGGGAACAATTGCACCCTCCTTATAAAGTATGCTGTCATCCTCATATAGTGCCTAACATGCACCTCTTTGTCACCCTGGCAATTTTCCCAGAAATCCTCGACATTGTGCAAATGGGCGTACTCTAACCTTAGTGCTTTCCTTACATGCCCATATGGGTCCATCCGTGGGTGAGGAGTGTGCAATTGGAAGTGGTATTCCACTAACTCCTTTTCTAAATTCCCAACACACTGGGAAGTTTGCAGTTTATACATGCCCCGACCAAGGGTCAAGGGATAGGAGATTCCTACCAAGTGTTTTCCTTTGAAGACTGACTGTATGTGTTGGAGCTTCCAGGAAAGTTCCAATAGGATGATTCGGTCATTGGGGTACTAGGGCAGTCTGTTCAGTCTTTCAGTGAAACCATGGGCGTGAATGTAGGTAAACTTAGGGAATTGAAGGAATAGGAAGGTGTATTGTTTTAGAAATGCCTGCGCATTGTGAGAGACTCTCCTCTCAAAATCCCCTCTAAGTAGTCGGATGGCGTGAGCAATGAAGGCATCATTGACCCTATAGTACTCCTTAAAATTCCTGAATTGGAGCTGGGTATGTCTATCATAGACTTTCAATTTTTGCCTTGGCTCCTCATCGGGTGCCACAAACAATCCACTATACTGCCTTTGGTCTGCCAAGGAGTAAACTAGATAGGAGGTCATATAGAACTTGGAGCTTTTCTTCACATTTATGAATTGCTCATGGAAGCAGTCACTTATCATGCCTCCCCAGTAGAACGAGGCCTTTGTGGTGACATCCTCGTTCCCGTAGAGGATCTACTCAACAAAGTAAACCATCCATTCCTAGAAGAATGTCGTAGTAGGCAGGCCCATTACCCAACTTAGCATGGTGACCAAGTCATGGTAGTCTTCATGGAAATCATTGTGGAAGAGTTCTTGGGGAACCTTCGCGGTGCTGCCCCTTTTTTCCTTAAGCCAATGCTGATTTATCAATCTTTTGCAGCCTGTCGGATTGTCATCCCATGCCGCCTTACATTCCTCTATGGTGGGTATTTCCATTTCTTCAAAAGTGGGAATGTGGAAGGTCTTTGTAATGCCTTCAACTAACATATCCGCTAGAATATTACCATCCCTATCAATGATGGTCCTTGTCTTAGTTCGATAGGCCTGCCGACAAGCCATGACTAGCTCAGGGGCAATGAGAGATGGGGGGAAGCCCACAACTTTTGTGATTCTGCTTTGCCTGATCAGCCTTGCATTCTTGGTTGTCGGGTTGATTCTAACCCTTTGTGTAAACTCATCAATATCAACTTGGCCAATATTGGTGTCTATTGTTTCTTTCTATTCCATGATGATTTTTGATCGTAGAGGTTCACCCTGGAACTGGAACTTCATTTGGTCCTTATCCTTCTTTCCATGAGGATTCTTTCCTGACTTCTTTCCTTTGTCTGCAGTCCCCTCTTAGGGTCTTGCACCTGATTCCATATATCTTGCAAGCAAAGGCATAGTCAGTGCAACTGATCATGAAAGCTTTGACGTTAGTCAAAATCCCATGGTTGAAATCAACTTTAGATATTTTATCATTAAAATCATACTTTTACTTCCAAATGTCATTAGTCCTTCAATTGAGGGCTTTCAGACAATCCAGGCCCGAAGGCCTAGACTTCCCCGGCAAGAATGTTGTCTTGAAAGGGAAAATGGGGTAGAGCGATCCGGGAGATTTCTCTCGACCAAATTTCGATGGTTCAAAAGACTCAAATCGAAGAGGGCTGAATTTGAGCACATCGGTCAAGATCAGATTTCAAATTGGAGGTCGTTTAGGTCAATTTGAGAGTATCCGGAGGTACAGGGCCGGAAGTCGTCTGAGGTTGGCTGTTTGAAATGGCTAGAAATAAAGGGAATTTCAGAGACATAATTTTGGGGTCTGGGACCTAGCGGGTCCAAGGGCGGCTGATATTTTTCTAGTTTTTAAAGCGCCCGGGCCTGAGGATCTGGGAAGTCGTCATGCTTTCACCGTTCAGAATGGAAATCGTCAGATGGAAGTCTAGAGTGAGCGACCCAGCCGACCGAACTTGACACTTAGCTTGGGCTTTTGATATTCCCATTAAGGTTTCACAGTGAGCAAGAGGGTAGAGCCCAGAGGTCGGAAAGTTGGTTGCAATTTTCTCTTTGCAAAGGTGGAGATGGGACAGGGTCTCAGATGGCGGAGCTCGGTGAAGTCAAGGACAATTTGGAACCCTTGTGGAAAAAGGTAGGTCAGGACCCAGGAGGTGATAGGTCATTGTAGGTTCACTGTTCAGAATGGCGAAGACTCTAGGGAAGTCCGCAGACTGGGACTTGGGTTCATGACGGGCGATCGATTTGAGACTAACGCCAAATGGCGAATCACAAGGCGGGCTCCGTGGCTCGGGTGGATAGGGTCTTTCTGCCGTTTGAGAACATAGGGAGCTTGGTGGAATCTTGGATGCAAAATTTCAGGTGCGTAGGCTCAAGAGGCCAAAACGGAGGCCGATTTCAAAGTTTGAATTTTGCAAAGCTTGATAGCAAACCACCGACAGAAGTCCGAGGAGCTGGGCTCGGGAGACGGTGCAGCCATTTTGAAAAGTCATTTTATTTCAAAGTTTAGACAGCCATAGGGAGACTCAGGTTTAGAGGACATGAACGCCCTTGGCGATGAACGACTGCGACAAGGTGAAGTTCCAAAAAAAATTTGAGGGCGTTTTGGACAATTTTTGAAGATTCTAGAACATGGGTTTTATGCGTTTTATTAAGTTTTATCAATTAAATGTGTTTTTAACCCATGTGTTCATCATTTTAAGCATTAAACTCATAAAAAACTCTTGGGAGAGTGGACAAAAAACCTACCTCAGAAACTTGATGAGGCAAGGTGTGAAATTCACTAAGGGTCAACAAATGGCGACAATGGGTGCAAGGGTGACGATTGATGAAGGTAGTGGACTCCTCTGGGAAGCTCTTTGAACCCTCTAGAAAACCTAAAAAAATGAAAATGACAGGTTGGGATGCAATATTTATACCCCCTTTCCATTAATGGCCTCATTAAATGCAAGTACGACAAACAATTTGGTTGGTGGATTTGAACTCATGGACGGCGGTAGGAGGTTCAGGGTTTGCGGACCATAAAGACACAAGGCGGCAACCATTTAAAATTCATTTTGTAAACCACCGGTAGTGAGGGGGAGCCCAAGGTCTAGAGTGCAGAGTTCCGTCAGCGATTTTTCGTCAGAACGAAAAAATCCGCGTGGAGTTTCGGTAGCGGAAGTCCGTAGGGGGTGACCCAGACGATGCAAAGGTAGGCCAAAATGTTTGCCAGTTTCACTAGATGGAAAATAGGGAGCCGGGTCTCGAGGCCCAGGAAGGCAGAAGCCTTCTGCCATTTGGAAACAATGATCACAAGGGTGAAACCTAGCCAGGGAAACTCGATGGGGCGGGCCTAACAAGGTCCAAGGCCACTAGCAGAGGCAAACTACAAAGGAGACCCCGCAAGGCACCAAAACTTGAAAAAATTGGAGAGGCGCAACACAGTCAACTCAAGATGAGACTCTGGAGGTATGTTGACCATGTAGGAGACTAAAACAGGGCATGCAAAATGAGGCTGTGACAAAAATGACCTAGCAAGGGGAAAGAAAAAGAGGGTCCCCGTTCCAAAAAGGCGTGTGTGCTGAGGGCACAACAAATATTCCTCATCATCAATGAACTGTTGCATAGATACTCTCAAGGATGGTAACTAAACCTCAATGGGAAGAATGTCTTTAGATCTAAAGAAAAGGGAATATGGAGTGGCTCATGTAGGAGTGCAAATGCTAGTACAATAGGCCCATAAGGTGGGGTTAAGTTGGATATATCAGTCATGGCCAATGTTGTTAATAGTTTTCTTCAATATTTTTAGGATAGCTTTACTAGATGCCTTAGCTTGACCATTACCTTGAGGGTAATATGGTGTGGTGAAATGATGATGGATATGTAATCTCTCACATAGTTCATGGACATCTTGATTTTTGAAGGGATTACCATTATCCGTGATGATGGATTTGGGACACCATACTAGTATATTATGTAATTAAGGATGAACTTGGATATTTTCTTACTGGTAATATAGGTCATTGGAATGGCTTTGATCTATTTTGTAAAATATTTAGTTGCAATAAGGATGAAATTATGACCATTGGAAGAAGTAGGGTGGATCTTTCCCATGAGGTTGAGTCCCCATTGAGAGAATGACCACTGCAATGTTATTGGATGAAGGTATTGGGTAGGTGAATGCACAAGATCTCCACGTATCTGACATTTTTGAAATTTCTTAACAAAGTGATAGGCATGAAATTCCATAGTAGGCCAGTATTATCCTATTTGCATGAGCTTTTTAGGTAGGGTAGGACCAATAGAGTGAGCTCCACATATACCATCATGTACATCGTGTAAAGCCATTTGTGCTTCCTCTAAATCAATACATCTAAGGGGGGTGTTTTCTAGGCTACAACGATAAAGGGTATCACCGATGATGACATACTTGGATGCTTGTCAAATAAAGGTCTTGTATTGGTTAGAGGACAACTCAAGAGGGATAATTTGGTCATGCAGGTAATTCTAAAAGCCTTTGTACCAGGGAAAATTAGGACCAACAATTTCACACACGAGCTTGGATTCAAGGACATCAAATGTAAGGACCAACAATTGTTCCACCAAGAACTCATAATATGATACAATATTAGGTATATCCAAGAGAGAGCCAATGGTAGCCATTGCATCAACTACTTTGTTCTAAATTCTTGGGATCTAGTCAAAGATAATGACATCGAATTACTATTTGAAATTTTCAACCATTCTCTTGTAAGGTGTGAGCTTTTCATATTTTGTGTCATAATCATCATTATCTAGACAAATAACCAGTGGGGAATCATCATAGACTTGAAGGTTCTTTATTTTCCATTTGATATCCATTCAAAGTATTGTTAGAAATGATTCATACTTAGCCATGTTGTTGGTGTAGGGAAATTCTATTTTTTATGACTTAGGTATTGAGTCTCCTTTTGGTGTGACAAAGAGTATACTAGCTCCTAAACCATGATTTGTGTAAGATCCATCAAATTATAGCTTCCATGTTGTAGAGGTCTCTATTGTGAAGATGGACTCATCAAAAAATTAAATATTAATGCATGATTTTCTACTATAGGAGCATCTGCACGTTGATGATCAACATATTCTATGTCAAATTTACTTAGGATACTACCCACTGAAACAAAGGAAAATAGGTGGGGGAAAATTGTTATGAAAGGGGGTTTCACTAAAAAGACCTATTTCACTAATTTCATTCAAGGAAATGGGATCCAAACAATGAAGTGACTCAACCAAAAGGTGAGTCGAATCAAGGTATGAATGAACAAATTTCCTATGAAATGCAAATGAAGAACATTAATCAAATCTAACAGAAATAGTAATCAAAAGTTAGATTTGGAAAGGGGAAAACAATGTGTACCTTTCACCAAAAGTCACCTTTTGAAGCTTATTAAGGACTCATTTTCCCTATGGTGAATGGGTCCTGGCTAGGGTTCTCTAAAATGTGTTTCTCGGTGTAACATAGAAAAATGTATCTCTTTACATTTTCACACTTGTTTGGGACCTCCTTATTCAAATTTATGCTTCTTTATGCCTTAAATGGTAATTTTTCCGCACTTTTGAGTTAAATATTATTTTAATTCAAAAGTTATTATTTCCCTCTTCTTCTATAATTAAATAAATCTTATATTTATTTAATTATTTATCCTTTCATTATCTCCCCAATTAAATAATTATTTTAATTATTTAATTAACCCTTCCCTATCCATTAAATAATTATTTTTAATTATTTAATTATCTAATTATTTGTTCTCACCTTTCTTTTTAAATAAATAAAATCAATATTTTATTTATTTTGCCTATGATGGCCACCTAAATTAAATAATTTTATTATTTAATTTACTCCAACAACCTCTTTTTATGTGCCAATCTTATCTTCCACCTCAAGTCTTTATCTATCCATGTCTTTCTTCTCTCAATTAACCTCCACCCTTGATTAAATTATTTTCTAATTCAATCTTGGACCTTGATCATGATCCTTATTCTAGCCATTCACTTAACTCTCATCTATTAAAGGAGACCTTTCATCTATTGATCATCGAAGTATCATCAAACATACATGTTGTCAAATCAATTCATCAATTTTGAGGCATTCAAGAGAAGATTCTCCATCAATTGTTGCAGAAATTTAAGATCCTTCCTCATGGAAAGTTTCTAATTGCATTGTTTCATGTTTCATGCTTTATTATCTTATTTCATCATTTTGGTTTAATTACCTAAATGGCGTTTGACCAAGGCAAACTCCCAATCCCTATCTATCAACATTTTATCTCTCTTCCTTTGTGTGATTTTAGATCTAGGTGCTTGGATGACTTAGACATGATTGCAGAATAGGTTTCAAACTTGTGGAAGTAATCTCCCCATTGGAAAGGTCAAAATCTACACAAAAAGTCACTTACAACCTCAAAAATAGGGTTTCAAATATGGACACTTGGAGGAACAAAAAGAGAAGACCAAGAGCTTTAGATTCCACTTTTGAATTTCCTAAAATATGGAAGTGGAATAATCACCTAGCTTGGTGTATGAGTCTACCAGGCCCAAAACAAATATTTTGCAGTTTTGAGTACCCAGTTTCCCGAAACCTATTCTGGGAAATTTTCCCCGAAGTAAGACTAAGTCATCTAGATTGTTGTATGAGTACCTGTTGACCTCTACAATGGATTCTATAGTATTCCATAGCTCCATTCCATCCTTCTCCAGCCTCTAGGTGCACATCTCTAGTTTCATAAGTTTTGATTAAAGTTTACTTGCATTTCTAGGTCTTTTTTCATATCACAACATTTTTTCAATCATCTTGCATTTTCTAAGTTTACACTTATTGGTGAACCCATTTTTGGAATCAAGAAACACTAAGAGGGGGGATGAATCAGTGTTGTGCAATTTTTAACTTTATTAATCTGATCATTAAAGTATTGATAACATTCAACCAAAATAAAAATGCATGCACATAAGACAAGTAACCACAACACCATAACATAGGGATTTTTTATGTGGAAACCTTGTTAGGGGAAAAACCATAGTGGAGGTTAATCCAAAATATTGTTCTGAGTATACTCAAAAGAAAATATTACAAGATGAGAATGCACTTGCATTCAAGCACACTACCTAGAGATCACTGCTCGAAAATTGAAAGGCTTACTACCTTACAAAAGTTTGGAATACTTCCAAAGAGTTTGAACTAATAAAGTAGCATCTACCAATACCTGATTATAGTTCTAGTTAGGATCAAAAATTGAATTTAGGATCTTCTGACTGATTATGCTCTTTTGCTCTTTTTTGCTTCAATTTGCACCAAAAATCCTTAATGCACAAGTGAAACTATGCATAATCACTCTACAGACCTTTTGAAATTCACAACATACATCAATTCACTTCAAACACACACCAAATTGATATAATCGATCACTTATATATATCTGCCAACAAGAATTCAATCACTACATGTTGGCTTCAACAAAATAAGAAAATATTCACAAATAGTTGACTCAAATCATCCATAATATTCAATGTGTATCCACAAGAGTCAGCTGCAACATAGTGAGGACCCAAACCAAAATTTTAAAACACAAAAATATTTAAACAATATCTCCTCAAATATCCACGACACACCATATTCACAAAGTCAGCCTCCAAATACTAATGAACAAAAAAATAGTTCACCGAACCTTCTAACTTCCACCCAAATTGATATGAGGCACCAAGATCTACATATAACACATATTATCCATTGAAAAATACTCCTTGAGATTCACAACATAAAATAATAACAAAAATTCTACATATGAATCGAAGAACACAAAGTTATTTGATGTTTGTTTTAACCAAACAAATAACTATTGATCTTCAATCTATCTACTGGTATGAGAAAATTGCAATGCATGGATCAACTAGCTGACAAGGGTTGCCATCAATGACCACACTAGAAAACATGTGCAGTGTCTCTTGCCAACAATCTCCCCCTTTGGCATTGATGGCAACACTTAGTGAAAAATATCTAAGTGTCAGATCAATACCAACAAAAATACACTGCCATCCAAAACTCCAAAATGATCTTCATCCACAGCTCAAAACTACAACTCCCCATTAGATGACTATACATTTTTCATTGTTATATTCTCCCCCTTTGACATCAATGGAAAATATGGGCAAACCACTTACAAAACTCCTATAAACAAATAGAAACTTTAAACTTCATATGTACAAACTTTGTTTCAAACAACTTACACGAACTTGAAGATATCTGCAAAATTTATCTTTAACAAGTTCAAGCTTCTATCCCAACACTTCTTGAGACTTTTCAGAATAGTCATGTAACCACATAGTACGTAAGATTGCACTTCTACAGCTTCAAGGCTCACTATATCACTAACCGCCATAACATCTTGCACTTCTTTCAAAGCATTCAACATGGTTTCTATCTTTGGACCAATTAGCCTTCTAAGTTCACCAGCTCTTTCCACAACTCTATCATTATCACGCTTCAGACTCTCTATTTTGTTGAGGAAGGATATAGCTTGACCTTCTTGTTCCAACAAAAATAGTTAAAGGATCAAAAGCATCAGAAATAGTAGCTAACTCTTTCTCATGATCCTTAACCTTCTTCTCATTTTCCTCAATAAGTTTTGACAAAGACAAACATGGCTTATAAATCCTTCCACCTTCTAACAATGCACTTTGAACATTTTTAACATAGGTAGCTACCAGAGATTTTTCATTTACTATCAATCCTTTCAACCTACTGATCTTCCTAGCATCAAATTCCTTCTAAACTTTTACCAAAGTTGACTTCTCAAATGACTCAAAATGAGTACTTACCAAATTTATAAGTGTGTGTGGGAAATGTTAGTATCAAAACAATATGACAAAAACACACCAATGCAACATTAAACTAAAGAAAGCTAAATAAAATGAAATCAAAGAAATCAAACAGAGCTTCTTCAGAATCGTTCCATTGTCCTCTATCTCCAGTGATTTGCTTGAAGCTATTGCTCTTAGATTGTATAAGCAAAGCTTCTCAGAATGGCAACCTACAGAACGAGTATGCAAAAGAAGAATACTTCTCTATCCTATATGTTGGTGGAGTGAAATATTGATATATGGATATGCATAGGGGCTGTAGATTATGCACAGGGGCTGTGGATTATGAATGCTATTGAAACTATGATGTGAGGTTGATAAGCCATGATATGGAATGTTGATATGCTGGGCTATGCTATGCTAAAATATAGAATGCTATGGATGATAGAAGAATATGCTATTGTAGATTGGCTATAGCTTTCCTGTACAAAAGCTTCTCCCTTTTCAAAGACCTAACAATCCTTTTTATAGATTTTTACAGGAAAGAGCCTGGCTGGCAAAGATCAATGGCTATGAGATTGTCTGGTAAATTTGAATGGTGAGAGATGGAGAGGTTGAGAGGAAGATGGAAGATGTTGGGAGGTTGGAGAGAAGAATGGAGGTTTTTCTTCAACCCACGGGAACAACTTTGCTCAAAAACAGAGAAATTTGTTAATTTTCTGTTTTGAAGTTATTTCACAGTTGTTGTAGATAATCCAAATTAAATAAATAAATTTATTTAATTTTATGTGAGTTTGAGGATTTGAAACATTTTTGAAATATTTGATTTTAGGACTATAGAAGACTCAATTAAATGTTTGGAATATTAATTACTAATAGATTTTAGAAGAATTCAATTAAATATTTGGAATATTTAATTGTGAATGGAATTTAGAGGATTTTAGAAGAGAAGAATATTTAATCTTTATTTGAATAAAATATTCAAGCCAAGATTATATGATAATTAATATAAATAAATCATAAAGTTTATTTAATTAATTAAGAAATGGATAAGAAAAGAGATTAAATAAAATTATTTGGCATGAGTTTTCCACACCATTGAAGATAGATAATATGCTTTTGTTTAAATCATGTGATCCATCATGAAGAGGAAGAATTTAGAGGGAAGGAGAAACCAAAATGAAAATATGAATAATAGATAGAAAATTGAGAAGATTAATAAATATTTAATCTCATTTGAATAAACCTAGCAAAAGAGGTATAATTATAGATTATCTTTTTAGGTTTGCATTATTTTGGTTTTCATTAATCAATGTTTGTATTATTATTATTTAGTATTATTTCTGTTTTCAATTATACATTGACCTTCTTTTTTATTTTTTATCTCAATTTTTTTCTATCCTAACTATTATTATTCATTTTATTATTTATTTTCATTTTGGTTTTCTCTTTCCTTCCCTCCACCCCACCTTTTATTAGGTTGATCTGCACTCCTATTTTTCATTCTTCCTCTTCCTGATGATGGATCACTGAGTGTGATTCGAAACGTCGATGAAAAAAATATACACAGCTAAACCCAAAAGCATATTATCTATAAAATTATTTATTTAATCAAAATGAAAGAATGAACAATATAAATAAATTATTTAGATTTATTTATACGAAGATTGAATTTAGAGATTTAATTAAATAAAAAATATTTAATTAATTAGCAGACTATTGTGATGTGACCATTTTTAGGTGTATACATTTTTCCCCTCTTTGAAGTGATGTGTTTTACGCATTGCTTCAAAGAATTTTGAAATTTTCCCTAGATTCTGATTTTTGTGATTTTTTTTGAATTTTTAGATTTTTTTTAGAATTTTTTCACTTTTTATGATTTTGAAGATGTCGATTCATCGTTCAAAAATTATGATGTGAAGAAATTTACGTGGAAAGAAGATGGATGAAAAATTGATGACCTAAATTGCCCCTGCAATGATAGAATGTGATAAAATGCCCCAATTTTACCTTTAAATAGGTTAATAATGTCATTTTCCATGTCATTTTCCCATTTTAACCTAGTAAAAATTGTAATTTGTGAGCTTTCGAGTAAGAAAGATGGCACTTCCTACCCACCAACACCGTTTCGAGCGCATCCGACGACATCAATGGCCGGCGCACTATGGACCAGCGGTATGTACCCCGTTAAACTTTCAGTGTTTGAAAAATTTCTGTTTAGGGCACATTTTCCAACATTTTTGTACCTTCATGCACTCTTTTAGCGCCTTTTATACTTTTTGTAGTGCCCTTTATATTTTCCATAGCATCTTTCATTATTTAGTGCCCTTTAAGGTTTTTGTAGCACCCTTGAAGTTTTTTGTAGTGCCCTTGACTTCTCAGCACCCATTATGATTTTGGCAGAACCTGTTATGATTTTGGCAGTGCCCTTAACTAATTTTGCAACGTATGACTTTGTATTGATTGTTTACGTATTGCGGTGCCCTTATTTGAGGATGTTTTGTGTGATAAATTTGTTCCCAAGGTTGTTGTAAAATAAATAGTAGGTGATAAATTTGCTTTCAAGTTAATGAAAAACAAAATAGTTGTTTGATAAGTTTGCTTCTAAGGTTGTTAAAAACAAATAGGATTTTGATAAATTTGTTTTCATGATGATGAAAAACAAATAGTTTGTTGATAAGTTTCCTTCTAAGGTTGTTAAAAAAAACAAAATTTTGATAAATGTGCTTTTCATGATGATGAAAAATAAATAGGGTGTTGATAAGTTTGCTTCTAAAGTTGTTAAAAACAAATAGAATTTTGATAAATTTATTTTCCATGATGATGAAAAACAAATAGTTTATTGATAAGTTTGCTTCTAAGGTTGTTAAAAACAAACAGGATTTTGATAAATTTGTTTTCATGATGATGAAAAACAAATAGTTTGTTGATAAGTTTGCTTCTAAGGTTGTTAAAAACAAACATAATTTTGATAAATGTGCTTTTCATGATGATGAAAAACAAATAGGGTGTTGATAAGTTTGCTTCTAAAGTTGTTAAAAACAAACAAAATTTTGATAAGTGTGCTTTTCATGATGATGAAAAACAAATAGGGTGTTGATAAGATTGCTTCTAAAATTGTTAAAAACAAATAGAATTTTGATAAATTTGTTTTCCATGATTTGATTAATTTGTCTTGATGATTTGATATTGATGTTGCTTTGACTTGATGATTCTTCCTATTCAACAGGAGAGATTGAATGTCTTGCAGTTACAGGAGTGATTCCCAAAGACATGGAGGTTGATTCCGTAGCTTGTACAAGCAGATAGAGATGTGATCGAGGCATGCAGACTAACCTCATTACTTGACATGCTTGAAGTGTGTCTCAACAGAGCCTTATTGATAGCACTTGTGGAGAGGTGGCACAGTGACACGAACACTTTTCATTTGCCGACAGGGGAGATTACCATAACTCTGGAGGATGTGTATCGCATCCTGAAGATTCCAGTGATGGGTGAGATAGTGAGATTTGATGGTCGGGAGGCGGGAGGCATTGATGCCTTGAGGTGGATATTTAGAGATGATCATATTGTGGTATATTATATCCCATGGGCCGAGATGACGGATTCATATGCGCCCTTACCCTCTATACTTGCAGGCTTCATTGGAGGTGTTTTGTGCCCCAACAATAGGTCAAAGGGTTTTGTAGTTGCGTGGGGTCGTGTACTTGAGAGGATGGTGATGCAGGGTACACAATATGCTTGGGGATCGTGCATGCTTGCACATTTATATGATGAGCTACACCATGTTGTTTATGGTTGAGGCCAGAGTTTAGTTGTTGGTTGTTCACTTTTACAGATATGGGCATGGGAGCACTTTGTCGTTATGCGACCATTGACTCGAGGATGACAGCCTGTCGGTCGGCCATATAGATTTAGATATACCAATGTCATTGCTCAGTCGAGGCTGGGAAAAATGGATCATTGGCAGCGTCTTCTGGATGATCTCAATACAGTATGCTGGCAGCCCTATGTAGATTGTGAGGCATGGCCAGAGGATGCTAGGGAGATGCCCTATGTCTTTACCACCAGATATCTAATTGGTCATACTCCTGGGATTATTGAGAGGTTACTTCTTGGTCGGGTGTGGTGATAGTATGGTCAGGCTTAGGGTATGCCACAGGGTTCTTCTATTTATGCGCATTGGCAGCAGGAGCTTATAGTGTGGGGTCTGTGGATTTCATATGATGCAGCACTGGCAGAGTTCACCAGTTTAGGAGCACAGATGTGGGACTATAGAGCTGATATTCTTGATGGGGGGATGACTCCATAGTATGCTTAGTATGTGTTGGAACATCCTGCGTAATGATTATTTGATCCTGATGAGCCTGGCGCTCCAGTTGCGGAGCATAGACCACATATAGGTGGACATAGGTGATAGTGAGAGGTGGCTTCAAAGAGTGATGACTTTGAGGAGGAGGATGATGATGATTCAGATGGGGATGGAGATGGCAATGATGAGGAGAGTGGGGGTGATAGTAGTGGAGGTGGTGGCAGAGGTAGCGGTAGAGGTGGTGGAAAAGGTGGTGGCAGAGGTGGAACACGGATGAGACATTCAGCTCCATCGTCTTTAGTAGATCTAGTGGTGCCAAGTTAGATAGCTACCTTGCAGAGTAGAGTGCAGAGCTTACAAGGTCATTTAGCAAAGGTGCAAGCCTTGGTTACATAGCTACAGGAACAGTTGACTACAGTGACGGCTGAGAGAGATACAGCCAGACGATAGGGTGAGGAGGCCATGGCCCTAGCTGACACTCTATAGAGAGCAACATTAGGTGGCATGATGAGAGAGCTGACCAGAGCTATCTGGGAGGTAGAGTTCTATAGGATCAGATACCATGATGCAGTGCCACCTGAGAAAAGAGTGAGTTATACACAGTCTTGATCTACACATAGTCACTCTCGAGCTACCAGCAGGGGTGTATCATAGCCATTACCTCCAGGAGGGTCATCAGGGACAGGTGGAGCAAGTCCATCAGGTATAGGTGGAGTAGGTTTATTAGGTGTAGGTGGGATAGGTTCCATACCAGCACCATCAAAGGATAGCACTTTGTAGTCCTTTTCTTTTATATGATGTGTTATCAATTTTCTGTTGAGACATTTGTATACACACTGATATGATGCCATTTTGGATGATGTTATGTCATGCATAGCTGACATCTTTGTATATTTTGACATTCATTTTTGAGATAATATGATATGCAGTGATGATTTGCTCGTGTGATAAGTATGTGTACCTTTATTATGTGATGGGTATCTATTTTATCTATGCATGATGCTTATGATATGATTTATGATGTGACATATGATGAAATGATATGTTATGAAAAATGAATATGATGATGTTTTTTTTGTGACTGTCAAATATACTTAGTCCTTTATTGGAAAGATATGAAACTTTTATACTTTGCCAGCTTTTGGGAAAATCTATAAATGCAAAATGCAGATTCTAAAATGAATGTAATCTATACTAACCATGTAGGGTATCTGTACAATATTGCCATTCTGAGAGCTTATTTGTGCTTTTTGTGTCATCATAGAGCATTGAAATGTTGAAAGTTAATACAAGCATCAAAGGGTATGTTAGTGCCAGTGATGACCTGAGTATTGCTTTCATGAATTTTGATATAGCAAGATAATACAATCGTCTAGGTATAATTGAACCAAGATGACTTGAGTATCGCTTGCAGAAATAGACAAGAGTTAACCTGTTTCCCATGCAAATTATGAAATGTCATTAGTGATACGTAGTAGAGCATGTCTCGTGACCAATTTGCATAGTACTAATGATTCACTCACAAATAGCAAACAAAGAAAAATCATACTTCTTCCTTGCTTTCTAGTTCAATACACCATCGAATTGCTCCAGAGATATGATAGAAAATCAACCAACAATTCAAATTTTTTCCTAAAGTATTCCAAACATTATTCAGATTAAGATCATCCAATTTGGTTATCAACATTGATGTTTGTGTTTTGATAAACATTGTTTTGACCATGTTGTTTGATTTCATTGGCATTGAGTGATCGTTTTGATGTTGTGGTTGATTTGATGCGTCAATGTATGTTGCGTTTTGGAAAACCGTCATTTTTTTGTTTGTGATGTTCTAAAAGCTCGTTGCCCCTCTCTTGTTTAGTCTGTGTTTCTACCCCCAGTGTAAACATAACCTGAATAGTATGGATATGTACAAATTTCATCAAGCCATGATGAAACACAAGGATTCCCGTTGCATGATATGGATATGATAGATATGTACAGATGATAAATATAGGTAAATGATGCAATAAAGTGAATGCAAGACATAAGCTAATAGATAGAGGAGCCCATTTTGATCACAAATAGTGCCTATTTGCCAGGTTTTCACCACTTGCTTTTATTGCACTTTTTTTTTTACGATTTTTTCTGATTTTTATATTTTTTTAGGACTTTTTCAAATTTTTATGTATTTTTTAGGACTTTCCAATTTTTATGTATTTTTTCAGGACTTTTTATGAATTTTATGATTCAAACGTAGAACTTCTTCAAATGAATGTTGTTGATCGGTTCTTCAAATAGGTCCTCTTCTGACGTAGATAACTGATATGCTCCAAAACCGTATGCTGCAATGATGACAAATGGACCAAGCCAATTTGGTTCAAATTTTCCTTTCTTTTCTCTGTCTTGCTGATTGTGTGGATTTTCTTTCAATATTAAGTCACCTACTTGAAATTTCTGTGGTTTAACTCTGTGATTGTAGCTATGGGACATAACTTGTTGATAACCCTTCAAAAGATCAACTACATGTTGATGTCTTTCATCTAATAGTTCTAGCTCTTGCAGACGAGATACTTGGTAGTCTTCATCATTTATCAATCCTTTGAGTGAGACCCTAAGTGAAGGTATTTCAACCTCTAATGGTAAGATCGCTTCTACTCCATATACCAAGTCATATGGGGTAGCTCCTGTTGGTGTATGAATGCTGGTTCTGTATGCCCACAAAGCTAGATTTAACTGGACATTCCAATCATGACTGACATCATTTACTGTCTTCTTCAAGATCTTCAAGATTGTTTTGTTTGAAGCTTCTGCTTGACCATTTCCTTATGGATAGTAAGGTGTAGAGAACTTGTGTTGGATGTGAAATATTTCACAAAGTTCGTCAACATCCTGATTCTTGAAAGGCCTCCCATTATCAGTGATGATAGAATTAGGAATTCCATATCGACAGATGATGTAATTCAGGATAAATGAAGATATTTTTTTACCATTCATGGTCATCAAAGGAACAACTTCGATCCATTTTGTAAAATATTTTGTAGCCGTGATGATGAATTTATGCCCATTTGATGATGAAGGATGAATCTTTCCAACAAGATCTAATGCCCACTGAGAAAAAGGCCATGTCGGAGTGAAAGGCTGGAGTTCCTGTGCAGGTGCATGAATAAGATTCCCATGGATCTGGCATTTAGAACACTTCTTGACAAAAGTAAAAGATTCTCTCTCCATGGTAGGCCAATAATAGCCCATTCTAACAAGTTTCTTGGCTAAGGTTAAACCACTTGAATGAGTTCCACAAATACCACCATGAACCTCTTGTAAGGCTTGTTCAGATTCATCACATTCAAGACATCAAAGGAGCGTACCATGAAGACCATGTTGATAAAGGATATCAACGATCAAGGTATAGCAGGATGATTGGTGTATGAAATTCCTTTTTTGGTTTCGGGATAAGTCCGCAGGTAAGATATTATTTTTTAGGTAGGTATAAGTCTTGCCATATAAAGGTGAATCAGAACCGGTTAAATGGCATATGACTTGGGTCTCAAGATTATCATAGGCGGGAGAAAATAATTGTTCCACCAAGAATTCGTACCATTTTTGATTTTCTGATAATTGTAACAAGGAAGTAATTGTAGCCATTGCATTTGCAGCTTTATTATCAATCCTTGGGATTTGTGAAAACTTGATTGCCACAAAATACTTTTTAAAATCATCCACCATGTTCTTGTAAGGTAGCAACTTATCATCTTTAGTCTAATAATCATCATTTATTTGATTAAGGACAAGTTGTGAATCACCATAGACTTGTAACTCTGTAATTCGCCATTCCAATGCTATCTTCATTCCTATGAGCAATGCTTCATATTCAACTATGTTATTTGTGTAGGGAAACATCAACCGATATGATTTTGGAATGGTATGTCTTTTAGGTGTGACAAAAAGAATCCCTGCCCCCAAGCCATATTGTGTGTAAGATCCATCAAAGTACAATGTCCATGATTTCTTAATTGTTGATGTGAATACGTCTACATCAGGAAATTCAATGTGCATTGGTTTTCCTTCTTGTAAATGTGCTTCAACCAACTGATCTACTATGACTTGTCCTTTTATAGAGATTCGATCTACATAGTGAATGTCAAACTTGCTTAAGATCATTACCCATTTTGCAAGTCTTCCTGTTAAGGTAGCTTTACTTAAGAGGTATTTTAGTGGATCGATTTTGGTTATCAACTTAACTGTATGAGCCAACATATAGTGGCACAACTTTTGGGAAGCAAACACTACTGCTAGGCAAGCTTTTTCAATAAAAGTGTAGTTTACTTCATGACTTTTTAAAGTTCTACTGATATAGTATATGGCATTTTCTTTGCCTATAGAATCCTCTTGTGCTAGTAATGCTCCCAAAGATACTTTTGTTGCTGATATATAAAGTATGAGCGATTTTCCTGGAATTGGTGGAATTAAGACTGGTGGACTCATAAGATATTGCTTGATCTGATTAAATGCTGCTTCACACTTTTCCTCCCATTTGAATGGGACATTTTTATGCAAGAGATGTGTAAATGGTAAGCTTTTGTCTGCCAGTTGAGCGATAAACCTCCTGATCGATTGTAGTCATCCTTGTAGTGATCAAAGCTGACTGGTATTTCATGGTTGTGGCACGTCCATTATAGCTTGTACCTTTTCTGGATCAACTTCTATGCCCTTTTCTAAAACAATGTATCCCAAGAGTTTTCCAAATTTAACGCCGAAGACACATTTCTTTGGATTGAGTCAAACATTGAACTTCTCCATTCTGATAAAGATCTTTGACAAGATTTCTAGATGTCCGCCTCTTGTGTTGGATTTGGCAAGGAGATCATTGATGTAATCTTCCATGAATGTATGCATCATATCATGAAAAATTATTGTCATTTCCCGTTGGTATGTAGCTCCTGCATTCTTTAACCCAAATGGCATTACATTCCAACAATAGGTACCCCAAGGGCATGTGAACGTTGTTTTATATTGATCCTCTGGTGCAATCTTTATCTGGTTGTATCCTGAAAATCCATCCATTAATGAATACATTGCATGGCCAGCAGTTAAATCAACAATCATATCTATGTTTGGCAAAGGAAAGTCATCTTTGGGACATGCTTTGTTCAAATATTTGAAATCTATACAAAGTCTAATCCTTTCATCCGGCTTTGAAATAGGTACGATATTGGAGATACATTCTGCATAGTCAATAGATCGAATGAATCCAACATCTAAAAGCTTCTTTAACTCTTCTTTAACCAATAATGCAACATGTGGATGTATTTTTCTAAGTTTTTGCTTCATAGGTTTTGCCCCTATGTTTATAGATAGATGATGCATTATTATATTAGGATCTAACCCTGGCATATCGGCATATGACCAAGTCAAATTGATTTGATTCTCCTTCAAGAACTCTGTGAATTTCAGTACTTCTTCCACTGTTAATGATGCGGCAAGTTGCAAGATTTTTGGCTACTTTGTTGTACTTATGTTGATTGATTCTATTGGCTCAATCAAAATAGAAGATATTTCTTAATAATTTTTGGGAAGAGTGTCAAGTTTCTCATCCTTCAGTGCCTCAAAAAGGTTTTCACTGTCAGATTCACTCTTTATTTTTCTCTTATTGTGATCTACCACTGTCATTTTTTAGTTTTCACTGATAGATCCATCTTTTATTTCATTTATCTTACAACTAAGAGACTTGACACCCTCCCTATTAAAATCTTGAGTATGAGATTCTTTTATGGAACACTTTATTTTCTTGATTAGATGAACAAAGAAAATTTACAATATCCTCATCATCATGGAATGTAGGGATATGGATAGGTGCATCGTTGTCCCAATCAACAATTTCTGGATAGACTAATGGTATGGGATCATTAGGTTGGGTAAGGTATTGAGCTGTCAAAGTCATGATATGGTTATCATTTTCATGATAGAAAAGGTCTATGATGGTATTCTTCTGTCGATTATGAATCTCGTTAAAATTTGAATCGTCCTCACTTGAGTGATCATCATATCATGGTTCAAATTCAAGTGATTGTGTTCCTGAGCTTTCTCCTTGTATGAGAACAGGTGCATATTTGTGTATGGTATCAACTTGTTTTTCTCTCCAAAACTCATCGTTATAGATGGTCTCCCATTCATATTCTTTAGAATCAATGTCTAAATTGTTCTGCAATTCAAAAATTGATTCATAAAATTTTTGTAGAGTGACATCTTCATGGGATTTATCTGAAATCTATTCTCCTTCATGAGTTTGTTGTGCTTGTTGTGAAGTTGACTCTTCTGTATCTTTACCATATCGAAGTCCTGTTTTATCTTTGGGATGTATTGAAATAGGTTGAATTGGCTCAATGATTCCTTCTTTTCTTTTTCCTATAGGACCATTTCCTTCATAGCCCATTCTTTGCATGATGGTATAACCTTTACCATATTGTTCAGTAGGTAGCTTGATGTACAAGACAAATTCATCTTCATCTTTGTATAGCCAACTTAGGATGTACCTATCTTTGGCTTCTTCCTCGGTAGTGTTAGCTTTAATGAATTTTCCATCAAACTTTGTGATTGGCACAAAAGCTTGGGATGTAGAGGTTGTTGCGATCTTTTGATTTGATAGGGTTGGTTGACCATGTGACCTTGAAGAAGGAGGTAAGGTAGAAAGGCATAGCAAATATTTTCCTACTCCTTTGTATTTTAAATGTAGCTTGGTGTCAAGATTCTTTTTCAATTCTTGCAATTGGCCTTGCAGATTGGAAGTAGTAAGAGCCTCCCTATTGTGTGACACAAAGGTGTCTTGAGTTGCTCGGAGATTTGAACAAGTTTGGGTGCTATTATAGTCAGCTTGTATAGTTATTTCCTGTCCATCATACAGAAACTTGAGGCATTGATGGTACGTTGATGGTACCACCTGCATATCATGAATCCATGGACAACCCAAAAGTATGTTATAAGAAAGATCACGATCTAGAACCTAACAAAAGGTATTTTTCACAACAGGTCCCACTCTAATAGGTAGCATTATTAGTCCTTTAGAAGCTCTTTCTTCATCATCATATGCCTTGATATTTATTTTCCTTCATGGATCAATGGAATTTTCTGATATTCCTAAGGTATGTATTAGCTTTAAGGTACAAATTTTTAAACCGGTTCCTCCATCTATCAAGACATGTCTGATTTGGTGTTTATGGATCATGACTTCAAGATAAAGCGATGAATTATTCAGATGTATCATGGAGGCATCATATTTTTTAGAGAATGAAAGACAAGTGGGGGAAGACAAATGTCCCACCATGGCTTGAAATTTGTCTACATCTAGATCAGTGTTGATGGTTGTGTTTACAAGAGCTTCTTCTAAAATATTCTTGTGTATGGGGGATATTTTGAGAAGTTCAAGGATGGACATTTGAGATGATGTTTTTCTCAGTTGATCAACTAGATTATAATGACTTGGAGGAGGAATAGCTGCCTTAGATGAACTTCCTTTTAAGAAAACTTTTTCTTGTCCTCTCGTAGTCACATTAACCTATTGATATTCTTGTTTTTCCTTGATTTTGATAACATTGACCCGTTGATCATCTGCATATATGTGGCAGATTATGTTGTCTTCAACATTATTTATGCTTTTCAGTTTGGTATCTAATGTTTCCCCCTTTTGATAGTTTGGTAAAGGATCTTTGAATGCTTGATGATCATCGTTGGTATGATGTCCTTCAATTGTGATAGTGCCATTGTCAATTAAATATTGTCCTAGATTTCGCAAGGCTTGATAGTTATTTGTTCTATGACCTTTACATTGATGATAATTGCAATAATATGAGTCATTCCATGATGGTGGTTTGGCTCGTGGCTCATAATCTCTTTGTGGTGGTAAGGTGATAACCTTATTATCGAGAAGCTCCTTGAGAGTAGACTCAAGAGATTGACCCAAAGTGTTAAAATTCTATTGATTTGAAAAGAATGGGGGTCTGGATGGATTTGATGTTTGGGTATTGCCAAGATTGTTATTGAAATTACCACGATTATCCTTGGTGTTTTGATTGGTCATGCTTTCTTGATTGAAGTTTTATCCTTGTTGGTTGGTATTTCCTTTTTGGTTGTTTCATGGAGCACTTGATAGGTTGAAGATAGATGGTATTTTTCATAGATTATTTGCATCCACTATACCATCATTGACAACATTTTTATTTATGTTCCAAAACCTTGTTTTATCATTGTTGTTATGGTTGGATGAACTTGGATTATCAAGTTTTATTACTCCTCTTTTGACCAAGGCCCCTTCAATGGTGATTGTGTTTTCAATCAATTTTTCAAAGTTAGGACAATGAAGACTAATCCTGTAGCTTAATTCTTGATCTAGGCTATTGATGAAGATATCCATCTTTTCCTTTTCAGGAATAGGATGGGAATATTGTGAAAACACCCTTCTCCACCTTTGCAAAAATGTAGTGAAAGATTCCCCTACTTTTTGTTTCACTTTACAAAGGTCAAGCATGGTTATCTAGTGTTGGATGTTGTAGGAGTATTGTGATATAAAGTTATTTATTAACTCGTCAAAGGTTTTGATGGGGGGAGTGATCTTTGAAAGCCACTCCATGAATTTTCCACCCAGACTTCGTGGAAACAATCGCATTAAGTATCTTCATAAGCAAATTCAAGACTCATATTTCAAAAATCTCTCACATGTTCAATGGGGTCAGTTTTCCCATTGTACCTATCAAATTTAGGGATTTCACAATGTTTTGGAAAAGCAATCATTTGAAGACTCCTATCAAATGGATAAGGACATATGTCATCCAAAAAATACTTCTTTGTTGCACCCCCTTGCATTTCCTTTATTTTCCCTTGTAATTCTTTTATTTGTTGAGTAAGGGCACTAAAATCATTAGGAGTTTCAGGATTCTCTTTAATCCCTTCTATATCAAAATTGGCAGGTAACTTCACTCCTTGATTAGCTAATGAAAGGAAATATCTTTCTTTGTTTCATTCTAAAATCCTTTCCATAAAAGTATGGAATTGGGGATCCTGCTCTGCTTCTTGAAGCTTTTCTTTTGTTATCTCTTCAGTATGAAATAGATTCTCTTCTTTCTCACTATTATCACCCATTTTGCTTGTGGTACTTTCACTTTCATCTTTTTCTATGTGCTTTCGAGATCTCATGAAAATAGGCATAAGCTTTTCCCCAAATTCTACTAAATTTTGATCAAAAGAATGAAATAGTGTAATTTTTGATGGATATGAAAGTCAGGATAGAATGAAGATTCTATGACTTTAAAAGATTTATAGTCTTTAGCTCATTTTTTCCCTGATTGAAAGGATGAAAATTCTATTTGTGGGAAATTAAACAAAAGATCAAGAAAGAAAAAAATGATTTTGCACTTTATGAATTTTGATTGTAGCTTCGTAAAAAGATGGATTTGTGATAAATACCTAATGTGATTGAGTTCTAGAAATTGATTCAGACGAGTAGAATATGCAATTTCAGGTTGGGGAATATAAGAAGAATGAATACACTGACTGTGGTTGTGCCTTTGAGAAAGGGCTCTTCTTTGAAAGAAATCTCATGAGTATAATGGTTCTATAGCATAATCATCAGTGAAACCTCTAACAAAGTCATGATATCGATGGAGAAAGGTTCTATGTTTAAGTAAAACCTTTCGACTTTGGTACAAGAATCATCTTTTCTTCAATAGTTTCTTGTAGCTAAGTGGTTTCTTTGGTTTTTTGATTCATTTGAGAATGGATTTCTTAACAAAGGTTGTGGATTTCCAATATCTTAACATGAGAGTAATCAATGTAATTGTGAGTTTTGGATGATCTTTACTGAATTAATGTTTCAAAGACACATCAAGTAAGTTTTAGAATAGTTGTTTCAAAAACCAATGATAAAATAAATTAAACAGACTCACTCTTATGGTCAAAAGGTCACCATAATTTCATAGCCCACCTCTTAAAACTACATCAGCTCACACAGCCTTGTCACCCCCTAAAGGGTGCCCATGTTTTTTCCTTTTCCAAGTCTTAACCAAAGAGAATAGTTGATGGTCATGGTCTATGGTAGTTATATGGTGAGTATCTTGGGGGAAGATTCTTCCCTCCCTTTGCACTATGAGAATTAAGGTGTTCGGAAACTGACAAGTTAGCCACTAGTTCTAAAGTTCATAGTATGGGTTTCTGTTTGGTGCAACAAATGATATAATCCCTCGAGAGACCTCCCAACCTTTAGAACAAAGGCTTTGGGGATGGTTATCAATGCACACTACCATTCAATAGGATTTTCATCAATCCTCCACATTTGATTAAAGTGGGTTGGAAAACTTGGCTTTAGTTGTTCTCACTTAGGTCATTCATGTAGGGTGAGTACTTTTTCCCATTACGGCATGCCTTCTAAAAGGTTTTAATAAAGCTTAAAATTGCATGAAATAGAATAGATGAGTCTAGCATTTTGATCACCCAATTGAGGGGAGAGCATAGGCCTATCACCATTTAATCATAGCAAGCATGAGTTCAATTTTAAGCCAAAATAAACAATTTTCTATGCTAGGTGAAGATATTGCTTCATAAAGACATAGAGTTCTTTTTAGTCCAAAATAGAAAATCAGGTGACTATCCTAGGATTGCTTCGTTTTTTGAATTAAGTGACTATCCTAGGATTGGTTTTTTTTTTTTAAAGCTCTTACTGGCTGCGGTCGCGTCAAATCTAGTCAAATTTTACTTAAGTCATAGATTACAGTTGCAGACTTACAAATTCTATGCTAAGATAAAAAAATGCACTAAAACAGACATCAAGAGTGCTAAAACAAAAATGCTCTAAGGAAACTGCAAAGAGTGCTACAGAATCATTAAAAAGCGCTACAAAATCATTAAAGAGCGATGCAGAATTTTCAAAGAGCGCTGTGGAATTTTCAAAGAGTGCTGTAGAATCCTCCATGGGTGTTGAAGAACCTGCAATGAGCACTAAAACATAGTTAAAGAGCACTAAACTAAGTATGATATGTGATGTAGTGTGTTTGATGCACTAATACGCTCTTCCAGCTGTAACCTGTAAGAAAAATCTGCAAAAAGATGTTAAAATTGGGGCAGTAGCCCCACAGTGGGCACTAAAAAATGTGTGTGGGAAATGTTAGTATCAAAACGATATGACAAAAACACACCAATGCAACATTAAACTAAAGAAAGCTAAATAAAATGAAATCAAAGAAATCAAACAGAGCTTCTTCAAAATCGTTCCATTGTCCTCTATCTCTAGTGATTTGCTTGAAGCTATTGCTCTCAGATTGTATAAGCAAGGCTTCTCAGAATGGCAACCTGCAGAACGAGTATGCAAAGGAAGAATACTTCTCTATCCTATATGCTGGTGGAGTGAAATGTTGATATACGAATATGCATAGGGGCTGTAGATTATGCACAGGGGCTGTGGATTATGAATGCTATTGAAACTATGATGTGAGGTTGATAGGCCATGATATGGAATGCTGATATGCTGGGCTATGCTATGCTAAAATTTGGAATGCTATGGATGCTAGAATACTATGCTATTGTAGATTGGCTATAGTTTTTCTGTACAAAAGCTTCTCCCTTTTCAAAGACCTGACAGTCCTTTTTATAGATTTTTACAGGCAAGAGCCTGGCTGGCAAAGATCAATGGCTATGAGATTGTCTGATAAATTTGAATGGTGAGGGATGGAGAGGTTGAGAGGAAGATGGAAGATGTTGGGAGGTTGGAGAGAAGAATGGAGGTTTGTCTTCAACCCATGGGAACAACTTTGCTCAGAAACAGAGAAATTTGTTAATTTTACTGTTTTGAAGTTATTTCACGGTTGTTGTAGATAATCCAAATTAAATAAATAAATTTATTTAATTTTATGTGAGTTTGAGGATTTAAATTTTTTTTGAAATATTTGATTTTAGGACTATAGAAGACTCAATTAAATGTTTGGAATATTTAATTACGAATAGACTTTAGAAGAATTAATTAAATATTTGGAATATTTAATTGTGAATGGAATTTAGAGGATTTTTAGAAGAGAAGAATATTTAATCTTTATTTGAATAAAATATTCAAGCCAAGATTATATGATAATTAATATAAATAAATCATAATGTTTATTTAATTAATTAAGAAATGGATAAGAAAAGTGATTAAATAAACTTATTTATTTAATTGAAATGAAAGAATGAACAATATAAATAAATTATTTAGATTTATTTATATGCAGATTGAATTTAAGATTTAATCAAATAAAAAAATATTTAATTAATTACAGACTATTATGATGTGACCATTTTTAGGTGTATACAATAAGTGTATAAGAGTGAATTTGCACCCTAGGCACAATTTCCCCTTTTTTCCCTTGTGCACTTTAGAAAACCTAACTTGGAGGCTTAAATTCACTTAAGCTGATTAATGGAAGTCCACTTAATGCCTGTTTTGTGTGTTGGTGGAGTTGTTATGTCAGGGATGTACATGCAGGGCACAAATGTCCATGTGGCGCACTTACATCCCTAGTAGATTCCTATGACTGAGCTAGTAGAGGCATTACTCTTCCCATTGACAGCGAAGTTGTAATGCCTCCTTTGGCCACTCGACCTAAATACGGTCATTTTCTTTCTCATTCCTTTATAATCATTCCCTAAACTTTCATTTGGAGGTTGGAAGAAAGATTGAAGGAACTCTACACCAGATTAAGCTCTCACAAGCTTATTTTGCACTCACTTGCAAGCGTTCCAAGCATTCCATAACAACAACATCACAATCCATCACTTTGGTAGAGAATGTTTGGGACCATGCCATTGCAACATAGGCTTGAGTTCCTCTCATTTCTACCCCAAGCAACCTTGAGTTCTCTTGGTGAAGGTGGTAAGCTTCCCTCTCCTCTCCTCTATCACGTTGGTTGAGTAGCATAGTATTGTTTGTAGTGCTTGTGTTTTTTCTTACTTCTTTATCTCTTTTCCTTTAGTTGTTTGTGGAGGTGAAAACATCTAAATGGGGGTCTGATTGAGGTAGGACCCTATATAGCCACCCCCCTACATTCTCTCTCTTTTTATGTGTATGTGTTTGAGCTCTGGGAGGATCAACTGGCGAACGACTTCATTGGTGACATTCTCCTCATCTTTATCACTCTTGCTTATTTACTTTATAATATCAAAGATTACTTAATCTATTTAGTTACATCATTTTGGCCTTTTAGTTAAATAGCTAGGTTGTTAGTCATTTTGGTGTGTTTAACCTTGTCTTGGCTGTTGTCTATCTGTAAAGACTACAACGTGCTTTCGAGATGTCAGTGTGTCGCACTGTTGTCCATAGTCTGCATTAATGTACTGGGGAAAAAATATCTCTAAGGCATAGAGTTGGACCTAAGAACTGACTCACCTAACCCTATTTCAAAACTTAGGATAACATAGTGATCGTAGGACCTAAAAACTCTCATCATTCTCATCCTCATACCCTAAAAAATAAACCTAGCCGAGGTAAGTTAGGGCAGCCTCTCACACTTGGAAAGCACTTGAAATTTAATTTTATGATGCTTGTTTTCTCTTTTGGAAATGATGATGCTAGTTCCTCAAGGATTTCTTGACAACAGGATTTAGAGGAGCAATGATGTTTCATGATTTGTCTTTCCTGTCTTTACTGTTTGTGGTTGATTATGACAAAAAGACTGGGGCAATCACTCTCTTAGTGTGAGTCATGATCATCCTTGTTTGTAGCTACTTGTCTCACGTGATGGTACAACCTTGCACACCTTGGTCTACATCATATCATGGTGTTTGTTGGCCATTACAATAATCTTCCCAATGATGATAAATATAAAAATGTAAGCATGAAAGTTTTTTCCCTTATCATTTCTCGTCTAACTTTCCATCTTCATCCTCCTTTCTCTTCCACACTAATATCCATCCCCTTCGAAGCTAACATTTCTTCTATCCTTCATCCTCTAGTCTTATCATCCATTTCAAGAGTACATTCGTGTTCTTTGAACTCACCTGTCCTCTCGAGGGGGCATACACAACCCTCCTCGCCATTCTTCCTTCACTGGGGCATATTTCAGAATTAAATTTATTTGGCACAATGCAATGAACTGCCTTATGTCAAGGAGCGGAAAAATGTAGACAATGAAAAATGTCCTAAGCCTACAAGTGTCATTTTTCTTCATCCTCGTCCTTCGATAATTGAATAATTTTAGTCATTCAATTATGTTTGATCATATTCCTCTATTAATTAAATAATTTTTAATAATTATTGAATTAATTCACTTTCTAATCTTTATTCTATCTCGATCGATTAAATAAACTAATTGCATCACTAATTTCTCCCTCTTTTTCAATAGTTAAATAAATTATTATTTAGTTAATTATTTTGTCACCTTTCATCTATAGTTAAATAATTACCATTAATTATTTATCTATTCATGGTCCTTTAATTCTACTATAGTTAAATAATTATTAAAATTATATAACTATCCCATGCCACCTCCCCTATTAAATAATTAATCTAAATTAATTATTTAAGGTCTAATTTTCATCTCTCCCTTTTAATTAAATTGATAAATTTAATTAAATGCTCCTCTTTTCATTTTCTCCAAATAAATAATTTGAATAAATTATTTATTTTCCACTTGTCCATTTCCTCCACTCTCTCCATTTTTGGATAAATAATTTAAAATAAGTTATTTATGCACCACCTGGTCAAAGATGTTTTGTCATAATCCCCTATCATAACATTCATTTTTGTCATAGCCTACATGTCTTGCATATTTGTCATAGTTGTTAGGTGTCATAGCCACCGACATCATAGCTTTTCCATGCATGGCATATTTTTGGTGCATCAATGTTGGACCATTGATCTTGGCATCTTTTCTAAGACTTAATCTCAACCATCTATTTTGTAATATCCCTCTCACAATTTCTCATCCATTGATCTTGGAATCTTTCTAGAAGATTAATCTCAGCCATCCATTCAAAAGGTTGTCTATAAAAGCAACCTTCCTTCTCCATTTTCACCTTTACAGCTATTCTTCTCCAACTTTCTACTTACAATTTGTAGGTATTTGCACAAGTTGGACTACAAATTTGAGGGCATATTTGAAAAAGGAGAAATAGGAGAGCAAGAGAAGTGATTCAAGTTCAAGCATGGGGAGTATTTTGATTTGATGTTTTATTTTCCTTATGCTTTCAATGTTTTCTCTTGTTTGGATGAGGTTAATAGTTTAGAAATGTTGGTTGTCACTTTGTCTATGCTATTTGATTTCTAACCCCATCTTACATTGGTGAACCCGATGTCAATCTTACAATTTTGTAGAGAAATTGGTTTGTTTTCGCTATTTTGTAGGTTACAGCCAAGAATTCATATGAAATCCTGTCATATTATTTTGAGCATAGAAAAATGGGAACATGGAATCTCTAAAAATGATTATATGGGTTTTGTAGGCTTTGTTCTTAGCTTTTCGGAACTTCAAACGGTTTAAAATCTTGTTAATATTTGAGAAAGTTATGGCCATTTTAGTATTTGTTGCTTTTAATCTAGCTTTTAAAACCCACGTTTTCTTTAGCCTATAACAATTTTTGTGTGCAAAATTTTGAAAAATACTTTCTGGTTTTTGAAGGTTTTATTTTCAGTTTTCCATTGATTCAAACGATTTAAAATTTTGTTAAGTTTTGAGAAAATTATCCTGTTTTAATTTGCTGTTGTCATTAAACTTTTCTTTTGAGTTACTAATCTCTTGTTTTCAGCATGTGGCACAGCTTGGAGGGAGTCTAAAAAATGTTTCTATAGAAACCAAAAATCAATCTTTTTCATTTCTTTAGGCATAATCAATTTTGTTTTCTTTCAACAACAACAACAAATTTCATTTACACTCATGAGGATAAAATGAACCACAATTTGAATGTCACTCATTTGGTCTTAAAATGAACAACAAATTGCATATTTCATTCATGAGGCTTAAAGCGAACAACAAATCTGCATGAATCACTCATTGGGCCTAAAATTTACAATTACAACTTGCATTTTCATGTCATTGGGCTAAAATAAACACAAGCATGCATTGAAACTCATATGGTTAAAATGAACTTGCATTCTCATGGCATGAGTTTAAAATGAACTTTGCTTTTTATATTTCAAGTTAAAATTTTAAAAAGAACAAAGTGTCTTGTGTGTCCTCCTCACATTATCATTTGGTAATTAAAATTTACAAGTGTCTTCAAATTTTGTCACCTTGATGCAATAATCGAAGTATCCTCTCTCTTGCACATTCATGCAATCCTGGGTGTAAGAGAAACGGTTATTGCCTCTAGAACTTGGGCCTGCCTTGGTGGTAAAAAATATTCACCCTAAGGTGACTCAGACTGACAACGGAGATTTTTGGCCAAGCTACCCCTAACCAGTATATAAATGTGAATCCTAAGGGAAATCCTAGGATTATGAGTGTGGATGTGTCATACGGACCAAGTAACACTCCCCAAAACCCTATTGAGATTAACCTCTTCAGGCTAGAGTGTCTCCTAAATGGAGCTTAATCTTGCGCTCCATTTATGGCCACTCGAACGGGGGTCCTGAATTAAACACCTTTGTGTAGTAGCCAAAAACCTTCTATTTGCTAGCACAACACCAGTTGGTGTGAAGGAATCCACATCTTCGCAGTCTGTAGTAGAGGTGATCAATCTGCCATTGGAGTTTCATGGGGGTTGGAAGCTTGGTTGGCTTGAGAAGAGAGTGCACTGTAAGAGGGAGCCCGTGCAGCCAAGCTTTTGGATTCACATGCTACTGATATGAGATTGGGGAAATCCACGTGGAATCTAGCGAATATTGTCCTGGCCTAACCATAGGATTATGCTTGTCTTATTTGTGTTTGTCCACATTCAAACATCATGCTTATCAAGTGTTTTTCGTATTTTCAAACAATATACACAACATTCACAAATTTGGACACAAACAATCAACCTCAGACAACTCAAAATTTTCAACGAAACATCAAAAAATAGTCTCAACCTGTTGTCAAACATTTTTTTCTAGGAGATCCCTGTTAGAAATCAACTTTGAAATTGCTCAAAATCCTCATTATTCAACCATTAGTTTGTATTCTTGACCATAGGCTTAATCTTTCAAATTTTAGTTGCATACATTAGGCTTCATAATCATAATTTTTGGCATTAGCTTGACCCTAGGTTTTCATCTTTGCATACTTTGGATTAGGTTAATCTTATCACAATTTTCAAAATCATTGCTTTCGAAACTAGGTTATCTTGGACTTAGTCACCATTCCTATTTTCAATCATTGTCCCTTTTGTGAGAATTTCCAACTCAAAAGTCTAGTTAGGAAAACTCACTAGTCATCTTGACCTTGTCACTTTGTCATTTTCAACAAGTCCTTTGGTAACCAAAATAAAAAAACAAAGATTAAGCTTAGAGTGCTTAGGTACCCCTTTCTCCAAATTACATTCATTTTAGTTCATACCTTGTATACTTTATTCCTAAAAATCCAAAAATACTGTGCATCCTAGTCGTCATTTTGAACCTAAAACTTACATTAGTTACCTCTTTATTCAATTTCATCACCTTAGTCCTCATTTTGCACCTTGACCTTGCAATTTTCATAGTCCACATTGTCATTTTCCTAATCAACATTGTCATCCAAGTCAACATCGTCATCCTAGTCACCTTGGATTTTGGCATACTTGCATTATCATCTCTTTGCATTGTCATCCATTATCACACAAAAAGAAAAAAACATAGACTAGTGTCATACTTACATTTTCATCATCTTCATTTGAGCAATTTCCTTGATGGTGGAAACAAGTCTTCAAAGAAAGAAAAGATAAATGGTAGACTTTGGACAAGACTTTGACAACAACACCAACACCAACACCAATCCTAATGACTGAATTTATGACAATCCATTTGGAAATTTGAACAATCCCACATGGGCAAGGACAAAATATGAATATCTCACATGGACAAGGACAAAATATCCACATACCATATGGACACTTCCAAGGAACAAACACCAACATGCTACATGGAAAATTCTTTCAAAAAGGACAAGGAACTCAAATGACACAACAAATGTGTAACTTTGGAAATCAAATGAGTCAGGGATTTCAGATACCTCAAATACAAACAAACATGGCTAGGTCACATATTCCCACATACTCATCCCAGATTCATACTCAACAACAAATTCCCACTCACAACTGGCAATATCAGCAAACACCTAATCAGAACATACCATACTTTTAGGCAACCAATGATCCCATTGTACACGCCTTGCTAGCAAGAGTGGAGACCTTAAAAAATAGATGGAAAATATAAAAACCTCTGACAAGAAGACAAAAATTCCATACGACTTATGTCCATATCCTTTTGATACAACTTTGTACATGCCACCATTTCCACATGGTTATGTGGTTCCAAACTTCAACAAATATAAGGGTAAAACAAATCCACTTGACCACATCAGAGAGTTGGTAACAAGTTGTGTGGATATTGCTCATGAGCACACATATCTAATGTGATTGTTTCCTAAAAGCCTCATAGGACCAGCCTTAGAATGGTTCTATACACTATAACCTAGAATACAGTCATGGAAAGAAATTTCTAAAAAATTCATGAAAAATTACACATACAACATTGACACAGACACCTCCATTACCAACTTATGCCAGCTCACCCAAGAAGATTCAGGTGAAACCTTTTTACCATTCTTTCAAAAATGGAGGGGCCTAGCGAGTCGCTATCATATAGACATACTTGAAAAGGAAAAAGTTGACATGTTTGTACAAACGTTATTAGGCCCACTGAAAAATGGCTTGCATGTTCATTGTTGCACAACTTTTGCAGACCTAGTTGAATGAGGTGTCCAAGATGAAGAAGCCCTCATTGCTAAAGGAACACTAATATATGGTCCTAAAAACACAAATGCAAACCCTCCCCTTGCTGACAAAAAAAAATATTGGGTTAAGAACAAACATGTCACCAACGATGGTGTAGTTGATGCTAAGGTTGTCAACGCTATGGGTCCTATGATTACTCTAAAAAGGACACAACCAAAAAACACACAGATGATGATACAAACCTATGCTGCTAATGCTATCCATACAAATCAAAATAATCAAGGCAATCAAAACAATCAAATTCAAAGACAACCTAGACAACCCAAACAATTCCCTAGAGGACGTACATACACTCCCTTGGGTGAGCATATTGAAGAAGTTCTCAAGAAATATCTTCAGAATGGTGTCATCACACTTGAGGACCCCAAACCATACGACCCTGGGTAGTTTAAACCATCTTGGTGGGATGATAATGCATTTTGTGACTATCACTGAATAAAAGGACACAAAACCTCTTCCTGTAGACAATTGAAAAATTTGGTACAAGACCTTATTGAAAAGTGTATTATTGAATTTGGTGGACCACAGTTTGCTTCTAATGTGGATCATACAATACACAAGAACCCACTACAAGATCATGGTTCTAGAAACCCCTCTACCTCAAATACATATAACAATAGTCGAGCCAACTATGCCTATATTGGATATGACTATTCTGGGGGACCTATCGTACATCACATTAGAACAACTTATGAACATGTCTACCCAGTCACCATCATAAAGGCCCTTGAATGCAATGTCACCACCTATGGTAGAAAGGTCACCATAGCCGGCCCTCCTCCCCCTAGACAACCAAAGGTAACAATAGCTGGCCTGTCCACTTCGTAGTTGCAATTGCGTCCACAAAATATGCAATCCCAACCTAAAGGAAACTTTAATCTTATTGACCAGCTTGGAAAAACACCCACACAAATCTCTATTCTTGAGTTGTTACACATCTCGCCTGCCCATAAGGACATCCTAGATAAAATATTGCAAGAATCCTCCATTCCCCAAGATATTAATGTCAGCCAATTTGAAGCCATGGTAGGATATCTCATGACTCCCCACCATATCACCCTTTCTGACCAAGACTATTCGTCATCCAAATCCAACCATAATGATGCCCTTCATATCAAAGTTTTTATTCATAAACATAAGGTCAAACGAGTCTTAGTAGATGGCAGAGTGGAATTGAATATATGTTCCTTAAAATTGGTCAAGGCACTAGGCTTTTATGATGCTTGCATAGACACCACAAGAAGCATTGTTATCAAGGCATATGATGATGAAGAACATTCCTCTTGGGGCATAATTACACTCCCAATTCGAATTGGGCCAGTCATTGTCGACACCACTTGTCAAGTTCTATATTTGGACCTTCCATACAACATTTTACTCGGTCGACCTTGGATCCACACATTGAAAGCCGTCCCCTCCATGTATGACCAATGTTTGAAGTTTCCTTTCAAAGGCACTAAGATTATTATATACGGAGACCCTGATCAATTCCAATATTGTACCAAATTATGAGGTGTCTCAGAATGTCAAGTGCCTATCAATAGGGAAGCTTTGATTTCTTTATCTTCCAAATTAATTGACCCATCCACACTCGGGAAGCCTTCTGCTTCTTCATCCACCACATCCACTTCTACTTTTTCAACCACCATGACCACCTCCATAACACCTACCACACCATTTATCACCCCAAGCATCGACCTAAGCTTCCAAATTCAAGACCAAGGATGTGGAGAGTACAAGTTGAATACGGCCTATTGCATAACCAAGATTCCCAAGTCTCCCTAGGTCTATGGCAAACCTTGCTTTAGAATATAGGAAAAATAAATTTTCAGGGTTCCTCCAAATATAGTTTTCATAAAGTGGGGCGAAATGAGTCAAGAGGACACAGATGATAGACTATCTTGGATTTATAAAGAACCACAAGATTTGACTCGCTTTCCAGTCGCAATATATGCAAAAGGATACAACATGATAAAAGCAAAAGGATATGATGGAAAAAGTAGTCTTGGCAACGATAAGAATGGAAGGCGTGAGCCATTATTAGTTTTATAAAGACCAAAACATCTTTGGTTAGGGTTAGGTCCATGAGAATATGGTGATCCAAGTACTAGTGTGCTTCCATGTGAGTTAGTGTATGCTTCAAACTGTGTTGAGACAATTGAGGAAACCTCCTCTGAAACCGACTCTCACAAATGGGAATTTGGCTCTCATTGATCACTAAGTGACTGCTACTTTGACGAATTATTCCTTGAACTTGACAAGTCTACATTTGAAGAACAATTTTGGAAAATGTTTAAGATCGATACAACACCAAATGATGCTAGGTCTAGATCATATTCTATTTCCATTCATCCTAGCCCCGACATACCTGTCCAGTCATCCCAAATTGATGACCATCATGCGAAATTACTTGAACCATCACTTGCCACTATTGACCTTGCCACTGATGCTACCCCCTTTTTCCCTTACTTCGCTGGTGAGGATGAAACAAGTGAAAGAGAATACTGGATAAAATCTGACATAGAGCCAGATGATGACAACTTCATTTTCAAGGTCTCGACATCCATTCACATGCTCACTGTGTCATCTCCTCAATTTGAAAATGCTGATGATGGAATATCCTTAGTTTACCCTGACCTAATTGACTAGAACCAGCAAGGCCCACCGGTAATGGACACTTTTCAAAATGATGAGGCTCTAGCAAAATTTCTAGGGCTACATGAGGGCATTCCAAATGGGGATCACAAAGTTGGGTTTCCCATTGACTTGGATTGTGCTGCTTATTTTGGGGATACTGCACCAACCTCTAGTCACAAAATTAAAAAGGAAAATAAAACAAAAAATGACACGTCTCTAGGTGAAAATCGAAAGGCACCTTTTGATGGAAAAATAGTAAAAATAAAGGACGTATCAGAGGGTGAAAACCTCCCTAAGGTGCCCAAGGGTGGAGGATTGGACTTTCTCCTCGGAGATAGAGAAAAATCAGCAATGCTTGTTGAGGGTACCATAGCAGTTAAAATAGCTACTGTGGAGGACCCCAAAGTGGTTCTCTTTGCAACATCATTAACAGAAACTGAACAACCAAAATTTCAAAAGTTCTTCTCAGAACGCAAGTTAAAATTCACATGGTCTTATGTTGACATGTCAGGATTAGATCCTGAGTTCAAGTTACATCACTCACCATTATTGCTAGATGCCAAGCCAGCAAAACAAAAGCTGAGAAAAATGCACCCACAAGTTGCATTGTTGGTTAAAGTTGAACTCAAAATATTGTTGGATGTAGGTTTTATTAGGTCAATTGACTATAAAAAAATTGATATACAACCTCGTCCCCGTCACCAAGTATACTGGACAGATTCAAATATACACAAACTTATGAGATCTCAATAAAGCATGCCCTAAAGATGATTTCCCTATGCCAAACATTGACATTATTGTGGACCTTACAACTAGATATGAGATGTCTCTTATGGATGGTTTTTCTGGTTATAATCAGATTTGTATTGCCCATGAAGACCAACACAAAACTACTTTCACATGCCCTTGGGGTACATACTGTTGGACTATAATGTCATTCGGTCTTAAAAATGCAGGTGCTACATATCAAAGGGCAATGACAACAATATTCAATGACATGATGTACACTTTAATGGAGGACTATGTGGATGACCTTTTGGAAAATTCATTGACAAGAAAAGACCATCTTTCAGTAGTAGACAAAGTTTTTAGGAGGCTGGAAGAGTATAAGGTCCAATTGAACCCAAAAAAGTGTGTTTTTGGTGTAACATCAGGCAAGTTGTTGGGGTACTAGTCTCCCGTAGAGGCATTTAAGTTGACCTTGATAAAGTCATAGCTATATTGGATATGCCTCCTCCTAAGGGAATTAGTGACCTAAGAATGCTACAAGGTAGACTTCAATCTATCAGATGGTTCATTTATGAACTTGCAGATAGGTGCCAACCATTCCAATATCTCCTACGCAAAGGGATCCCCTTTGTGTGGACTGATAAATTCCAAGAGGCATTCAATTAGATCAAATAGTACTAATTGCCACCTCCAGTTCCCATTCCTCCTATCCAAGGAAAACCATTAATTTTGTACATCTCCGCAACTACCTCAGCACTAGGGGCATTACTAGCACAAAATGACTATGAAGAAAAAGAAAGATCCATATATTATATCAGTAGCACATTGGTGGGGTACAAGCTAAATTATACACCCATTGAATGTGCTTGTTTGGAAGTTGTATTTGCAGCCCAAAAATTAAGGCATTACATGTTAAACCATAAGACATACTTGGTAGCCAAGATCGATCCCTTGAAGTACCTCTTGAGTCGAGTAGCATTGATAGGACATTTAGCAAAATGGGTCATGATCCTTAGTGAATATGATATTCAATATGCCAAGAGAAAAGCCATCAAAGGACAAGTAATAGCAAACCAGCTCGCAGATGCACCAATACTAGATAATCATCCTCTTACAATAGATTTTCTAGATGAGTCTGTATTTCACGCGGAGTCCCAACAACCTTGACAATTATACTTTGATGGATCTTATACTAATCATGGCTTAGGAGGAGGAATAGTATTCATTACTCCATAAGGAGATTCCATCCCAAAGTCATTTTGCATCACATTTCCATGCACTAATAACATGGAAAAGTATGAAGCACTAATTACAGGACTCCGAATGGCTATCAAGTTGAAAATAAGGAATCTGCAAGTCCTCGGTGATTCTTAGTTAATTATAAACCAAGTCAATGATGAGTATGAAACTAAAGATGAGAAGATAATGCCTTATAAACGGATGGTTGATAGTTTTCTAACATATTTTCATAGGCTATCGTTTGAATTGATTCCAAGAACATAGAACAAGGTTGTTGATGCTATGGCAACAATTGGATCTTTGCTTGATATTCCCATCAATGTCCCACAATTTGAGTTTTTCGTTGAGAAGTTATTGGTTCCTGCTTATGATGTCCCCAAATAAAAAATGGTATGTGAGCTTGTTGGTTCTAGTTCCCCTTGGTATAAGGACATTTGTTACTACCTTCATTCACAAATCCTTCCCCAAAACCTTTCCAATACCCAAAGAAAGTCCTTTATCTACAAAGCTGCACGTTATACCATCATCAATGACACCCTTTACCATCGTAGCTTTGACAATACCCTTCTCCCTTGTATCAACACTAATGAAGAAAAAATAACCCTACGAAAAGCGCATGAGGGTATATGTGGATCCCATTCGAGTGGCCCGACCTTAGCTAAAAAAATTATGAGACTTGGGTACTATTGGTTGACACTAGAAAAGGATGCATTGGAATTTGTAAGAACATGTCACCAATGTCAGATCTCATGGGAAAGATCCACCCTACATCCTCCAATGGACACAAATTCATTATCATTTCCACTAAGTATTTTACTAAGTGGATCGAAGCCATTCCACTCATTTACATTACCGGCAAGCAAATCTCCAAATTCATCCTCAATTATATCATTTGTCAGTACGACATTCCACAATCCATCATCGCGGATAATGGTCATCCCTTCAAAAATCATGAGGTTTATGAATTATGTCAACATTTCCATATTAGCCACTACTTTTCCACACCTTATTACCCACAGGGAAATGGTCAAGCTGAGGAATCTCATAAAACCATTCTCAAACTCCTCAAGAAGATCATCAATGACGTTGGCCATGACTGGCACATCCAACTCAACCCTGGTTTGTGGGAATACTGCATGATCATTCATACCCCCACCGGTGCAACTCCTTTTTCCCTTGTCTTTAGAGCCGAAGCCATCTTTTCCATAGAGGTTAAAATTCCATCTTTGTGAGTCTCCATGAAAGGCCTCATCACTGATGAAAAATATAGACAATCATGACTGCATGAGTTAGAAATGCTAGATGAACGCAAACCCAATGCATTGAATCATTTATAGGCATACCAAAATTGTCTTTGCAAAAGTTATAAAAAAAGGGTGATGACTCAGAAGTTTGACATTGGTGACCTAGTTCTCATGCAAAATCCCAAGAATCGGTTAGATAGGGAGAAGCCAAGAAAATTTGAGCCAAATTGGTTAGGCCCTTATGTCATCATAGCATCATTTGGTTCTAAAGCATATTAGTTAGCTACTCCCAAAGGTGAACAGTTGATGGAACCCATCAACAGTTTACATTTGCGCAAATTCTATGCATAGCATTAGAAAGTTTGCCTGAAAACCAGTTAAAAATACAAAAAATCATCACCTTGATGAAAATTTGGCAAACAGGCGTCTTGGTGACACAAAAAAAAAAAAATATGATGACAAAAATAAAGAGAAATAATTAATCCAATAGTAAAAACCTGGTAAACAGGCACTTTGGATAACTACCATGGTGAAAACTTGGCAAATAGGCGCCATGTGTAGTCAGTCATTGTTGTGCCATCTACTATCACTCTATCTACCTTTGTCCCTAATGAACATACTCTTTCTAAAAATTTTCATAACACTTCACCCTGACATCATGACATTTTTGTCCATGGCTGACAATGGTTGAAATCAAGTCTTGCATACTATCAATTGTCAATGCTAGTCATGCATTTTCTTTACATTCCATTTTTCCTGGCTCATTCTCAACTTGACTAGGGGAAAATTTTTATCATGAGACTACAGTGGGTACCACACGTGATCCTAAAAATCATAAATTGTCCTAAAAAAAAGACCTAATTTTTTTTAAAAAAGTCCTGAAAAAAGACCTGAAAATTTGAAAAATGTCCAAAAAATGACCTAAAAATATAAAAAAATGTCCTAAAAAAAGAACCTAAAAATCGAAAGATGTCTTGAAAAAAGACCTAAAAATTGAAAAATGTTCTAAAAAAGACCTAAAAATTGAAAAATGTCCTAAAGAAAACACAAAAAATTCTAAAAAATAGAGTCATATCAATCAACACAGACACGTCAATTCAAGTGTTGATTAGTCTTTGTCATTGTCGAACTATGTTGTCTCTATGCATTTGCTACATAAGCAAGGTTGATCTTCGAGCCCCCGAGCCCCCGAGACATTAGGTCAGTCCTATTAGGTTTTTCAAAATAAATCATGACTCAATCTTTGGTCAACAAGACAAAGTCATTGGTCACGTTGAACTATGAGGTCTCTGAGTGTATGACGTAGGCAAGGCCATTTTTCAATGAGCCCCTGAGGCCACACTAGGTCAGTCCATTAAGGTTCATTGTACAATTTTCTCACACACATGAAATAATCTTTAAATTTATCATGGTCTTTGTCAAAATTCGAACGAACAATCTACCCAAGTGAACTTCTACAATATGTCAATCAAACACAACATTCATCGTGGAATATTAAAATCTGTCAAACTCAATCAAGCTTACTCAAACTAGTCAAATCTTGCTTACTCTATAGATGTGTCCTTCTGAAGGGTATCTTGTCATTTAATTATGCCCTACAATGTGTCCTTCTTAGGCATCATCACGGTCATCTAGAATTTTGAGGATTCTCACGACATTTGAGATACATTCCTCTTGATATTGACATCATTCAGGATGTGTCCTTCCTGAATTCAACAATCTTGACATCAATTCGGCATCTTGACACCGACATTGTTCAAGATGCGTCCTTCTTGAACTTGACATCAATTTGACATCTTGACATCGACCTTGTTCAGTATGTGTCCTTCCCAAATTTGGTATCCCTCTGGCATCGACATCATTCAGAATGTGTCCTTTCTGAATCTAACATCTCAACATCATTCAAGATGTGTCCCTGAACTCGACACCAATCTGGCATCTTCGTATCGTCAACCTTGACATTTTCACACCAAGACATCCAACATTCCATCACACTTGAAAAACATGAAAAACTTGACATTTTGACATTCATACACTTGGCAAGCACTTGGCATTTAATTTTACGATGCTTGTTTTCTCTTTTGGAAATCATGATGCTAGTTCCTCGAGGATGTCCTGACAATAGGATTTAGAGGAGCAATGGCGTTTCATGATTTGTCTTTCCTATCTTTACTGTTTGTGGTTGATTATGACAAAAAGACTGGGGAAATCGCTCTCTTAGTATGAGTCATGATCATCCTTGTCTGTAGCTGCTTGTCTCACGTGATGGTACAACCTTGCACACCTTGGTCTACATCATAACATGGTGTTTTTTTTCCATTACAATAATCTTCCCAATGATGATAAATATAAAAATGTAAGCATGAAAGTTTGTTCCCTTATCATTTCTAGTCTAGCTTTTCATCTTCATCCTCCTTTCTCTTCCATGCTAATATCCACCCCCTTCCAAGCTAACATTTCTTCTATCCTTCATCCTCTAGTCTTATCATCCATTTCGAGAGTGCATTCATGTTCTTTGAACTCACCTATCCTTTCGAGGGGGCATACACAACCCTCCTCGCCATTCTTCCTTCACTAGGGCATATTTTAGAATTAAATTTCTTTGACACAATGCAATGAACTGCATTATGTCAAAGAGGGGCAAAATGTAGACAATGAAAAATGTCCTAAGCCTACAAGTGTCATTTTTCTTCATCCTCATCCTTCGATAATTGAATAATTTTAGTTATTCAATTATGTTTGATCATATTCCTCTATTAATTAAATAATTTTTAATAATTATTGAATTAATTCACTTTCTAATCTTTATTCTATCTTGATCGATTAAATAAACTAATTGCATCACTAATTTCTCCCTTTTTCTCAATAGTTAAATAAATTATTATTTAGTTAATTATTTTGTTACCTTTCATCTATAGTTAAATAATTACCATTAATTATTTATCTATTCATGGTCCTTTAATTCTACTATAGTTAAATAATTATTAAAATTATTTAACTATCCCATGCCACCTCCCCTATTAAATAATTAATCTAAATTAATTATTTAAGGTCTAATTTTCATCTCTCCATTTAATTAAATTGATAAATTTAATTAAATGCTCCTCTTTTCATTTTCTCCAAATAAATAATTTGAATAAATTATTTATTTTCCACTTGTCCATTTCCTCCACTCTCTCCATTTTTGGATAAATAATTTAAAATAAATTATTTATGCACTACCTGGTCAAAGATGTTTTGTCATAATCCGCTATCATAACATTCATTTCTGTCATAGCTGTCAGGTGTCATAGCCATCAACTTCATAGCTTTTCCATGCATGGCATATTTTTGGTGCATCAATGTTGGACTGTTGATCTTGGCATCTTTTTTGAGACTTAATCTCAACCATTCATTTTGTAACATCCCTCTCATGTATTCCCATTAATTGATCTTGGAATCTTTCTAGAAGATTAATCTCAGCCGTCCATTCGAAAGGTTGTCTGTAAAAGTGACCTTCCTTCTCCATTTTCACCTTAATAGCTATTCTTCTCCAACTTTCTACTTACAATTTGTAGGTATTTGCACAAGTTAGACTACAAATTTGAGGACATATTTGCAAAAGGAGAAATGGAGAACAAGAGAAGTGATTCAAGTTCAAGCATGGGGAGTATTTTGATTTGATGTTTTATTTTCCTTATGCTTTCATTGTTTTCTCTTGTTTGGATGAGGTTAATAGTTTAGAAGTGTTGGTTGTCACTTTGTCTATGCTATTTAATTTTTGACCCCATCTTACAGTAAAAAATCACCAAACCTTATTTGAACTTTGGATTGTAGATCTACAACTAGCATGAATTGTCTTCAATGGATGTAGATCTTGATCATGAAACTTGTCTTGAAACAATTCCTTAGATATGCTTGAATAGATTTTGAATGAGCTACATCACCATATTAGCTCAAACAACATGCATGATGCAAGAAAACATAGGAATCTTGATTGCTGCAATAATATTCAATAATTTTTCCCTTGAATTCCTTGAAAATGCTCTCTTGAATGCTCTTAATCCTGCTTGTTCATGAATTTTCTATAATGCTTGAAGTCTTAGATTTTGTTAGGATGAAATATAGTGAAATAACCTCTTATTTATACATATCTTAAGATTAATTCTCAAAATTCAAATATCACAAATTGACATCTGAATACACATTTCAAATCATTGAAATAATACCAAAAACATAATTTGAATTTAGGTCCTAGGTGCAAGTGAGGACCTATTCGCCCTATGGCGAATTGGCCCTAGGCCACTTGCCTAAGGCACACATTGCTCAATGCCAAATCTTATGCTAAGTTATTTATGACTGTCAGGTTTTATCCTCAAAATTTATAATTAATTAGGCTTGGATTTGAATTAAAGGGGCCAATTAAAGAAAATTAACCTCAAATAATTAATAAATCCCTAGGTTAGTGTGAAAGTGTAAAGGTAAACCTTATAACACCAAAAATAAGGCATAATTAAGTATATTTTAATTAAAATGGCCCTAGACTTAATTTGAATATGTAAAACACATTTTACCAAACTAAATTAAGGCATCATTAAGCTCATTTTATTATTAATTATTTATTCCCAAATTAAGTGTGAAAAAGGATTACTTTTTCCTAAACTACACCCACTTTGCTAATTGTCCTGCTAGATCTACTTTATTGAGTAGGTATTTCAAGGGATCTATTTGTGTAACCAATTATTTTTAATGATTCAACATGTGTCAAATATTTTGAGTGAAAAAGACAACTACGAGGCAGCTTGTTCAATAGGACTATAATTAAGATCATACCCCACAAGTGTGACTGATATAATAGATAGCTTGTTTTTTCCCATCATTATCATTTTGTGCCAACAAGGCTCTCAATGCTGATGAATGCAATGTTCCAAATTAAAATAAACTTTAAATCTGATTAATAATATAAAACAAATTATCTTGAATTTGGAAATCTTAATTTTTACCAAACTTGACACTAGACAAATTGGGTAATTTGAAATAAACACCAACATGCACTAGATGGAAATTAACAAATGTTCAACTGAAGCCAAATGATTTATTATGTATCTCCACATGGAATTACATCATTTTTTCTAATAAATATATTAGATAATATCAATGAACAAAAACAACAAATATGGAAAATTTTGGAGATCTTTTTTTCTATTTAATTAAAAATAGATACAAATCGGATAGGATAAAAACTTCACCAAAATGTTCTGAAATAACACAAAAAGATGTGCAACTATTGTAGAATGATATAAAACTGATAATAACATGATAATTACATCAATTTATTTCATAAACATCTGGTAATAGAAAACTACAGCTGTAGAAAAATACCCAAAGAGATCCTCATTTTGAAGCCCAAAACTCCTCAGAAATTTATGCAATCTTCACACAAAATTACAGCAATCCTCATAAAAAGTTTGAATATAAAGATACATATATTAATACTATAATAACATCAAAATATGCTTCTCAAAACAACAATAAAATTTGAAACTCAAAAATTTGCATTATGCACTCCAAACTACACCAAAATTCTACAAATAAACTAATACAAAATACCCAACTGAAGAGCATTCAACACAATGGAAATCTCTGGATGGAATTTGATGTAGAACAGGGAGGAAATCACTCATCAATCAAAATTCAAACGTGCTTTGAACCAATTTTACAACTTTAAAAAACCTATTACACCAACCATTCACAACTTCACCTAGTTTCACTTGTAGGTGTGCTAACCTAGTTTTCCCTTCAAATATTTTGACTCCAAATTCTTATAAAGACTTTCCTTCAAGTTTTAGAGACCCATTTCCATGTTATTTTAAGAACCACTATAGGTTCCTTTAGACCAAATCCCTCAATTTCAGGCTTCAATGTTGTCCTACTTGGCCAATTAGGGATTTTTTACAAAGAAACCCTTCTCAAAACTCTCTTCCAACCCAAAAAATCAATGGATAGTCTTAAACCATCCTACAAACAATCAAAATCCATCACTCTTTTCCAATGTAAAGCCCTCTAACATCCCTAATCACAAAACCCTCAATTCTAGCCTTTCCAAGGAGGGTTTATTGAGAAAAACCTCTCCAAACCTTTTCTCTCTTTTTCAATGCTTCTAACACACCAAAAAAATCTTTCACATGCTTAAAACACCCTTACAATTTTCTTCTCCAACAAATTTCAATCTTTAACTCCCTTAAACCACTCAATTTCACTCAAAATACTCAAACTTGCCAACTAGGGCATCCTAGAAAAACCACCAACTCGCCTCCCCTACTTTTGAAACCCCATGGACACTTATTCATACTTAATACCACCCATTTCACTAATTTCTAGTGATTACAATAGGTTGAATGGGTGTAGATACATTTTTGTTTGGTCACAAATCCTTAAAACTGTCAATACACACCCATTTTAGAAATTTGTTTTTAAAATGCATTAAACTCCTCAAGAATCCACCAAATCAAATGAAAATTGAAGTTAATTCACTCAAATACCTAATTACATGCAATGAAGATCAAGGAAACCTTGTACGGGAAAGTACAAAAGCTTGTAACTGGAAATCATAAAAAATTCCTAAGAAAGATACAAAATTTCAAGAGTTTTTTATTATTTCTTCAACAATCCTTCCACCAACAACTTCATTCGACCAAAAACATAGCATAAATACCAAAAAAAATCAAGAACCACCTAAACAACTAACTAACCACCCTTCAAATCCCAACTGATCGTTGAACTTCTCAAAAGTTGCATTTTTTGCACTTTTACAATTTTTGAATATGACAACATTTTACAAATTTTGCAATATATGCTCAATGATCCCCATTGACCCAAATAGACTCAAATGACTTTAGAAAAACTAGAATGGCATTGAGATGGAATTATTACATCAAAATGACTCAAAACCTTCAAAAATTCAAACTAGGACCCCTAATACATGACTTGAGCTAGGTGCTCCTCCACCATACACCCGGCCTAGAAAAAAAGGCATGTCCCATGAGATCCTTGGGCTTCTTTCTTAGCTTCTCCTTGTATTCCACTTGCACTCTGGACTGGAAACCTTCTCCATGGAATCAAATACTATACTCTTGCATTATACCTTGCATTGTACAACTTTTTTTCTCCTTGCCATTATTCACTTCTTGCAAACAAATCTGCTCTTTGTTCCCTAACCTTCCTTACATCAAAAACTAGTGTTGTCCTTGCTTGAACACCTGAAAACTCTTGTTTCCTTGTCCACCTACCTTCATCTTATGTTTAAGGCTCTCAACCTTTGGAACCCCTATTTCACCATGCTTACCAGGTTCATAATACTCTGTTATGGCAGAATATGACTGCCTATCATTCCCTTTTATAACTAGTGGACAAAGCATTGTCCCAACTAGGATTTCATCATCCTCCCTCCATCTAAATTGTGGCTGCATACACATTTGATCTCTAGCCTTCTCTTGGCCTACTCTAGGCACCAACTCATTACCTCTATTTTTCAACATTGAAGCATTTTCCAAATTCACTATTTTGATATCCTCTAACATTGGAGTGACTACAAACTTCCTTGACTCCTCTTCCTTTTCCTTCACAAACTCCTTCCTAGCAATCATGATCACCTTTGCTATCTTAGACTAATCCTCCACATCATCCTGCAATGGAGGGAGAGTAAAACTACTCCCATTATGCTCAATCAAACAGTTATTGCTTCTACAATCATAGATGGCATGCTTGTCATACTGCCATGGTCTCCCAAGAAATACATAACAACAATCCATTGGCACATCACAAACAACCTTATACTTGTAACCACCAATACTAAATTCAATCAATGCTTGTTCACTAACCAAGATGGATTGGCTATCATTCAACCATGATATCTTATATGGATTTTCATGAGGAAACTTTTGCAACATTTTCTTCTCTATCATTTCATTAGAGACCATATTTTAAGTGCAACTAGAATCTATGACTACCTTGCATACCTTACCCTTTCTCTTACATGTGGTTCTAAATAGAGCTCTTCTTAGCATTGGTTCCTTCTCTTTGGATTCCTTCAAAAAAATTCTTCTCAACAATAATGATTCTCCTACCTCTAGAGCAGAAACATGACTAGAAGAATTTGCATTCTCACATTCGTGATCTTGCACTATTTGAGCCCTTCTTTCACTTCCCCTTTCACCACCACTTGATGTAGAACCATGATTCTTAGGAAATTTGTATGCTAGATGCCAAAACTCATTACAATTATAGCATCTACCTAAAAATATGTTTGAACTCCTACCACCACCAAATCTTCCTCTAGAGCCTCTAAATCCGCCACATTGATCAACCATTTGTTCTTGACCCTTGTGTGCATCTCCTTCGTTTTGACTTGATGGTCTTGAAGTAGAATATGTACCTCTACCCCTTGAAGTTTTTCCTCTACCTCTAGTTGTCTTTTCTTTCCTTCTTTCCAATTTTTCTTCTACCCCTATTTCCATTTGATAGAACTCTTCAATTAACCTTAGATGGTGCAAACTCAACTCATCCTAGATGTTAAACCTTAGCCTACTAAGATAATCAACCATCCTTTCTACATCATCAACAATGCATCATGATCTTATGCTCAACTTATACAATTCATTAGTATAAGTCTTAACATCCATTTCCCTTTGTTTTAAATCTTTAATCCTCTTCTAGACATCTGAATTGCATAATCACTTGGTAAAAATTTACCTTTCAATTTGGCTACCATCCTATCCCATGAAATAATTTTTGCATTACCTTTTCTTCTCCTTTTAGCTTGTTCATAGTCCCACCAAACTAATGTATTCCCCTTCAATTTTGTTTTTGCTATCTTCACCTTTTCTTCATCAGGTACATCACCGCATTCAAAGTAGTTATCTAAAGTTGCAATCCAATCTAACAATTCTACATCATCAAGAATACCACCATACATAGGAAAATCAAATTTTACCTTGTATTTGTTTCATTTTACTGCCTTTAATAGCCTTGCCATATTTTTCTCTTCAGGGTCCAACTCTTCTTCCACATCTTCATACTCTTCATCTTTTGAATCTTCAGTGTCACTTTCATCACCAAGAACCATACCCCTCTTCTAACCTATTTCAACACTTTTCAATCTTTCCACCAACCTGTTTTGCAGTTCCTTCAACTTTCTAATCTCACTCTCAGTCTTCTCTTCCATCTCTTGCATCTTTCTAACCATTTTGTTACCCTTTGGAGGCATCTTGACTCTTCAACTTCTACCTTTCACTACTTCAACCTGCAACACTTCAAATTAACATATCACAAACCTATGCTCTGATACCAATCGATGCAGATTAGGGAGGAAATCACTCATCAATCACAATTCAAACACTCTAAACCAATTTTGCAACTTTCAAAAACCTATTACACCAACCCTTCACAACTTCACCTAGTTTCACTTATACGTGTGTTTACCTAGTTTTCCCTTCAAATATTTTGACTCCAAATTCTTGTCAAGACTATCCTTATAGTTTTAGACACCCATTTCCATGTTCTTTAACATATCCAAGAACCACTATAGGTTCCTTTTGACCAAATCCCTCAATTTCAAGCTTCTACACTATCCTACTTGGCCAATTAAGCCTATTTTACAAAGCAAACCTTCTCAAAACTCTCTTCCAACCCATAAAATCAATGGGAAGTATTAAACCATCCTACAAAAAATCACAATACTCCACTCCTTGCCAATGTAAAGCCCTCTAACATCCCTAATCACAAAACCCTCAATTCTAGCCTTTCCAAGGAGGGTTTATTGAAAAAAACCTCTCCAAACATTTTTTCTCTTTTCCAATGCTTTTAACATGCCAAATACAAGCCTTCACATGCTTAAAACACCCTTAGAAATTTCAATCTTTAACACCCTCAAACCACTCAATTTCACCCAAAATACTCAAACTTGCCAACTAGGGCATCCTACAAAAACCACCAACTTGCCTCCCTTGCTTATGAAACCCCATGGAAACTTATTCCTACTTAATACCACCCATTCCATTGAGTTACAATGATTACAATAGGTGGAATGGGTGTAGATCCATTTTTGTTTGGTCACAAACCCTCAAAACTGTTAATGCACACCCGTTTCATAATTCTATTTTTAAAATGCACTAAACTCCTCAAGAATCCACCAAATAAAATGAAAACTAAATTTAATTCACCCAACCACCTAATTCCATGCAATGGAGATCAAGGAAACCTTATATAGTAAAGTATAGAATCTTGTAACTAGAAATTATCAGAAATTCCTAAAGATATAGAATTTCAAGAGTTCTTTTATTGTTTCTTCAACAATCCTTCCACCAATAGCTTCATTCAACCAAAAACATAGCATAAATACCCAGAAAAACCAATAACCACCCAAACAACTGACTAACCACCCTTCAAATCCTAGTTGACCGTTGGACATCTCAAAAGTTGCATTTTTTGCACTTTTACAATTTTTGAATATGACAACATTTTATAAAATTTTCAATATATGCTCAATGATCCATATATTAACCCAAATAGACTCAAATGACTTCAAATACACTAGAATGGCCTTGAAATTTCCTTATTACATCAAAATTACTCAAAACCTTCAAAAATTCAAACTAGGACCCCTAATACATGACTTGAACTAGGTTCTCCTGTACCCACCCAGAGACCCTTGAAACCATTGTCCTTGAGCCTCAATCACCATGATTTACTAGACTTAGAGATATTTTCTTCATCAATTTACTAGCCTCTAAAGAAGAGCAAATGCTCAGCCAAAATTTGCAACAAGAATCCTCCAAAATGAAGCCCAAATTCATGTTTTATTAAAAAATATTCAATTTCCAAGTTACGAACCCAAAAATCATGAACAAGGAGATATTCCCTTTTGCATGTAATGCATTTGACCTATGGATCCAAGTTTCCATTGATTTTTTCCACTTCAATGCAAGCTACCACTTGTCCTAGCTTGTCATAAGCCACTAAATGCCAAAAACAAGCAAGAAGAAGGTCACATGCCCAAGTAGAGATAAATATTAATATAAAATATATTTTGTTTAAAATAATATTCTATTCATGACCAAGTCACCAAATACAATTTTATTTTCAAATCTATCAAGAGCTCTTGATTTGTTATTTTGGGCTTGTCGACTTACTATTTTTAGTAAATGGTTATTTTTAGAAAATTTTGAAAAGGGGACTAACAATGAAGTTGTTGATATGTATAGTATTAGGTATCTACCATTGATAGGAGGCATAAGAACTAGAGGAGATAATAAATAATCCCTGATTTGTTGGAATGCTTCTTGACAGTGATCAGTCCATATAAATAGGACTCCCTTATGAAGCAAATGCTAAAATGGTTGACATTTATTTGTTAACTAAGCTATGAATATTCAACTATATTGTAGCCTTCCCTATAGGGTACATAGCTGATTTAAGTTTTTTTTGGGAGGCATATTCATGATGGATTTTACTTTTGCAAGATCAACCTCAATACCTCTATGAGAGACAATGTATCCTAGTAATTTTCCAAATTGCACCCCAAAGACACACTTTTTTGGATTTAATCTAACCTTTTACTCTTCTAACCATTTGAAAACCTTATCCAACACTACCAAGTGATTGTCCCTTGATAATGATTTTTCTAGCAAGTCATCAACATAGTCTTCCATGAACATATGCATGTAGTCATGAAAAATTATGGTAATCGATCTTTGATCTGTTGCACTACTATTCTTAAGACCAAATGACATGATGTTCCAACAATAGGTACCCCATGAACAAGTGAATTTTTTTTTGTGCTGATCCTCATGTGAAATTATGATTTAATTATAACTTGAAAAACCATCCAATGAGTGATAACATTTCATATCTTGTTGTCAAGTCTACTATAATGTCAATGTTGAATAATAAGAAATCATCTTGGGACAAGATTTGTTTAAGTCTCTGAAATCTATGCAAACCATAATTCCACCAATTGGTTTTATTATGGGCACAAGGTTTGATATCGCTTATGTATAGTCTATCAAATGAATGAAATGAACATCGAGCAACTTTTTCAATTTTTCTTTCACTAAAAGTGCAATTTGTGGGTACATTTTTCTCAACTTCTGCTTGACTAGTTTTGCATCTAGGAACAATGGTAAATGATGTAGAACTAATTTAGGATCCAATCCTAGCATATCAACATATGAACAAGAAAAATTGATTTGTCTCTCTTAAAATAACATGGTGAATTTTGGTTTCGAAGTGACCATCAAAGATACTAAAAAATGAACAATTTTAGGATTATCATTGTACCCGAATTGACCTCTTCTATTTTTTCCACAAGAAATGGGGACCTCTCTTGGTTTATGGGGAGCATGTACAACCCTCCATCCTTAGGCACCTTAGGGAGTTTTTCACCCTTGGATACATCCTTTATTTTCACTTTTTCTTGGTCTAAAGGCATCTTTTGGTTTTCCATTGGAGACCTATTCTTCTTTTTTTTTAACTTTTGTGACTAGAGGGTGGAATAGAATCCCCAAAGTATGTTGCATTGTCAAGATCTATGATAAATCCAACCTTATGATCCCCACTTTGTATTCCTTCTCAAAGTCCCATGAACTTAGCTATTGCTTCATTATTCTCAAATATGTCCAAGATCAAAGGTCCTTGTTAATCCCAATCTATTAGTTGTGGGTGGACGAGGGCTAAGTCATCATAAATATCATTATAGCTCAAGGAATAAGCAAATATAGTAAAAAGTAAGGTATCACCAGGATCCCAAAAGGTTTCAATCTGGGCACAACCACTCATAGGTTTGGTTTGGGATGAGGATAAGTCAAGCTCTTGAAAGGTTTCGACTAGTTCATAATCACTAGAGGTGCAAGAATCCCATTCCCACTCATTGGAATCTATTTCAATATGATATTCCTCAGATATCTTGATTTCATTAGAAGTGTTAAAATTTTCACCTAAGGGTAACTTAGTACGAGGAATCCCTTTTGGTGGTACATACACCAACCCTGTGTTCTTTGGAAACCTAGGAGGTAATAAAGGTTCTATCATTCCATGCTTGTTCAAACCATGACCACTATGTCCATCATAACCTTGTTTCATGATCTTGAACCCTTTTGAATATTTCTCTAGTATTTGTTGGATAGGGCAATTAAGAGGGGGGGTGAATCAATTGTCATAGATTATAACCTTCAAATCAATTATCAAAACTAATACATAAATTGCTTAAATGATTAATCATCAAATTCCAATGCAAAAACTCAAATCCAATTCACAAACTCAATAACACCATATTTACATGGAGAACCCAATGAGGGAAAACCCATGGTGAGGATTAACTCACACTATAGAGAATATCAAAACCGATTGCAAAAAGTCTCACTGCTTGATATAAGGCTCACTACTTACAATAAGGACTCACTGTCGAATAGGGCTACAACCTAGAGGGCTCACTACCATAGAGATAAAAAAGAAGAAAAATAAGACTTTTTATAGAGAGACAACAATCCCAATGCAACAAAGGATTCCACCACAATCACTGATCAACTTGCATGAATGATAGAGTTTTCCTTTTGCTCACTACATTTGAAAACTCAGCATTAAGCTTTGCACCGATCTACCACACAAAACTCACAAACACTTTATGAATAACATCAAATTAAAATCTTCTCTTTCACTTATCTTCCTTCTTTTCTCTTGTACATTTTTCATTTCTATCTCATCCTATATTTATACTATCTCCAACCTTGAAAAGATACAAAGTTGACCATCCAACTTCAAATTCAAATTGGGTTGGCACCAAAACATCCTAGTGTAGAATTAGAATGAGGGTGACCAAAACACATGCTTCACCGAGACCCAAAATAGATTCAACACACTTCATCAACTTTGAAGATAGTGCTTAACACACAATTGATCAAACTAGTGTAAAACACATAGAACAATTAAGCCTGAAACTTCCAAAAACAAAAAATATCTTTAATGCAATCAAATCATCTTATCTTTAGAACCATAAGTCAAAATACTTCATCAAAGAGAAATCCAGACCAACAAAAATTTCTCCCAGACCTCAGCCAAAACACAAAAAACCATAGTTCACAACTTGTGAACACAACTCAAACTCCATAAAGAACCAATAGCCAATAATCTAGATATAGCAACCTTCAACAACCATGACTTACATATTTAATCCACACAACCATAGGGAGTAGTACAGGGTAATCATCTTGAATACCTTTAAAATTCCTTTAATACAATTTTCTCAATATCCTCAACATATACAACCAACAACAACTAGTAGATAACCAGTTGACCAGTTGACATCAATGACAACACTTTCATTCCTTTTTCCATTCTTGCAAGAATCTCCCCCTTTGTCATGGATGGCAACACATGATGTTAAAAACCATCAAATACACCATACCAGTTCTTAATATTTTTCTTTTTGCTTCTCCTCCTCAGGAGATCATATTCCTTATTACCTACTTTCTCTCATGAGCTTTCTCTCCTTTTCACATTGTTTCTCTCCCCCTTTGACATCAATGGAAAAGGAAAAATTATATGTTCACTGAATCTTCCTTTGATATGATAACACTTGAAACTACCTGCTTCCCCTTAGAGGTAGCCACCAAAACATCATTCCAAAAAGATAGAACTATGAATCCACAAGACTAATGCATCTCCATATGTATCTTAGTTTATGAAAGGAGGGTAAATAACCCCTAACTTCTCCTAGAGATACTCAAAAGAATATTTAGGAAGAGCCTTTGTAATTATATATGCAATTTGATCTTTAGTCAGAACATACTCAAGCTTGAATTCATTTTCCATGACCTTTTGTCTCAAGAAATGATATCTAATAGATATATGCTTCATTCTCAAGTGCATCACAAGATTCTTCGAAATGTTAATTGCGCTTGTATTTTCACAGAAGATAGAAATGGGATCATCATATAGCACTGTGATGTCTTTCAATGTTTGTTTCATCCATAAAACTTGTGTACAACAAGATGCAATAGCAATATACTCAGCTCCAATAGTAGACAAAGAGACTTAATCTTGCTTCTTAATCATCCATGCCACCAACCTACATCCAAGAAAGAATGCACTACCACTTATACTCTTTTTTTCATCTATATTTTCATCCCAATCTGCATCTATATAAGCACTAAGTGTAAATTTAGTATCTTTAGGATACCATAATCCATAATCCAGAGTGCCATTCAAATATCTAAATTTTATTTTAATTGTAGCAACATGTGTTTCCTTAGGATCTTCTTGAAATATAGCTACAAGGAAGATTGAATGCATAATATCTAGTCTAGTAGTAGTCAAATACAATAGTCCACCAATCATAGATCTATACTTTCTTTGATCAACCTTAGGTGAATCATCATCTTTACCTAACTAGCAACCAGTCACCATAGGAGTACCTAGTTTGGAACCATCCATGCCAAACTTCTTCAACATCTCTCTCACATACTTAGATTGTGAAATGAAAATTCCTTTCTCTATTTGATTAATCTTTGTTAAATCCTTGCTGAATTAGATACTTGTTTAACCTTGCATACTAGGCCCTAGGAGCTTGCTTCAATCCATATAAATCTTTCTTCAATCTGCACACCATATCTGATTGATTTTTTAACTAAAATTCTTCTAGTTGCTCCATGTAGACTTCTTTTAGCTCACCTTTCAAAAAAGCTAACTTGACATCCATCTGATATACTTTGAAATCTTTATAAGTAGCTAATGCCAAGAACATCCTTATAGCTTCCATTCCTCCCATTGAGGAAAATTCCTACTAAAAATATGTTCCTTCTACTCGTGAGTAGCCTTTACACACAAGCCTTGCTTTGTTTCTGACTTCTCCATTCTCATTCAACTTATTTCTGAATACCCATTTCGATCCAATAATATTTTTGTCTTCCGATCTTGGGACTAGTTCTCAAGTCTAATTCTTCTCAATCTACAAAATTTCTTCTTTCATTGCTTCCTAACAATGTTCATATTTACATGCTTCACTTATTGTCTTTAGTTCAATCTCAGAGAATAAACACAAGTTTTCTTCAACATCAACTTTGCTTTTGGTTAACACACCTTTTGTCTTGTCTCCAATAATTTGATTTTCTGAATGATTCCTTTGTACATATTTTAGTGTCCTAGGGGACATCACTAGAGGATCTTCTCTTTCATTCTTCTCATTTTGATTTTCCTACTCATCTTTATCCTGATCTTCCACAATTTCTTCTATTCTTGCATAGTCATGTTAATTAGGCACATATCCATCAATATCAATATAATTCTTCACTATTTCATCAACCTTCACATTTGAGGTCACTATAATATTTCTCAATATTTTATTGAAACATTTGTATGCCCTGCTTTTGGTAGAGTATCTAAGAAATATTCCTTCATCACTTCTTGCATGAAACTTGCCCAAAATTTCTTCATCTCTTATGATATAGCATTTTCTTATGAATACCTTGAAATATTTAACTATAGGAATTTTTGTGCCATAGCTCATAGGGAGTCTTTGTAATTTTTTCTCTTGGTTGAACCCAATTGAATACATTTATAGCATTATGAATAGCTTCTTTCTACTAAACTTCTGGTAATCCATCTTCACTGACCATTGACCTAGCAGTCTCTTCAATTATTTTATTTTCCCTTTCAACAACTCAATTCTACTGAGGAGTTCTCAGGGTAGATAACCGTCTCTTTATTCCATGCACTTCACAAAAAATATTGAACTCATGGGAGCTGAATTCCCCACATTTGTCAGATTTTAAGCATTTTATCTTCAAATTTACTTCATTTTCAACCATATCCTTGAATTCCTTGAATCTAACTAATGCATCTGATTTCTCTCTAAGAAATGTAACCCATGTATATCTAGAATAATCATCAATTAAAAGCATAAAGTACCTTTCACCAAGTAGACTTCGCACTCTTATAGGACCACATAGATCTATATGAACCAAATCTAGTAATCTAGTAGTAGACTGTTCTTTTGATTTGTAATGACTTTTGCTTGCTTCCCAAATTGACAATTCTTGCAAATAGCATTGACAAGATTTGTAATTCTTGATAAATCTCTCATAGCCTGAACAACACTAATCCTTGCCAAGTTATCAAAATTCATGTGACACATTCTCCTATGCCATAACCAGTTGTCATTTATCTAAGTCATAAATCATCTTCCATCAACACCCTTAACCTAATAAATATTCCCTTCATATTTATTTCTTGTACTAGTCAATATTTTTGATCCTTTCCAGATCTCACATTTATCATCATTAAGCACAAGATCATATCCTTTTCTACACACTAGACCAACGCTTAGAAAATTATGCCTTGTACCCTTAACATAGTAAAAATAATCAATATGATGCTTTCCATCAAAACTTATTGAGCCTATCCCATAGATTTTAGCACCAGTATCATCTCAAAACATAACCAAGCCTCCATCATATTTCTCAAGCTTCATAAACTTACTCTTATCACTAGTCATGTGATGTGAGCAACCACCATCAACTACCCAAAAAAAAAATTCTTGCTTAGCATGTAAGGCAGAGATAACTGTACCTTCATTTTTCTCCTTCTCCTTCTCTAGAGGGATTTCCTATTGGAAGAATGAAGAAGAATATCTCATTATGTATCTTTTATGTTGTCATTGATGTTACCATGTTATATGAGTTGCAATTGCAAGTTTAAGTTTTAGCTTGATCTGGTATTCTGAATTGGTATGCAGTTATTATCCTTTGGTATTTTAGTCTGCAATCCTTCATTGATGATTATCATAGCTTGTGATTTTGGGAAATGGGTTTTTCGATGTTGGAAGCTTGTAATTTCAGAATCTCATGTGCACAAATGCTCGTATGGTGAGTTGGCATTACTTTGTTGTTGCATTTTGTTAGTAGGTCTATCTCTAGCCAACCTAATGAATAGTTGATGTTGTAATGGATTAATCTTGTGTTGCAGCTGTATTTGTGACCTATCTTAGGTCCATGCCCACATTTTGTTGTATGCTACACACTTGAATTGTTATAAGAAAGGTTTTGTAAAAGCTTGAAGCCAATAGTTAATCTTTTTTGGTGAATAAGAGCTGCATCTAAGTAGGACAAACTAATTGATGCTTGTGGATGAATCATATATATATATATATTGGATAGGTTTGAGATTTTTGGAGTTGAGAAGCGTGAAGAAAGGAAATTATTCAAAGATAATGAAGTGTGTAAAGTTAGTTTACTGAGAATCAAAGGAACTGAATCAACACTTTTTAGGTGTAACTTTATCAGTTCATTTTCTAGTTGTAAGCCATTTCTATATTGTATCTCTATAGGCAGTGAGCCTCTCATTTTGGGAAATGAGCCCTTTGGTAGTGAGCCACCCTTTGTAATATCTTATAATCAGTTATAATATATTGCGACTTAATCATCACTGTGGTTTTTACCATTTTGGGTTTTCTACATAAAAATCTTGGTGTTCATGTGTTTTTTTTTTTTTTTATTAATGCTTTTTCTCATTATTACTGTTATATGCATTGGATTTATTGGAGGGTGTTTGTTCAATAAGATTTAGAAGATATTGATTCATCCACCCTCTTAGTATCTTGGGTATTAAACAATCAGTATTAGAGCTTGGTTCCTCCAAAGAACCCTAACAGCTTGAGGAAGATCTTGAAGATTGAAAAAATGGATGATAAAGAAGAACTTTGAGCTACTCTTGAAGATCTTGACAAGGCTGAAAATGAAAAAAGAGATTTGAAAGAAAATCTTGATGAGGAAAATGAATGCATCCAAAAATTGAAAGAGCAATTGAAGAAGTTCAAAGAAAGGCATAGAGAAGTGAGTGAGTAGTTAAAATAAGCAAATGAAGAGATTACTAGATTGAATGTGCTAGTGGAGGAAAAGAAGAGAATTGAAGATTTTCTTAATGTAGTGGTGAAAAGCAAGGATGGTGAATGCAAAAGTCTTGAACAAGAAGTGGTAAACCTAAGAGTAGATCTAGAAAAAGCTAAACTCTATGAAGATAAGTTCAAAACAAGCTCCACCAAGCTTGATGAGTTGATTGTAGGACAAAAACCAACTAAAGACAAATTTGGTTTGGGAATGTAAGCAAGTGAAAGCTCTAAGGCTATGCAGACCTCAAACATAGTGGATAATCAAAATAATCAAGATAGAGGAAACCAAGAAAGAAATCCAAGAAGCTTTGCTAGAAGACCACCTATCAGAAAAAAAAATGCTCAAAGGTACCCATATTTCAATGGTGTTTAGAAGTAGAATAAACTAGTATGCTAGTTCCTTCTCCAGACAATGTTTTACATGCAAGAAAGTTCGACATAGAGCTAGTGAATGTAGAACTCAGATGATGAATTGGTCTAATGGAGGTAGAATGAATCAATATTTTTTTGGATACTATTATGCATGTAATAAGTTTGGACATAAAGCTAATCAATGCAAATCAAGGTTTAATGAAGGTCAAACAAATCAGAAAAATGTTATTTGCTACAATTGCAACAAACCCAGACACATTTCAAGAGTATGCAGAAGTAAAGGGGGAAAGCAATCTGATGTGGTAAAGAAGAATGATCTATTGAATACAATTGATAAGAATGGGATTAAGCAAGAAATGAACAAGATTTGGAAGAAGAAAGAAGAGTTAGAAACATCAAACGTGTCTGTGACCTCATCTAGTGCAGACAATTCCTTTGGTAATTAGACCTAACATGGTCTTAGGGGGAGCATTAATAGAAAATTGTTCAAACCCCCTAGATATTTTTTGTGTTAGACTTTGGCACAAAGATATGTTGTAAGGAATGAATAGACATAGGCTATGCAAAAGGAATTAGAAGAAAATTTGTAGGCATGATCAATTACAGAGCAAATTAGGGCTTTTTTTGTGCATTGAAGAAGGTTTCTTTATCAACTTTTTCAATTATGTCATATTTAATGTGAATTAGGATAGATCATTGATTTATAAAGTAAATTTTTAAGTAATTTTGATCACTTGTGCATTTGAAGAAAGTGGAGAGTGATTTGGAGCATTCTTGAGGTGATTTGGAGAGTGAGTTGTGTAAACCCTAGTTCTAGTTTTCATGAGAGAAAAGGGTATTTTACTCTTCTATGCTATTGTGGGTTTGTGTGAATCTTCTTTTTGAAGTCATTAGAGCTCGGTTTGTGGAAAAATGGCAACTCCAGTAGTTGTAAATGTGTCAAAAAGACCTAGACCCTCCTACAAGAAATATTCCATGAAGGCTTTCGAAGACAACCCTCTGGGTGCCTTCTCATCAATTCCTCCTGGTGTCATGCCCATTGAAGACACTAGAATGTACATTCATGTTAAGACTAAGGAATATAATCATATAAAATTGATAGATATGTGAAAAAATGAGCTCACTGGGGATGATTTCTTGATAAAACTTGAGTATACAAATATTATTACGAAGAAGTTGGATCTGTGGAATTACTTTCCTAACTTTAGCTCCATTTTCAATGACAAGTATGTTAAACCAGCTCTTATAAAAATGCATGATAAGTTTTTGTGGAATGAAAAACCTCACCTTATAACCAAGGAAGTGATTAAGGCAGTTATCGGACTCTGTGATATTAGATCGGTACTAGTGTTGAAGTCTATAAAGAATGAAGTGGTGATGGAACTCTCCAGAGAAAAATTTGACAGAAGGGCTCTTGTAACAAAGCCCATTACCAATCATGTTGTGAAGTATGCAACTATAATGATCAGTCACAAGATCTACTTCACAAATAGGAAAATTTTTGTTTCTACTACTAATATATACACCGGTTATGACATGGTAGCTAATGGTGCAAAATATGATTTGTGTGAACTTCTCCAGCAATAGTTTTTTGAAAATTTGAAGATGACAGGGGAGAAGAAATATGCATTCAAGTTTGGTTCCCTGATTGTTTGTCTACTATTTTACTTCCTTAGAATACTTCTTAGAAGAGATGATGTGGTGATTTGGGATACATCAAGACCAGTTGCACATAAATTTTTTGATAACATGCATAGCTTGGGTGATTTGAAGAGTCAAGGTAAAGCCTCAAAAACAATATTTTTTGTATTCAAGAGCAACATGAATAAGTGTGAAAGAATCCCAAGGAAAGTTGTTGAAAAGTACAAGAATGATATCATATTTTATGTCTCCTCTAATGAGTGCATGATTGAGGCAATTGAACCCCAGACTGTCTAGATTAATCCATTGGATTATGAGGTAATAGAGGATGAGGATGAAGGATATGTACAAGTTTTGTTGAAAATTCCAAAAGGTACTAGTGAACCGAGAGTTGGAACTTATGAAGAAAAAAAAATGGAAATTCACATAAAGCATAAGATGCCTATGATAAGAAAGAATGTAGATAAAAATATTAGAGAGGGCGGCTTCACCAATGAAAATATTGCACAAGGAAGATCCATGTGAGAGTAGATGGCTGGAGAATCATCAGGACTAAGGAGATCCAGTAGGACTACTCCTTGAAAACCCATTGTACCCCTGCATCAGTGAAGATAGAACCCAATGCTTCTAGTAAAGGTAAAGGCTCAACTGCTTCTGGACCTAATACAAGATCTATAAAAAGGAAAGAGTCTCTTTTGGTGGCACTAGTCATAGAGGAAAGAAGGAAAAGGAAAAAGGGAAAAGAACATTAGTATCACTAAAGAGCAAGAGGAAGAGGAGGAAGACCCTGCAACAAAATTGGTAAGAAAGAAGAAAGGGAGAATTTCCTCTAGTGAAGGTGCTTCATAGGAAGCTAGTGTTGGTTCTAAAATATTTAATTTTGTGGCATCCTCTAAAGAAGATGAAGAAAATAATTTTGGTGTTCTTGTGCAGACCAACTGGACTTGAAGAAGGAAAAAGTGTCAGAAGAGGCATCTTCGGACCAGGAAGAACAAAAGGACTTATTGATAAGACCTGGTTCCCTTCTTATATTAGAGGCATTTGTTAATAGCTTGATATGTTTTGAAGATATTTTGTAGCCTACTACAAAAATTTATACTCAAGTAGGTAGAGAGGACAAAAAAAAATGATTTTGGCTATTATCCAATATGTCATTTCTTTGGAAGTCAGTTGGGATTATGTTAACAATGTACCTAAGAAACTATGGGAAGCCTTGATGAAAAGAAGATCAGAGGCTATTGAGTTGGAAGAGAAAATAAGAATTGAGGCATTTTAGAAAATTGGGTCCTCTTTGACCCCAAATGATTTGGAAACCTTGAAGAAGGTATGCTCAAAAATATTCTGGATGAAGAAAAGGGTAAACACTTTAATGACTAAAGATAAAAAGTAGATAAATAAAATAAAGAAAGAAACTACATAAGCCATCATGGTTATGAATAAGAAATATGGCATGTTTGGTGCACTCCCATCCGATTTTGAACCTAAATCAGGAGAAGAAGATTTTGCAAAGGTTTAGGAAGACATTCCTTTGGGTACAGGTGATACAGGCATTCCTCTAGATACAAATGATGCAAATATCCCTCTGGATAAGAGTGTTACAAATGATCCTCCAAAGATAGAGAAACAAAATGAGGAAGAAGCTGAACTAGAGAAACATGATGTCCCTTTAGAGCTAGCTAAAGGAGAAAAAGAAAAAGATGAAGATAAAAGTGATGGAGGAAGATACAAAGATGAAAAAGAGGAAGAAAAGGTAGAAGAAAAATAAAAGGTAGAGGAAGAAGAAAGAAATGGGGAATCTTCTAGGAAGAATGAAGAAGATCTAAGGAAAGTTGTGGATTCACAAAGGTCCTCTGTAGAATCCTCCTCCGGTGATGATGTATTAAAAGGCTTTTTATCCAAGAAAATAAGATTCCAACCGGTGATTCCTCCATAACTTCTACAACTCCCCATGATTCAAGGTAGTATGGATTTGGATAAGATTTCTCCCATTCACAAGTTGGTGTTAGGGGATGCATTCCACGCATTCGAAAGAAAATAAATTCTAGAAACACATCAAAAGAGGACAAAGCTTATTGATTATTCTCTCAAAGCTTTGTAGGAGGCCACCCCTTATATCTCAATAGATACATCTCTCACTCCAGTAGAGAATCTAAAACTTCTATTGGATTCCTTTAAGGTGTATACCTCCAAACTTGGTGAGAATAAAAGGAAAGAGATTGAGGAGAAAATGGCAAAGAGAAGGCTTTTGGAACTTCATGATAAGTGTGCTCTAGCACACACCAATATGGAAAAGAATATGGAAGTTGTGTAAGCTTGTGAGTTTAAAGAAAATATTGTATTTTCTTACTACATAAAGTGGCTAGATGCCACACAAAATATAAAAAATCTCATGGACTCCATTGAGTCCCAATTGACAATTATTTCCAATACATACAGTGCATCTAAAGATAGATATAGGTCAACCTGGAATGCTATCACTACTCACGGAGAGAAATTATTTATTCTATAGAAGTAGAAGGAAGATTTCATCAAAATATTTAGTTATTTAGGTGACCTTGTGAGAATGGAGTACTCTCTGATGGCCAATGCTTGGAAAATGCAAAAAAAATAGAGATCAATCTAACTCAAGATACTCCAAATGATGTAGAAGAAATTTTTATGGAACTAGAATCTCTAAATAGAATGTTGATCTCTTCTAAGAAGAGTTGGGAGAATGACAAGTCAACATGGCAAGGTATTCTCAAGGAGCTTCAAGGCTCACCTTCCTCCAAGTAATGCTTTTTTCTGTTTTCATATTTTTGGACCGTGGTGCAGGAGCACCTTATCAAATTTTTCCTCCAAGTGGAAAATTGGTTCAATTTTGATGTTTGACCTTTTTGAGTCATTTCTTATGTGTAGGAGGTCATTTTATGTGTATTTGGGTCCAATATTGTAAAAGTGCAGAAGTTGTCAACATAATTTGCAAAATTGCAAAAGTTGTGCACAAAAACAACATTTGGAATATGAAAAGTCTTTAAGGTCTAAAATGTTGGAAAGTAGTTAGAAGTAGTTAGAAGGTGAGGAGTCATTTTTTTTATTAAGGGTAAAAAATGGGTTTTGAAGGGGCCTCAAACCCTTTACAAAGGAAAGAAAGTTGCAAAAAAGATGAACCATAAACCTACAATAGCACCACAACAACCTCTAAAAGATTAACAAAACTACACATGCTACATCTTACAAACAAACAAGGTCTAGAAACCATTAAAAAAATTGGTTTTGAACTGGGAGCAGAAACCCACTTAGTTACACAAAGAACTAGCCTACATCTGCCAGGCATCAACAAACCCACTGCTCAAGGAAGACACCACTGAGCCAAGAAAGATAATCATCACTAAAAGCATAGATAACACAGTGCTATAAACCACCAATAAGACCAAACACCCCACCTCAATAGGGGCTTTATAATTCACCACTGAAAACTGCCATGAATTAGCTTCCCAACAGCATAGATTCACCTGGTAATAGGAAACCAACTCCAACTCTACCTCTAAAGGAGTGAGATCCCCTCTATTGGAAAGGAATATATGATCAGCAAAACCACCATAGTCAGACATCACCAACACCCTCACCCTCCACCTCCATAGGAGAACTACCCACCTCAATAAGAAAAATTGCTGAGGGGGGACCTCCTCCATAGGACCAAAGGATAAATCCAACATAGTAGCTAAGCATGCAACCATAGCCTCCATCAGAGAGCCCTGTACAAGGAACAAAACCATCTGGGGTCTAGGATTAAAATATGAGAACCACCCAACTAAGAGAACAAGGCCACAATTAATTTGAAAAGAATCCAAAACAACAAGACCCTTCATCTAGGAAGTTACCAATATAAAAGAACCCAAAGCATGCACCATAGCTGGGTAAAACTTCAGCAATGCCCTCAAGCCCAAAAAAACTAGCTCCTTCACCACCTCTAGCCGAGAAGAGAAAAAAGCACCCCTAACCAAAGACAACCATTGGGAAAATAGAAAAACACTCATCCCAGCCAAAAGAACCCCACCAAAACAAGGGGAGAAGGACATAACAACCAACTCCATAAGAAATTTAATGGAATCCACAAAATGATAGGATAGAGACAACCTATCCCAAACCAACATCAGAACTACACAGGCACCCAACAACCCCAGAAAACACACAGGAAACAAAGAACACTCATGGTACAAAAACACACAAGTACCACACAAGCCAGTAAGGAGGACGAGGAATAAACAAAAGGCAACAAGAAGGAAGCCATAAGCAAAGCAATCCAACAAAAAAAACCCCCAAGCCTCCCTATTATGTTGAATAGGGACAAAAAAAGGCCTAAGAAACAACCAAACAACCTTAAAGCAACCAACACACCCCCACATCCCCTACAAATAAAGTAGCCAAAAACCAAAGAGCCACCAAAAAGCATTAGGAAGAAGCAAAGGAAGACCAAGGAAAAACAAGAAACAAAACAAGCCAACATTGAGAACCCAAAAGCCCTCCAACTATGCTAAGTCAGAAGAAAAATAAGCTCATTCCGCAACCAGCCAACCTCAGAAATTCCAACGTACACCCTCAGCTAGGAAGGAAACCACAAGAAAACTGCATGTCAGTTCCCATCACTAGCCTTCACACAAATTTCAAAAGCAACAGTAGGAAGGAAACCTGCCAAGAGTCCAAGACTAGTACTGACCCTAAGAAGCCAGTGTAGTGAGGACACCCAACAACCAATAGGGTCATTGATCACACCACATTTAGCATCTGTAGCATCTACTAGATTCAAAAATCTAACACAATATTCATCCATACCATCATCCACATCCCAGGAAAAAAGGGACCAGAAGAGGCCTTTCAGCCACCCAGAAGCCACCAACATACACAACCCTACCACCCTCCTTAGCACCAACAACGATGAGGAATAGGCCCAAAAGATAGTCTTCCAGTAGAGGGAAGAATTCCATACACCAGCCAAACACCTCCCTCCAGCCTCCACCATCATCAACTTCCAAATTTGAGTCCTCAATGAAGGAAGCTCCAAACACAACACCATTCCCATTGAAGGAAATGTAGAAGGCATAATGACCATAGAGAGAAATACCCACCATCACTGAAGGAGCTCCCACCCACTCTAGCAAAATAATCCCATCCAGGGCTCACCATCCATCTGCCTCGCCATCATCATTTGACTTCTCCTCGCCATCAGGAGATTCAAACTTTTCGTTCTCGCCTTGCCTACTGCTGCACTCCATCATGATTTCCTATTTTTACAATGATGTTATATTTTTCAATATGCACATTAGGGTGTGGATTCATGTTGTTATTCCTTTAAAAATGATTTTGTAACCAATTTTGAGGCGTGGGTGATTATAGGAGTGAAATTGAATGAATAAAACCACTATTTTAGGGCATTTACTATAGAATTCCTCTGATTTTATGGTTTATACAGACTGTAAAACATGTAAAAATTGATTGTAAGTGTTTATTTCATCAATCACCTTCCATTTGGCTCAAGTTTCATGTAGATTGGTTAGTTTTTGAACAAGTTATTGTAATTTTTCTGAATACAGTCAAACCCTATGTTAGGGTAAGCAGTGACTCAAGATAATTGTGTTTCTCTCTTATGAAACAATAGAATCATCTTGTTTTTGGTGAAATCATTCTTCTATATATGCTCTTTCATGTTCCATTGGTTTGGGGAAATTTTTTTAAAGATAATGTGTAAGGAAAGATAGTTTAAGATTGAATTTATGTGTTATAGTAAGAAATTACAAATTTTCAAGTGGCTAAAGGTTAGGGTTTGTACAAATTCATAAGGGACTGACCACCTAAGGGATTCTAAAGCTTAAACAAGTCAAAATACACATGTTTGGAGCATTGGGACAATAATTTTGTGTTTGGAAGTATGACATCTAATAAGCCCTATTTGGCCAATGCCTAATTAGCCTATTTTGGGCATATACAATCTGGTTTTCATATCATTTCTCAAAATGATAGATGTCAATATTTTGATATGTTTTAATACATGGAAAAAGGTATCTAGAAAGAATAACACAATCCATTGAAGGTGTTTTTATTAAAAGATAATTCCAACAGTTGTATAGGGCATGGCTACAAGTATATCAATAGTTATTGAAGACTTGTTTATCAAATCATTTACGGTGGGTATTTAGGGTGTAAAAAGAGTTTTATCATGTTGATATAAGCCTACAAAAGATATCCCAAGAATTAAAACATTCATTGGTGTCTTGGTAAGAAAATTTTGATGTTGGAGGCTCATAAGTGCCATAATTGCACAATAAGGACAGTCCTAAAGGATTAAAAAATATTGAGAGAGGCAGACTTGAATTTGTTTGTCTTTGATTGGATTGAAATTGCTAAGGTGTCTTGAAGGTCATTTATAGTATTTGGAACTCTAAATGAAAAGTTGAGTGTTTAAACCAAATGATTGAGAAGGAAAAGGTGAATGAGCACACTATGAATGTTTGAGTTTTGGAAAAATGAGAATGTGGGTGATTTTTTTCTTCCTTTGTATTGCATCAAATTGGTATCAAAGAAGAGAAGGTGTTGGGTAGAGATATTTGGTTTTGTGTTTTTGTTTGTGTGTTGTTGGTTGTAGGTTATGTGAGAACTTGGTTGTTTTCATTGAGAAGGTAGAGAGAAAGTTGAGGAAAGTTGAGAATTTGTGAGCAAGGAGAGACTTGTCGAGACCATCTAGAAGAGATGGAGATACAAAAAACGCATTTGCAGATAGAGGAAGAGAGAAAGAAGAAGAAGATACAAGAAAAGTTTGATAGAGATATTTCTAAGTTGAAGTAAGAGATGAAGAGGTTTGAGAAAGAGTTCTAGGAGTTTATGATGAAGATGGAGTAGATGATGAAGCAATGAACATGTTGGCACTTGAAGGTAAACAAGAAGAGAATTTCATGGCCCATACAAAAGATAATAAAAAGGAGTAGGCACAAGAAGATGAAAAAGGATGAAGTCTTTGAAGATGCCAAAGAAGAGTTCATAGATGAAAAAGGTAAAACTATTGCAGACATTTCAAAGCATGATGAAGGTATAATAGATACAAAGAACCTGACTTCAAAAGTTGAAGACCTTGAGTTGATTAAAGGGATGACCATGAATGAGTTGGTCTTGCAGGTTTGCAAAGAATTGAAGGATGATGGAGGTATGATAAAAACTATGTTTCATTTCTTTATTGTATGGATCTTGTGGACAAGGAACAAGTTGTAGGTTAGAGGACAAAGGGAGAAGCATGATATTGAGATGCATCAAGGCATAAGGAATCTAATTTCAGAGGGAGAGCAAGATAGGATGCTTATTTTCATGGACAAGTTTAAACCCAAAGTAAAGATGAAGGTGACGAAAGCAACCGAGCATGCAAGAGATGAAGACCTGTTGACAATTGCAAATCTAGGGGGACTTGGATTCTTTATTTGGTCAAGAGTTTGGTGCAAGAGAACCTTATCAAAATTTTCCTCCATGTGAAAAATTGGTTCAATTTTTATGTTTTACCTTTTTGAGTCATTTATTATGTGTAGGAGGTCATTTGATGTGTATTTGGGTCCAATATTGTAAAAGTGTAGAAGTTGTCAACATAATTTGCAAAATTGTAAAAGTTGCACAAAAGAAACATTTGGAATATGAAAAGTCTTAAAGGTCTAAAATGTTGGAAAGTAGTTAGAAGCAGTTAGAAGGTGAGGAGTCATGTTGGAATTCCTTTAAAAAGGATTTTGTAACCATTTTTGAGGCGTGGGTGATTGTAGGAGTGAAATTGAATGAATAAAATCACTGTTTTAGGGAATTTTCTACAAAATTCTTTTGATTTTCTGGTGTTGTATAGTCTATACGGATTGAGAAACATGAAAAAATTGATTGTAAGTGTTTATGCCATAAATCTCCTTCCATTTGGTTCAAGTTTCATGTAGATTGGTTAGTTTTTGAAGAAGTTATTGCAATTTTTGTGAATACAGTCAAACCCTCTGTTAGGGTAAGCAGTGACTCAAGATAATTGTGTTTCTCTCTTATGAACTGATAGAATCATCTAGTTTTTGGTGAAATCATTCTTCTATATATTTTATTTCATGTTTAAGTGGTTTGGGGAAAAAATTGTAAAGATAATGTGTAAGGAAAGATAGTTTAAGACTGAATTTTTGTGTTAGAGTTAGAAATTACAGAGTTTCAAGTGGCTAAAGGTTAGGGTTTGTACAAATTCATAAGTGACTGACCACCTAAGGGTTTATAAAGCTTAAAAAAGTCAAAATACATCTGTTTGGAGTGTTGGGATAGTAATTTTGTGTTTGGAAGTATGAAATCTAATAAGCCCTATTTGGCTAATGCCTAATTAGCCTATTTTGGGTGTATATAGTCTAGTTTTCATATCATTTCTCAAAATGATAGATGTTAATATTTTAATATGTTTTAATACATGGAAAAAGGTGTCTAAAAAGAAGAACACAGTCCATTGAAGGTGTCTGTAGTAAAAGATAATTTTGACAGTTGTATAGGGCATTTAAGGTGGGTATTTAGGGTGTAAAATGAGTTTTATCATGTTGATATAAGCCTCCAAAAGAGATCCAAAGCATTAAAAAATTCATTGGTGTATTGGTAAGCAAAGCTTGATGTTGGAGGCTCATAAGTGCCATAATTTCACAATAAGGACAGTCCTAAAGGATTGAAAAAATATTGAGGTAGACTTGAATTTGTTTGTCTTTGATTGGATTGAGATTCCTAAGGTTTCTTGAAGGTCATTGATAGTATTTGGAACTCTAAATGAAAATATGATTGTTTGAACCAAATGATTGAGAAGGAAAAGGTGAATGAGCAAACTATGAATGTTTGAGTTTAGGAAAAATGAGAATGTGGGTGATTGTTTTCTTCCTTTGTATTGCATCAGACCGACCTTTGTCCTTGATGTCAAAGGGGGAGAGAGTGTTGTGAAGAGAAAAGGGGAGAGTTTGTTGCACATAGGAGGTTTGTAAATTATTTTGGCACATGTTTCCATCAATGACAAAGGGAGAAATTATTGGAAGAATGAAGAAGAACATCTCATTATGTAGCTTTTATGTTGTCATTGATGTCACCATGTTATATGAGTTGCAACTACAAGTTCAAGTTTTAGCTTGATTTGGTGTTATGACTGGTATCCAGTTATTATCCTTTGGTATTTTGGTCTACAATCCTCCGTTGATGATTATCATAGCTTGTGGTTTTTGGAAATGGTTTTCTGGATGTTGGAAGCTTGTAATTTTAGAATCTCATGTGCATAGGTTCTCGTATGGCAAGTTGGCATTGCTTTGTTGTTGCATTTTATTATTAGGTCTATCTCTGGCTAACCTAATGAATAGTTGATGTTGTAATGGATTAATTTTGTCTTGCAAATGTATTTGTTACCTATCTTAGGTCCATGCCAACATGTTGTTGCATGCTACATGCTTGAATTGTTTTTGGAAAGGTTTTGTACAAGCTTGAAACTGACAATTAATCTTTTTTGGTGAATAAGGGTTGCATCTAATTAGGTTGACCTAATTGATGCTTATAGATGAATCAAATATATATATTGGATATTTTTGAGATTGTTGGAGTTGAGAAGTGCAAAGAGAGACAAGTATTTGAAGATGATGAAGTGTATAAAGTCAGTTTACTAAGCATCAAAGGAATTGAATCAACACTTGTTAGGTGTAACTTTATCAATTCATTTTTTGGTTGTAAGCCATTTCTGTATTGTATCTCTGTAGGAAGTGAGCCTCTCATTTTGGGTAGTGAAACCTTTGGCAATGAGCCACCCTTTTTAATATCTTATAACCAATTATACTATATTGTGACCTAATCTTCATAGTGGTTTTTCCCATTTTGGGTTTTCCACGCAAAAATCTTGGTGTTCATGTGTTGTGTGATTTTATGTTCTATTAATGCTTTTACTCATTCTTACTATTATATGCATTGGAGTTATTGGAGGGTTTTTGTTCAATAAATTTAAGAAGATATTGATTCACCTGCCCCTCTCAGTATCTTAGGTATTCAACATTTCCTTTACCTATTTTTTTAAAATTAGTATAAGTAGGTTCAACCTTAATCACCAAGAACAAACATTCATTGTCATCTAGATCTTCATATTCTATATCTTCATCTAAAATACTAGAATTCTCATTTACATAGTAAGATCTATTAATTTTCTTTCCTTTCTTTTCCTTCTCATATCTATATTTATTCCTTTTAGCTCTTTCCAAACACTTTGCATCATAGTGACCTATTTCTCCACAACTAAAGAACTTAAAGGGAGACTTACCTTCATACTTATCATAACCTTTTCTCATTCTTCTTACAAAGTTATTTTCTATTTCGTCAAAGTTTTATTCATTCGGATCTTTAGGTTTTGTAGCTTTAAAAGTAGTCTCTGTTTTGCCTCCATTTCTTAGATTTAGCTTCCTCATCTTATAAGATGTCAAAAATCCTAACAAAATATTCTTAGTAAAGGTCTTATAATCTATAGTCTGCTCAATAACACTCACCTTTTCATTGTAACCATCAAGAATGGTTTTGAGAATCTTCTTTACAATAATGGTTTCATCTATAGTAGCGCCAAGAGATCGCATTACAACCACCACCTCATCCACTCTCTATACATAATCTTTGACATTTTCATCTTCAAACATATGTATAAGATAAAACTATGTTTCCAAATTCTATAAATTTTCCTCTTTAAATATTTCATCACCATCATGTGCTCTTTCTAAATCATCCCATACTTCCTTAGCTGTCTTCAAATTTTGAACCTTAATCAACTCAGAATGTACTAGATTATTCTTCAAGATGAACTTCGCCTTATTATTCGCTTCATGTGCTTTGATTTCTTTAGGTGTACTCAGACCATTACTAGGAAGAGTGTAAGGATTCTTGTAATATTTCTCCACATCATATCCATAATACTCTAGGTATTCTTCCATCAATACTTTCTAGATATCATAATTAGTTCCATCAAACCTCAGATAATCTAACATCATTTTGCTAGCCATCCAAGACCTTCCTCAAGCGGTTAAGTTCTTCACCAAGGAACCAAGCACTGATACCAATTTTTGGATATAACAACTAAGAGGGGGGTTCAAATTAGTTGTCACAGATTATAACCTTCAAATCAATTGCTGCAACTAATTCATGAACTGATTAAATGATTAAGCATCTTTTTCATAGAAAAAATTACCCTTTCCATGACATGAGATTAATTGGACTTAATGAGGCCTTGATTCAGGTGTTGTGAGGCATTTTATGCATCGACACTAGGTCTTGGACCCTTATAAATTAAATAACATGCTTTCAACAACATCTTGTAAAGGAATTTCACACTTTTCTAGACTTAATTAACCTATTTCTCCCTAATTCAACATTATAAAATGTGTTTAACAACATTATTACATAAATCTAGAAGGTTATTGAATTAAATTTAATGATAAATTAGTGTTGTAATGTGTCTTGCACATTCACATTGGTTCTTTTTCCTTCCTAGGCTATGTGGACCTCATTTTAGTGTTGTAAAGTGTATTTAATTACACTTTCACATTGAATTTTGTGCCCTTGGCCCTAATTGACCTTTACATCATCACTAATAGGCCCTTATTAACCCATATTGTGCATCCTTAGGCATAATTTGATCAAATAATTGACATGGTCATCATATAAGCCTAAGTTTCTTACTTCTCGACGTTCTAGCTAGCAAAAAGTGCCCCTGTGGGACCCATTCGCCATTAGTAGTGAATGAGTCCCATTTGAGCCATTTTTAGGGTTTTGAGTAGGAAAAATTAGGTTTTAAGTTTAATTTTTCTCCATGTTGGCCTTAGGGATCTAATTAATAGGAAAATAAGGTGAATTTCCTATAAAAGCACCTCTCTAAACTCATTTTTACATCTATTCATCCATTAAAACATTCACATCATTCATTTATCATCTATCTTCTATCTCAAGTCAAGAAAGCTAGGGCATTTACATTGCAAGTCATCAATTTATCTTCCTAAGACATCCAAGGGAAAATTCTACATGTTATGTTGCAGACTTTCAAGATCAATCATCATGGAAAGGTAATCCATTCCATTGTTGCATTCTTCATTCCTTTCTTTCATCATTTTAGCTTAATTACCTAAAAGAGGTTTGACCAAGGCAAACCCCCATGCCCTAACAATCAACATTTATTCTCCTCTTCTTGTGTGTTTGAAAATTTAGGTCTCTTGGAAGCTTGGAAATCATTGAAGATCAATTTTCAAGGTTGATAAAGTCTTCTCCTCATTCATCAAGTCAAAATATAAAAAAAATCCATTATTAGACCCGTAAATTAGAGTTTCGGAAGCGGACACTTGTAGGGCATCAAAGTGCAAATTGGAAGCTTCAAAATCCACCTTTGAAAGTAGAGAAATTCAAAATTGGACTCATTCACCATGGGTGGGGAATGAGTCCCACCCCAAGGTTAGTTTTAAGATTTTTACATTTTTAGATACCCTTTTGTCAGAAATGGGTTCCGGTACAGTTTGGCATAACTAGGACTAATTCACCCAAAATGGCGAATGAGTACCACTAGGCCTAAATTTTAGCATCAAAAATTTTTTAGAAGCAATTTATAGTCTCCATCCACATTCTAGGTGCACACTTTCATTTTGATTCATTTTTGTTGCAATTTTCCATTTGTTTGTAGGTGATTTTGCATTAAACAATTTGTTTTCAAACAAGTTGTTTTCCTTTAGTTTCTATTCATTAGTCAATCAATCTCATTCATTTCTTGCATTCAAGCATTATATATAGGAATATTGTATCCTTATTCTATCCATATTGCATTGAATTTGAATATAATATAAGCATCTTTGGCCCATCTTTCTCCTTCTAGGTGAAAAACCCTAGGAGAGCTAGAAAGAAAGTGGGTGCCAAAAATCTATGACATATTTTGGTGAACCTAATTTTTGAATACTTCACTTTTTTTATTTGGAGTCCTTCATAATCATAGATCTAGCTTGCATTAGGGTATCCATTATTCATTTGCATGCTAGGTGTTAAATTTTGCATTTAGGTTGCATTTTTGGCATCCAAATTCATTTTTTTTTTTAAATTCTGCATTTTTCATTTAGGTATGCATCATAGCACTTAGAACACATCCAAATCACTTAAAAATTTCTGAAAATTCTGAAAAATTCCATACTAGGACTCATTCGCCAACCTGGGTGAATCAGTCCCTTCTAACCCTTGAAATTGTCTTTTTATATAGTTGAAAACCCTATTTTTAGGCTTTTGTTTGGTGCCATTTCATACCTGTATTAGTTGGCTGCATTTTGGTATCATTCATTTCATTAAATCTAGCTTAAATTAGCTCATTTCATGCATTTTTTCATTTCAAAATTTGCATAGCATAATCACTCAATTATCATTTGAAAATTGCATTTCATTTCAGACTTTTACATTGCATTTTGAGTTAGCATAGATTGTTATTTCAAAATGTTAGTTTCAATCTTCTCCAAATTTGCAAAGAAAAATATAGTTAACAAACATTCAAGTTCTTCATTCAATGCACTCCCTAGTTATGATAGTCTCCTAGCACAAGAGAATGAAAATGTTAATGCTTGTCTTAAGCTTACGCTCCCTCCTATCTCTCCTATTTGTGCAGATGTGTGTTAGAAGGGAATACAAACATAGCTAAACATGATAATCATAATTTCCTTTCTCTTGATACCTCTCCTTTTCATGATGAAGGTATCTTGGTGAATGAAGGTACAATATTTGAGCATCATGAAGGTAATTTTTGTCCTTCTCCTCATTCCCCTTGGGAAGATAGTATAACAACACAAGATGAATGCATTACCACCACCTTACCTAGTCTCTATTCATCTCCCAACATTTCCCCTATTTGTGACAATACTTTCATGAATAATCATGACCAACACATTTGTGAGGAGAATATATTGGTATCAAGAAATCCAATGATTGAGAGTTATAACATTATTTCTCTCCTTCCTAATATTCCTAACAATTGGAAGGCTCTATTTTAACAAGAAGATCTAATCTTTGACACACATGAAAATCCTAGTTGTCCTCCCCTTCATGACTCCCCTATTTGTGATGAAGCTTTGACATTTAATGCACCTCTTGATTGTCACTTTCCTCAAAACTATCCTACTAGGGTAGATACTATGGCACAAGACAATGAGATTATGGAAAACCATCAACTTTTCTCCCCTCCTAATATCTCTCCTATTCGTGAAGAGAATATTATGGTGTTACACGATCCAATAAATGAAAATCATGAGAATCTTATGTGGGAAAACATCATAGAACAAAACAATTCAACCATGGATAGCTCCCCTTCAATCAATGATCTTCCTACATACCCTGTGGGACATCCAAAGAATCCTTTAACTCTTTACCCACCATCACACAAGCAACAAACTCAACACCAACCCCAACTTGAATTCTTTACCCACCCAAGCATAATGTTTCATACCAACCAAATTACAATGACCTTGCTCACATATGTAACAAAGTATATACAATCAAAGAAAATCAAGCTGAAACTTTGTTTACTTATCCACATAAATAACATTAGTTGTTTCTCCTTGCCATGCAATAGTTGTAGGATCATAGCATTCTCATCATTGCATGTTTTACATCTATTGCAAGGGGTAGCATACCATCATCCATTTTAGGCTCACCTTTTTCCTACATTAAGTGGGGGAAAGGGGTTTGATAGCCTTGACCTTGTATGTCACTTGTCGTTGTCTCTTTTGACTTGTCATTAACCTTTCATGAACATGTAATAGACAGCTTGGGATGTTGACGACATATCTTAAAGATTGACTCGCATGTGACATATTACCCTTTTTTCATGACATAGCTTATTAGAAACATATGACTTGGCATAGGGATTTTCGAATAAGCTCTCATACTTTCTTCTACTTTAAAGCAATTGTTCACAATAATGGTGTTAGCAACTACTTTAAAGTGGGGGGCATACATAGGCAACATCCTTTTACAAATTTCATGGCATGATTTACTTTTTCTTGTGACATTTCTTCTCCTTGGTGGTGTCATTGGGTTTGATTCCTTCCAAGAGTGTATGATCAACTAAAGTGGCTTGATGTGAATGAGGCATCTCATGGATAATGATTTGACATCCTGAATTGTCCTCTCTTGGAGACATTAGGCACAATGTTCCCTAAGAAGAAGATCTTACATGAACAAAGCAAAATCCCCTTCAACAAAATTTTTACATGACATTCGAAACATTTACAAAAAGCATTACCTTGTGGTGCCTTATCCACCTTTTCATTTTCATCTTTCTCTTTCTTTCCTTTGCATGATTTTGTATCTGGGGGATTGACCTACATATGAATCTCTCTTGAATGTCTAATTTAGTGTGAGTTTGAAGAAAGTTCATCTGCTCACTAAAGTGGGGGCTAAATGTGTTGTAGAAAAAAGTACCCTATTCTTGACATGAGATTAATTGGACTTAATGAGGCCTTGATTTAGGTGTTGTGAGGCATTTTATGCATCCACACTAGGTCTTGGACCCTTATAAATTAAATAACATGCTTTTAACAACGTCTTGTAAAGGTGTTGTAAAGTCTTATAAAGGAATTTCACACTTTTCTAGACTTAATTAACCTATTTCTCCCTAATTCAACATTATAAAATGTGTTTAACAACATTATTACATTAACCTAGAAGGTTCTTGAATTAAATTTAATGATAAATTAGTGTTGTAATGTGTCTTGCACATTCACATTGGTTCTTGTGCCTTCCTAGGCTATGTGGATCTCATTTTAGTGTTGTAAATTGTATTTAATCACACTTTCACATTGAAATTTGTGTCATTGGCCCTAATTGACCTTTACATCATCACTAATAGGCCCCTATTAACCCATATTATGCATCTTGAGGCATAATTTGATCAAATAACCAACATAGTCATCATATAAGCCTAAGTTTCTTACTTCTCAACATTCTTGCTAGCAAAAATGGCCCCTGTGGGACCCATTTGACATTAGTGGCAAATTAGTCCCATATAGGTGAGACCCATTCTCCATTAGTGGTGAATGAGTCCCATTTGAGCCATTTTCAGGGTTTTGAGTGGGAAAAATTAGGTTTTAAGTTTAATTTTTCTCCATGTTAGAATTAGGGATCTAATTAACAAGAAAATAAGGTGACTTTCCTATAAAGTCACCTCTCTAAACTCATTTTTACATCTATTCATCCATTAACACATTCACATCATTCATTCATCATCTATCTTCTATCTCAAGCCAAGCAACCTAGGGCATTTATTGCAAGTTATCAATTTAGCTTCCTAAGACATCCAAGGGAAAATTATACATGTTATGTTGTAGAATTTCAAGATCAATCATCATGGCAAGGTAATCTATTCCATTTTTTTATGTTTCATTCCTTTCTTTCATCATTTTGGTTTAATTACCTAAAAGGGGTTTGATTAAGGCAAACCCCCATGCCCTAACAATCAACATTTCTTATCCTCTTCTTGTGGGTTTGCAGATTTAGGTCTCTTGGAAGCTTGGAAATCATTGAATATCAAGTTGAAAGGTTTCTAAAGCATTCTCCTCATTCATAAAGTCAAAATATCAACAAAAATCCATTCTCAGACTTGTAAATTAGAGTTTCGAAAGAGGACACTTGAAGGGCATCAAAGTGCAGATCAAAAGCTTCAGAATCCACCTTTGAAAATCTAGAAATTCAAAAGTGGACTCATTCACAATGAGTGGAAAATGAGTCCCACTCCAAGGTCAGTTTTAGGATTTTTACATTTTTAGATACCCTTTTGTCATAAACGGGTTCCAATACAGTTTGGCATAATTGGGACTGATTCACCCAGAATGGTGAATGAGTCCCACCAAGCATAAATTTCAGCATCAACAGAATTTCAAAAGCAAATTCCAGTCTCCATCGACATTCCAAGTGCACTCTTTCATTCTAATTCATTTTTGTTGCAATTTTCCATTCGTTTGTAGGTAATTTTGCATTACACAATGTGTTTTCAAATATGTTGTTTTCCTTAGTTTCTATTCATTAGTTAGTCAATCTCATTTGTTTCTTGAATTCAAGCATTATATCAAGGCATATTGTATCCTTATTATATCCATATTGCATTGAATTTGAATGTAACATAATCATCTTTGGCCCATCTTTCTCCTTCTAGGTGAAAAACCCTAGGGGAGCTAGAAAGAAAGTGGGTTCCAAAAGTCTATGATACATCATCAAATGCCAATGCACAAACACAATAACACTAGATTTACGTGGAAAACCCAATGATGGAAAAACCATCGTCAGGATTAACTCACACTATAGAGAATATCAAAATCAATTACAAAAAGGCTCACTGCCCACAATAAGGACTCACTATCAAATAGGGCCACAACCCGGAGGGATCACTTCCATAGAGAGACAAAAGAAAAGAAAGAAGACTTGTTACAAAGAGACAAAAATTCCAATGCAACAAAGGATTCCACCACAATCACTAATCAACTTGCATGAATGATAGAGTTCACCTTTTTCTCACTACATTTGGAAACTCAACATTAAGCTTTGCATTGATCTACCACACACATAACTCACACAAATTTTTTGAATAGAATCAAATTAACTTATGCTATTTCACTTATTTTCCTTCTTTTCTCTTGTACATTTTTCATTGCTAGCTCATCTTGTATTTATACTATCTCTAACCTTGAAAAGATACAAAGTCAGTCATTCAACTTCAAATTAAAATTAGGTCAGTGCCAAAAAATCCCAGGATGAAATTAGAATGAGGGGGAACCAAACACATGCTTCACCAAGACCCAAACTAGATCCAACAAGTTTCATCAACTTCAAAGATAGTTCTTAACACACTGTCGAGCAAACCAATGTAAAACACATAGAACAATTAAGCCTAAAACTTCTAGAAACCAAAAATATCTTCAATGCAATCAAAACATCTTATATCTAGAACCATAAGTCAAAAGACTTCATCAAAGAGAAATCCAGACCAACAACATTTCTCTCAAACCTTAGCTAAAACACAAAAAACCATAGTTCACAACTAGTGAACACAACTCGAACTCCACAAAGAACCAATAACCAATAATCTAGATATAGTAACCTTCAACAACCATGGCTAACATATCTAAACTACACAACTATAGGGACAAGTACCAGATCATCATCCTGAATACCTATAAACTTCCTTTAATATGATTTTCTCAATATCCTCAACATATACAACCATCAATAACTAGTAGATAGCCAGCTGATTAGTTGACATCAATGACAACACTTTCATTGCTTTTTCCATTCTTGCAATAGTATTTGCATGGAGTTGGTTTCTTCTTCATCCTTGTAGACCCATGTAGAGATATCCTCACCTATAGTCTCTTTTCTTAATTCACCCCACTTGGTGAATGTGGTAGGAGTATTATGAATGTCGATCTTAGGTTTCTTCTTGATAGGACAAGGCTTCTCATAAGACGTTGGTGAGGTGGGAAACTTCCCAATGCAAAATAGGATCTTAATGTTGTATTCACCACATCCTGACATGGATCTAGGCCTTAGGTTTGGAAGGTGTAGTGGATGGAATGGATGCTTTTTTGAGTCAAGAGGGATCAATGTAATGTGATTTGGTAGAGGAAGAAGCTTCTCAATTTATAGGCACTTGATGTTTAGTGGTCCCTTTAAAATAGCTATAATATTGGAAGGGGTCAAGATCACCTGACATAGTAATTTTGGTGCCATTATATGGAAACTTAAAGCATTGATGGTATGTGGAAGGAACGAATCTCATGGCATGAATCCATGGATGACCAAGGAGAATATTGTATGGTAGATCTAGATCCAAAACTTGGAATATTGTATTTTGAATAACAAGCCCAACCCTAATGGGAAGTGTGATTATACCTTTGGATGAATGCTCAACATCATCATAAGCATTGATGATGATTTTCTTAGATGTATCTATACAAGCTTCAGAGCATCCCAATGTTATGATCAATTTTAAGGTACATATATCTAAACCTACTCCACCATCTACCAAGACTCATTTGATTTTGTGTTTTTTTAACATATACCTCAAGGTGTAATGGGTCATTATGATTTGGTCATTGTGCATGAAGATCTTGCTGAAAAATGCGATGTGATGGGTTATAGCTAAGTATCCTACCATGGCTTGGAATTAGTTAAGGTTTAGGTCAATGAGAATGAATTTCTCTTGCAAATATTTTTACAAACTGACTTTAAGCTCAGGGTATATGCGAAGCAACTCAAAAATGGATACTTGTGTGCAAGTCTTTCCTAGATGGTCTAGGAGGTTATACTAACTTTTTGGTTGTCAATTTAAAGTGGCCCCTTGCAAGGTCACTTTGGCTCCTTAGGTGGTGACATCACATTCTAGACTTTTCTTAATGGTAATGGTGGAGACATTGTCATCAAAGGCTTGAATGTCATTAATAGTATACTCATATGAGACACTAGAGTAGTTATCATTTTAGTTTGTATTGTTCCTTGAACTGGAGGCTTTTCCTTTTCCATGGCCTGGAAAGGGATTCTTGAAAATAGTATTGTCAAAAAAATTCTTTCCTTGTGAATTGTACATTGATACATCACCTTGTTCAACGAGGTCTTGGATAAGGTTCTTAAGTGTCCAACATGATGATGTTTTTTTTCCTTGGTATGATGGTACTCACAAAAGTCATTGTCATACCACCAAGTTGGTTTGAAAATTTTTGGTTCATAAGGTTTAACTACTGGTAGTTGGATGACATTTAATTGCAATAGTTTCTTCAAGACTGATTCAATTGGTTCTCCTAAGGGTGTATATTTTTAAGTATGTTTGCTCATGGAGGACCTCTACATTGTTGGTTGTTTTGGACTGCATTTTTGGTTTGATCTTGTCTTGGTGTTGGATTTTTTTGTGTGGAATAACCTTTGAGGTGAATAGTGGGGTGAACTTTGTTAACCACTTTAGCATCAACTACCCCATCATTGCTGAGATTTATTTTCTAGACCAAAATGTTCCTTTCTCATTAGGATTGTTTGGTTTTATTTGAAGATCTTGACCAATCCTTTTGCAACAAGAGATTTCTAAATGGAGACTCTCTTTTCAATGATATCCTCAAATGTGTTGCAACAATGGATTTGAAGTTAATGCATTAATTCCATGTTGATTTTTTCTACAAAGATGGGAATCATTTTTTTTGGTATGTGACAAGGATATTTACTTGACATAATTCACCATATTGAAAGAATGAAGTAAGTGACTCCCCTTATTTTTATTTGGTCATACATATTTTTGCAAGGGTCATGTCACTTTCAATGTTATAGGTAAATTTTGTGATGAATTTTTCTACTAGTTCATTCCATGTTCTTATCCCAAGAGGAAGGTGTGTGAACCACTCTTGAGCTTGCCCTGAAAGGCTACATGGGAATAGTCTCACTAAATACATAGGATCAAAAGTGATGGGCATACAAGTAGTGTTAAAATATCACACATGTTCTACTAGACCCCCCTTTCCCTTGTATTTTTTGAATTTTGGCACATTGAAGTGTGGAGGAAAAGGTGGCATGTATATTCTTCTATCAAAGGGATAATGACATAGTTCCTCCATTGAGTATGTTTTATTTGTTGTGCTCACTTGCATGTTTTCCATTTGTTGTTGCATTGATTACATTTTTTGCATCAATGTATCCATGGGTGATGGTGGTATGATTGGTTGAATTTTCTTGAGAGGGTTGATATTGGTGTCAAATATGTTGAGGTAATTGTGTGCTAAAGGGTTTTGGTTTTGGAAGTTGGATATAAATGTTGAGTTTTGGTTGATAGTTTTTAGAGAAGGATTTTGATTGCTTTATTGTAGGTGGGATGTAAACATGATGGTTCTATTGGTATTGTGTTGTGGTGGAGTTTGATTGGTGTGTTGGTGTTGTGGTATGAAATTGAAGTCTAGGTTGACATGATGTTGTTATGGAGGTTGGTTGTTGTTTAGGTTTGACCCAAAAGATATATTAGTGTTTGGTGTAGTATTGGTCCTTTTGGTTTTCACTCTTGGTGTTGAAATATGAATACTTCTTGTTTTGCTTGGTGGTTTTGGATTTTGGTTTGTGTTTTTGTTGATTGATGGTGTGGTGTTTTGGGTGGATGTTGTGGAAAATGGATTTGTAAAATTTATACCCATAGAACTAGAGGATGATTCAAATGGACTAGAAAATGTGGGACTTGGTACTTGAGACGTTACATGTGTCCTTTTAGTCCCAAATGTTTCTGTAGGAGGTATGTTAATATGTGTTGTGTTATGTGTAGTTCCCCCAAGTGGCATATTAGTGTGCATTTATTTTGAGGGATGACCTTGTGAAAATGTGTTGTGACCTTGACTTTGACTTTGTGTTTGTGTTGTTCCCTCTACAATTTTGGAAATGTCAAAACCAAAGGGAAACTTGGCACCATTCTAAGCAAGTGCTAGGAAGTACTTATTAGGATCCACTTTGACCATCTCTTATATGATACACACTATCTTAGGATCTTGGGAAGCTTTTCCAATCTCTTTGGGTGTTATATTTTGGTTAACCTCCTTCAATGTAAAATTTTCAAATGAATTTGGAATTTTATCTTGTAATGTTTAAGGTTGGTTTGAGTATGACCCAAAGTTCATGTTGCTAGTTAGATTAACATAAGGGTCATATGAGTAATCCATGTATTTTTGTTTCCTTTGTGACTTAGTGAAGACCATATAAGACTTGTAACCTCGAGACTTTTGGAAATGAATGAAACTAAGGATGAAGATGAAGACTAAAGGACTGGTAATGCAAGATAAGAATGGAAATGACAATAAGACTGCTATTTTTTTGGATAATTTGGAATATAAGCATGGAAGATGGCAATACAATTATGACTATGCTTGGTATGCAAAGTGATAATTTGAGACCATGACTATGCTTATGCTTGGATGGAATGCAAGACAGTAATGGGACTAAGACTATGACTATGCTTGGATTTGGATGTGCAATTTTGAACCTTAAAAGAGGATTCTAAGAAAACTATTATGGACCAAAGTAACATTTCTAAATGTCAAGAGATCAAGAGGACAAGGTCCAAGATGATGATGATTGGATAAAAGGTGAACCTAAACTAGACACATGAGTTGTAAGCCCAACCTAAGGATGAGATAAATGATGATATGATAAGGTCAAGATACCTAAATATGAGAATATGGTCTACCTAATAGTATGATAAGCTTCCTAATTTGAAGACTCAAAGATAATTCTAAAATGAAGCTAGAATGTAGTGTATGCAAACTAGGAGTATGAAAGATACCTTAAGGTGAATGATGAAATGCAATGAATAAATTGACTAAACCTAAACAAGTCTCTAGTTTGAGTGTACAACCATTTACTATAAGAAAAATGGAAGTTCAATACACAAATATTTCCCAAAAAATTGAAACTAACAAATGCGGTGTTTTCGACCAGTCAATTATGGTGCAAGACCGATCAATCACAACACATAGACAGATGTAGTATTTTGACTGACGATTGCAATTTTCTGATACAAAGTTGTGGTGTTCTATCCTTTTAACCCTAATTTGATGTTTTCTAGGTTGTTATCCATTTTTAGCAATTTCTAGATTTCATCACAAACAAAACAAACACTTGAAAAATAGATTTGGTTGATTTTGACTCTTTTGACTTTGTGGTAGGTAAGTATATTTAGAAGTTTTCTTCCACAAAACTTGATTTTCCATGGTTTGATAATAATACACACAAACACAATCTAGATAGTAGTAATAGTGATGTAGTCATGGTCAGAGGGTCTTCAAAGAAAACTCTCCAACCATGTAGTGAGAACAACACAGTGGAAATAACACCAAATAATCAAAGCATTACAGAATTGGTGTAGGAGCACTTTGTTTCTTTCAATCCTCCATGAGGCCTATTTGTAAATAAGAGTTCAATGAGTGCTTAGGAGTCATTTAATAAGGTCTAATGGACCATTGATATGTAATTATGTGTCCAATTTGTAAAAACAAATGAGATGTTATCAATGATGCTCAAAAGAGAAAAATATGTAATAAGGGGGTTTATGAAGTCAACCCAAGGAATATGAGAAATAAGGTCATTTTTTATCATCAAAATGTGTATTATGTCATTTTAGAAGTGTTTAGTATGGTTAGGGATTCAAAAGTTGAAAAATGGTGAAATTGACAAAAGTTGTCAAAGTGCAAAATTGCAAAATTGCAAAATAAGGAAGGTGGAAGGTCAAGTTGGTTGGGTAGTTGAAAGAATAAATTGGAATACATATGAGAAAGTTTAGAAAGTCATAAAAACCCTCAATCCATCATTGGAAGGTGGAGAGGGATGTAAAATAATGAAGAAACATTAATGGAGCCTCTTTTTAGATTCAATTTTTTTGTATTTTGATTGGTAATTATGTGTTTTAGTATCTTGTATGGAAATGTACAGCCTAATACTAAAGGTACAGTCATTTGGAATGATAGAACTAATAGTCTACTTTTTTTGGTTTTGATTTCATTCATTTTCATGGAGTAGAATGAAAGTTATGAAGGTTTTTGTGGCTGCAATTTCATATTTTCCCTCTAACAGTCTTGTAGCAGCATGTTGTATGACCTTGTATGGATTGATATTGAATTGAAACAATAGGATAAGAAGGATAAGTGAATCTAGTTTCATTTTCTTTTTGTTTGGTTCAATTTCTTGAAGATTTGCAGAAGTTATGATCATTTTAGTAAGTGCAGGTCTGAAACCCTCTTAGGGTAGACAACAAGTAATCAAAATTGTGTTTCTCTCAATTGGCATGGTGGAATGGTCTAAAAATTGGTCAAAGGGTTCATTTTAACATATATTTCCATCTTCCAAAGTTGCAGATTAAAATAATGATTTTTTCTATCAAAGAAATGATGCCCTAGGTTGTGTTTTGTAGGAAAATTTTGGAAATGGACAGTGGGCAGCAAATATTTAGTGTTTTGATGATAAAAAAATGTATTCTCTTTGGGTGAAAGTAATTTAAAATGTTTTAGTGATGAGCCTTGATTCCTCTCTAAATAGGGTTTTGTAAAATAAAAGGTTTTGAATTCATTTGTATGTTGATCTTACATGGCGGGTTTGTAATAGTCATCCTTTGGAAACAAGAATAAAGGTTAGGATGAGTGTTTGATAAAATATCATGAGCATAGATTGGGAAATGGTCTAGTTATGTTTTTTAGATATTCTTATGCATGTTGATGCTATTTGTGAATGGACTAGATCTTGGAAAAGTGAAATTGTTTGTTGTTGTGGCCTAAATGGCCTAATTGCTGATTTGGTCAATCTATTTTGAGAGATCACTTATTAGAGTTGATTATGTTGATTGAAGGGTATGGGAAAGTGATTTTGTTGTTTTTTAAAGAGTTTAAGAAGTCTTCAAGTGATTACGGAAATTATTCTTAGTATGATGGTCTTGAATAAAGAGTTTTGTTAAGGGAAAATGCACTTGTGAGGTGTAAGCTTGCAAATAATATTTGAGTTTTGCTTAAAGAAACTAAGATAGTTAATTTTCTTCCTTTTTTATACATAAAATTGGTATCAAATCTCAACAAAAGGTTTGGGCTAGTGTTGGTTTGTGGTTTTGGTTTTGTGGTTGTGTGCAGGTTAAGAAGAACCTGATTGCTGCCTAGAGAAGGCAGAGAAAAGTTGAGTTGAAGCAAGGAGAGACTTGCTTAGAGACCATCTAAAATATGGAAGTGATAAGAATATGTTTGCAGGTGGAGAAGGAGAGGAAAAATAAGAAACAAGAGGAAAAAGAGAGGAAGAGAAAAGAGGAAGAGATGAGGAAAAAGGAGATTGATCAAGAAATCAAAGAGTTGAAGGAAAGGATATAACAGTTGCTTAAAAGAGTCACAAGTTGGCACTTGAAGATCAAGAAAGGGGTCACATGGCCTATTGAGAAGATTAGGATGAAGAGAATACAAGAGATAAAGCAAGCTAAGAAGATAAAGACTTTGTTGTAGGAAGATAAAGAGCAAATCAAACAAGTTGCAGAAATGATAGTTGATAAGGAAGAGATAATTATAGTGGAAGAAGAATCACACTTGCAGGTTGCAGCCATTGAAGACTTTGAAGATGTGAAGGAAAATCAAAGTTTGGAAGAAAATTCTATGGAGTTGGTAACAAATACTAAGGTAAAACATGAATTTAGTTTGCAAAATCAAGTTTGATTTACAAGATATGAAGATATGGTATTCTTTTCACTATTTTCATAAGAGAATAATGGATTTTCAGTTTTTGAAATTCATGAGAATAATCAGACAACAAGGGTAGAAACATTATGGATGGAAGACAAGAATGAAAAGTTTGAGGAGGAGTTACAAAAAAAGGTGAAAGAGTTTGAGCAAGTAACTAGTGCAAAGAAGAACGGTGGTGGAAAAAATTTTCTTGTTGTGATGACACATGTGATGAAAGATAAACCAAAATTGAAGATGGAGATACATTTCAAGGAACCAGATTTAAACCACTCACAAATTTTTGTGATTGCAGGTGATGATGAAGATACTTTTCTTTTTGCAGGTCTTTTACATTTTGTAACCTCAAGGGACTTGTGTTTTTTCTTCAAGGGGAGAATGGTGTAGGAGCACCTTGTTTCTTTCAAGCCTCCATGAGGCCTATTTGTAAATAATATTTCAATGAGTGCTTAGGAGTCATTTAATAAGGTCTAATGGACCATTGATATGTAATTAGGTGTCCAATTTGTAAAAACAAATGATATGTTGTCAATAATTCTCAAAAGAGAAAAATATGTAATAAGGGGGTTTATGAAGTCAACCCAAGGAATATGAGAAATAAGGTCATTTTTTATCATCAAAATTTGTATTAGGTTGTTTTAGAAGTGTTTATAATGGTTAGGGATTCAAAAGTGCAAAATTGGTGAAATTGACAAAAGTTGTCAAAGTGCAAAATTGCAAAATTACAAAATAAGGAAGATGGAAGGTCAAGTTGGTTGGGTAGTTAAAAGAATAGTTGGAATATGTAGGGGAAAGTGTGAAAATGAATATATATCCTTAATCCATCATTGGAAGGTGGAGAGGGGTGTAAAATAATGAAGGAACATTAATGGAGCCTCTTTTTAGATTCAAATTTTTGTATTTTGACTGGTAATTATAATGTTTAGTCTCTTGTATGGCCATGTAAAACTTGATCATGAAGAGACAGTCATTTGGAATGATAGAACTAAGATTCTAATTTGTTTTTGTTTTTATTTGATTAATTTTCATGGAGTAGAATGAAAATTATTAAGGTTTTTGTGGCTACAATTTCCAGATTTTCCCTCTAATAGTCCTATAATAGCATATTGTACAACCTTGTATGAAATGATATTGATTGGAAACCAATGGGAGAATAAGGATAAGTGAATCTAGTTTCATTTTCTTTTTGTTTGGTTCAATTTCATGAATATTTTCATAAGTTATGATCATTTTAGTAAGCGTAGGTCCAAAACCCTCTTAGGGTAGACAACAAGTAATCAAAATTGTGTTTCTCTCAATTGGCATAGTGGAATGGTCTAAAAATTGGTCAAAGGGTTCATTTTAACACATATTTTCATCTTCCAAAGTTGCAGATTAAAATAATGAAGTTTTCTATCAAAGCAATGATGCCCTAGGCTATGTTTTGTAGGAAAAATCTGAAAATTGAGAGTGTGCAACAAATATTTTATGTTTTGATGATAAAAAAAGGTGTTCTCTTTGGGTGAAAGTGATTTAAAAGGTTTTATTGATGATTCTTGAGTCCTCTCTAAATAGGGTTTGGTAAAATAAAAACTTTTGTATTCATTTGTATGTTGATCTTGCATGGCGGGTTTGTAACAGTCATCTTTTGGAAACAAGAATAAAGATTAGGATGAGTGTTTGATAAAATATCATGAACACAGATTAGGAAATGGTCTAGTTATGTTTTTTAGATATTATTATGCATGTTGATTCTATTGGTGAATGGACTAGAGCTTGGAAAAGTGAAATCCTTTGTTGTTGTGGCCTAAATGGCCTAATTGTTGATTTGGTCAATCTATTTTGAGAGATCACTTATTAGAGTTACTTATGTTGATTGAAGGGTATGGGTCAGTGATTTTGTTGTTGTTTAAAGAGTTTAAGAATTTTTCAAGTGATTATGGGCATTATTCTCAATATTATGGGCTTGAATCAAGAGTTTTGTAAAGGGAAAATGCACTTGTGAGGTGTAAGCCTACAAGTAATGTTTGAGTTTTTCTTAAAGAAACTAAGATAGTTAATTTTCTTCCTTTGTTCTGCATCAAAAAGCTTGGTAAAGAGATGAATTTAAAGAAGGAATCAAGAAAATAGCCATATTTGGGTCAGTCAGCCAAAAGGGGGCATTACATCTTTACCTTCAATGAGAAGAGTAATGCCTTTGTAGGTTTAGCTACAGGAATCTGCTAGGGACGTAAGTGCACCGCATGAATGTTTGTGTGTCGCGTGGGTGTCCCTAATAGAAACACCTCCACCGATGCTCAAAACAAGCACCAAGTGGGATGCCAAGATCAGGCTTAGGTGGAATTAAGCCTCCGAACTTGGTTTTCTAAGGTGGATAAAGGCAAAAATGGGATTTGCATAGGGGATGCAAATTCACTCTTATATAGTTTGAACGTAGGTGGAATTTGCTTGCTTTCAAGATTAGCTACCAATTGCATTTTTAGTCCCTCTTCTTTTGTCTACAGTGGGGGAAATACTTTGTCAACATTGCCTCTGCCTCCTCTTGCTTCTTCTTGGCCTGAAGTGTATCTAGTTGAGTGGCTAGATTATTTATAATGTCTTGCTTTAAGTCTACCAGCAAATGAGTAATCTCCATTCTTGAAACTCCACTGGTAGTTGACTTACCCATGGAAGATTGGTAAGCTCTCCCTTTTTTTGAAGCTACCCTAGAGTAGTTTTGGTAAATTTTCTTGATATCTTCCCAAGGGACTTGTGAGATATATCCTCCTCCCATGAGGTCCAAGGCATTAGTGCAGCTATCATTGCTTCCTCTCAGGAAAAACAACTTTTGTGAGTCTTCATTGAGTGTATGGTGTGGATATTTTTGTAGGAAAAACAAAAAAATTGCAATATAATCTTCTAGGCTCTCATCTTCCTTTTGTTGCATCCTGAAAATGTCACTTCCTCTCATGTCGCTACCCTTGCAATATTCTATGTATATCTCAAGGAATTTTTTCTTCATGTCTTCCCAAGTTTGCATAGTATCTCTTCCTGGGCTCATGAACCATCTTAACCTCTTTCAGAGTGGTAGGAAATTTATTAAGCATGTGGGCATCAGTGGTATAATCATAACTCCTACAGAGTATGTCAAAATCAAATAAAAAGGTATCATGATCTTTTGTGACAAGTCCATAAAACTTGGGAAGTGTTGAATTAGGGATGTTCTTAATGTTTTCAACTTCATTTTGATGGGAAATGGGGAAAGGAAAAGTTAGTTGGTTAGGTCTGTTCCTATTTGAATCACCCATTCCTGCTTGATGTAGTTACAAAGTAAAGGGGTTCTCAAGCTGATTTTGGTCTTCTGAGGAGACTTCAGAGCTAGTCAGATTAGGAAATACATTAGCAAAGGGGTGTGGATCTTCTTCTTATTCTTCTCTTGGTAGGTTTTGATATTCAACTAGCTAGAATGGATTATGTTTTTTAGGAAGGAATCTCCCATAAGCATCCCTTCTCCTTCCTCTATCCGTGCGGTATCACTCACTATCAACTAACTCACACAAAGAATTGGTAAAGAATAAGGGGGGTCATTTCTTCCTAAATGAGGGTATACTAAGAACAACCTCTAGAAACACTACAACAAGAAAAAACTACCAATGAATCCAAAGAACTTCCTAGTTTGACACCATCCCCAACAACGGCTCCAAAAATGTTGGCCTCATGCAATGATTTAATAACTAGGCCCTTACATCCATGATTTAGAGATTGGGCATCTAACCTAAAAATCTATTTCAATCATCATGAAGGTGCATTTAACTTGTCAACCCAGGGACATGAACTTGAAATGGGTCAGCACAGTATGTGCACTAGGAACCCATAGTAGCCATTTTCATTCTACATCTAAGGAGCACACAATGCTAAAAGTAAATTGATTAGAAGGGAATACCATAAATTCCAATCATCAATCAACAACTACATCAAACTAAAATGCATAATGAAAATCTCAGCAACAAATAGGGCACTACTCTCTCTGCTTTGGCTACAGGAACAGTCACATAATGGAATTCAAGTGGTTGCAGGAACATTCTGTGCCAGATTTCTAACTAATTACTAAACAACAAGTAATACTAAACTAAATGATAGATTACTCACCAAGTGGCCCCCCTTGGATAAGTATCCTCTAAAACTAATGAGAACTCAGATGCTTGAACTTAGAAGTTTATTTTATTCACTATAAATCATGAGTACAAAAGAGTAATGTATCTATATTACTAAAAAATTGAGAGTGCAAGTACAATATCAAATCGTGCAACCCCTTAAGAAGGAGCATTAGATCTTTATTTATACTATCAACTAAATAAGGAAGTCAACTCCACGACTGGGAGGATTCCATTTAGGCAAAATGGAGAAAGTGTAGTGGCAGTGGTTACATGTGCATGGAATTTGGTCAGACATGCAGGTCCAAATGTAGATTTAGCATAGCAGTAATACCTACATTTTCTCAACCAACATTAAATTCCACTACAAGGCAGTTACATTCATTTTACATGAGGAATCTTCTTCCGTTGACCTCCTTTGACCTTTGAGCGATTCCTTTGCTTGACATTACAGTGCATGCCCAGCTGGCGGTGTCTTCCTCAACTTAGCATCCTCAAATAAAATCTGCATGGCAATGTCAATACACACAATAACTACATATCTATAACCACTTTAAGGAACATTCATTAAGCACATGCAAAATTAATATAGATAATCCACATAATATGCCAATGTCATTAAAACTTGCAGAAATAGGATTAAGCCCAATGTATATGGTTTGAGGGAAACATTATGAAAATATCAACATTTAGCATCAAAGTCCATGACAACTACCAACAAATAAACTATAGATTCTATCCAAAATTGGACCAAAAACTAGGCTCATCATAGCTCCCAATCATGTTCATTATATATCGAAGGTAGACAACTAGCTAAAGGGACAAGAGAAAGTGTTGAACTAGGAGAAGCACTAGGTTCAACACTCTTTATAAGAGATTTTTTTGTTTAAGCTGATGGAAGAGGAAAATAATGTATTCAGTTCATTATGCACCTCTTTGTTGATTTTAGCAACCTCATCATCATCATCTAAGTTGATCACAATAGGAGGTCGAATGATAATGTCCATGGAGGAGTTCAAATCCTATTATGGAGGTTGCATTGAATTTTCTTGCTTTGGTTGGGGATGAGGGTCATCGTTCATTGCTTCAGTCAATTTTGGATCTTGATTTTCTTGATTTATTTCTTCATGTAACTTGCAAGCAAGGGCATGATGTCGACGCCTACACTTGCTAGCACCTCTATTTCTTTTGGTTTTGTTCTCAAGTTGCATTTGTGTAGGAGTAGGTTGATCAACCATAGGTTTCTTTTCTTTCCTAAGGGAAGGAATGGAAGAAACCACATGAGGTTGTTTGAACACTTTCTCTTTGGCTTTTTAAACTTTTTTTATTCTAGGATGTGTTACGAGGTTGGTTTCATTGTCTCTTGGTTGCTTATAGGATGTAGGTGAAGCTTTCTTTTTTTGGTTGGTCTTTGTTGTTTGGTTCTTTTTTAGGTTCAAGCATGGTTTTGTCAAGGATGGGATTTTCGAAGGTGGATGGGGACATGTTTTGGAGAGAAAATTCTACTATCTTCTTTTCCTTGAACTATTGATAGGACAAGAAAAAAAAGTCTTCTTGAGGTTTTATAGGTTCCATGGGTTCCGGCCATAAGGAATCTAGGGAAAAGTTTCCTTTGGAAGACAAGGGGTTAAAGCTGCTATGGTGGAGAGTGAATATTTAATTATCAAAGGGAAACTTGAAACATTTATGCACAACCGAAGGGACGACTTTCATGGAGTGAAGCCATGTGTGGCCTAGCTTTACATGAAATTGGTTCGACTGTCGGATGATGGAGAATGTGACATCTAATGTTTTTGGTCCTATTTGCAATGGTAAGGTGATCAATCCTATCATAGGGCACACAAAACCATTGTGTGTCTTGATCCATGCTTTCATTTTATCACATTCATTTTGATAAATTTCATGAAAAAGTAAAAACTCCTTGGTGATCATGTTCTCTCCATAGGCGGGATCTATTAATATCCCATTAGTGGTCTTGTCATAGATACAGTCAGCTATGTAAAGAGGACCATCAGGAAAATGTTTAATTATATCCTAGAGAAGAAAGAAATGTTAAGATAATTCTTAGGTTGGCCCTTATGATGGATGATGTCTATCATCCCTACCATTTCATCTATAGGATTGACATTGATAGCATTATTTATAATAGAATCATTGTTTTCATCATCTGTATCAACAGTCATCACATCATTATTTGTAGTTTCACTTGCTTTGACAAATGAAATATTATGTTTGGGAATTGGGTTGGTGAAAATTTACAAGTTTTTGTTAGGAGGGGCAATGGACTTATTTCCTTGATCACTAACACCTCCAATGGATAGACATCTGAAATCAATGAGGTCTTGCACAAGATGTTTAAGACACTTGCAATGTTATGTGTCATGTCCATTTTTTTGATGATAGTGGCAATAAGAATTTGATTCAAAGCTTGGGGGTAAAGACTTATTAGGGTTAGGTGTTTTGACAGGAGGTAAGGTAATCATTTGTTGGTTTAGAAGTTGGGAAATGGTATTATGAAGGGTATTGGGTAGGGGAGTGAATTGTCTTTTCGGATCTCCATAATTAAAGGGTATTGTGGCTTTAACAACAACTTCTTGTTCATTGACATTTTTTAGCTATTTGTTGAGGGGGATTGAATTGAAGGAACCCTTTATTTTGTTTTCTAAAAGGTTGGGAATTATTTTGGTTTGCGGGCTCAGATCTCTTGATTCGGCTAGAAGTGGACCTTGTATCTCAACTACTAAATGAATTTTGATAATCACAGAGGGTAGTGCACAAGTGCATGAAGGATGTGAATTTCATCATAGTCAACTTTTCTTGGATGTTAATTTGAAAATTTTCTATGAACATATTTTGAAGGTGTGGGTCAAGGATCTTGACATCGATTTGGGAATAAAGCGATTGATAGCATGAGATAAAATCAATTATCTTCTCTTCCTATTTTTACTTGCATCTCATCAAATTGGCCAAGGTCATCTTGGGAGTCATATACACTTGGAAATGTTTTAAAAATGCATCAAAAAATTCATTGAATGAACGAATTGAGTTGATTGGTAAAGAAGAGAACCATTCCAAGGAAGTATCTTTCAAGGACCTAGGAAATTTTTTTTCCAACAGTTTATCATCAAGGAAAAAGTCACTACATAAGGTGGTGTAGGCATTAACATGGTTAGAAGGATCTCCCTTCCCTCCATATTTCTTAAATTGAGGCACCTCTAGACCTTGTGGCATTGGTGTTCACAATATCTTCAAGGACAACAAACTACTTTTAACATAATATGTAGGTGGACCATTTTGATTTTGGTTTATGGTGGAAATTTTCTTTTGAAGGGATGAAATAGTTTGGAAAATTTGTGTTATGACAGGGTCATTACTTGTGTTGTGAGATGGAAGTGAAAGTGGTGATGGAGTGTATGTGGTTGTAGGAAAATTTAATGGAATACTTAAAGGTGGTAAGGTAGGAGATATAACATGCGATAACACATTGGAACTAGGGATGCTAGTAGGAATACCTAAGGAAGGAATCACATTACTAACTTGTTGCATTGTCGTTGTGACTTGAGGGTTCATGTAGGTAGGTATTGAGGCAATTGTTATGGGAGGAGGAATTTGAGTTGCTCCTTGGCTTGTAACATTGCTTGTGGGAAAAGGACAACTAGTGGTTGAGGGAAGATGTTTTCCAAAGATTTGAACTATATTTTTCACAAGGTCAAGGTCATCTTCACTTTCAAGTATGCGGTGAATGTTTTCTATGGTAGGAGTTATAGTAGTTGAAATTTTTTTAAGGCTTATTTGATGTTGTAAGTTTTCTAGGTCCTCATGAATTTCAATTATGTTTACTTGCGAGATGTTGTCATTCATTGGTTCGATGTGCATGCCACTTGAAGGAAAGGAGTTTCTAAGGGTGTTATCCATGCCTAGTGTACTAGTGTCAATGCTAGAAGTGGAAGCTCTAGATAACCCCAGATCCACAACGATTGTGCTATCATGGGATGACATCAGTCTCAAACTTCTTCTCACTATGGTATTTGTAATAGGACACCAAACACTCATGCAAAGGCTACTAAATGTAGGGTGAATGAAAATACAATGTAAGATAAGAATAATGAAATGCTTATAACTGAAATTCTAGAAAGTGAAATGAAATGTAGAAACAACAAACAAAAACTCAGAAAATGAACTATAAATGCCAAAAATTCAGCGAAAAATATGCAGAGGGATTGATTCACCCAAGGTGGCGAATGAGTCCAAGTACTTTTTAAAAAAAAATTGAATTGAATTTTATGCTTTTTTATGTTTTTTGATGCAAATTTGAGATGCAAATGCAAAATTTTACTGATTTTTCATGAAATTAGATGCACCAATGCAAGCTATATGAGCTTTTAGTAATGCAAGAATTGAAACCCTAGAATACAAATTAACCAATACAAACCTTAATGCAATGTTAATGCAAGCTAAATCTAGGATGTAAATACACTCCAAATCAGAATAAGATGTCCTAAATGTAGGTTCACCAAAAAGGAACCTCTTAAAATATATGTAATGTGATGATGGATTTACACCCACTTTCAAAGAGAGTCCACTCAAGGATAACCCTAGAGACCTCAATGCAAAGGATATTGGAATATTGTAATAGGGTTTTCCTAGAGATTGAATGATAGCTAATGAGGGGTTCACCACCAAGTGTAAACTTGGAAAAGATAATGAATTGGAAAACATAGTGTGATATGCAAAATGACCTAGAAAGATGAATAAAATGTAACAAAACGCTATGAAACTAAAAGTGTGCACTTGGAAGACTAAATAAGGTATAATGGAGGTCTAGATAACTGAAAAATATGCTATTGATGCTGACTGGGACTCATTCGACAAGTTGGGTGAATCAGTACAGTTTCCAGGAAAATGTGCAGGAACATATTTCAGCCAAAAGGGTATCCAGATATGTAAAAATATCTATCAAGCCTGTATAGTGGGACTCATTCACCAATAGTGGTGAATAAGTCCATTTCTTCTTTTTTGGAAGTTTTGAACTAGATTATGTGCCTCTCGGTCCACTCTACTCTTTTTGATTGGTTTCCAAATCCAAAACTGCAAAATGCCACTTGTATACCTTCTCCAAGCTTCTCCAAGGCTTGATGACAACTTAAGGGATTTTGAGGACTTGACAAATTTTCTACAACCTAGCCCTACAAGTCACACATAAGAAGAGGGAAAAATGTTGTGGGGGTTAGTGAATAGGGGTTTTCCTTTGTCAAACCCCTTGTTGGTAATTAAACCTTGAAATGAAAGAAAATATAAAAGGAGAATGATGAATGAACAAAAGATAACCAAACCCTAGCAATAAGGTGCTACAATGATGCTTGAAATGGCTGCAATGGATGTGGTTCTTGACTCTAGCTTGAAGGAGATGGATCTTGCTTGAAACACTTGTTTGGATCATGAACTCTACATCAGAAATGTTAGCACAATAATAAACATGAAGAATACAATCTTTGAAATCATGAATGGCACTTGGAAGATGCTATTGAATGATTGATAATCTACCCTTGAAAATTCCTTGAATTCTCTTGTGAATTCTTAATGTTCTTGAGAACTCTTGAATGCTTGTAAAATTTTCTAGGTGAGAATATGAGTGAAATAACCTTGTATTTATACTCAATTATATAAGAATTTATGAAATTACAACACTACAAGCTGACATTAGATCTAGGAGAATAAAATACTACTGAAAATTTGAATTAAATTTGAATTTTGGTCACACAGGACTCATTCACTCAAGGTGGCGAATGAGTACCATCAAACATAATGTATGGGAACAAAAATGAAACATGCCTAGAAATGTGTGAAACTTGCATCGGGGCCAAAAATACCTAGGTGGGACTCATTTTTCCAACGTGGTGAATTAGTCCCAGACACTAAATCTAGGCCAGAGAAGCTAGGAACACTTGAATTATGATTGGTCACTGATTGGTGTCAGGATTATCCTAAAAAAGATGCAATAAATGAGGCTCATGGATGCAAAATAGGGCCAATTAAAGCATAAGAAAGCCCAATTATTAATGACAGGCCTAGAGGAATGTGAAAATGTGTTACAACACTTTACAAGACTCCAAATAAGGCAAGATTAAAGTTGATTATGATTAAAATGCTTAACTTATTTGATAAAACCCTATAAAAGTGTGAAAGTGTGTTATAACACTTCACAACACTTTTGCAAGGATCCATTAAAATCCCATTAGTTCACAAGGGCCCAAGACCTAATGTGAATGTTTTATCCACATTGAAACACTAAATCAAGGCAAAATTAAGCCAAAATCACAAGGAGGGCCCAAACAAGTCAGAAAAAGTAGAAGGGTTACCTTTTCGGTGACTCCACCTAGATCTGATGTCAGCTTTTGTTATTTTAATTTTAGGATTTAATCTTAAGTTAAGTATAAATACAAGGTTATTTCACACAGTTTCAACTAGGAATTTTCATGCAAGCATCCTAATATTTCACAAGAGCATTCAAGAAGGAATTCAAGGGTGAATTATTAAAGTTTATTGCAATAATAAAAGATCATATCATCATACCAAAGGCATAGTGCATCATGCATGTTGTTGAGCTAATGTGTTGATGTAGCATTGGAGATCCTATTCAAGCATAGTTTCATATCAAGGTTCATGATCAAGATCTACATTCATTGATGCCACTTCATGCAAGATAGCCTGATTCGTACTCCAAGGTTCAATTAAGGATTGGTGAGTTGAAGCATTACATTGTTCATTCATCTTTCCTTTCATTCATTATTTCATTTCAAGGTTTAATTACCAAAATAAGGTTTGACCAAGGAAAACCTCTATTCCCTAACAATCAACAATTTTTCTTCTCCTTTGATGTGTAAGTGTAGGTTTTAGGTTGAAGATCAATTGGAGAAAAAAATTGTTAAAGTTGCAAAGTTGCAAAGTTGTCACCTTTCTTGCAAGATCATGAAAACTAAGCTACAAAATTTATTTATGACTTTCGGGAGTTGAACACCTGGGATCTAAGAGTGCATACATTGAATAAAAAAACCCAAAAATCAATTTTTTGGAACCCTAGTAGGGATCCATTCACCATTGGGTGAATGAGTCCTCAGTGAGGCCCGAAACAACACTTTTCCAAAAAGGTAAACATCATTTTAGCCTCTTAAAATTTACCCTTGTACTGTTATAATAGTTAGGTTTTCTTTTTGATGTTCTTCTATGCATAACTGGATGAAATAACAAGTGAAAAGTAGTGGTGCATCATTTTGTTAATCCATTTTTGTACACCCCCCTTTTTCATCATTTCAATACTACAATGAATTTACATGATATTTTAGCTCAGCTGATCATAATCATCATACAACTTCTTTGAAGTAGCCTCAATGAATTTTTTAGTATTGACAACTAATGAAGCAACTTGGGGAGTAGAAGTGTCTGATACTCTTCTTATTATAAAGTTTCCCCTCATCTCTTGCATGATCTCTACTACTTGAGGCTTGTTTGTGTTAGGTGTAAGAGCCCATATAATTAGTGTTTCCCATTTGGGTTGAATTGAGACCCTAAATATTCTTTCTCTGCTTTTTATTTAGAAGAGAATACTTCTTCGTCCTTCCTTTTGCTAGTATCTAGGGATATTGCAAAAGTAATATCCCACTCAAGTAACAACAACAATCCACTTTCTCTTACTATACTCCTTCCTTCATCATAAGTGATGTTCTTAACATCAAAATCAATCTCCTTAAGCACCTTGTTAGTGTCTTTCTCACACTTGGAAGGGTACACCTTACCTTTTTCTTTATTTAGTTTCTCATTAAAATCTTCACTTCTGATTTTAATTACAAAGTCCTTAAATTCTTTTTATTTGATAAATTCATCATTTGAGATTAATTTTATACATGCAAGGGATCTTATATCATTTTCCTTATCTCTCCCCTCTATTACGTTGATTCCCAAATGGATTTGTGGTATTCCTAAAATATTTACCTATGGAGGGGAAGGCATTACTTGATTTACTTCCTCCACTATGACCTATACCTATTTCTCTTCATCAGGATCTAGGGGATAATCAACCAAAGATGGTTGGTCAAGCTTCCTCTTCTTCTGTGGCTACTCTTTGGGAGGAGAATTAGTAGTAGGAACTTATTGTGGAGATTGTGGTGTTATAGATGGTTGATCCTAAGGGGTTGTCTCCTTTATTACTAGCCCCTTGGACCTTGTAACATATGAGGGTTAAGCCACAATAGTGGTTTACAAATTTTTTGAGGAAGGAATTTTGATTTTTTTTGTTTTCACAATGAGAAGGGGTTCGGTCGAACTCTATGGTTTGACCGAACTAGTTTAAGTATTCGACCGAACCTACTGGTTCAGTAGAACAATATGTTCGACCAAACCAATAAATATATGAATTCAAAAATAATATTTAATAGGGTTCACTTGAATGGATGTTCGAGTGAACCCATTGAAATAGGGCATAAAAAATAAAAACAAACTATCACTATCATTCTATGTATTCTCTATTGGAGCTCTGTATGCGACGAAAGTGAACCCAAATGTGAATGTAGTGAAGAGACATGGGAAAATCGTGCATCAAATCAACCTCCATAGCCATAGTTCATCAAACCAACCTCCATAGCTCACTCACAAGTTGGTTAAATTTGAATTTCGTAGATTTCAAAATGCATTTGTTTGAGAAATTTTGAAACCCTAAATGTGAAATGTTTCAAATTTGTAGATTTCAAACTGCATTTCTTTGTTTTAAATTGCATTTGCATGAAAGTTTCTAAAGCCTTTTCAAGAAACATTATTTCTATCATGCTTTGATGAATGTTCATACCCTATTCCAAAGATCCAATTTTGGCATGGGCAGAGAGTGTTGAAAAAATGGTGTTGCATTGCTTGAAAGATTTTAGAAACTCATTTCAAAACTATCTCAAAAAATTAACATGCCTTGTCTATGCTTCCACGTTTTGCATACATTTCTACTAGGGAACCTCCAATTGCATTTTCTTTAATGTTTCTAAAGCCTTACCTAAACATAAAACAAATTTATTTGAGGCATTATATCAAATAGTTCATGTTAATTTTTTTTGGTTATATTTGTTATTAAAATTATTGTTGATAACCATATATCTTTATAATTTTGTATCGGATGGATTATTTTGTTCAACCCACAATAATGAATTATTGGTAAATAAAAATGTGAACCATAATAGTGACTATTTCCCTCATTGAGGTTGATAAGTTATGCTAATGATTGTGGTATGAAAGTATAAATAAGAATATGATCCCTAATTGGTAAGATTTATTAATGCACAACCTCTCTAATGAGTATAATTTTTTGAGGGATTTGAAACAATTAATCTAGAACCATTGATTAGAACTAAACATATTATATTACACTCTAACAAAACTTCAATTGGAACTTAGGTAATATAGACTATTTATAAAAATGGGGAATTATAGTTATTCCCCTACAAGTTTTTATATTGGTAAACTATGAAATTATAAATTGGTAAAAGGTATAAAGTGGTAATCAGTTAGAATTAAAATGCAAACATTGGTGAAGGTTTATCTAATTATCTTTTATATATAGTACCTTTAGAAAAAAAAGGCCTCATTCATGGTGGATATGACACCAACAAAGAAAGCTAGGGACCATGGTGATAATGATGTGAAAATATCATACCTAGAGCTATGAAGTAGAATTAATATATTTTATATCTTAAAATCTTAATATAATTAGGTGCTTCTTACTATTTTGTATCACCTTAGATATTTTAGAAATTCAACTTAAAATCCAAATCCTTGTTAAAAGAGGTAGTGTTGAGTTGTGTACATGTCCCAACTTAGATAGTTTATAAATGATACCATTCTAAAATTATAACTTAGGGTGCATACAATGGAAACTTGGATAAAATTATTCATATTTTGCCTTTGATTCTTATGACATTACTTCAAAAATGGTTGGTTCTAAATGTATGAATCAGAGAATAAATTTAGAGGAAAGAAACTAGATTGTTTGAATGAAATGTATAATAAAATAGTTCTATTAGGATTAGAAGGAATGAAGGTATTGTTAAATTTTCTATTTTAAAACTCAAAACATAATAAAGAAAAGGGTGTGCCTTTTTTGTTGTTAATTTAAATTATTTAGTAAAAGTGAATGAGAACCATTCAAATGAAAATAAACCTCCATTACAAAAGTCTTAGGATGTCTTTCCTAGAATGAACTCCTCATGTTTCCTCCTAAATGGGTGTTTTATTTTTTAATAGATTTCATGCATAAATTAGCCCCTATATCTAGAGATCCCTATCGAACAAACACTCCATATTTGCATGAATTAAAGGATTTCCTAAATGACATTTTAAAGAAAGAATTTATATATGTTCTAGTGTCTTGTCATGGGATGCTCCAACTATTTTTTATGAAAAATAAATATTTAAGACACTTTTCCAAGTTGTCTTGATTATTTACATGTTCAATAAAAAAAAATTAACATTAATATCCACCACCTAAAATAGATGGCTTATTTTACTAATTGAGAGGGGTGGCCATATTTTAAAAAACAGGTCTAATATTCAATTACAATTAGCAAAGAATAAAGGAGGAATACATTCATAAAACTACATTTAGAATTAGGTATAGGACATCAAAATTATATGTTTGAGGCAATGCATATAAGACACCCATATACAAAATAGTACAAAAGAAAGAGAAAAAATGTAAAGAATGCACTTGTAACCTATACTTGCTCGAGCATTAAAATTTTGAAATTAAACATAAATAATAATAGGATTTATAAATTAAATACATGTGAGGCTATTATATAATATCTAAAAAGATTATTGATGGCTCGAGACTGTGGTTTCGGGTGTCGAGCTAGGGCATCCGCGCCCTAGCTCGTGGTGGTTCTGTGCTGTGTCTGCGTTGGCTGGGAGGGGATATTTTGTGCGTGGCAGGGGGTTGGGTTCTTTGTTGGGCGGCGCTGTGACCTGAGGCGAGTGGCGTGCTTCAGGATCATTTTTTCTTCCTGGCTGGGTTTCCTTAGCATCTGGCTTTGGACGCCAGTGTGGGAGGTTGATTTTGCTGCGGCCCAGGTGTGGGGAGGTGGTAAACGGTGTGAGGGCAGGGTTGTTTGGTGGTGCGTGGGGGTAAGAGAGCGATCTGCATTTCATTGGTGTGTTTTTCTTTTTCTTCTCTTCCTAGTGTGTGGGTGGGAAGGGCTTGTGGTGCGGGTGCTGGTGTGGAGCAGGGAGGAAGGGCGTGGGGAGGAATCCCCCACCCATTGTCGTGCAAGGTTTGTGTTTAATGTTCCAGAGGATGATGGCATACTCGAAGGGTGAGACGTCTGAGGGATGCCCTAATTTGGACTTTCGGGCAGCATTGGGCTCGAAGTTCTCAAGTCAAGGGATGAAGACTTTTGATAACAACTTGTTTGATCTGAATACTGGGATTGCTGATACTGGGTTGTCTAATGGTGTGCGAATAACGAAGATTAACGGCTGTCTCGAGCGGTGCAAGGAGAGGCCGAAACTGGTTGTTCCGTCTGAAATGATTGCTGAAGATGTTGAGTATTACTCAAATCACTCATTATATTGCAAGTTTTTGGGGATGAGGGTTTCTTTGCAATTTTTGGAGGTTTGGGCCCGAAGGACATGGGAGCCAGAGGGGGAAATGGAGATAATGTTGTTGGCGAACAATTATTTCATGGTTACTTTTAATTGCAGTGCTGATCGCAATAGGGTATTTGAGGGAGGCCCTTATTTTCATAATAAGGTAGGGTTGTTTATCAAGCCATGGCATGCAGGTTTTAACCCTGCCGAGGAGCTTCCAAACCGTGTCCCGGTGTGGGTTCGTCTACCGAGGTTTCCAGTGGAATGCTGTCGAGAGGATGTGTTGCACCTTTTGGCCTCGGTGCTGGGAAAACCAGTTGGGACTTCATCGCAAACTTTGGGTAAAAAGGTAATGACTTTTGCACGTATTTGTGTTGAGATTGATCTTAGTAGGCCTTTACCCGATGCAATAGATATGAGTGCGGGCACTTATTCTTGGGTGCAACATTTAGACTATGAAACTCTCCCTTTTCGTTGTCGGCTCTATCGAGAATATGGTCATTTGCAGCGGAAATGTCCAAGGTATAAGCCTATGCAGTCACAGCCTACACAACCTGCTAGCAATCCTTCAGAATCTGATAAGGGGAAGAGTAGTTCTCCTAATGAGGTAGGTGCGTCTGATGGTTTTACTCCGGTTACGGCTCGAAATCGAAATAGGGGTCAAAAGCGACCTTTTAAAGAAAGGCAGGATGAAGGTACCTTTAACAGATTTGAGGTCTTGGATGAGCTCGGCCAACAGGAGGTAAACCCAGGTTTGATCAACTTAGATCAGGGGCTTGTGGGCTCTGCTCAGGAGGATTTTGTTCTTGACTCTTCTACGGAGGCACAAAGGGAGGATTGTCCGCTCAAGGAAGCTAGTCAGCAGTTGGTGGTGTCAGAAGTGCTGGAACCCTCAGCCGCTAATACTTTAGCTGGTGAGGATTCTTCTCTTCCTTGGAAGCCCACTAGTTCAGACCTGGCTAAGAAAGTTAAGCCTCCTCTCAAATTAGGCATTTTGCAGAAGGATATTAAGAAGGGTGGGGCAGAGAAATTTGCTAAACCAGGCAGAAAAAAGGATGTGGAAAAGATTAAACTGGCAGGCGAGAATTTGGTGGAGTCAGGGTCGGTAAAGACTCTGGATTCTCATTTTTCAAGCCCTTTGAAATGATTGTTCTGTCATGGAATGTTCGGGGCTTGAACAGCGGCCCTAGACAAAAAGCGGTTCAAGGTTTAGTTAGAAGGCAAGGTCCTGATGTCTTATTTTTGCAAGAGACTAAGTTATCTATCGAGAATATGCAAGGCTTGGCACCTAAGTTGTGGAGGAGCGGGGAGTGCCAGTGTATTGGAGCTCATGGAGCTTCTGGGGGTTTGGCATGTTTATGGAATCCTCGAAGAATCCGACCTCTTTGGTGGATTTCCTCTAAATCCTCTTTGTCTATGATGGCCACTTGTTTTGAGACAGGGGAAGTCATTCTTTTTTCTAATATATATGCACCTACTGATTTTCAGGGTAAACAAGGTCTGTGGTCCCATATCAGGCTTATCCGTAGCATGATGCCTTTTCACCCATGGATTTTGGGTGGAGATTTCAATGCTATTTGTGAGTTGGCTGAGAAGCGTGGTGGTACTGGAAGGTTGGAGCCCTCTGCACTGATGCTCCGTGACAATATCAATACCTTGAATCTTGTTGATATCAAACCCCGTAATGGTCAGTTCACCTGGAACAATCGTCGGGTTGGTGATTTCTGCATCGCTGAAAGATTAGATCGATTTCTAGTTTCCTGTTACTGGGTGGGAGGGATGTGGTCATCTTGCTCTGAGATCTTGGACTGGAGAGGATCTGACCATTGGCCTATTAAGCTTGCTATTGAGTCAACTCGTGTGCCTCGTGCGCCCTCTTTTAGGTTCCAACTTATGTGGTTGCGAGACCCTTCTTTGAATGCTTTTGTGTCTGACTGGTGGAAGAAAGGTAGACCAGCCTATGGTACAGCAATGTATGCCTTTGCTAAACTTCTTCAATATGTTAAATTTGAACTCAAACGGTGGAATCGTCAGTACTTTGGGAATGTCTTCCATGCAAAGGAGAGGGCTCAGGAAGATCTTGATGGTATCACAAGGAGGTTAAGGGAGGATGGGGTGACGGCTGAGTTGCTTCAGGACGAGGCTCGGGCTGTGAAAACTCTTGAAGAATGGGAACTGCGGGAGGAATTGTATTGGAAACAGAAGGCTCGCATTGAGTGGCTTCAAGAAGGGGATAAAAATACAGCTTTCTTTTTCAATTCAGTGAAAGCCAGGCGACATGGCAATTCTATCTTTAGTCTGGTGAATGACAGGGGAGACCATCTTTCCTCCTTCCCAGAAATCTCCAGGGAGGCAATGCAATACTTTGAATCTCTTTTTAGGGAGGACTCGCAAGGGGGGTCCCCTGAGGAAGCGCAGATTCTTTCTTGTATCCCCTCTCTTGTGTCTAGAGATTTGAATCAGCAACTCATGAGTGATATCTCACTTGAAGAGCTTGAAGGGATTGTTTTCAATATGAAGAAAGGAAAGGCGCCTGGTCCAGATGGTTTCCCTATTGAGTTTTTTCAAGAATTTTGGGATATCATCAAATTGGACCTCCTAGCTGTGGTTCAAGAATCTCAACAAAATAAGCAGATGCTAAGGGCCCTAAATGCTACTTTTCTTGCTCTTATTCCCAAGAGCGAGGGGGCCGATAGGATAAGCCAATTTCGGCCCATTTCTTTATGCAATGTAATTTATAAAATTATTTCTAAACTTATTGCTGACAGGTTGAAAAAGGGGCTTGAGGAGCTGATCTCTGAAGAACAAAGTGGTTTTGTTGCGGGTAGGCAAATTCTGGATGGGATTGTTATTGCTACTGAGGTCATCCACTCTATGGCTAGCTCTAAAGAAAAAACAATGTTTATCAAACTGGACATGGCTAAGGCTTATGACAGAGTTAGGTGGTCCTTCCTTCAACGTGTTCTTGGTGCTTTTGGTTTTGCTGAAGATTGGATTCAATGGGTTTTGAGTTGTGTTACTTCAGTCTCTTTCTCAGTGCTTATCAACGGGAGTCATTCTGAGTTATTTGGTGCTTCTAGGGGGCTGCGTCAAGGTGATCCTCTTTCCCCTTACTTGTTTATTCTTTTGGCTGAAGGTTTGGGGAGATGGATTAAACGGAATGTGGAGTCTGGTCTCATTCAAGGTTGGAGGTGGGGAGGCACCTTACCTCCACAAACTCACCTGCAATTTGTGGATGATACTGCTTTGATGGGGATGGCTACAATGAGAGAGGCCTCTAATTTACGGAGAGTGTTGGATGTTTACCTGGTTGCCTCTGGTCAACAGATTAATGAGGGAAAGTCTTCCATTTTCTTCTTCAACACTCCGGGCCCCATTCAACAGAGGATTGCCCAAACTTTGAGATTTCAGATCGGGACTCTCCCAGTGACTTACCTTGGCATTCCCATCTCGGTGAGTAGACTGCCTAAGGAGTCTTGGCAGATCATTTTGGATAAATTTCGGGCAAAAGTTAATCACTGGACTCATCGTTGGTTATCCTTTGCTGGTCGTGTTCAATTGATTAAGTCTGTGGTGCAGGCTCTGCCCATTTATAGATGCATGCTTCAGGTTGCCCCTATGGGCTTTCTTAAGGACCTTGATTCTGTGGCAAGACAATTTTTATGGGCTGGTTGCTTGGAGTCCTCCAAGTGGAGTCTGGTTAGATGGGAGGTGGTTTGCAGTCCAAAACATTATGGTGGTCTGGGGTTGAGGCAATCGGCTTTGACTGGGGAGGCTTTGGCTGCTAAATTGTATTGGAGGTGGTGTAAGGAGCAGGACAAGAGTTGGGCCAGGATTCTTGCTCAGAAGTATCTCCCGGGGATCCCTCATCCCAATATTTCTAGGTATCCCCTAGTGGGGAAGGGCTCTGTAATATGGGGCACCCTCAAAAAAGGGGCTGTGCTTATTAAGGAAGGATTATTTTGGATCTGCAAGAAGGGGACTGAGATCCAATTCTGGTCAGACTCTTGGGATGGTTTTCCCCCGATCACCTCCCAATTTCCCAACTTGTTGAATCTTTGCCAGAGGTTTCTTGAGGCTGGTTGGTCGCGGGTGAGTGACTTTAAGTCCTTTTCCTCCTGTGGTCAGATGGAGAGGGCCAACTGGAAGTCCCCTGCTGAGTGGCCGGATGTTGGTTTGCAAGAGGATTGTGTGGTGCTGCAAAGTATCCTCTCCAGTCGCAGATGTAGCTCTCTCCGAGAGGATGACGTGCTTGCTTGGTCCCCCAATCCTAGGGGGACCTATACTGTAGCCTCTGGTTATAGTGTGTTATGGTCTCATAGGTGGGCTGGGCCTGAAATTCAGTGGTGGAAGAAGGTCTGGAACAAGCTTTCTTGGCCAAAATGTAATTGTTTTGTTTGGATGTTGGCCTGGAATAAGTGTCTGACTTGGGATAACATTCAGAAGAGAGGTTTCCATGGTCCTTCTGTTTGTGTTATGTGTGGGGCTAATGAGGAGGACTGTACTCACTTGTTTTTCCGTTGCTCTTTTGCCCTCCAACTCTGGCATTTTTGGTGGGGTGTTTGGAAAACTCCTTGTGTTCATGCTTCCTCCTTGATTGATTTTTGGCAGGGGATGGGTCGGCCCCCTTCTGTGGCCTCCTTTTTGCAGGATGTGTGGTTTGTGGGGCCTATCTTCTTACTGTGGCAGATTTGGTTGGAACGCAATCGAAGGATATTTCAAGGAGAGCGGAGGCTGGTGCAACAAATTTGGCAGAGATTATTGGGCATGGTTCAAGAAACTGTGGGAGCCAAGTGTGAAGTGGAATTCCCTTTGGTGAAAAGGGATACAGAGTTGGTGGAGAATTTGGGGATTCAGGGGTCATCTTTGGCTTTGGCAAGGGCTCGGCAAAGACGGCGTGAGAAGCAAAAAATTGATAGGGATGGCAAATGGCAACTTCCTCCTTGCGGTGTGTTGAAGATCAATACTGATGGATCTTCCAGGGGCAATCCGGGATCAGCTGGTATTGGGGGGATTGGTAGGGACTCTTTGGGCTCGGTGATCTTTCTCTTTTCGATCTATGAAGGGACGCATACCATCAACCTTGTGGAAGGATTGGCTATTCTTGACGCTCTCGAGAGAGCGCATGCTTTGGGCTGGAGAAGGATTGTTTGTGAATCTGATTCCCAGATTTTGATAAATTTGCTTATTGAGCAAAAAGTGGCAGATGTCAGCTGGCAATTGGCTAGGGTTGTGCAACAAATTCTTCGCGTTAGTTCTTTGATGGAAACTGTGACTTTTGTCCATATTCCACGGGAGTGGAATAGGGCAGCTGATTGTTTGGAAAAATGGGCTTCTGAGCATGCTGAGGGATGGAGAATTGAGGAGTGGGAGTTGATTCCTCAAGAGCTCCGTCCTGATTTAACGAGTATTCTTACTGAAGATAGGGCTGGGAATGGTGATAGATGATGGTGTTGGCTGTTTTTTCTTAGTTTGGTCCGATTGTGCTTGTTTCTCCTTGGGACCTCAGTCCTTTGCTTCCTTTGTAATGTTGTTTTCTGATATTCAATAAAGTTTTTACCCCTTTTTTATAAAAAAAAAAAAATATCTAAAAAGATTATTTTAAAGTTTAAATTTTTATTTTTATTTTAGGGTAAATACTTTTGGTTGAATTTATGAATTAGAAATAGAAATTTTGAAAGGGCCCCACCCTTTAACAAAGACCAATAAAGAGACAAAAAATGATCAATCATATTAGCATGGAACAACAACAAGAAAAATAGCATCCAACAAGAAATACTCCACCAATAGTGGCAATGTATCTAATAAAGAGGATCGTTTTCCCAAAAACATTAGTAGAGATCTATCATTGAACACAACTTGAATCCAAAATTCTTCAAGGAACTATATCTTATTGTCAACCTTATCCTTTTCCATGAATGAACCTAGTTCCTTTGTAATGGAGTTTCCATCTTTAGTTTCCAAACTTGAGACCAAAGGGGTCCTATAATCTTCTAAACTTGAACCTTCTTCATATTTTTAAATTATTAGAAAGAATACCAAGAGGTAAATGTTGCAATTCAAGAGAATGGTGGAGGCAATGAACTCCAACTAATCCATCTGTAACATGAATCTTGTCTCTACCAATCTCCTCTAAATTTATCTTGACAAGACCTTCTAAATTAGTCATGTCTACAAGAGGACCAACCACCCCTCGATTATGCTCAAAGGGAGCCTCAACCAAATCCTAAGGTAAACAAGGCTCCATCTCATCCTTATGAATTTTGTTCAACCTTTCCTTCCTCTAAAATTCCTACACCTATAAAATACATTGCTATGATCTACACATGACAACATGGTGAAAACACAAGAAAATCCTATAGCATGACATGTTGAACCCAAATAACCAAATTCAAAAATAATTTAATCTATAAGTATAAATAGTTTGATGGTAGAAACTTTATACATATAAAAATATGATAAATGTGTGATTATTTTTCTCTCCAATCTATAAATTTTTGATGTGCTTGGCTATGTAATTGAGATGATTCACTCATAATATAACATGATAAAAATTTAGTATGTATGAAAGAAATATTTTTGAGACATCAAGCTACCATTCTACATAACTCTCATGGAAATAAGAATATTATTTTATTTTAACTAAAGAAATTGTGTGTACTCTATCTTGAAAATTACTAATTAATTTTGAATTATATACTTATAATTTAAAATAAGAGCATCCTTTGTAACATAGAATAGATAGGTTAATTAATGAAATAAAATATGTTTTTATATTAAGAAAAATTTACAAATATATGGAACTCATGCATTGAGAAATTGACTAAGACAACTCTGTATGAGAATTAAGACATGTTCGAATAATAATTTATATACCTTCTTTCAATAATTAACATTAGAAATTAATACTTGACTCATATTGTATAATCACACTAGAAACCAACAATGGAAGATTGAGTCTCAACTAAGAATTCCACGTTATAGATAACATTCATACTAGAAGCCAACAACTAAATACCAAATTTCATAAATAAAGTTCATGTGTTATATATCATGCCTTTGAGGGGTCCACAAGTACCATGAGCCTTTTGAAATCCTTCTCCATCTAAATGCATCCATTCCAAGACCATTGGGAGGTGGGAATCCCAAGTTCCTTAATTTCTTGTAGGAATTTAATCAAGAGTAGGGCATTGTGACTTTGGCATGTAAATTTAAATCTAAATGTGCATCCAAAAAATACAAATTCAATAACTAAATTTAATTCAAAAAGTGTCCCACCATCTATGACCTTCTATAAACTTCTCGAAGATGTCATTCCCATAAATGATAAATTAAAAGTTAAGTTATGACTTCACCAAAATGACATGAAATTATCTTTCTAATCTATGTCATATTTGCATAAATCCCTCAAAGAAATTTTTAACTAATTTTAAACACTCAAACAAATACATATATATGAATATATACTTCATTTATAAATTCTTGGAATATATCTTGATCCATCACAATTAAATTCTTAGACATCAAGCATAGTATTTTTGATGTATTCACAAAGCCACCTAGGGTCTCATAAAACTTGAGTAGGTGAATACCAATATGCATATCTCTAATGGTGGGGTAAATGGAGGGGGATTAGGAGTAAGTTCATATATATCTATTACTTATTGTGCAATCCAATATATTGGTTGGAGAGGTTGCTTTTGAATAGAAGGAGTGAAGATAAGGTCTATTAAAATATGACTCACCATCTTCTCTATTCTTAGGATTTTGGAGTTTATCAAAATATCCTTTGTCAATCTCAACCAATCTTTGCTTCAACTTTCAAATCATCCATGCAATCCTCCCTGAAATATTCAATATGTGAAACATAATTATGAGGAAGATACAAATAATCCTTGACATAGCTTTTTGTATCAAAGGATAATATGGTTCTATAATTTTAAAGTATTTCCAATTTTGAAATCTAAATACAATCAATAATCTATTTAATTGAGCAATAATCATAATTTTAAGGAAAACATAAATTACATGAATCTTTTTAAGGTCTAGATCATTAGATTCTACTTACTCTAACTTAAATTTAAAAAAAAACATTAAAATCCACAAAACAAATTTCAAAGACGTAATAAATTATTACAATATTATTTAAAAATCTAATTGTAATGAACATGTTATAGTAATAAATATTCAAATTTTAAATCTATGAAAATATATAACCAAATAATCCTTAGTTTTCATATATCATTTGTGATGAGAATGTTGAATATTATAATTTTTTAGACCAATCTTTAGGCACTAATTCACCATTGTTAAAATGATCCTTAGTTTATTCATTGTTTGTTTCATGATTATAATTTTTTTCAATTTCTATTAAACCAAACTCAAAATAATTGTATAGATTAAGATTCTTGTCTTTATCCTACATTTGGGTCATGTTTGATTCTAGATTTATTATCATAATTAGAAGTTGTATAAATTGTTAAATTATATATTTTTTAACATATATAAAATGTATGGTTGGATTAGTGAGATATTTATAACAAGTACATGCAATATGAAGTCAAACTTTATTAGATTTGATTCTTAATAAATTAGTTTTAACGATTCAATTTATAGCTTTATGTAATCTATAAGTTTAAATAGTTTGATGGTATCCAAACTTTATACATATAAAAATATGATAAATGTGTGATTATTTTGCTTTCCAATCTATAATTTTTTTATGTTGTTGGCTATATAATTGAGATGATTCACTCATAATGTAATGATAAAATTCAACCTCATATGGAGGATTTTATATTATCTACCATTAAATTCATCCTCTTTATGAGATTCTTATGGAATATTGATATTCTAGTGTGAATTCTTAATTTTAGACACATCTTCCATTAAATTTTAGAACTATTTTAGATTATGTTTTGTGTACAATCTAGTAATTTGAATGTTTTGAAATTATTAAAAACTATGATAGATGTTGAATTTTTTTTGTTAATGGTATGAAAATATTATTGATGAGTAGATGAATTATTACAATTGTTTTAGATTTGTATTCCCTTTAACTAGATATATTATTTACCAAGGTCTCATTGCTCTTTTAGGTGTATTGTATATATATATATATAACATGGAAAATGCAGATCATGTTCCACCTGAGCCAGATTCTTTGTTTGCAAATACCACTAATGAGATTAAAAAATTGAGAGACTCATTAGCACAGGGTGCAAACCTAGGGATATATTATGAACCATGTATGTTAATATTACATAGTTTAGAAAAAATAAGAGATGAACTTGAGAGGACTAGTGCATATTCCCTAGATAGAGTAGTTGCTATTCTTTCCCACATGTGGGAAGAAGTACATGGTGATGTTCCCCTTAAAAAAATACAGGATAGTGTGACCAAAGAAATGATAAAAATCACTTGTTTTCCTTTTTATCAAAATGTGCGTAAGGTTAGGGGATACCAGGTCACTAGATGTGTCGATCGTGCTATGGTTGAATTGATCTACCCGCGATTTCTTGCAGCACATGGTCAATACCCAAACAATCACCAAATTCCATTATATTTTGTTCAGTAGTTGTATGCTGAGGTCCATTTGGGCCTCAAAGTTAACTACCTAGACATTCCACCATATGTTGGTCAAGGGCGTGTTAGGATTGTTGATAGGCCCACCTATCATCGAGTAGATAGACTAGTCATAGTGTTTAGGGCATTGGTTGGCAAGAGGTCTCACGCTCTCACCCCAGCTCTAGCCCCCATAGCAGATGAGGTTGTCGGTGCTTCCCAAAAGGAAGCAATTGACACTGTAGGTGACATTGCGGTTGGCACCACTAGGATATCTGATGATTGTGTAGGTCAGTATTTGATGTCTAGAAATTCCCAATCCATTCTATTTTCAGCACAGTGGACCACCATGGATCCTTTTATAGCAATCGACATCCCTACTCCTACACAGCTTGATGCACTTACAGGAGATATGGCACGCAGGACTCTGCATTGTTTGGCTGAGGACCTGTTGGAGGCATATGCCCACATTGCATTAGACAATGGGATTGGTATAGAGAATTCCAAAGATCATGTGGCACACGGATTCCGCACAGCTCCAAGATCCCATCACTCTTAGTCGAGCACTAGTGTGCATCAGGATCCACGTACAGTTCATTCAGCATCTACACAGACTATGGTTTTTATTGATATGTTGATTGGTTCTGGTTCATCATTACTGATGCCATCTCACCTTCATAGTCCTCTAAATTCATCATTTCTAGCACGCCATGGGATAGATCGGATGGATGTAGATGTTGACTCATCGCTTGACTGTTTGGCTGATATGGTGGAGGTGACCATTTCAGAGGACTTAGGTCATCCGATATCAGATGATGTATATGTATGTGTGCATGTGCATGTTTGAATTCTTTTTTAATTATTTTGAAATTTTTGTTTTAACTAGATATTCATGTAAGTTGATAGATATGTATATATATTGTTACAGGTGGACATACCTCATGTCACTCCTAGCCTTGGTCCAGATCGTGTGGATGAATCTGTTGCCAGTGGACATGTGAATTTTAAATTTTTATATATACACGTGTATATATCTACATGCAATATTTATGTATGCATAGATCTAGATAGATATTTAAAAATACAAGTTCATTTAAAAATTTCATAAAATTTATTTAATAGAAATTATATGTATTTAACACATTCTATTCACAATTTTATTTGCAGGGCTCAGCACATATATTAGAGCAAGACCATTCTCATTCAAATGGTTGTTTGACCAGGAGTCGACATTCATATTAGGCCCTGCACACTAGATTTATGATCTTTACTAGACATGTATTTGCTTATATGATGATCTTTAGTATTCGAGATTTGATGATCTCTTACATTTGCTTATATGATAGATACATACGTTTTCTTATTTGTTGATCTTTAGTATTTGACATTTGATCATCTCTAATTTACATTAATTTTCTTATATGATATGTACATACATTTTCTTATATGATATATACATACATTTGCCTCTTTGCTTATAACATGTGTTATGTTTATACATTAAATCTCTTTACATGTATGTACATGCTTTTTCTTATGGTTACATGTTTACACATGATATATGTATGCATTTTCTTTAAATATTCAATATACATACATGTTTGTTTATTTGATGATCTCTTACAACTTACATTTCCTTATATTCAATATACATTTGATCTCTAGTAGAATTTTAGGAAATCAATGCCACTTTATAATTAAGTTTGTTCATGTTGATCACAATAAATATTTTTTTTTAAATGACTTAAGAAACATGAACCATTGAGCTGAGAACAAAATATAATCTTTTTGAAAAGTAACTTGAAATTTAACTCAAATATAATTAAGAAAATTCAATTCAAATTATACCTCTATTATACATTTTTGACAAGTAACTTGAAATTCAATTCAATATAATTAAGTAAATTCAATTCAAATTATACCTCTATTATACATTTTTGACAAGTAACTTGAAATTCAATTCAAATATAATTAAGAAAATTCAATTAAAATTATACCTCTATTATACATTTTTGACAAATAACTTGAAATTCAATTCAAATATAATTAAATAAATTCAATTCAAATTATACCTCTATTATACATTTTTGACAAGTAACTTGAAATTCAATTCAAATATAATTAAGAAAATTCAATTCAAATTATACTTCTATTATACATTTTTGACACTTTAACAAAATTCTAAAATTACTAGATATGTTGTGCATGTACCTATGCATTAAATAACAACAAACTCCACAATGAAATAACTTGTTTGTTTACTACTTGATTCATTTAAACTAGAATCTAGTTATTCCATGTATACTAGAATAATTTTTTTCCCATCCCATATGCATATAAATAAAAGCTTATTTTTCATTATTCTAGATATCAAATTGCAAGATTAATTCCCATTTATATCACTTGGAGCACATATTTTGGAGAAGAGGTTTTTGCACATTTATCAAGCAGGCAAATATTGGAGAGACAACTTTTCATTTTTATCAATCAAGTAAAAATTTGGAGGAGAATTTAACTAAGTTGGTAGAGGACTTGTTTTGAGTCATCTTTAAGTTGAAGAAGAAAATGGGACAACAAAGAAAAAGAAAAAATGTGTCTCAACGAAAATTGTCAAAAGAAGAAGAACAAGAGGCATGAACAAAACTTGGAGAATTATCATAGAAAGAAACAAGGTACATGCTTGTTTCTTCTCTCTTTCTCTCTCAAGTGTGTGTTTAGGACTTTTATTAACACCTCAATTTTTTTTCTTATAAATATATTTCCAATAGTCATCTTGCACAGACATTCCCTGAATTCTTTATCATCTACTTCCAATTGCTTTTGTTCCATAGAATTCTTAAGTTCAAGAATCTTTGATTTTATTTGTTTCAAATCCACTTAGATAACTCATAGTCTCTCACTTTCTTTGCTTGCACGTAAATTCAAACAACAAGCAAGAATTTCTCAAGTTGGAGTCGAGCCAAATCTAGATATTGGATCAAACGAATCCGTTGAAGAACACATGGACCTTGAAGTTAGGGAGGATACCCAAGTTCAAACAATGCTTGTTGGAGAGGGGTCAAGATCACTTCCTTCTACTGGTATGGATGAGCATATAAAACTAGTAGAAACTTCTCTCACTTATAGCATCATGTCTTATCACTTTGTTTGCTTGCATACATAAACTTCACTTATATAACATCATCTCTCACTTTCGTTTGCAAAATATTTTGTGACATGTACGAAGGGCTCAACAAGCAGGAAGTTCTCATGCTCAAGTTGAGGAAAATCTAGACATTGGATCAAATGAATCCACTCAAGAACACATGGTCCTTGAAGATAGGGAAGAGGCACAAGTTCAAACAATGCATGTTGGAGAGGGGTCGGGATCACTTCCTCCCTACTGGTATGAATGAGCATATAAAATTAGATGAAAAGATGAGGAAACAAATTTCTCATAGAAATTTAGATCATTTACTTGAAATGGATATGCAGGAACTGAAATGTTATGCCAACTAGCCTTATAATAAGAGAAAGAGGTCAATGAGTAAATCTGTAAATGGAATAATCAATCATCATTTCAATCATCTTGATACACTTGAAAAAACCCAATTTTTATCACGTTTACTTCTTCCTGATGAGCTCAAAGAGTCATTACAATTGTTGGGTATACATTCAGCATCAAATAAGAAGAAACACATGGGATTACAAAAGGATATTGTTCAAAATGTTAAAAAGGGTTTAGATTCTATTGGGAAAGGATCTCGATCAGTGGATAAGGCCACTACAAGAAGGGTGATGTTGACATCTATTGTACATCAAGATATAGCAAGAAAAAGAAAAATGTCTGCACTTTCTACTGAAATTGGTTATAGTAGAACCACATTAATAAAATATGAGAAAGATAAAGTTTTTGGATGAGAGTTTAGAAGGCAATTGGGAAATTATGTGTAGAGCTCCCCATTCTGATAGGATTGAAGATGTTGTTAGGAACTTGGTCTCAGGTTTTTGGCATGATCAGATTCATCCATCATCAAATACTAGAGATGTTATGAGACACAAGATTGGATTTGGTATTTATGAAAATCATATCAAACATTGACTAGACATAACACAATTTGAGATGTATATGAATTTTTGTAATGTATATCCTCATATAAAGATTGGGAAAACAATGTTTCAAAGGTTAAAGCCATATTATGTGAAGATAAACAAGTTTTTTGATACTTGTTGCCGTTATCATATTGAATTTGATCTCTACTATCAGGTGTTTTGAAAGATGAGGGAATAAAGATGTGGGTTTCAAAATGCACCTCCTAAACAGACAAGTTTGTTCATAAAATCTATATTATGTGATCATGAAAATGAATCTCAAATAAGGGTATGTGCAGGATCATGATGGGCCAAAAAGTGGCAATATGATGGGTATGTGGCTGACGACTATTTTTTTACCCAAAATTGATGAAATGAAAAGGGTTTTTAAAGGAGATTCTTAGCTTTCCACTGATATAAATTATGTTGTACTTTGAATTTAATAAGTAATTCTTATTCATTTTCTATTCAAATTATGACTAAAGTCCTAATTGATAGGCTGATTGAAAAATATCTATAGCTTTCAAATGGTATCACATTTTTTGAATCTAAAACATGTGTCGCATTCTATGCTTTGCATATTATAGGATTAAAAAATAAAAATTGAATTTCATGAAGTTTTGACCAAGTTAAGGTGGTCACCATATGAGTTTTTATATTTTTTAAAAAGTTGTAATAAAAAATTCATAATTAATTATTTACATGGAAAAAAATTGCAAAAGAATATGCATCACATCAGGGCATGAGTCCTCTACTTATATCTAAAATATTATAATTTTTTTTATCATTTTATTGTGGTTAGGGTGGTTAGACAGACACCTACTTCTTTTTTTCCCTGAAATTTAAGTACCACTGCATTGAAATTTCAAATTTTCACCAAATAGATTTTTTTTTTTAAACAAACCTAGTAGTTTAGAAACTAAATTCAATTTGCTACAGATTCTATTTTTACATATTTTTGAAATAATATAGATAACTTATTCAAATTTTTACATCAAGTTGCCTAACTCTGATTTTTCTGAATTTTTGGCCACTTAGGGCCTATTTTTCCCATGACAATCCTGCACATACCCATAAATTGCATAAAAGGAATTTGTGAGACATGTGGAAATTTGGCTAAATTTTCTTCAAGAATTGAGGATATTGACCTAACAAAGACAGTAAATTGCAAGAGGTAAGTACTATATTTAGAGAGTTTATTTGTTTCAATTTGATTAGATTGTTATTTGGATTCTCTGTAATGTAATGTTTTATTGATTGTGTGGTTTATTACTTATTCACATATTTTACTCACACAGGTACAAGTATGTAAATTTGCAAAAAAAAATTGGGAAAGAATCCACAAGGTTGAACTATGTAGAAGAGGAGATTCCCATTGGAAAATTTATGGAAGATATTCAAAAATTGATACGACCATACATATAGCATTCTAGTTTTGCTAAGTGGTAAGCACAACAATTCCAAACATTGAGAGATACTTTTCCATGTAGAATAGTTCTATCAGTAGTTGACTTTGTGGAAAATTACTCCTTTATACATCAAAAGGAGATTCAATTAGAGTATTACTTTTCAAAGCAGATCACTATTATGGTTCATGTGTGTTATCGACATGCACAATCAGAATTGGATGGTGTTGATAGTACAAATGAAGAACGATCCATTAAAAAAGAATATCACTTTTATATTAGTGATGATAAAGAGCATGACACACTTTTTGTCCAACATTGCTTTACAATATTTTTTGAGAATTTGAGAAGCAAGGGTGTAAAATTTAAAAATCATTTTGTATGGTCAGATGGATGCGCAACACAATTCAAATTTTCACGGCCATTCTATGCACTTTGTAGATATCATAAAATCTACAAAATACCACATGTTTGGAGTTTTTTTTAGAGTGGGAATGGAAAGGGTGAGCATGATGGAGTAGGAGCTTGCATCAAACGAGCTTTAAGAAAGCATCAAATGAGTTATCTAGAAGATCATCTAGAAAATGCACATGATGTTGTTGAATGGTGCAAGAAACACTTTGCATCAAATGTGGTTGGTACATCTTCAAGAACAAACAAACACATTCCACATAGAGTGTTTTGGGAGATATCGGGTCAATATAAATTACATTAAATCAAACATTTGAATTTATTTAAATTTAATATATATGTATATATATTTGTTCACATAAGTTTTTTGTTGTACATGTATCTAGGTGTGGATAGAAGATCGATGCATGGATGCAAGAGGGTAGAAAAATCAAGATCTTTGCATTGTGTTAGGAGTTCAAATAGTCACCATGGATGGACATTAGACACAAGTGATTACTCTTGTTTTAGCATTGAGTGCATTGAGGGAAACTTTGATTATGCATGCAACAATCAAGAACTTGGATATGTTGGTAAATGGGATACGGTGCCACTAGTTGTTTCAAAAACATATGATGAAAATGGGGAAGAAAGATTTGAAGACATTCCTTTGATTTCAATTGATTATGACCATATTTCAGGATTGGTTAGAAAAGGTACATGTGTAAGTTTTCAATAATTTAAATATTTTATATACTAGTTAATGATCTTTAGATACATTTCTAATTTTTTAAGAATTTTTTTGTGTAAATTTGGTGTACAGGAGATGTTTTTGCAGTCATAGCAGAGCTTGGAAACATCGAAGGTGTTAGCTATTATTTATTGTGTTGCACAGAAGAGAGGAATAAGCTAACACAACCAAAAAAAATGATGGAATGTCATTTCCCACAGGTGAGTTTGAATTTAAAATTTTATATAAATTGTATTCACATGTGCACATTGAATTATAAACATTAAATATATATTATACAAACCTTGAGCACGAAAATGTTACACACATTCATATGTCTTACCTTAGGTTCATGTTTACCATGCAGGTTTTGTTGTAGTGCAAGGGACATGTCTAAAACAAGTCAAAGTTGTTCAACATGGGATTCATTTTGTTGAATATCAACCTGATAACAAGGTATATCATTATAGTCACTTAATAATTGCTACCGCCCTACATCTTCATGTTGTTCCACATCCAGGTGGCCGAAGAAAATGGATACTAGATAGTGATGATCATAAAAAAAATTGCATGTTATTGAAGAGCAGGCTGAACTAGAATCTTTGATTTAGATTATATCCATGGTTTTCAAGTTCACTTGTAACCCTATACATGTTCAAATGAGAACTTATAGTAACTTGTACATAGTTGTAAATTATTTTGTGTAAATTACAATTATATGTACATATTTGTTCCATGGAAAATTATTAAGTTCAAGAATCTTTGATAGCTTCATCTCTCACTTTTATTGGTTGCATGTAAACCCATATATATGCTTTCAATCCTTATTTGAGACCTAGTGAAGTTTTTTAAAATCATTTTTCCTAAATTACAATTATATCCAACTTATATAAAATTTGTTCCATCGAATTGTTCCATGGGAAATTCTGTAAATTTTAAAATTAAGTATTATCTAATTATAAAATTATTTTTCACATATATAAAACACAAATCAATACAAATAAAAAAAAAACCTAGAACCCTTAAACCCTAAACCC
>VDFB02000017.1:543016692-543031312 GCA_007258455.2 Sequoia sempervirens | reverse complement strand
ACCCTTAACCTTTAAAGCCTACCCTTTATCTCTCTCCCACTCCCCCCCCACTGCTTTACCCCCTACCCTTAAGTATATTATATATTATAATTTTAAAAAATATAATTTACATTTATATTAATATTAAATATTATAAAATACAATGGGAAAAAGAAAGAAATATATATTTAATAGAGGGGGTTCGACCAAACATGTTGATCATGTTCGACCGAACCCCCTTTAAATCCATTTTTTTATTATATGTAAATGGTGTTCGGTTGAACATTCCTTCGTTCAAACTCCTATTTGACCAAACATTTGAATTTTATTTGACCGAACAATTGTTCGACTGAATCCCCCTATTTTCACCTCCACCCTCTCAGGCACCAAAATTGCTCAAAATTTTGCACTTTGAAGCTCGATTTGAGAATGAAAATGAGGAGATTACAAGAAACCCAACTGGTATCAGGTTTCCCTCAAAACAGGCTATCCAATGAATTTAATTTTAATATGTTTTGATTTTATTATCTATTTTTTTTTTAAGTTTTATTAAATATAGGTTTTTCACCGAAAACGAAACTCTCTGTTCTACACATGTGGAAAAATAGAAGATTATAAAAAAAAAAATTTAAAAATATGAGTGCACTAGATATTGGAGTCCTTGATCCAACAAAAAAATGAAATAAAAATTTCGATAGATATAGTAAAAGTTGTGTTATACGGTCGCGTTATGTCTAAATTGTAATTGGTTTGACTTTCAAACTTGATTAAAGAAAAAATATTCAATAAAAAACTATCTAACAAGGTGGAAGCACTAGATATCAGAGTTACAAATCTAAATTCAAAAGAATTATAATTTTATCCTTCAAGGGAAAAAAGTTATGTGTTATACAGTGTGCATCACTTTTTAAAAATGTTGTTTTTTGAAAAAAACCAATTTTTGTGGGAGATGGAAAAAAGAGTGCAATTTGATTCCAAAAATTTTGAAAAAAATATTTATAAAATCTATAGAAAAAATGTGACAAGACTCTAGTTTGCATCATCTTCAAATTCCTCACAGTTTAACCGCTATAGGTGACCAAATGTGAAGATTTAGTTAAAAAAAATAATTTAGTGTTCAGTTTGGCCAAAAATTGTAAACCACTATTGTGGGATTACCCATGAATAAGTAAAGAGATCCATTTAAGGCTGGTAAGAAGGCCCTCTCCTCCATTATTGGGGCCTTCCGAATCAATTTCTCAATTTTATTAAACACTAGATTTGGATCCTAGAAATAGGATCATTAATTTTAGCATAGGCCTCAAGATAATTTGCTATCCTTTTGGCCTTTTAGCCTTTATGTCTTCTACATTTCTAAAGGAAACCATTTTATTCTCCTCTCATTGAATTCTTTATCATTGAGGTAGTTTCTGAGCACATCCTCACTAAAGAGGAGTTGGCTTGTAAAAGATGATCTCGTTATGCTTGTTCTTACTTGATTAATGAATCATTTAGGGTCAAAGGGCCTTGTTATTTCATGAACCATCCTATAAGCTTGCACCATTTAATAGATGAGTTCCAAGTCCTTGCTCATTACTATGAAGTTTGGAAATATTGTGGAGAATGAAAAAAAGAGCCTTTCTTTTTCCCTTTTAAGTGGGCCTTATCATCTTCACTTAATTGCTAAATTATCTCTAAGTATTCTAGTCTAAGAGGGAAATACTTGGGCATGATATGGGGTCCCATAGGGAATCCATATACCCTTATAATCATAGATTTTTAATAGAGATACCAATCTTCACAATTATGTTGCGTACCCATTTCAGTAACTCTATCTTTGGGTCTTAGAAAATCCATGATTTCCTTTTGCAACCTATCCTCCTTCACTCCCATGAGTGTCAACACTCTTTTAACAAAATAATTTTCAAAAATTACATAATTAGCTGACTCACATTGCATATCCCATATATGGGTCCAACATTGAATAGGGAGAGAGTTACTTTTGTCATTTTCCATGTAGAATGGTAGTGATTTTATCCACTTTGTTATCCCCTCATACAAAACATGTGGCATATAAATGAATGCCATCTAAAATATATTAACTTATTGTTTTATTTTATTTTCACTAATTTTTTGTCAATGCCATTGGAAATGTAAGTGGCAAAGTCAAACTCATTATTGACCAGGGCTCGTTTTGTATGTTTGTTGTTAAATACATTAATGGCACAAGGATTTTAGTTTTTGCATCTCCTCCAAGAACTTGGAATAGTGCATAATATATTCTGATGAAATAATCTTCAAACATCTCCAAGATGAAAGGATTTGTTTCATTGGAAGAAATCCTTACAAACCTTTTATCAAACCCCTTTAGTCTTTGCCTCAACAACCATAATACCATGTACCTGCTTCTATCCTATTGGTATTTTTTCTTGAAGAAATCAAATTCTATGAATTTTTTGGTAGGTAACTTCAAATAAAATTCCTCAAAGATGGAAGCCTTGTGAATATTTACTAATTCTCCTGCATTAGCAACAAAGATAATTCTAACATTTTCATCATAATTCTTGGCTATATCCCTGATGATTTCTATATTTATGAAGAAATTTGGGATAATCAATTTCCCTTAGTCATACACCTAGACATTGGAAATAGGAACCCTAGAGGCCCACTTATTATACCAGTGGTAGAAAAGACTCCATCCAATCTTAAGGAACTCAATATTTCAACATTCTCTTCCATTATCTAACATACCACTTGTAGCACTAGGCCCATGAACATGGATAGCCTTCTTGGAGGAACTTAGGAGTTTCACAATCAAATATTCATCTAAAGGTTATATGAAGATGGTTGGCCACTAGATTTACTCATAGTTGTAATTCAAGGTTTACCTTAAAGCTGGAGCATGAGATTCTAGGGCTTAGATAGTCTTGAATCAATCTATTGGTTCCTTTAATTAAAAAATAAACCCTAGATGGAGGAAACCTTTGGAATTTCATAAAAAAAGGACCTGAGAAAGTAAATTACTTATTTTCTATACTCTAGAAACCCTAACTCATAACACAAGCTTTAGAACTCTAAATACTCACTCTTTAATTTTGATGCAATGCAAAATGATTAAAATTCTCAATTGAATTTTAATATAAATGAAGAAAATCCTCACAAAGATTAGGTAGATTTAGTCACTTATGCAATTACTCTCCATTCATGCAAGCCAAGTAATCTAGTAATTAATTTACTAGGTTTGAATGTGAGTCATTAATCTTTTATTTATAGGAAAAGTTCTAATGATCCAAATTGATTTGACCAGTTTGAAAATATTTGACATGCTTTAGAAATATCAACAATTAAAGGCATTCCATATCAGACCAATTTACACATCACTCAAGTAGGCCTCCTAGGAAAGGATCTTTCGAAAGGGCATATGATGTCAACTAGGAATCCACATGGGGGTCTCTTAATGTCAGCTTTCAGACACACAAAATTCTAAGGAAACATGCCACTTGTTTCCATTTCACTACTCAAGAACCTAACCCATTTTGAGAATCTTAATGGAATCATTAAAAATGGTCCAAGTGTCTCATTTTTCCTCGTCTAGACACTCAAGAATATGGTCTAGATTAGAGATCCCATTGACTCATAGAATAATATGAAATGTTGCCAAGTTTTGACCACTCTATAGTGCCTTGGGTTTTGAGCCCTTCTTTAATCAGCCCATGGAATCGTGTAACTATGAGAAGAACATTCCACATGTCATACTTTCCATAATTTCACAACTATCTTTTGTCTTTAGTGCTTTACCTTTCATGGACAGGTAGAAACCAATAGAAATGGGGACAAGTGTTACCCTTTCCATGGTTCCATGAACATTATTTTTCTTAATAAAATATTATCTATGGGCTCACAAAAATTAATAAAATCATGATAGATGGCAAGTGGTGGGATCACTAGAGGTTATAAGCATGAGTTTACTAAAGTCTCTACAAATGCACATGTTAATATAACTAGGTAAATGCTAGGTAAAGGTAAAGGGGCTAATAACCTTCACATTATAAAGGGGCTTCAGAAAACAACTTAGGGAATTAGGTACCAATTAAGCCAAACAATGATAAAATAGATAAAAATTACAAGGCATAGCTAGGGTACTTTAGTTTTTTTAGACCACAACACATAAGAAAAGCAAGATTTTGCTAAAACCTAGCAAGAATGATGACATTTTTACAATTTTAGATAGAGGAAAAGACAAAGCCATATAATTGGAAAATTCACTACCAACTCGAAAGGTCTTAGCCTAAGCTACACAAGGCTAACTAGTGCACCCTCAAAATACCACAAAGGTATGTGAGGTACATCTATGAATACTAGCCCATCACAAACATGGATTGATAAATTTCACTAGAAATATCTAACCAACCTCACACCACTAGTCATGGAATCACCTAAAATCAAGACTTCACTAGATATGACATGACTAGATTGGGGTACAACTTTCATTGTCTCCCTTTTAATACCCCATCAGTTCATGTGGTTATGAAATCGCCAAGCGGACCTCCCAATGGGAAAAAAAGCCAGTAGATGCTTTTTATCTCCTAGATCACTCAAGGCATGAGGAGAGAGCAGACACATGGCTAGTGCTTTTGGGATTAACACAACAAGACTTAGATCAAATCATGATTTTTGATCTCCAAAATCACAAAATGGTGTGAGGAGAGAGAATACACCATGAAATGACCTCAAACATGTCATACAAGGTTTATTTACCCCTAATTTAATAAAGTGCAACTAAGATTACTGAAAAATGATAGCTTTGACTAGTGGGGCTGCAAAATAAATGTTAATAGTTTCCCACTTCGTTCTTTGACTAGCATGTAATCTACAAGATAAATTACAAGGTAAAAACTAAAGCTAGGAAAATTTTAATATGTTAGTCTCCCAAAGATATCAAATCTACAAGAAATTTATAAGAAATAGATCTACCTAAGCACATAGCATAAATGCCACACCATGGGTAGAACTGTCAAAATTAAAGATTGAATTTTTTTACCTTTTTTGTAGGCCCATCCAAAAGGTCACAAGGTTACCTAAATAATGAAAAAACTACCCCACTATGAACAAGGCTTCCTAAAAAAATTACCTACACAAAAATGAAGTTTGATCAATAAAAAAATATTCTTTTGGTGCAAAAAGGTGGTTTGGATAGCATATAGGCTTACAAAATCAAGTTTTATCAAAAAATAAAGAGTAACTTTTATAAAATATATGTAGGAGAAAAAAAGTTAGATTAATGAAATTTGACTCCCAACATTCTGATGATAGGGCCACCCCACTAGGAACAAGACCACCTAACTGTGAGTTGCACAAGAATTTTTTAGGAAAATATAAATTATATGTAGTAGTAAAAAGGATGTGTGTCCCACCAATCATGTCAAAGAGGTATGCATGAATTTTGAGCCTAAATAGAGTAAACTAAAGTGATACTAAGCATAATAGTTAGCAAACATTAATAAAACATAAATAGTTTACCAAAACAAACCCTTGTTGCACCAAGAAATTGTGGTTGTGCTCATGGATGGTTGGATGTGAGTTCTCATGCCAACAACATAAGGTTTCATGTGAGATTGATTAATGAAAATAGTTTAGTTTGAGGCCAATTTATAGATTTTTTTCTCAAGGAACGAATGGCTAGGATTAAAAGATGAGATCAATGGCTCATATCGATTGAGAGCCATGAGGAGATGAGAGGAGGAAAAGTGTCCTCATGTGGCTAGAAGAGATGAAATGAGAGGGATTAAGGGGAGAATCGATGGTGGAGTTTCTCCTTTGAAGAATTGGATGGACAAGATTGGAAGGGTACTTGGGAGCACCCTTGAGGGAATTTAAAATTGGATTGGGGGTATGGGCAAGGAGTTGACCCATGTGATGTGATACTAAGGTCGTGTCACATGTACAAAGGTCCGCACCTTTGTACACATTGGAGGATGTGAGGGGAGTTGAATAGGATTAGGTTATGCAAATTGGGGATTAAGGGGTCAAGTAGATTAGCCCACTTAATAAAAAGTGGAGGAAAATATATAAATTAAATATGTAAAATATTTATTTATTTTTTTGGGAAATGGATAGAGAACTTAAGTGAATAAATAATTGAATTTATTTACCAAATGTAAACTATAGAAGGAAGGTGATTTAATGATTTATGTTAGAAATACGTGTAGGTGAATAGTGATGAATACTGGTTTTATTAATTAAATAATAAATTATTCTTTAATTAATAAGAGAATGGAAATGGGATAATTAATTAAATAATTTGGGTTGTATTCAATCAATTATAGAGAAAATAGTTGGGTAATTATAATTTGTCAATTTTAGGTATTTACACATATATTCACATAAATAAAACTCATGAAAACCATGATAATTTAATTATGTCAAGATTATGTATAAATTGTTGGAGTTGATTGTTGAACCCCCACAACTCCCAATGATCATCACCAACCAAAACATATATCATGTACGAGAGAACAAAGCAATGATTATGCTATGCAACCATGAGAGGAAATAGATTGAATCTAGAAAAGCAACTGATATGTGCAATGTATTAATATAAATTGATTCTAAATGAATTATTGAAATGAACAATGAATGCTTATAAAAGAATAAACAATAAAACCCTAGATGACGATTGCATTAGATTGTAACAAGTATCTTAATCTCATGCAATGAGACAACTAGACCTATATTTAGCCCAATCTAATAATAAAAAAACACTCCTAAATTTAGCTTAATTAATTAAAGTAATAATGAACTTAATATTTCATTAATGATTAATTAATTTTTAAGTGATTATCCTAATTACCCCAACATAAATTATGTGGTGTTGTCAATAATGCTAATGATAAAATAATGAATAGAGTTTACAAGAAAATATTGGTTGCAAATTAAGTTTATTCTAAGGCACATGTTGAGAAATGCTTCATTTGTCAGTGAAATCAATTTTCGAACATAATACTTCCTTTCCCAACCTTCCACATGCCATATAAAGTGATAAAACTACCTTTCTTTATATCATGTAAATATCCTTAACTTCCCTTTAATGCCCACTCCCATTTTCATTAAATATTTTTAGCCTCCACTCTCCCCATTTCTTCCACCACATTCCAAAATGTAGACTATATTAAATTCCTCAATATAATTTTCTTGAGATTATTTTAGAATCTACTTTATTATTTTTAAATTATTATTATTTTCTAACATAATGAGAGGGTTGTGGCATTTATGCTCTCTATGACGATCAAATGAAAACTTGATTTATATGTTCTTGAGTGGGGAGGTGAATGATTGAGATTAAATGATGGATGGATGATAGATATTCATTTGGGATATTGGTTCATGTGTTCAGGGGGACTTTTCTATTTTAATCTAATTTAACTTAATTATTGTGGATAGGTGATGTGGGTCTTTTTATTTTGATTTTAGAGGGATTAAATTGGATGCCTATGAAATAATTTAATTTAATTTAATTTAATAATGAGATTAAAATGAATTAATTTAATTTAAATTTAATAATGAGGTTATAATAGATTTTATTTAGATAATTAGTAATGTGGATTTAATTAGTGGGGTGCATTGTGGATGATATTAATTAATTAATTTAGATATGTGAATTTTAGGTGTTTACAATTGAAATTAAAACTAATGTTTTTACTTAGGTCTTTTCTTCAATGAACAAATTATTTTCCCTAGTAGAGATTGAGATAACTACTCCCATGACCTTAGTTCAAGTTAATTGGACTCCATCAATTGCTATGATAGAATATTTTTTCCCTTTAGAGAAGACAACATTGGCTTGTAGGTATTTAATTAAACATCCCATGGAATGATAATTTATAAATTTGGGAAATAGTTGAAAATAAACAAATATTCCTCCAAAAAGGTTGAGAACCAATATAAGATGATTCTTCCAACAAATTTAAGAAGGGTTAGTAATTTTTTAGATAGGTTTTCAATTCTACTTGTATTTTTTTCTCTTTTTTTGACAAGAAAAGATAAATACATTAATTAAAGAATCTCAGAAAATTGTGTAATATTTGCAACTAAATTTCAAAGAGTAAAAATTCAAGGAGGCTTTCCACAAATCCCCCACCTCCAAGAATTAAAAAATAACCATGGAACCAATAAAACATAACATACTGAGAAAAATAAACTAGCTAGATCAAACTAAATCATTATGAAAGAGTAAAATGAACTACAAAGATTGAGTAGAAGATAGGAATGTCCAATTTTGTGGCATTTCATGTAGGATCAACATGATGAGCGCATTTGGTCAAACGATTTGCAATAACATTCCATTCTCTTGGGATATAAAAAAATGAAATAGACTCAAAATTTTACAAATGGTGAAGAATTTGCTCAACATTAAGAGCTAACCTCCAAGAAGATGTTTTAAATCTTCCATTATTCATAAGGATGCTCAATATCATAGAATCCATCTCACAAATTATTTTCTTCCAACTTAGCTCACAAGATTTCTCAAGAGCGGAAGCCTCCATTTGATTAATAATGTCAATCCTCATAGTAGTAGAAAAAAAGAAGTGAACTAAATGAACACTATCTCATCTTCCTCCACATGTTTTCACACCACCTAAATTGCCGCAAAAAGAACCATCAGTTTTAATTTAATTAAAAAAAAAAAACTCCAAAAAGAAAAGTCCATTTACCTATTCTATTCACCTTGTTAGAAGAGGTCATAAGATTTTAACAAGATAATAAAAATATCACAAACTAAATTAAAAGAAAAGAAACAACTGACTAAAATCTAAATCAAGTTGAAATAAAAAATTTAAACAAACAAAATAAATGGAAAAACTTATGTGCAAGCAACAAAAGTCCTTTCAACAATGCATTAGTTGAAAAGAAAAACTAAATATTTAACTACTATAAGATTATATGGAGTAGAACAAAGCTTACATCATTTCTTGAAATGATAGCATTAATATGCTTTTGAATCATGCCAACAAATAGAATCAGAAAGTTGCGCGACTTTACAGATGAATCAAACCTAGAAGATCACTCACAGCAATTATATTCTCAAAGTATACATTTAATGCCGTTCCGACTGGGATAAAATTCAACAACTTTCCTTAGTCGACAAAAGCGAAGTCGTGAGTAAAACAAGTGCAGATTCTCATATTTGGAGAAAGTGCCGACTTCTTCTGGAACGTTGTTGAAAACTACTTCGACGTACTCAACTTTAATCAAGCATGCTTTTTTGACTAAGCAAAACTTAAGCCTTCTTTTCTTCGTTCTAGATAACCATTCAATTCATTACAAGACCAGCAATCTCAAGCAGAAAACAAAACCGAGAAGCGCCAGATATATTCCGAATCGGTTGGCGGAATTGAAAAACAAAAAATCGAGAATAAGAAAGAGATAGACGTGTTTCCACAAACACCCATATATTAAAAAATCTCAACTTGTGTTCCATTTTCTGCCGCTGGTCTTGTTTGCACTGCATTCAGAGAAAACGACGCGTGCGCCGACTTTATTAACTTGACAAGACCAAATCAATTAAGAGACACCTAAAGTTTGTCGGGGCCATAGTTTGCCGTAGAAGCTAAGCAGATATTGATGCTTCGATTGATTGATTGATTGGACTTTTCAGCCTTTCGTTATCAACCACAAAAAACACGTCGACAATCATAACTACTTCGATGATCTCCATTAGAGGTCCAGATTCCTTAGCCGACCATTATACCATTATATAAATAAAACAATCCTCAGTACGTTGTTTCATACCATTTGCTAAGTTGTGAGCAATATCTGTGTATACCCAACGTCCGATATCTATTTGTTTTGTTTTTGTGGGCTCTTTTCATGATGAAAGAAGGGATTGAGGATGTAGTCTGTGGTCGAAAGCGGGGCAGAGATGATGATAGCCATGAGAATGATAAGGCTGAGCAGCAGAAAAAGTGTAGGGCTGATTGTTTTTACTCTTGTTTATTAGCACTTGAATCTCCTGATCTGGAGGAGGATTTTATATATGATATAGATGAGGAGCGTGTGTATAGTTTGATGAAAGAGCTCATGGAAGAAATAGGGTTAGAAGCCGATCCTCCTGTTCCTCCACCCCGTACTATTAGTCTTCCCCAGGGATTTTCGACCGAAATGGGTTATTCTTCATGTCAGTCCGCTTCGTCGTCGACTAACTGCGCCTCCAAATATGTAGACGCCTGCGGTAGCGCAGTTTCGACAAAAATGGAGTCGGCAAAAGGTGCAGTCAAGAACTCGGATTATGAGCGTACAAGAGTTGTGGGAGAGTATTATGGGAAAGAGGATTATGTTGAGGTTAGGAGTAAAAGGGGTGTTTTGGTATGAACTTGTAACTTAAATTGGGTATTTGCAGGGACGAACTCTGGAATGTGAGTGACGTTGTAAAGCTTCCAGAGTAGTTTTAATGGCGTTTTCTGTGAGATGCTAAAATTGGGTTTCTGATGTTTGTTAGATAGAAGTGTAAGTGTAAATATCTTCTTGTACAGTGCGGAGTTGATGGGGGAACCACCCTCCCTGTGGCCTCCTTTCTATGGGCGACTAGTCTAATCTGTCTTAAGCTTTTTCAATGACAAAACTAGGTTTTGTACAGAATGTCTTAACGCTTTGATGGCAAATTTAAATTTAATATTATAATGGTCGCACATAAATCTGCTTGAATTGACTGCCACAATTAGTATTATAGAGATTAACAAAGATAAGATATTTTTCAGCCTTTTGGTTGCTTTTTTATTTTGTATTATTATTTGCTTTCATTCAATAAAAAATAAATATATATAGGATATGATATTTTTAGTTCCTGCCGACAGGCAGGATAACTTATGCATTCATTCAATTCAATTTTTTTGTCTTGACAGTGACAACCTCACCAATGAAAAACTGGAATTTAAATGTTGACCACTGAATCTATATAGTCTATATTAAAGTGTTAGGTTTTCAATAAATACAATATGCTTTTATCTTTTTTCCTACTGGTTGGTGCTGTGAATAGTCAGTGATAAAAATAGAGTTTTAATTTTACAAATTGCAAAAAATTTAAAGCTTATTATTAATTACATGACAATAAATCAAGCCCTTTTAATATCCATATGACAATAAATCAAGCCCTTTTCAACAAATTTTAAGACAAAGTTTTGGATTTTATTCTCATCAAATTTTCAACCCAAATTACCAATCGGCAGGAACGTGACGCAACTGTGGTCTCTTGTTACAGAAGTATTTGAATTAAAATTGTGGATTAAAATTATATAGAATTTTTAAAATTGTGAGATATTTTTTTAAACTAAAAGCTTTCAAAGGTATTGTCAAATTCTTAATTTTTTTAAGAGATGTAGGACAACATTTTATTATAAGAAAATTTTAATAGACATTTATATTTTAATTTTATTAATAAAGATAAAGATACTAATTTTTTAGTAAATTAATTTAGTTATTTTCTTTAGCTAGATAATCCTATTTTGTACTCTTTCTATTGTTTGTTGTTGATGTTTTATTTTATTATTGCTTTGAGCCTATTTTATATGGTATTAGAGCTATAAATTTTCTAATTGGGCTAAGATATTGCTAGATTGATATTTGTTTAGTTAGACAAGCATTGAAGTGATTCAATTTATATGTTTGAGGGTTTTTTTTTTGGTCTATAAGATGGATTCTACGAAGGAAATCTGACCAATCTTTGATGGAAGTGGTTTTACAAATTGAAATGTTGTAATTTCAAGATTTTTTTAAGAGAAAAACTTTCAAAGCTAAGATTTAAAAAAAAAATAGTTTGCTTCTCTATGTATCTAGAAAAAGGTATAGACAACAATTTACTATAAGAAATTTAGCAAAATAGATAATATTTTATTTTTATTAATATTATAAAATGTTAAATAAGATAAGAATTTTTTTTAATGGTTTAATTTAGTTTAATTAAGTAAATGCAAGAAAGTAAAGTTCCTAATTATAAATTTTTAGTTCACTTCTCTATGTATCCAAGAAAGGTATATACAACACTTTATTATAAGAAATTTAACCAGGAAAGGCCCCAATTACTGTCTATGTTCCAATAATCATTCATTGATACATGCTAATCAAAAGTTCACTAATTATTTTTTCAAATGTACCAATAGTTGTCCACTTTATATCTAGTCGTTATAATAAAAATACTTAATTGGAGGAGTTGTGTAACTTTATTGGTACCAATAGTGCACAATTACTGGGGCATTTGTGCATATGTATTGGATCAATTGTGCAAATTTTGTGGTGGTCAAAATGAACGGTTATCAAGGCACTAGAGAATATGTATCAGATGTCAACTTAAAATGACTACTTTTTGACCTTTGTGTATGTGGGTTAGATCCACACTTTCAAATAATGGGTGATAGCTCCCATATAAGACACAACTATGTAAGTTGAGTGTCTTATGTGGGCCTTCTCTTTTCCTTTAGTCCCTTTGCAATGTTTTGTTTATGTATTGGTTTTCCCTCCTAACAATATGTGGTGCCCTTGTGCTTACCCACTGCAAGCAATGCTCAAATCTCTTCAGTGATAGCACCAAGGCACCACGTGGTAGCTCCAATGCTATCAACACATAAGAAGAAGATTAGGTTTAAAAGTGAGCACTAACTTCTACATGACACTGTTGCACACTTCAAAGAGTAGGAGAGCCTCCTTCATGGAAAAGTGATACACCATTAGTCTGAAAGGATGGGCCTCATTTCCAAGGGAGACTTCATGAGCAGTCTAAGTGGGGCACATGTTGACATCAAGAGATTGTTGGGCATTAAGGTTGCGCCATGTCCAGGACCCAAAAGTCATATATACATGCAAGTTGAGGCACTCCCAAGATTCAATTCTATTACTATAACTTCATTATTAGAATAAATGTCAAGCTCCAAATGTCATTTTTTCCCTACCTCAAAAGCCTCAACCATGCAAGACCATGGTGCCTATATATTCAAGAGTTTCATCTTTGTAGAGCTCTCTTTAGCTCTCTCAGTTTGAGATTAGTTAACTACTTCCTAAGAGAATAGAATGAATATTGTAGTTCTGAATAGAGATAGCAACAGTTTTCGTTTTCATTTATAAGACCGTAGTAGGTGCCCCTCATGAGAAGGATTGAATATTTTGTACTATTCCCTCAGGAATTTATAATTTTTTCTCTACCCAACAATGAAGAGGATTTGGTGTTCTGTGTCAAACTACATGAAATCAATATTTTTTTGTTATTTTTGTTCTTTTCTTCTATAGTGTAAGCTTTGATAATATTGTAGGATTTAAATCATGCATGTGCTCTTTTAAACTATTTGTAATGTTTTAAAGGTTTTAATCTATATTATGCAAGTTAGGAGTTGATACCAAAGTAATTGAACAACACACCACCTTGGTTAGCTTTCTTTTAATTTTTTCTTTCATTTTCTTCTTCCCCTTTTCCCTTAAAACATTTGAAGAGTTGGCTTCTAAAATCTCGAGGTTGCTTCATAAACAACAAATTAGGTCCCACATCTATGAACCTCCCCATAGGACATTGCTTGCTGAGAGCAAAGGTTTTAAACATCAATAGTGTACATAATGAATCCTATGTATTCATCATAACTACCAAGAAGTTGAAACAATAGCTATAAGCTCTTATGTTGCAAACAATGAAACCCCAAAAAATTGTCAAATTTTGACATACCATTTAAGAGCTTAGGGTGCATGAAGTTATCTATAATGGCTACTAGTATCCTTCCCTTAATAGATATTTTTATTGTAGTTTTATTAATGTTATAAAAAATATAATAAAGTTAGTAAAGTTTTCTTAATGGGTTAATTTAGTTTAATTAAGTAAATGTCAGCAAATAAACATGATTAATTTATGATATTGCTATCAGGATTCAACCGTGTAGTTTCGAGTGAAACATGATTAATTTAGATTAATTAGATATAGTTGAAGATAATAAATTAGATAATGCCTTTTAGAAATTAAATGTGGATATTAAGGTAAAATAATTTCTTCCAGGAAAGAAAACAAGTTTTTTCAAAATTTTCTAATAAAACTACAATCTTCCACAAAGCTATCCAAAAAGGAACATTCTAAATTATTAGATAAATGATAAGAATGAAGAATCCTCTAGAAAGCTAGAAGTTTCTAGATTTTAAAATGTTAGATCAACACAGTTATTTTCTTCAACTAGATAACTCTATTTTATACTCTATTTTTTTCCTATTTGATATTGTTCTATTTTATTATTGTTTTGATTATATTTTTACGTATTATTAGAACTAGAGATTTTCTTATAAGGATAAGATATTGTTGGATTGATATTTTTTTAGCTAGATAAGTATTGAATCTATGGGCAGGTGCAAAAATATGGGGGGCCAAATTGTGGCAAAAATAAAATAAAAACCTCTGATAGGCTATATAGTGAATGTGTTGTATGGCTTGGTGTGATCAAGCCTAAGTCTTGGCCACATCGAGCCTATTACATGTTCATGTTATAACATGAGCAATAATTTATTAAAACAAAAAAAAAGCAAATCAAATTCATTTTTATAAGTTGATTATTTTGCCGAGTTGGTTCCAGCTAAAAACCCTTCTCTCTCAGTGTGCCTCGTGTTCTAGGAGGAGAGCTGGCCATTGCATTTTTTCATCAATTTT
>VDFB02000017.1:542923699-543016592 GCA_007258455.2 Sequoia sempervirens | reverse complement strand
TGTTCGATATGTGGATGTGTATTGTGAATATCAGAAGAGTAGTTAAGTGATTTTCATTTGTGCAAAAGAGGATTTGTGAAGAAAATTAAGGCAGAGCAGGGAGAAGTGCATAATCAGATAGAAGGTCCAGAATTTGATCTATGAGCCCAACCAAAACTATAATCAGGAATTTATAGATGCTATTTTCTTAGTTCAACCTTTTGATGTAATCCAAATCTCTTGTAAGGCAGTGAGCCTTACTGATTTTAAGCAGTGAGCTCTAGGCACTGTGCCTGAATGCAAGTGCATTCCCCATTTTGTAAAACACTTATATTTTGAGTACTCAAATTGTGGATTGACCTCCACCGTGATTTTTCCTTAACCGGGTTTCCATGTGAAAATCCTTGTTTTATGGTGTTGTGGCTTTATTTTCTATGTTCATACATCTTTCTTTTGATTGAATGTTATAGACACTTGAAGAGAACATATTAATAATGTTAATAATTGTGCAACATTGATTCACCTCCCCTCTCAGTGTTGCTTGAGTCCAACAATTGTTATCAAAGCTAAGTTCCTCAAAAGAAGTTTTATAGCTTGAGGTGGATCTCAGAATGTAATGGACTCTAGTAGTCTTCAACAATAGCTTTTAGTGGCACTTGATGACCTTGATTAGTATAAAGCAAAAGTTAGGGAATTTAGAGAAAATCTTAAGGATGTTGAGAAATTCATTTAGAAGTTGAAGGATCAGATTATCAAGTCTAGGGAAAAGAGAAAGGATCTCTACGATTAGATTAAGAAAAAAAAGAGAAAAAGCATGGATTATTTTCACTTGAATCAAATCTCGAAGGAAATAACTAAAGAATGTGAAAAGCTTGCTAAAGACAATGCTACCCTAAAGCATGAGATGGAGTCTATGGTGATGAAGATTACTAAGGATATTGAAGAAAGAAAGCAAAATGAGGAAAATATTTTCTAGTCCCTAAAAGAGAGATCTGATTAATGTAGCAGAATTAATGGAGAATTCATCTAGTTAGAGATTGAATTGCTGCAATCTAGAAACAATAAAAAAGATCTTGAAAAAAAAAATGTTATTCTCAGGGATGAATTCACTATTGCAAATAAATACAAGTTGAAGTTCAAGATTAGATCTATTAAGCTTGATAAGCTAACTCAAGGATAGAAGAATGCAAATGATAAGCGAGGTCTTGGTTATGAGAAAGGAGAAAGTTCCAGATCTGGATAGAGGAATTTTAAGCAAGGAAATATGATGGACAAAGCAAAAAGGAATATGGTAAGACAACCTAATGCTCAAAAGTTTAATGGATATTATTTTTCTTGCAATAAAATTGGTCATATGGCTGCTCAATGTAGAAGAAAAATGAAATTAAGTGATTAATCATTTTTCAGTTAGTGTTTCAATTGTAATAAGTTTGGTCACAAGTCAATTGAATGTGGAAATGTTTCAAACAACTCTGTTAATAGGAGTGTTAGATGTTATACCTGTGGAATATTTGGGCATATTGCTAACTAGTGTAGATTGAGAAGAAATCAATGGAGTAACTAGTCTAAACAAGGAAATTTTGTGTTTTTTAATTACAACAAATATGGTCACATTGCAAGATTTTGGAGAAACAAGAATATGGATAGAGAAGTCTGGTATACAAAGGAAAAAATATGTAGAAAGATGATAAAGGAAAAGGGAAACTGACTGTGGATGAAATAAGAGATCAAATGAAGAAGACATGGGTGAAGAAGTGTCCCTCTATTACAAGAAATGAGCCAGCACCAAAACTTGCTTCTGGTAATTCCTCTAAGAATTAGTTTTAGCTCTTTGGCCTAGGGGGGCCTATCAAGAAAATCTTTCAAACACCTTGTCGGTAATTGAAACTATGATGTGGATGAATGTAGTAGTTGCACTAATGATTTAAAAATGTTGTTAGAATAGTTGGAAAGGATGTCATGTTGAGTTGAGGATATGCAAAAGAGTTATCTTTCGCAGATTGGGAAAATAGGGTATATAGATAAGTTAGGGAAAAAACATTTATTACAACAAAAGATAAGTGTGTGAAATATACAAGGAAACTTGAAACCCTCATTTTCCACTTTGTGTCGATGAAAAGAAGTAGGAGAGTGCTCTACACTAGAATTTTGAATAGAATTCGGCAACGAAACCCTAATCCATCAGGTATTTTTGTTATTTTGAGAAATTTTAATTTGGTGCGGTTGAAGAACTTCTTTGGTATTTTTGAGACATGTGTACAAAAGGGTAAATAGAACAAATCAAAGGAATGATAAAGCTAGATGAATATAGCTATGAGAAGATTAGAGTTGAAAGAAACAGGCTGTCGCACGATGAATTAAAATGGTTCAAAGAGGAAAAACACAAAAGCTTGGATATTTGGTGTGAATTTCCCTACTTTAGAAGAGCAGAAGTCATTGAGTTTATTCTGAACAAATTGAATGATGATATTCTGACTCTGAATAAACCCTATCATATCTCGAAAGAAGTGATTACAGTTGTAATTGGGTTATGCAAAATTGGGGATGTGTCGAAGAAGAATTCAATTCAAAACAAAGAAGTCGAAACCCTAACCAGAGTAGCTAGAGATTAAAGGGCATTGATAATATCCACAATCAAAGATTCAGTGACAAGGTACATTGCTCATGGAATATCGTACAAAATATTTTTCAGAAACAAAGAAGGTGCAACTTCGGTAAGTGTTGTTTACATTTCACACAAGATGATAATGGAAGATCAAGATTTTGATCTTTGCAGATTACTGAAAGATCAATTGATGGAGAGAATGCAATTGAAAAAGGAGTCAGGATACCCTTTCAAGTTTGGTACTTTGGTTATATTCCTTGTGATGTATTTTCTAAATTTCCTACCCCTAAATAATAATGTAATATGGGGAGAGAGTGAACTAGTTTGCAAGCAGATTTACATATACTCTAATAATTTGGAAAACTGTGATCAAGTATATGAAAATTTCTTTAAGGGTTTGCTAAGGAAGTTTGGATCAACTAGTGTTTCCATTCTAGTAAGGGAATTTGAAGTTGGTTCCTCCTCTAGTGAGATGGACAGAAAGAAGAGAAGAGAAAAAGCAATTGATATCAGTGCTTCATCAGCATGCAAGACTCTAAAAGTTGAAGGGAAAGGGAAAGATCAAGTGATTGTGGACATACCAGATAAGGAATTTGATGATGACCTAGGAAAAGAACTGGAAATAGCTTAGTCAAAACAAGAAAAGGAAATGGCAGAAGGAAGTGAAGGAGAACGTGATTTAACCAAGGAAGAGCTATTGTAGCTTATTCATGAGCAAGATGGAATGCAAAAAATTGTGAATATATGGTCTAATAGACCTTCATATGAGAAATACATGATCTGAAGCATAGTAAGTGCTCATTTTTTGCACAATCATATTCAATTGGAGAGTTTGTAGAATAAATTTCCAAAAGAGTTGATTGAATGTATCAAGGAAACCATGGACTCTGAATATCAGAACAAGGAGGAAGGCTAAGTGATCCTACACCTAAAGAAGAATAGAAAATTATCACTTACCAAGCTAAAAAGGCACATGAATGAACTAAGGACATGCATAAGCTCAACAAACAACATTTATAACTATTGTCTTTGATGGCCTTATGCAATCAGCAAGTACAAGGAGAAGCTAGAACAAATTGAAACAAAGCTAAACAATATTGGAAAAAACTTTAACATGTCTCAGGATCAAGATGGTGTGATTAGGAAAAGGATTCAGGAATTGTAGGAAAAGCATACAAATGTTTAGAACACTAGGAACAAGATTGTTGACACCTTTTGGAAAGTGAAGGACATAACTGAATGTAGGATGGAACAATTGACTGAGATACTGAGGAAGGGAGAAGTAATGGAAGAAGCCTTTAACATTCTAGAATCCCTCATCAAGATTATCAATTGAACATCTGAAAACAACAACATGATTGTAATCACCAGGATTGCAGTGGAAGCATGAAAGTAGTTTCTTTCGAAGATGAAGGAAAAGTACAAAATGATGTTCAAATAGCAGTTGTATTCCTTTAGTTTTTGCATAAGTAAGTTTTTGGTTTCACTTCATAAGGAGAGAAAGAAAATATTTTATTATCTTTTTTCATTGATTTAAAAGGGGGAGACAGAGCAGTGAAAAATGCTTTATCAAACTTAGGGGGAGTTTTGTTGAGTATTGTCAGCTTTGGCATTTTGAAGTTTTGAAGGTTTCAACACTTATTCATTTTTCACTAATTGTTACCATCAATGCCAAAGGGGGAGATTGTTGACATATGGTTTCTAGTGTTTTCATTCATGGCAACTAAAGTCATTGATCCGGTCTACATTGTAGTATCTAACTATACCAGAAGATAGAGTGAATAATAAGGTATTCAGTTGAAGTTGAATTCATCAAGTGGTTTGCATTATCAGTTTAATAGTTTTGATTGTGGATCTCAAGGAAGGTTGTTGGATATATGAAATATGTCATTCTCGAGTTTTGTTCTATTGTATCAAGTGGTGTATGAGTTATGGGATCTGGTCGTCCATTTTTCTATTCATCAATATATGAAGGCCGACTAAGTGAATGTAAGGTGTTGCAGATCTTTAAGGCGGAATTATTTGAAGTATTTTTGTGTTGGAGATTTTATTTTGGGTCCTAACTATGCTATGGCCAACTTTTATGGATGTGCATTAAATTTTATTCATGATTTGAGCTGACAGTTGGAAAATATTTTCTATTTTCTTAAAGTTGACATATAGCAACTGAATTCTTGATAGTGGATATATATATGAGATTGGTTAATTTATTTTGGTGTGTGTGCGGTGTTTCATATGTGTGGATGTGTAGTGTGAATATCAAAAGAGAAATTAAGTGATTTTCATTTATGTAGAAGAGGACTTTGTGAAGCGAATTAAGCCAGAATAAAGCGAAGTGCAGAATCAGACAAAAGGTACAAAATATGATCTATGAGCCTAACCAAAACTGTAATCAGGAATCTATAGATGTTATTTTCTTAGTTCAACCTTTTCATGTAATCCAAATCTCTTGTAAGGTAGTGAGCCTTCCTGATTTTGAGTAGTGAGCTCTAGGAAGTGTGTCTGAATGCAAGTGCATTCCCCATTTTGTAAAACACTTATATTTTGAGTACTCAATTTTTGGATTGACCTCCATCATGGTTTTTCCCTTAACTAGGTTTCCATGTAAAAATCCTTTTGTTATGGTGTTGTGTCTTATTGTTCTATGTTCATGCATCTTTCTTTTGAGTGAATGTTACAAACACTTGAAGAGAAGAGATTAATAATGTTAAAAATTGCACAACACTAATTCACCCCCCTCTCAATGTTGCTTGAGTCCAACAGAATGGTTTCCCTCAACGCCATACTTGAAGCAACCACTGAGATGGAAAACTTGGAGGAAATCCACCAAAGAGGATAAATCTTCAATGGGTTCCATAAGCAAGCCACACCCCCTACATTACCCTAAGCTCCAATACACTAGCACTCACCCCACCCCCACAACTTTGGTAACATACCAATCATAATTTCAATTGATAAATTAGTCTCTTATAAGAAAAGAACATTAGGAGAATGAATTTTCACCAATTCCTGAACAACTCTTTGTCAAGGACCACTGTTCAAGCCCCTTACATTCGAAGAGAGGACAATCATTTCGAAGGGTTAGAAAAATGGGAATCTGGGGTCTTAACATATCCATACTCCACCAAAGTCTCCCTCATCATCTTTATTTTTTCCAAGTCATTTTTTCTCCCAAATTTGGAAGAAGACTTCTCAGCAACCCCTTTCTTTAGGTCTTTCTGAAGAATTCCCAACCCAAGAGAAGCCTTGTTTCCCTTTACCGAAGCTGACCCCATTTTCACCTATGGATTAGAGATATCTCCCCCCCATCATTGTACCACAAGAGGCTCAGACTTCCCATGAACCACCAAACTCAGATGTAATTCTATTTGCAAAGCACTAGCCTCCTGAGCAAACTAATTGTAATCTAGAATAATATCTTCTTGAACCCCTTCTGAGACCCCCTAGTCCATAAAAATCAAGCCTGGATTCACCTCTTGTCGACCGAGATAATCCAAAACCTCAAATCTATTAAAGGTATCTCCAATATGACGCTCCTTGAGAGTCCTCTTTTGACCCTAGTTACTATTATGAGCCTTAACCAGATTAAAAGCCTCTGCATTAGCATCCTCAGCAGGAATGGGGTCCTTACCTTTGTCGACCTTTAGAGGGTTACGAGGAGGCTAAGTCTGAGACTCTAAAGATTTAAACTTTGGGAATATTCTTTGTAAATGGCCATATTCATGACATAGACGACATCGAAAGGGAAATATCTCATAAACTAGTTGTTGCACCCAAGAATATGAACCTGCACAAATTTCTAATGAATCTAGAAGATGATTACTTAAATCAATCTCAACATAAATGTGAGCAAAAGTCATTACCTTTATATCCTGAGTTTACTATGAAGGACCCACTGGATTCCCCAACAATGAAGCAACCTTATGCAAGATGTTGTTGCACCAAAATTCAACTAGAAATCTAGGGAGATGCACCCACACTAGAACCCAATTTGGGAGATCCTCAGAAGGATCAAAACCTGTGTGCCAGGGTTTAATAAATAAGCCAATTTGGTTGTGGAAATAATGCCCACCTTCAAAAACTCTATTATGATCTGCCATGTAGTTAAAGGTTTCCATGAAATCACTATTTTCCAATAGCATTATTTCCATCTCACCCCCCAGAGCCAAGGTCCTTTTAGCCCACAACTCCAAAAATTAGAGAGAAACTCTCAATCCCATAAATTTGCAAAGAAAAGAATGCTTCGAGAAATACTCAATATCCTCTGCAATCGATTATGGTTGCATGACCAACACTGGCCTATCCTTGGATTGTTCTAGGAAATCATTGGTTTTTTTAATACGAGAACCACCTAATGGAATAGATCCTCCATTCCCCGCTTCATTTGAAAACATTATTTTATCAAAAACCCTTGATGGATGATTTGGAGAAGAATCCCCAAATGTCGCATGAAAATTCAATGAAGATTTAACCCCCAATGCCTCTCTTGGAGCCATAACAGAAAAAGAAAGAAAGAATGAAACCCCTAAAGAAAAGGTGCAGCAAAGAGAAGCACCAGAGGAACAAATCTTCACCAACACAAGCAGGTAAAGAAGGAACCAACACTAAAAATTTGTTAAAGAAGACACCGCCCCTATGCAGCCACCCCCACACTCTCAAATACCCCCCGATGACCAAGAACAAGTTGAAAATAGGGTAGAAGATGACCAATGGCTACACCAACACACAAGTAAGAAACATTTAGGGCACATGGGCCCTAGCCCGTGACAGAGCTCTACACACCATCTAATCCAATCATTTCTTTTTATTACTTTATCAATCACTCACCTCCACAATTTTTAGTCTTGGGTGATTAACATATTTAAATGTGCTTTTGACTTTGGTGCTTGTAGCATCATTAATTATCACCCTTGAAAATTTCACCCTATGTTTTTCTCCCCCTAAATTATTTATTGAACACCCAAAATATTGAGGGGGGGTTGAATCAATATTCCTTTAAACAATTCACAAATTAGCTATCCAAATACAAAAATACATTTAACTACAATAATGAATGAAAGCATGAAACATCCACAAAATCAGATAACACATGAACTCCAAGATTTTTATGTGGAAATCCCAAAATGGGAAAAACCATGGTGAGGGTTAGCTCATAATATATTATATGCGAATATAGTATATTACAGAAATGCTCACTGCAAATGGACTCATTATCTAGTGGACACACTACCCACAGAGAATAAGAAAGAAGAAAGAAGGGGTGCCTCACAGCTTATTGAATTGTTACAAATGCATCTAAAATATGTTAGACTATATTTCCAATGAAGTACAAAATAATTTGTGCACTGATCTAGATCAATGTACTGCTCTACTCTAAATTCACCCAATTTGTACAACTCTGATCACATTTGCATCACACACATGTAGGTGAAACACCATACATGTCATCTATCACACATCACTCACACTTCTATAAAACAACAAAAACGTACTCCTATATATATCCACTTCAAGTGTAACTTCAATTAGGTTGGCCTAATTGGAAGTAACACAAAAAATTTGAACTTGTCATCCTCAAACATTTCATGAACATCTCATGCCTTAATTTAAACTTCAATTCACCTTAAGATAGGTCAAGATGGACCCAATATAGGTCTTGCATAATATTGCAACATATATTAATCCTTCAAACATGTTATGTCAGCCTCAAATAAGAATTAAACACAAAAACCTTTATATGTTTACAAAATTCACCAAACGTGGAACTCAAAACATGATCCCATCTAGAATTCTTATTCAACTAATGTCTAATAGCTTAATTTCAACATTGCAACACAAAATAATTATGTTTGAAGGAATGAAAAATCTCCCACATCGACACCCTATACAAAAAACAGCTGCAATATACAGAACTAAACTTTGTCATTCATTTCTTCTTGAATACTTCACCAAAAAAAATATATTGGATTTATATGCACTTGATGACCACCAAAAAACTATTGGAATCATAGAGTGATATCTCTATTTGTGGTGGAGTGCGGACCAAAAAACTGATGCACTAAACCACTATTTTAGTAGATTTGATACTTAGGCATTTTCCTTTGTAGCTATACTTTTTGGACCAAGATATCATGTACAAATGTCTTAAAAAACATTTCTAAATCATGTTGGAATGATCCAAAAAAATGTTGACATCAATGAAAACACTGGATCATGCAAAATGTACATACTATGCTGATGTTAATGGACAAAATCATCAATGAAAAACTTCCAACAATACCCCCCTTTGTAATTGATGGCAACATGCTTACCAAAAAAATTCTTGCTTTCCCCAAATATCCCACCAAGTAACTTTTTGAATATCAATGGAAAAGGGTGTGTTGGTAGCAAAAAAAGATTGTATACTCCCCCTTAGATGTATGAATAGATATAACTAAAATAATGTGCTAACTCCCCCTTCGGAAGTTAACCAAAAACTCCTATATCATTTGCATATTTACAAAAGAATTTGAAATTTTGAAAAATACATAAAAAGTAGAAATTGTCAACCTAAAGATATTGACCATTGAAGCTTGTCAAGATAAATTTCCAAGTAGATTTACCTTCTTTCCAATGTTTCTTTGTTGTTGAAAGTGTTCTATATTGTCACTCAAGCTTCACCAAGGTTTCCTTCCCTTCTTCCAAAGTACTGGGATAAAAATTTGTCTTTGAAGTCCTATCTATAATAGCAAGGGCACTTGATACAGGTATATACTTCATCTTCACCAAGTCTCTTAGCTTCTCAAACCGTTTGATTATTTCTTCTTTCTGGCTCTACTGGGTAGATTATTTTCCATGTAAGTTCACTATATAATTCCAAGTCTGATCATTTCTATCCTATACCAAATCATAAGTGTTTGATGCACTGCTTATTTGTGTCTTAATTGCATCAATGGCATCCTTTATGCTTTTTGTGGCATCCAACCACTTCATACAATAAAAAAATAACATCTTTGATTCTTCTTCACAAGCTTGTACAACTTTCAAACATTCTTCAACTTTTTTGTGTGTAGATGCACACTTCTCTGTAATGTCCAACAATTTATTTTCTACACACCTTACTTCAAATCCTATTTCAACTTGATCTTTCAGTCTGGGGTTATATTCCTTGAAGGAATTAATCAGTAGCTTGAATTTTTCCATTCTAAACAGAGAGGAACTAATGTTTGTACCAGGTGTCTATTGAACAAGACAACTAAGAGGGGGGTGAATCCATTGTAACAAATTTCAACCTTTAAGAACTTCCACTAGAGATTAGATAAATAAACATTCACAAATCCTTTGTTTGGATAATTTGTTTAATCATTAACATCACACACAATAACAACAAATTTACATGAAAAACACAATAAGTGAAAAACCACGATGAGGATTAGCTCACAATATAGAGAATATCAAATTTGAATACAAAGGCTCACCACTAAAATAGGACTTACTATCTGGATAAGGACTAACTATCCAAAGGGTTAACCACTCAGATGGATCACTACCACAAAATTACAAAGAGAAAACAATCTCAATGCAATAGAGATTTCCACCACAACTCACTCAATCACCCATAGACATGTATGAATGATAGAGTACACCTTCAACTCACTACTTCCAAAAACTCAACAATTTGATTTCGCACTAATCTACTCAAACTCACATCTCATACACATAGTTTTTCATCTATCTTGCTTGCATTCTCTTTCCTCTTTGCAAACATCTCAACTTGTATTTGTACCATCTTCAAATTTGAAACTTATCCAAAGTCAGCCACACACCACTTGTATTACAAATTCAAATTAGGTCAGCACCAAAACATTCTATGGTAGAAATAGAATGAGGGTGACCCAAACACATGATTCAACATAATTCCATAAGCTTAGAAAGTAGTGTTAAACACAAGGTCGGCCAAACCAATGTAAAACATGTGCAGTTTTTGCAGACACGCCCCATTGAAAGCAGGGCCCCTCTTTTTCTTTTACTCTTGGTTTTTGGCCCTTTGATTTTGAGGATTTACATTGCCTTGCCATGAGCTTAAATGTTTATCTTGCTTGCCTAAGTGATTCCCCTAAGTTGCATATTGAAAATCTTAAGTTCTGAACCAAATTCGGGTTTTTACTCCATTTTGGGATTTTTCGCCTCGTTTGGATTTTCGCAGATTTCACTTAAAGTCTAGCTCAGTCTATTTTAAACTATTGTTTGTGAATTTCTTGTCTTCGTAGAATTCCACCTGGATCAGATTTTTCCAAAATTTCATCTTGTCATCAAGTTTCCAAATTTAATTGATTTTTGGAGCTTTATGCCATTCTGTTTTATCATTGGCATCCTATTAAGTTGAGATATTTGATCTTGAGGTGCTTGGCTTGCTTTGGCATACTAAATTTTTGAATTTTTGGATTTGGTGGTGATTTCTTGGGCATTATCATTTTTGTTCTTTGCTGAGCGCCAATAAAATATCATTTGTTATTTCTGAGATCGATTTCCACTTCATCAAATGGTATGTACATGTTTCCTTGCTTTTGAATGATGAATATAAGTAGTGCTTTGGTGTTATAATTTTGCTTGGAGTTTGAATTCTTCTATATCCAAGATTGCTCTGTGCGTTAATGGTCGAATGAACCTGGAATTCAAGGAAGATCTATAGAAGGTTCAAGTTAAACTGGTTCCATACCCAAGGTCCTCAAATTTTAGATCCTTTGATCAATTTGAGCGAGATCATGTGAGATTTCCAATATTCGAGTTTTCCTTCAGCTTAGGGATTTTTCTGTGCTAGTGGATTTCCCCGAGTTTCCTTGTCTCCTCTGTTTTCCCAGAATGTGTTGAAAATCTAGAATCCTTCCTTCTTCCTCGATTTTCGTTCATCTCGAATTTTCCTGGTTTCTCCTTCTTCCCCTCGTTTCCCCGAAGTTCATATGGTATTGTTATTTTTAGAAAATTATGGGTTGGCCAATTTTTTTTGGATTCTTTGGGAGGCATTATGGAACTTTGAGATTGGGTGAATTGGATGAATTCAAGGATAAATGTTTAACATTCCATGCTTTTAACTGATAAATTATGCAATTTTTTATGCATCTTTCCTTCATTTTGGTAATCTATTGTTGATTTTGTGCCATCTTCAGGAAAATCCGCCTGGTCTAGAATTTTCTGAAGTTCCTCCCAGACTGGTTTTCCCCGGTTAGCTTGAAATCCAGAACTATGAAGAAGGTGCTTTAATGATGTTTCTGGGTTGATTTTGATCTTTTCCTAGGTTTATTTAAATGATGAATACATTTTGGTGATGGGCTAATTCTGATCTTCATGTTATAATGGATATTATTGATGGTGGTTTTTGTTGAGTGCAGGCTGAATTTAAAAGGGTTGTCAAGGAGGCTTTGGAGGAGATTGTTTGATTGATGGATGGTCTGAAGTATTTATTAATTCACTTATGGCTGACCTAGAGAGGAAATTTAAATATTTTTTTACTCCACTCTTGGCCGACTTGGATGGAATCTTCTTGAAGGTGCGAGATCAAATAGATAAAGATAGAAGGAAGTAGTTAATACAAGGCTACATTGAAATTTTTTCTTCCCTATTATTTTCCTTCTCCTTCATATGCATTGGTTCAAACTATATTGGAGATCCCAGGTTGACCTGGATGATTTCATGCATTTAATCCAATTTTATCTTATTTCAAATTCTCCTTGGGTTGACTTGTTTGTTGCTATTTTATTATTGTAAACCCTAGCTAGGCTGACATGCTTTGGGGGTTTTGTATAAATTTGGCATTCCACCTCATTTGTAAGACATATACATAGATAGAGATAATTTTGATACAAGAGCGAATTAGGAAGTAGAGTAGAGTTAGAAGTTAGTTAATTTTGAGCAAGTGTTGTAGCACAGAACATTAGAATTGTTGCTGAAATTTGGTGATTCAATACAATTGAAGACATTGTGATTTTCTGGTGATCTCTTTTGTGTTGACTTATCTTGCATGGTTCTTGTGATTCTATCTTTTAAATTTCTCAAGGTTATTAGATGTATGTTAGATCTGATTCAATGGTGTTTATGATTTGATGCTTGAAGTGTTTGCAGCTAGCTGATTGTTAGTTGTTTTGCAAAGTTAGCCTGGCCCTTATTTTTCTTGTGCTTAGTTCAATTGTGAAGTTTATCCATTTCAATTGCAATTGGGTTGTATTGGATGAATGTTCATGATCTAAATATCTTAATACCTTAGAAGATTGCACAGTTTCTATGAGATTGCAAGTTCATTTGGGTTAAGCAAGAATTAGCTAATGAGGGATTGGTCCATTTCAAGTATTTCATCATTTGCATTGTTAATCTTAGGAGTAGTTTTATTCTTAGATATCTCTTTGAAACCCTAATATTTTGTTATTTCTTTTATTATTTAGGTTAGATTTAGGATTGGAGTGTCATTACATTGCCAGATTTGATAAGTTAAGATTCAATATTTTCTTTTAGTAACGTCAATTTATGATTACCAACATTTTCACATTTGTCACTGAGTTGTTTATGCATTGTCAAGACCCGACATTAGAGACCTTAGGGTTATCTCTTGAGGCTTGTTGATAGATATTTACCTTTCAAGAGAGATAGGATATTATATTATGTCTAAGTTGTTGTTGCACAGAAAACATCATCAACAAATTACCACTAGAAGGAGGGCCTAAACAAGCAAGATGGATCAATTTATGTCTTCCATCTCTCCTAAAATATTTAGAAGAAGAACCAGATCTACTCCAAGAGAGGAGTAATTTCAAGAATTACCAGCCCCTACTAGGTCAAGAAGGGCTAGCAGAAGGGGAGAATCATCATCCACCCAGCCACCTCCATCATCTCCATCATTCTCATCTTAATCAAGTTCATTTGAGTCTTAGTCTGAGGACATTCCCATACAACAACCTCAACTAGCCATAAATCAGCCATTACCACCCCCACCTCCACCAATGGCTTCCTAGCTAATAACCCATCTCCATTGACATTCACCAATTACAATGTCATGCCAAAAAACCTTGAGCACTTCTATTCAAAATTCCATGTTAATGATCCCAATAGAACTGCTGAGGAACACATCAGGATCTTTGAGACTAGCCTTAAGGATAGAGGAATAAATCATGAGGATGTAGCATGTAGACTCTTCCCCTATTCCTTGGGAGAGGATGCATTTTATTGGTACAATTATTTGCTAGCTAGGTCCATTCAGCATTAGACTAAACTAGAGACTACATTCTTGCAGAAGTTTAGGATTCCCATTAGTCCCAATGAGCTCTACCATCAGTTCACTAATGTTAAGAGAGAAGTCAATGAACCTATAGGGTCCTTTAACAACCGGTTTCATTGTGCCTATACTTGACTACAGGCTCCCTATGTTGTTGATGAAGCCACTGCTTTAGAAGTCTACTATGAGTAACTTGACAGTCTGACAGCTACCTTCATGCAATGGAGAAACAAACCTCCTAATACCCTACTTGACACATACACTGAGGCTATAAAGATTAGCACTACTTTAAGACAACACTTGTCTGGGCCTTTACCCTCATTAGGACCTACTGCTCACCCTGGACAAGTCCCAGCTCTCAACCAAGATTTTGTTAATCATGCTCACATCATGAATTCAATACCTCATTTGCCTCTGGTCCCTCACCCAGGACCTCCTATGATTCAATTTCCACCCTTAATCAGCTACCCTCAACAAAATGTAAATCAACCTCTTCATCCAAAATCTCATGCTAGCTATCCCCCTTATCTACAGAATTCTGAAGTTTTGAACCAGTCATTGAATACCAGTACTGCAGTAGGATATCCCCACAGCAATGCAAATTAGCCTCCATACAACAATCCTAACAAGGAAAGACTGGATGAATTATCCGAAAAAGTGAAGAAGCTGAATATGGAGGTAACTTATTTGAGGAACCAGAATAGTTAGTTGCAAGCTGCTCAGAGAAATATGCAGGCCAATCAAAGCAGAGAAAGTCGAGAAAATCAACAAGAACAACATTTTGATAGGGGGAAACATCATGAAAGAGGATATAACAATGACAAAGGATATAATAATGATAGAGGATATAGTAATGATAGAGGAAAGAATTTTGATAAAGGACAATCCTCAAGCTAGAACTTTGATAGAGGGAAAGTTGGTGGACAAGGGTTTGACTGGAGACAACCACCTTGATAGAATAGGACTTGGAATACAAGGCCTAACAATGGAGGAGTCCCCACCCCATTGGATCAACCAGTCAATCAACCAGTTAATCAAAAGAATCCTCCTAATGGTGTATATTTAACTAAGGTTGCTTTATTAGGATGGTTTAGGCTCCATAAAATGAGCCAACATTCTAAGTTAGATTGTCAAGAGTTCCAGAAGCAACTTCAACCTTTTAGTATGAGGTGGAGAATAATGCAGGTAGTTAGGAAATGGTGTCATCTACTCCCAATGATTCATCAATGTTAGTACTGAATCATGCTCCTTTCCCATCGAGCAAGGAAAATGTGCCATAAGAAGAATCAGACTAGCTCAAGGAAGGGGCAAACTGGGTGTGCAATGGGGATGAGATTACATAGTTGTTTGAAGAAAATCCAGTGAATGACAATGGCCCCATTGATGAAGAGGTACAGACCTTCCAAAGGCCTGTCAAGAAGTATGATTTGAGAGACCTGCCACATAGACATCCACGGGCTAGAGGCCCCTTCACTACCTCCATTCGACCAAAAAACTTCACAACACCTCCAGATCCTAATGCCAAAAATAATTTGTCATATCCTCTGGTGTCGAGGCAATATTTCTCTAAAGATCAAGGACATATGGACATGTCAAAAGGGAAAGGTGTTGATGTAAACAAAGATAGGATGGTGGAATACCCAAAGGAGACTACTGGTGATCTAAGTGAAGAACAACTAGCCATATATGTTATAGAAGAACTCAAGAAGCTAAAGGTAAGCCTCTCTTCAATTGAATTATTAAGATTTCCAACCATTAGGAATGTAGTTCTAGGAGCTTATAATGCAAATTCCATATCACAAGATAGATTAGTTAGTGAAAGTGTCAATAAAGCATCTAGTTATCAATCAGTAGGAAGGAAAAATTAGACTCATAATCAAGTCCACATGCCTCCTAGAGAAAAAGGAAAGGAGAAATATAGAACTCAAATTGCTCAAGTGGATAATCCCTTAACTCTATTTCAAGGGAAAATAGATACCCCTCCATTCTTGATCCCTGTTCGTATATTTGGTAAGCACTTGCACAATTGCTTATTAGATTCAGGTGCTTCCACCAATGTAATTCCCTTTGGTGTCTGTCGAGCTTTGGGTATTACTCCTACTAATTCCCAAAAGAAAGTTACATAATTGGATAGAACTGAAGTTAATCTTGTAGGGGAATTAAACATGATTCATATGCAGGTTGCTTCTGACCCTAGAATTCAGCAAGTTATTAATATATAAGTGGTTGGTATACCTGATGCTTATGGCCTAATTCTGGGAAGAGACTTTACTAGGGCCTTGAATGGATATGTATCAACTAATAAATCTCATATGTGGCTTCCCTGGAAGGGAGTGAAAAATCATATTAGAATTGAAAGAGAACCCAAAATGAAATACATGATTACAGAATATCAGAATACCTCCAATGAAATTATGATATCAGAAATAAGTATGGGTAATTACGTGCTCTCAGTCCCTTTTGAGGAGTTAGATGTAGAGGAAGTCCTTATGTTTCATATTGCACCTATTGATATCACAACTGAATCCAGGGTACTAAAGCCTTGGTGGAACCAGTTGAAAATGATGATGATCTTGAAGATAATCAACTTAGTTTACTGGATAATTTCCAGGAATTCATTCAAAAGTGCATTGAGGATCAGATTCAGTTGGGTAGGGAAATGAATTGCAGAGATTTGCTCTTCCCAAATTGGTGCAGGGTCCATAATGCCTCCCATTCTGAACTAGATTGTTACTTATGCCAGACTACAGTGGAGGAAGTGCAGAAGTGCATCAATCCCATTCCATCAGTCAAAATTAATATCTAGAATGATCAAGAGGATCCTAAAGGGAAAAAGGTGATGCTTTCTAAAGAACCATCCAGTAGCAACAGTGCAAGAGATACAACAAGGAAGACTGTAGTTGTTGGTTGTTGGACTTTGAGATTTGATGGATCCAAATCAAAGCAAGGAGTTGGGGTAGGATTTGAGTTAATCAGTCCAAAAGGTAAGACATTCATTGCTACTCATAGACTTCAATTTCATAATATGAATAATGTAGGAGAATGTGAGGCTTTGGTCCATGGCTTGTTAATGGCACTAAAGAAAAAGGTCAAGATTTTGTAAGTCTTTGGGGATTCCTAGTTAGTGGTTAAGCAAGTTAGGAGACAATACTCTTGTCATGACATAAGAGTGACCAATTATAGGCATAGAGTATGGGACCTTATTGAAGGATTTGATACCTTCAACATTCAGTTGATCCCATGAAAAAAATAACAGATTCTCTTGCTCAGGAATCTAGTACATTGAAACCTCTCTCTTTCTGGATTGAAGAAGTTTATGGTGGAACTGACCCCAGTACCTTCAATACCTAACAATATCACCAATTTCCATCTATTTGAAGATGATAAGCATATCTTAGATTTTATCACAAGCACAGATGTCTTTGCTTCTCAAATTATTGATGAAACTGAACTCTAAGAAGCAGAGATGGATTTGGAAGGGGTAATTAATCTAAATACCAATACTATTCCCAAAGGAATGGTGTAATTAGAGAGGATTTTTGATCTGGACAAGGTCAGAAATCAAGAACAGGATGCCAAGAAAGAGTCCATCAATGGATAGTGTGAAAAGTATAATATGGGAACTCATGAGGATGTCAAGAATGTCTTCATTGGTAAAGTATATACTCCAGAAGAGAGGAAAGGAATAATTGATGCATTACATAGATATCAAGATGTGATAGCCTAGAGTTATGAAGACTTAAATATCTATGACACATCAATCATAACTCACACTATCCCTCTCAATCTAGGAGTAAGACCCTTCAGGCAGAGGCAGAGGCCCATCAATGCTCTACTGGAACCCATAATTTAGAAGGAAGTGTAGAAGCTGTTGTTTGCAAAGATCATATTCCCAGTCAGACACTCCACCTAGGTGGTGAACCTGGTTCCAGTGCGAAAGAAGAATGGTGAAATCAAACTCTGTGTGGATTTTAGGAACCTCGACAAAGCATCAAAAAAGGATAATTATCCAGTACCCTCACTGGATAAAGTACTTCAGATTGTCAATGTATCTCAGATGATTTCTTCTCTAGATGGCTACTCAAGATACAACTAGGTTATGGTGCAATATGAGGATAGACATAAAAATTCTTTCACCACCAAGTGGTGAACTTTTTACTACAGAAGAATGCCCTTCAGTTTGATTAATTTTGGGGCCACATTTCAGAGGGCCATGGACATTGTGTTTAAGGACATAATTGGTAAATGTATAATAATTTATATGGATGATATAACAGTCTTTTCCAAGAGGAGAGGTGACCATATCGCAGATTTGTGTAAAGTGTTTCAGAAGTGCAGGGAATTTAGTATATCTCTCAATCCAAAGAAATGCATATTTGGAGTTACAGAATTGTTGGGACATGTTATCTCTGAGAAAGGAATTTCCATTGATCCATAACAAGTGGAAGCTATACTCAAGATCCCAACACCTGCTAGCAACAAAGAAATGAATTCATTCTTCGGTAAAATCAACTTTGTAAGGAAGTTCATCACTGGATTTATAGAAATAGTCAATCCATTGAGTGCAATGTTGAAGCAGGAAGCCAAAGTTGAATGGATTATAGAAGCTAAGGAAGCATTTGTAGAGATAAAAAGGGCTATTATTGAAGCTTCGGTCTTGGTGAGTCCAAATTATGCTAAACCATTCTATATATACTCATTTGCTTCTGATCACTCCTATGTTGCTATGTTGACTCAAAAATCTAATCAAGGAAATGAACATCCCATAGCACTTATGAGTGTGCCATTGAAAGATGTTGAGTTAAGGTACCCGAGTGTGAAGAAGCATGCTTATGCCTTAGTCAGAGCTATAAATAAATTCAGACACTATATCCTCAGAAACAAGGTCATTGCAATAGTTTTTGATCCTGTAGTCAAGTTGTTGATGTAGAATGAGCTAGGAGAGCGCAAAGCTAGGTGGATAACTATGTTACAAGAATATGATATTGAGATTCAACCCATGAAGTTGGTAAGAGGGAAAGGAATTACAAAGACAATGGTAGAAATGGGCCTTGATCTTGCAACCAAACATTACAATCTAGAAGATGTTTCTCTATGGGAATGGTATGATGATATCGTTCATTATCTCCTGACTCAAATATATCCTGCCCATCTAAATGCAATACAAAGAAGGGAATTGCACTTAAAGAGTGATAGTTTCATACTAAAGGGAGCTATTCTATATAAGAAAAATTATGAAGGTATCTACTTGAGGTGCTTAGGAAGACAAGAAGCTGAGAGAGTCATGGCCAAATTTCATGATAGATATGGTACTGGCCATGGATCTGCACATGCCACTGCAAATCAGATTTTGAGGGCTGGTTATTATTGGCTTACATTGTTTAAGGACACACACAATCATGTTAGAAATTTCCATGTGTGCCAGACTGTAGCAACAAGAGAAAAGTATGCAACTCTTCCACTTCAGCTGGTCTTCGAGGTAAAACCTTTTGCACAGTGGGGGATGGACTTCATAGGTCCCATAAATCCACCTTCCTCTGTAGGGCACAGGTATATTCTCACTTTTATTGATTACTTTACATGATGGACTAAAGCTCTTGCATGCAAGCAGTGTATTTCTGAAGTGGTAATAGATTTCATTGAATTAGGTATTATCAATCGCTTTGGATGTCATTTATCTTTGGTTTATGATAATGGTCTTGCATTTGCATCATTGAAATTTTTTAACTGGGCTTTTGATCATGGGATCATAATAAAGTTTGGTTGAGTCTTCCAATAAAAACCTCTTATCAGTCATTTGTAAGTTATTAGAGAAGAATCCCAAGGATTGGCACACTCAACTTAGATTTTCTCTATGGGCATATCGTACAAGACAGAAGACTTCCATAGGGACCTCTCCTTGTCATCTTGTGTATGGCATAGAACTTGTATTTCTAATTCAATTGAGGATCCCACTTTACAGTTCATTAATGAATATTATGATGAAGAAAATAGGTGTGAGGCCCGCCTACAAGAGTTGTTACACCTTGAAGAAAGAAGAGATGAAGCCTTAGAAAACTTTTTCAAGCATCAGGGTGTAGTCAAAAGGTGGTTTGATAGAAGAGCCAAGGTAAAAGCTTTTAGGATTTCTGACTTGCTTCTCTACTAGGATAAAGCCCATGACTGTTAGGGGGAGCATGGTAAATCTGACAAACTTTGGCTTGGCCCTTACAAGATTTCAAAGATCTTGGGATATAATTCTTTCCGCTTGAAAACTCTCATTGGGGAGGATAACCCATTGCCTATCAATGGGCAGTATTTGAAGCATTATTTCTAGTCTTGAGCTATTTTCAGCTCTTTTCCTATACATAGTTAGATTAGGTTTCCTTTTTTGCTTTTCTTTTGTTTGTTTTTGTTAGATTAGGTTTCCCTTTTTGTTTTGGTTTAGTTTGGTGTGTTTTTCTCTACTCTTGCTTTGGAGGTTTCCTTGTTTTCTTTTGGATGTGTTGCACTTGCATGGAAAATATTCTTTTTTCTGGGACTGTTCTGAGTATTTCCTTGATGAACTTTAATCATGTGTCTTGAATGGATGGTTGAGGTCTCTGTTATCGTCATGTTGTCTAAATGTCTGATTTAAAGAGGATGGGTCACTGGTTTGATTTCAATTTGAAGTATTCTGAAATCTTATATCATTCATACATCTTAAAAATCCTAAAGTTGCAGTAGGGTCCTTGTGAAGTCTTGTCAGGTGAAAAATATTATTTCTACTTCAGTGCCACTATGGTTCTCAGCTCTGAGTGTGAACTTCCTTGTTCACAGGTTTTAAAAAAAAATGAAAAGAAATATCAAAAAGAAGAAAGCAACAAATATTGAAAATCAAATGCATTCAACTTATTAGGGGTATCTGAATATCTCTATCAGGGCTATGGACGTCTAGCTAGCAATAGAGCTATGTTCAGGAGAGTCATAGCGATAACCTCATCGGGGCTATAGATTCCTAGCTGGCAGCAAGGCTCTATCCAAGTTGCTTTTGGAGTTAGAATCTTTACGTATCCTGACCTGATTGAACTTGGTTTTTGTGGTAGCTAAAGGAAGGAAATGAACTCATATGCACACACTTGGATTTTCAGTCTATGCAAGGTTCAGTCCACCTTTGGTTTTGATTCTTTAATCCTGCATTTTGATTTCTTTGTCTGATAGGGAGATCGAAACCAGAGATTTTGGGTTCATGATTCTTGTTCATCATCAAATGCTTTGGAGCATTTTCTAGTAGAGTCACCATTTTTTGTGCAGTTTTTGCACACACGCCCTGCTGAAAGCAGGGACCCTCTTTTGCTTTTGCTCTTGGTTTTTGGCCCTTTGATTTTGAGGATTTACATTTCCTTTCCATGAGCTTAAATGTTTATCTTGCTTGCCTAAGTGATTCCCCTAAGTTACATATTGAAAATCTTAAGTTTTGAACCAAATTCAGGTTTTTACTCCATTTCGGGATTTTCTGCCTTGTCTGGATTTTCCCAGATTTCACTCAAAGTTCGGCTCGATCTGTTTTACACTGTTGTTCGAGAATTTCTTATCTTCACGGAATTCTTCCTGGATTGGATTTTTCCAAAAATTTTCCTTGTCATCGAGTTTCTAAATTTAATTGATTTTTGGAGCTTTATGCCATTCTGCTTTATCATTGGCGTCCTGTTAAGTTGAGATATTTGATCCTGAGGTGCTTGGCTTGCATTGTCATACTAAATTTGTGAATTTTTGGATTTGGTGGTGATTTCTTGGGCATTATCGTTGTTGTTATTTGTTGAGCGCCAATAAACTATCATTTGTTATTTTTTATCAATTTCCACTTCATCAAATGGTATGTACATGTTGCCTTGCTTTTGATTGATGAATGTAAGTAGTGCTTTGGCATTATATTTTTGCTTGGAGTTTGAATTCATGTATGTCCAAGCTTGCTCTGTGCGTTAATGGTTGAAATTTAGGGTTTCATGCCTAGGGCATCACCATTCCATCTTAATTTGCTTTTGAATGAACCTAGAATTCAAGGAAGATCTGTAGAAGGTTCAAGTTAAACTGGTTCCATACCCAGGGTCCGAAAATTTGTGATCGTTTGATCAATTTGAGTGGGATTGTGTAATATTTTTGATATTTGGGTTTTCCTTTAGCTTCAGGATTTTTCTGCGCTGGTGGATTTCCCCAAGTTTCCTCGTCTCCTCCATTTTCCCAGAATGTGTTGGAAATCCAAAATCTTGCCTTCTTTATAGATTTTCATCAATTCCATATTTTCCTGGTTTCTCCTTCTTCCCCTCATTTCCCTGAAGTTCAAATGATATTGTTATTTTCAGAAAATTTCGGGCTGGCCAGATTTTTCTGGATTCTTTGGGAGGCGCTATGGAACTTTGAGATTGGGTGAATTGGATGAATTTAATGATAAATGTTTAACATTCCATGCTTTTAACTGATAAATTACGCAATTCTTTATGCATCTTTCCTTCATTTTGGTAATCTATTGTTGATTTTGTGCCTTCTTCAGGAAAATCCGCCTAGTCTGAATTTTTTTGAAGTTCCTCCCAAACTAGTTTTCCTTGGTTAGCTTGAAATTCAGAACTATGAAGAAGGTGCTTTAACGATGTCTCTGGGTTGATTTTGATCTTTTCCTAGGTTTATTTGAATGATGGATATATTTTGGTGATGGGATAATTCTGATCTTCATGTTATAATGGATATTATTGATGGTGGTTTTTGCTAAGTGGAAGCTGAATTTAACAGGGTTGTCAAGGAGGCTCTGGAGGAGATTAGTTTGATTGATGGATGGTTTAAAGTATTTATTAATTCACCTGTAGCTGACCTGGAGAGGAAATTTTAAGTGTTGGTTACTCCACTCTTGGATGACTTGGATGGAATCTTCTTGAAGGTGCAATATCAAGTAGATAAAGATAGAAGGAAGCAGTTAATAGAGGGCTACATTGAAATTTATTCTTCCATATTATTTTCCTTCTCCTTCACATGCATTGGTTCGAACTATATTGGAGATCCCAGGCCGACCTAGATGAGTTCATGCATGTAATGCAATTTTATCTTATTTTGAATTATCCTTGGGTTGACTTGTTTGTGGCTATTTTATTATTGCAAACCCTAGCTAAGCCAACATGCTTTGGGGGTTTCTATAAATTTGGCATTCCACCTCATTTGTAATACATTTACACATATAGAGATAGTTTTGATACAAGAGCAGATTAGGCAATAGAGCAGAGTTAGAAGTTAGTTCATTTTGAGCAAGTGTTGTAGCACAGAACATTAGAATTGTTGCTGAAATTTGGTGATTCAATACAATTGAAGACATTGTGATTTTCTGGTGATCTCTTTTTTGTTCACTTATCTTGCATGGTTCTTGTCATTCTATCTTTTAAATTTCTCAAGGTTATTAGATTTATGTTAGATATAATTCAATGGTGTTTATGATTTGATGCTTGAAGTGTTTGCAGTAATCCTTGGTCCATACTTTTTGCAGCTAGCTGACTGTTAATTGCTTTGCAAAGTTAGCCTAGACCTTATATTTATTGTGCTTAGTTCAATTGTGAAGTTTATCCATTTCAATTGCAATTGGGTTGTATTGGATGAATGTTCATGATCTAAATATCTTAATACCTTAGAAGATTGCATTGTTTATGTGAGATTGCAAGTTCATTTGGGTTAAGCAAGAATTAGCTTATAAGGGATTGGTCCATTTCAAGTATTTCATCATTTGCATTGTTAATCTTAGGAGTAGTTTTATTCTTAGATATCTCTTTGAAACCCTAATCTTTTGTTATTTCTTTTATTATTTGGGTTATATTTAGGATTGAAGTATCATTACATTGCCAGATCTGATAAGTTAAAGATTCAGTATTTTCTTGTAGTAAGGTCCATTTGTGATTACCAGCATTTTCACATTTATCACTGAGTTGTTTATGCATTGTCAAGACATAATATTAGAGACCTTGGGGTTATCTCTTGAGGCTTGTTCATAGAGATTTACCTTTCAAGAGAGATAGGACATTATATTTTGTTTGAGTTGTTGCTATGCAAAAAACATCATCAACAAAACACATAAATCAATTAAGCAAAAAAACCTGAATACGATCCAATCTTTCCAAATAACAAAATTAACTTTGACATGATATCTTCAACTTATCCTAAAAACTGCATGACATAAAACTCAAACAAGAAGAAATATGGATTAACTACATTTCTTTTGGACCTTAACTAGATACACAGAAAAACACAGTTCACCACTAGTGAGCATAACTCACTATGTACAATGATCCAAAAACCTTAGACCTGGATATAGAAACTTCCAACAACCATAAATAATACCTCAAATCCTTATCAGCATAGTAGCAAATCCCACAACAAAACTTGGAGAAAACACTAAACGCCTACAACCTTTCTTCATTATAATTTTCTCAATATCCTTGACATATGTAGTCAATAACCATTACATCAATGACAACAAAAACCAGTTGAATTCTAGTTAACAAGTTGACATCAATGAAAACACCTTCATACTTCATACTTGCAACAATCTCCCCCTTTTTCACTGATGGCACCACATGATGTGAAAAACTATCAAAGGAAACACAACAACTCTAAATAAATTTTTCATGATTTTTAATTTCGCCTCCTTAGTAGATAAACTTTTTCACATGATACTTTCTTCCTTTTCACATCTTCCTCTCCCCCTTTGACATCAATGGCAAAGGAAAATTATGTTTTACATCTATTTCCCCTTTGAAATTAAGAAAAAACACTCTTTCAATGACAACACATGACACTACCTACTCCCCCTGAGAAGTAGCCACCAAAACATCAATCCAGAAGAAAGATAGATCCATAGATCCACCAGATTGTTGCATCCCCATATGCATCTAGTTCAAGAAAGGAGGGTAAATAACCCCTAAATTCTCTCGGAGATACTTGAAAGTATCTTTAGGAAGAGCATTTGTAAATATGTCAACAACTTGATCCTTCGTAAGTACATACTCAAGTTTTACTTCATTCTGTACAACCTTTTCTCTCAAAAAGTGATACCTGATAGATATATGCTTTGTCCTTGAGTGTATCACTGGATTCTTTGAAATGTTAATTGCACTTGCATTATCATAGAAGATAGAAATATGATAATATATTACTCTGATATCTTTCAATGTCTATCTCATCCACAACACTTGTGTACAACAAGATGCTGGGAAAATATACCCAGCTTTAGTAGTGGATAAGGAAACTAAATCTTTCTTTTTACTTAACCAAGCCACCAATTCACATCTATATAAGCACTTAGTGTAAAATAAATATCACTAGGATACCACAAGCCATAATCCAGAGTTTCATTCAAATATTTGAATATCCTCATAATAGCAGCAACATGTGTTTCCTTAGGGTCTTCTTGAAATCTAGCCACAAGACAAACTGCATGCATAATATCTGGTCTAGTAGCAGTTAAATACAACAGTCCTCCAATCATAGATCTATATTTTCTTTGATCATCCTTAGGTGAATCATCATCTTTACTCAATTTGCAACCAATCACAATAGGAGTGCATACCAGTTTGGAACCATCCATCCCAAACTTCTTCAACATTTCACTTACATACTTTGACTGTGAAATAAAAATCCCTTTATCTATTTCATTAATTTATAGCCCAAGAAATAAATTCATTTCACCAAACATAGACATCTCAAAATATTTTTGCATCTCTTTAGCAAACATCTTCCACATTGTTTCATTTCCTCCAAAGATAATGTCATCAACATATACAACCACTATCAAGATCTTGTCATTTTCAATTTTAAAGTAAAAATACTATCTATTGTACTTTTATTGAAACCTTCCTAAATCAAACATCTTTCTAACCTTGCATACCAATCTCTAGGATCTTGCTTCAATCCATATAAATCTTTCTTCAATCTGAGACCATATCTAGTTGATCTAACAATTGAAATCCTTCTGACTGTTCTATGTAGACTTCTTATTCCAATTCACCATTCAAGAATGCGGACTTTACATCTATCTGATAGACCTTCAAATATTTATAAGTAGAAAACACTAAAAAACATTCTGATAGCTTCCATCCTTGCCAATGGAGAAAAATTCTCCTCAAAATCTATACCTTCTACTTGTGAGTATCCCTTACACACAAGCCTTGCTTTATTTCTGACTACTTTTCTATTCTCACTCAACTTGTTCTTAAATACCCATTTTGATCCAATTATGTTTGTATCTATCAGTCTAGGGACTGTGGATTAAAAATCCCTAAATATCCCTTTGGGTTGATAATATTGTTTTTCTTTTCCCCAACCCATGCCTCATATATTTGAATATCTCTGAGCCCTTTTTGAAGATTTTTTCCCATTGTTTCCACGTGTCTGTCATGCGCTCCTTGCAAAGACTTCCTCCCTTGCTTCTCTATCAAGCCTCACCATGCCTCCACATGTTAGTAGTATGGGCCTTTGAGATTCACTCCCATTTTCTTCACTACTGAGCTCCGCCTGCGTGCCACGTAGTATCATTTTTTGGAAACCTTTTGGCGGACCCCACAATCAACATTTGAGACAAAGACTCCTCCATGTGTCTTCTCATGGGGAGTTTCATTGCAAGAAAAGAATGAGCAACAAGCATTTTCCTATTGCCATGTGTCCTAACCAACTCTGTGGGTGAGAAACACGTCTCTACATGGGAATTTTGTTGCTTCCGCATTGGGACCACAATGATCATTCACAGGGGGAGCATCTAGTTTGAAGGCCACTGTATTCTATGCTTCATAATCTTTTATGTTGTAGCGACCATAGGAAATCATTGCGATAGACATCAATGCTCGCACAAAGGAATATTTTATGTTACTCGCGCTTAAATGGTGGGATGATTCTATATATATACTACTTCAACTTTCTCAAAGGGGGTTCTAAGTTTGAATAGTACACAAAAAAATTGTGGAAAGATACCATGCCTTTGTATTTTTTTTATTATTGTATTAAGTTTCACTAACTGTTTCATTTTTGTTCCTCCTTTTTGTTTCTTAGTTAGTTGAAAATACATTATACTATGTTATCATTTCACTGAGCAGTTTATTTGTTGCACTGCTATAATTTCAATATAAGTTTGTTGATTCAGACCATGTCTTAGACTCTTCTTTCCAGTGGATGTGTATGGAAGTTATTTTATGTTATTTAATAGACTGCTTGGATTTTTCATCTGTACTTTCTATTTTTTTTGGACATGGAGATTGCTTAATGGGACCTTAAATCCCATCTGAAAGAAAAAATTATTGTGCCCATACTTAACTCTTAGCGCATCGCCTTTGGTTAGATCTTTATTTTATATATCTTCTTTTTTTTCCCATTCCAAAACCCCCCAAATATAGAAAAATTCAACTTCTTTAAAAACCCAGAGGTCACTTAGTTTAGCGCAATTCATCCCCCCATTAACTGACTTTCCCATAAGGCTATTGCTTGAAATTTTTAGGCATCAACAATTTCTTTTTTTGGCACGCTCGATGGGACTTGAATAAATGTATCTAAATCTAAAGTGGTTGAATGAGTCATTGGCTTGTTACTAGATCCCAAACTGTGAACAACCCTAGCTTGCTAGTGCCACCACTAGTAACAGTATGAATTAGAACCCATCTAGTGAACATTTTGACCCCTCCACCAGCCATGTTGTCGATTGCTAACAAAAATTATGTGGCATGGGATGTTAGAATTCCTCTTCTAGCACCGATAGCACTCACTGTTTGGGCACTCACCGTTTGGGACCATATCTTGACCTCTGCTTTAAAAGTTGTACCAAAATTCACCAGGGAATGTTCAAAAACAACATCTGAACACCTACAAGATGTGGCAAACATATGTTTGGTGCATGGTGTTACCGACAAAAATGTCGTGCTAAGGTTGCTCACAGCCTCTTTCAAAGATAGAGTGCTAGATTGGTATCACACTTTGGGAGCCAATACTATCAGTACCAAGGATTAGCTAGAGATCCTTTCTATGAACACAATTTTCAAATAATGGAGATTGGTCTTCGCTATTTTAGTAGCTGGCGACTATAAAGCTAGCACCTCAAGAAGCCATGACTAACTTTAATGCCTAGTTTCACATGACTTGGAAAATAATTTAGCCTACAATCTGTCTGCCTATAGATTTGGCCTTCATGTTCTATTTGAAGTCTCTAAATTCCAAAATTTTAGTGATGATCTTGGTGGGAACACCTTGTGTGGTACATATAGTGTTGTTGTTTAGACAGAGAATACTTTGATCGATCTCAAAAAGTTACCACCTCTACCTATGATGCCTATATTTACAGAGTTGTCAGTTCCTACCTAGGAGATAGCTTCTACCAATGTGGATTCTCATCCTCAATCTATGTACAGATAGATTCGAGTGCACCACAGAATGTTGCTTCTATGTCTAATTCTTCAAAACATGTGATGAGAAATGTCAATAAGTTGTTGCAAAGTATCTCAAACAAAATAACTACCAACAAGAGGAACCAATCCATGCCCCTAAAGCCAACTTACTAAAATTATCAAGGTGGAAGATCTTCCTACCAGAAAAATCAGTTCCAAGGAGGATTATGCACAAATCCAGATGTAAACAAGTAATCAAATGGTGTCAGTGCCTACTTCATTGTAGAATATTCACCCAAGCTCAAATAGAGAGTTGATATAAGGACAAAATAATCTTGCTCATGATATAAATCCTTGGTGCTTCCCTTGCAACAAAGCACATATGCCTCAAAATTGTCTGCATGGAAATCTACAACAAAGAGTGGTGGAACAACACAGTCAAGGTGCAGCGTCAAATTATGGAGATTATGTATATGCCTCTCCACAAATGGAAAATTTAGTACTCTCCATACAATGCAAGGAATGTCCCTCAAGCAAGAGACAGATATAGCTCTAGATCACACGCTCTTCTCATGGATGGAAGAAGAAGAAGCAATGTTTACAAATGAGGCCTCCACATCAAAGACCCCACAAGTGCAGTCAGATTATAGCACTTGTTCTAAGAGGAGATTCATGGGTGAATCGGTCATCCCGTAGCCCAAAAGTGTCCCCGACCAAACTCTTGTATCCTCCATAATTGCACAACAAATTCAACCACGAAAGGAGATTGTTATAACATGGGCTAAGGAACAAAATCCTTTGAATCCACCTCCATTCAATGTGGTGGAGAAATTGAAGAAATCCTCTACTAGTGTATCTCTTTGGGATATTTTAGCTATTCCAGAGCAAAAGTCATTACTACAGAAGACCTTATTGGAAGATACAAGCACTATGCCAATAGAACAATCACTTAAGGGAAATGCCATTGATTCATCACCTCCAACCAAAGTCCTCACAAATAGTATAATAGTATATAGGAAGCCTCTACCAAAGTCAGAGGTAAGTTGAGACTGAAACCCTTCTTCCTAACTCTTATTGTTGGTAAGAAGTTGCACAATTCTATGATTGATTTTGGTGCTAGTACCATAGTCATGCCAAAACAAATAGTTGAAGCCTTAGGAATTAGCTATGAACCTTTAAATATAGGGGTTATGCAACTTGATGGGAACAAGTGGAAACCATAGGTGTCATTAAGGACCTCCCCTTAACTCTATTCTCCTGCTCTAGTATCACTGTTCCACAAGATACCATGATCATAGACATTCCACCCATGTTCAGTCTTTACTTATCCTAGGAATTCACTTCCAAGATAGGTGGATACCTTTCCTTAGATTTTTCACACTTGATCCTCAGGACCAAACATGAATATAAAATGAAGATAGTTTTTTAACCTCTACATTTGAAACATGTAACAAATGAAGTCATGATCAACTATGAGGCCACTCATACCTCTATCACTAAAGAGGAAATGCATTGTACTGAGCTACTAGAAGATGAGAAGGTGGTTGGAAACTGGACTGGTCATGAAGAGGTATTCTTGAACGAATATATAGACATTGATCCTTTCAAAAATTATCATGCCACCAGATTGGGAACCTATGTCATCTATGATGAAGATCAAGTGATTTCAAAGGTCATGAAGGAATTTGAGGGTGGTCAAGCCTCAAAAATATGAATGCTACATTTTGAAGGAGCAAGACGTAAATTTGGCAGAGGAGACATGATATTTTTGACGTCCCCATCCAATGAAAAGACCCTCAGGTATTTTCAATTTTAGTTTTCTTGTTGGAAAAATGAAACTAAATATGAAGGCCTAGTGCAAGGTCTGAGTCTTGCGGAATAGATAGGTGTTAAACAAATAATGGTGTTCAGAGACTCCAAGCTAGTGGTCAATCAAAGTCTGGGGGATCTCCACAGCCAAGAATGTATGCATGAGATCCTATAGACATAGAGTCTAGGACTTGATTGAAAGCTTTCAAGCCTTCAATATCCAAATAGTTCCCAGTGACCAAAATGCAGATGCAGATCACATGGCAACAATCAGATCTCAATTTGACCCTGTTTAAGACCTAATTTATAAGATACACTCTATCTGAGTGATTGTTTGACAGGAATCCCCAATAATGACCAGAGTTGGAAAGTGTTCAAAAGTGATGAACACATCACCTCATTTATCCAACAGTCGGGAGAGTTTTCTAAGCAACTAAAACCAAAAAATTTTGAGGCCTATGAAGGAAAAATTATTCAATTAAGGTCTAACAAGCTTCCAAAAGGACTAATCACTCTCGAAAACCTATTCGATTGTGATGATGTAAGGAATCACAAGAGGAGGTTTGTAGTAGACAAAAGCAATTATGCAAATCTTCAAGTTGGGGACAGAAGAAAGTTCAAGGTCAGAAAGGATGTCCCACAACATGATAAAAAATGGCTCATCCATTTTTTAAAAAAATATGGAGTTGTGGCCTAGTCATATGATGACCTTAAGGGATATGATCCTAAAATCATCCAACATACTATAGAACTAAAGGAAGGAGAAAAAAATATCTACCAGAAGCAAAGACTAGTAAATCTGATGATTGAAGCCTTGATGGCACAAGAGTTGACAAAGTTAATTCAAATCCCATATTGTATTCTCAATCAAGCACAACACATGGGTGTCCAACCTGGTTCTTTTCTAAAAAAGAATGGAGACATCCACTTATGTGTTGACTTTCGGGACTTGAACAAAGCATCCCTAAAGGACCACTACCCCTTTCCCTCCATGGAGTCTATCTTGCAAATAGTGGCTAGCTCAAAAATGTTTTCTCTATTGGATGGCTTCTCTAGTTACAATCAAATCTAGGTAAAAGAAGAAGACTGACACAAAACAATGTTCACTACCAAGTGGGTGACATTTGCATATGCAAAAATTCCCTTTGGTCTCTCAAATGTGGGAGCTACCTTACAGCGGGCAATGGATATTGCTTTCAAAGAATTGATCAACAATATTATCTTAATATACCTAGATGATTTGACTATATTCTCTAAGAGTAAGGATGATCATTTTGATCATCAAAAAATGGTTTTTAAGAGATGTCAAGAGTTTGGGGTATCCCTGAACTGAAAAAAATGTGTCTTCAAAGTTTCGCAAGGAAAACTATTGGGACATGTGGTGTCCAAAGATGAAATTTTGATTGACCCAAAGCAGGTAAAGGAAATTAGGAAGCTTCCCCTACCAGTCAAGAATAAGGTAGTTTAGTCCTTTCTAGGAAAGGTAAATTTTGTGAGAAAAATATTTTTTTATTTTTCATGAATAAGTAGGCCTATTACCCTAATGCTCAAGAAGGATCAATTTTTCAAATGGAAAAAAAGGGCTAGAGAAACCTTTGAAAAGGTTAAGGATGCTATTTCTTCAACTCCTATTTTGGTAAACCCAAACCTATCAAAATACTTCATAATGTATGTGTTCAGTAGTAAATCTAACAGTGCTATTGTTTCAATTTAGAAAGTTGATGAAGGAAGGGGAGAACATTCGATAGCATTCCACTCCCAGACCTTAAAGGATTATGAAACTAATTATAAAATTTTTTAAAGGAAAGCATTCACCATTTTTAAGGGGCTCAAGAAGTTCCAACACCTTATATCTTGCAACAAGGTTCTAGTATATGTTGTGCATTCCAATGTGTGTGAATACAATATGGAAGGAGAAATCATAGAGAAAAGGGTCAATTGGATTACTAAGATCCTAGAATATTACATTGAGGTCAGGCCCACAAAGACCATCTAAGGGAGAGGATTGTGTGAATATTTGGCGCATGATCAAGAAATGGCAACTGAAGAGGAACAACCCGAACTAATCCTGATGAATGAACCTAAGTCCAATGGTTGTTGGTTGGTGGATAGGATGAGATTTATGCAGACTAGGAAATATCTAATGGGCCTCCCTTCTCAGAAGAGAAGATTCTATAGATTATAGAATAGTAGATACGCACTCATCAAAGGAGTCCTTTTCAAAAGGAATTTCAATGGCATTCTCTTTTGGTGTGCCACCACAGAGCAAGTAGAGAAAATTCTAGACATTTTTCACAATAGTCTTGTAGAAGACATTTCTCTACAAAGACCACTGCCATCAAAATTATGTGTGTTGAATATTTTTTTCCTACACTATTCAATGACTCACACTCTCTGGTTAAGGCCTGCAAGGAATTCCAATTCTTCACAGGGAGAAGGAAGAACTCAACAATGCCCCTAAATCCAATAGTTACCAAAGAACCCTTTACACAATGGGGCCTTGATTTTATCAGGATGACTAATCCCACCTCCAGTGCTAGACAGAAATGGATCCTCATGGCTATAGACTACTTTAATAGATGAATTGAGGCCATGCCCCTAAAGAATACGACAGAGGGAGAGATTGTGGACTTCCTCAAGGAACTGGTAATGAGATTTGGCCTACCAAAGACCATAATATCTAAAAATGATAAGATTTCCTGGGATCAAAGGTATGCCAATTGGCAATCAAGTATGTCATATTCTTAAAAACATCTTCAAACTACTACCTGCAGGGAAATGTTCTAGCTGAGGCGACTAATAAAATTTAGTCTGACACATCAAAAGAATCTGGTCAAAGCATCAAAAAGAGTGGCATAAGAACCTCTGAGCAGTGCTCTGGGCAGACTAGATAACTCCTAAGCAAGTTCTTAAGACTTCATCTTATGAATAGGTATATGGGAAGGAAGCGCTATTACCCATCTCCATAGAAATTCCTACACTGTAGTTTCTCAAGTCTCTAGAAGTTGAACAAAATGGGGCCATGGAGGTCTAGTTGGCTGAGTTGCTAGAGGTGCAAGAGAAAAGAGAAAAATCCCTGACAACCATGTCTAACTTGCCAAAAAATGGTTAAAAGGTGGTTTGATAAAAAGACCTTAGACCAAGGTCTTAAATGTAGAGACCTAGTGCTAAAAATCAATGAAAGGGCCACAAATCCTTGCCTAGAAGGAAAGTTTGATAGCTTGTGGGAAGGCCCTTTTTGCATTATTCAATGCAAGTAACATAATGCATTTGAATTAGAAAGTATGGAAAAAGAAGCATTGGGGATTCCAGTTAATGAAATCCACCTCAAATTGTTCAATTAAGCTTTATTAATCATTTTTCTAGTGTAGCTATGTAATTATATAAATTTCCTTTGTGTTTATTTGTTTTTTGATTGGTTGGTATTTCTAGAAGGAACTCATAATACAAGAAGTAGAGAATGGAACCCATAATACAAGAAGCACAGAAATAAAAAGAGACAAATAATTGATTAAAATGTTGTATATTCATTATACAGTATTATATACTTTGATATTACAATTCTAAAATGGCTCTTAGGCCATACTATTCGAGTATATATATGTACTATGTCATTTTTGAAGCATGTATTAAATCCTTCAAGGCATATATACAAAAAATGGGAGACAAGATTTCATTCTTCAAACAGGGGCAGGAGCATCAATAGCATCGAGAACAACTTCATCAACAACCTCAAGAACAATAGTAGGAGCATTAACAACAAAAATGGCAAGTGGTGGAGGCAACACCAGGTTTCTGAAATTGGTTTACCATTCCATGTCATAGAACAACACCACATTATAGCAGTGAAGTAGGAAGTGGCAGGCATGAGTAACTCTCTAACGGTGCTCTCCAATGGTCAAAATCTAGAACCCACTGAAGAATAGCACCCACAACACCACTGCATCTTCTTCAATGTTTATGTGGAGGTCACTCGCCATGGGAAGACCAAATCCATACACTGCATTTTTCACCACTTTTCTAGAGCCACCAAGGTAGCGCTTTGGGAATATTTCCATGTGAGTCATAGGATCATCTATTTAGGTACCTATATATCAAGCAAGGAGGCAACAAAATGAGATAAAATGTCAGTATTAACTCTATACTTGTCCTTGTATTCTAGGAAATCCCTACCCAGTACCCACTTCATTGGTATAATTACCAAAGAATGATTTTTCCTCATCATGCATTTTAGACGCTTGCTAGAAATTTCACCTAGAAATGTTGCTTGAGACCCATTGCTAGTGAGCCTAATTGGAGTATTCATTGTGCCTACCTCTAATCCCAAATACCGAATGCAAATTCTTCCCAATTACCAATTGCAATTTTTTCATTGTCTTTGGGTCTATTTATAGAAATAGTCGAGGTACATGTGTGTGATAAGCATGATGCTAATCGACTGCCAACTCAAAAATCCCACCAAGGGAAATCTTGAGAATCCCATTCAGTTGCGTCTACCTTGTACGAATTGTTGTGTGCAAAGTTAAGAAGAAGTAAATAATTAGCTAAAACCAATGGTAGTCCCAAGTGATCATTTGCACAGTCAAGTGCCAATGTATCACACTTCGAGCAGTTTTTCAGTTTCCAAGAATGAACTCAAATCTTTTTGTGTACTCATTATGCCTTTGGCTTAATCATTATTTTTAACTTATTAATTTCAAAGCATGTGAAAGGTATTATATGCCTTCAATCACTATCAATTTCCTAAGAAATCATGCCATAGGAAATAATGACTAATCATCATTATGCATTATTGTCTTTTCAAAAGCCAAAGAATTCATTTCACATGAACAAGAGAGTTTGTGGTACATTCCAAATTTATTGTGAAAAGGAAATCATTGTCTACAACTTCAAGTCGAGAAAAGGCTAAGTGTTGCATGAGAAGGAACAACACTGTGAAGAGTTTCCTAAGTACGCTATTTAGTGTCAAGAGATTTGAGTGTAAAATTTGTTGAAGAACCCATGTGAATTGCAAAAATTTTGAGCATTACAAAGGTCCATAATATCCTAAAATGGCCCAGAATCCTCAAAAGGAAGCACAAGGAGAGGCAACCCAAAGCTTATTCAATGCCATGCATGTAGCACCAGTGGCTAGTATTTTTAATAATATCTCTTACACTTCACCTGGGATACCAGAGAAGCCAAAGTGGATCCGCACGCAAGCCATGGACAAGAAGGCTCATAGGAACAAGACCCTGATAACTGAGGAATGGGATAACATTCATGACCCTATCCTTAAAACCAACCCTAAGAGTCTTAGGGAAGCAACCTGCAAGAGAATGAAACAGTCCACCAGCCAGTATTATTTGGCATACAAGCTATGGTTTTGTGGTCTCTCGTAGTATATGGTTCCTTTTATGCATTATTTCCAGAAACTAGTTCACAAGTACATTCAAAATTTTAACCTAGATACCAACGCCTTTGAAGGCTAGGAACTAAGAGTTGTGATCAGTGTCGAGGCTATAAGGTATATGCTATGGATCCTGTAACTAAGGGTAAATTTTTAGGATTAGATTCAATGAATTGAAAGCACAATAATAAAACCCAAAGAGATATGAAGCACAATGAAAACTAAACAAGAATGATTATACCAGATTCGCGAAGCTTCCATGATTCACCTCCATAGCACCTTCTAATTTGCAGTGTATGATTGATGCCCTCAAATCGAGTGTGTGAGCAATTTGACTATGCCATTGTCCTATGCAAGTTTTGAAGGATTTTAGTAAAATTATGCCTATGCCAATGATAAATGATAAATGACTATAATGCCTATAATGATGAAGTGGTCCCCAAATTATGAACAAAATTATCATTTTATAGAAAATTATCAGAGCACAAGATTCAATCTGATAATCCATAATTAGGGTTAGGGTAAAATCCTTAAGTGAGTGGTCAAGATGTTATCTGAGAAAATTAGATCGATGGTGGAGAAAAGATGAGATAATTAATTTCAAAAATAAATATTTTCAAAATTGAGAAGATAAAGATAGCCTGCTTTGTGAGATTCATAAAAGATGGACTAAAAAAAAAATTGATTAAAATCAAGAACCTGCTTGCTTTATTTGATTTTTGGAAGAAAGCTACCAATCAACTCAAAATATGAATTTTGTAAGACAAATAAATAATCTTTTTTTAGATTATTTACCAAAATGGACTATCAGTTAAGATTGTGATGACATTTTAAATAATTTCATTTATTTAAAATGAGAGGAATATTAATTTTGTCAATTAAATAATTAAAGATAATTATTTAATTTAGAAAATATGATTAAGAATTAAATAAATTAATGAATTTATTTAATTGTGAGGATTAGTGACATATTAAATAAATAAATGAAATTCATTTATTGAAAAATTAGGAAGAATTAATGAATAAAGATAATTAAACAAATTTACAAATTTATTTAATTAGAGGAAGACTTAGACAATTAATGACATATTTAATAAATAAATAAAATTTATTTAGTTAATAATTATGAAGAATAAAGTGACATGAATTAATTAAACAACCATGAATTATTTAATTAATAGTTGAATGTGGACCAAGGACATAATTCAATGTCCTTTATGTTAGGATGAAAGTGATAAAAAATGGAGCTTGCAGGCCTAGGCCATTTTTAGGTGTCTACATTTTACCCCTCTTTGTCATAATGTCGCTTGTTGCATTGTGACAAAGAAAATAAATCAAAATATGCCCCAATGAAGGTACAAAGTATCAATGCCCCCTTGGGAAAATTTTCAAATTTGGGTCAGCCGCAGAAAAATTTGTAAAGGGTCCCGATAACTCAAGTTGGTGACCAGAAAAACAAGGGTGTTGACGGTTTTGAATTCTAACATGTTTAAGGCTACCAACGAGGTGGTCAAAGTTGGTTAAATGAGCCTCCAGTTATAACTTGGTTGATAAATGTCATTTTTACCTTATAAATAGGTTGACAAAGGGGAAAAATTCAATTCATTTTCAGTATTTACTTTGAAAATTTTGAGACTTTAGAGTGAAAAGGAGCGCATTGAGGATGGTCATTCTAGTCACAGAGCATCGCGGGGAGATCGTCCAGACATTCAGGTGGCCAGAGGGCTCAAAGCCAACGGTATGTACCCCTATCTTCCTTTGTAATTTTTTCGTTTCGCATGTCATAATTAGGTTTCAAAGGGGAATAACGAATGTGCCACGATGCATATGCATTCACGTTCAATGCATTTTCCATCATGTTCAACGCATTTGATGCGTTGCGATGCAAGTGCAACAAAGAATAAAGGTGGCCCCATGGTTCGCGTTGCATTTGTCAAAACCTGCGACGCGTTTGCATTTTCGAGTCACACTTGAATGTTTGAATGCTACAATCGTGTATTTGCAACGCATTCGCTAGTTTGATCCACACAATTGTGATGATGCGACTCATTTGATTATCTATGACACAAGTGTCAAATTTCATGACGCAAGCGTTAACATGTGACGCATTTGACAAAACAAATGATGCATTTGCATTTTTGGACTGCATTGGATGTATGGAATGACACAATTGATGTTTTGAGACGCAATTGCCTTAGTGCAACGTAGTTGCCTTTGAATTTGAGCAGAGCTTTTTTGGATATTTCTATAACTTTAGATACTTTTGATAATACTGACAGTTTGTGCTAAAGGTACTACTGACTTGTTTGGCTTTTTGCAGAGGCAACTTTCCTCGATATACACCTGAGAGAGTAGATCGATGACCTTCAGGTTTGTTGACCAGTTGAGCCCATGAGAGCAGCGGCGATTTATGCAACTAGGTTTGTTCTATGTTGCCTATATGCCCGCCATTCAGGCGAATAGGGGATTAGTGACTGCATTGTGTGAGAGTTGGCATTCAGAGACCTACTCCTTCCACCTACCGACAGGTGAGGCCACTATTACCTTAGAGGATGTCTACCAAATTTTGCAAGTGTCGATCTGAGGGGAGCAGATCATCTACGATCCTCGCCATGGCGAGTAGACTTTCTGAGCGTACTACCAAGATTAGGGTGTAAGACTGGGCATCCAGAGATATGAGATCAGATGGGAGTTCATGGCGGAGCACTATGCTCGCTTTGATGCATTCCTTGCGACCTTGATTGGAGTTTGTTTGATTCCCAAGCATCGGGGACATAGATTTCCAATTGGCTAGGGAGACGTCCTAGTTGGGATGAGGCGTGATAGGAAAGTTTATGCCTGGGGCCCATGTTTGTTGGGGACACTCTATCATCAATTACACGATGTTGTGTACTGAAGGGTAGAGAGTATCTCCTGCAGGACTACTCTGATGATGATTTGGGCTTGGGAGCATATTGCTATAGTTCGCCCTTCCATTGAGAGACCACAGTTGGCGGAGGGGATGCCCTATGCCTATTATTACGCAGGTGCTTTACAACAGACCCGGATGAGCAAGACCGGTTGGTGGCAACATCAGATTGACACAATGGTGTCCTTCATCTGGAGGCCGTATAGAGATTCTGAGCATTGGAATGACGAGGACGACCACTTGAGCCTTTGCAGATAGTACAAATACTTGATTGGGAGGACTGTGCAGATCTCATTGATTATCGAGATGTATTTGCCGCAGCATGTCCTTAGGCAGTTCAGAGAGTAGTAGGGTGTACCTGCAGGGATAGCTAAGTATGCCCAGTCATCTAGAGAGTATGCTTGGGAACTAGTCATTCCAGTGGCCTTCATAGAGCAGCAAATTGATGGGCTAGGAGCCTGGGCATGGGGATGGAGAGGGGAGATAGCCGATCCCCGGACTATAGCAGACTATGACTTATAGTGGCAGGCACATAGACCAATGCCATTGACAGATCCTAACGAGCCAGCACCTGTGGACAGATGGTTAGTGATTCCTCATGTGCCAAGGGCCAGACGGGGAGGTAGAGGCGGTGATAGGGGCAGAGATCAGGGGAGGGATGGAGGTAGGGATGGAGGTAGGGATGGAGACAGAGGCAGAGATGGAGACAGGGTTGGAGACGAAGGTAGAGATAGAGATAGGGTTAGAGGGTGTTCCCACGTGTGGCAAGGATAGCATTAGATGTTATCCCTGAGGTTGGCGAGGAGGGGGAGAGAGAGGAGCAGCCCCAATAGGAGGGAGAGGGTGAGGAGAGACGAGAGGAGGAGATGGAGGTGGGGAGAGAGGAGGAGGAGGCGGAGGTGGGGAGATAGGAGGAGGAGGTGGATGAGGATAGGCTAATGCAAGAGGATGTGGCAGGGGGGAGGTTGGACAGGAGGATGAGGAGGAGGATGATGAGGATGATGCCATTGATGAGGCAGAGAAACTACTCAGATTCAGGATGGTGGAGGGAGAGGAGATACCATCCTCCTCGGGATTTCTCGAGGATGCCATGATAGACCAGAGTGTGGCCGATTTATAGCAAAGACTGGATGAGAGCATCACCTAGGTCAGATCATTGCACTCAAAGCTAGAGGTAGCTCGAGTAGAGCGGGATCAGGTAGTGATCTTCCAGCAGGACTCAGCTCAGTGGTGTACACAGTTTGCGGCATTATGCGCAGGGCTTTCCGGAGATATGGCTTGTGAGCTAGTCAGGGTGAGCACGAAGCTAGGTTAGTAGATGACCCTATATGAGTAGGTAGTACCACCTAAGCAACGAGATCCTACCTTGTCACGATCACAGATGAGGACAGGTAGTGCTAGTGGCAGCCGGAGTCATACCAGTGCAGGAGGGTCCACCTCTTCAGGGCACAAGTCCCACCACTCACGTAGGCACACCTCGAGCCATCAATCGAGCCACAGTCACGAGTCTACTGGTTCAGTGCCACCAATGGTAGATCCATCTGCTTCTCAGAGTCAGGCAGCAGTGACGTCACAGATGTCTGTTACCGTGGAGATGATGCCTTCATTCTTAATTCCACCGGTAACGTAGACAGAGGTTGCTACAGGTCTGCCTATGATTTCAGTGCCAATGATAGGGCTTCTGCCTCCACACTCTTTGCCACAAGGGAATGATGAGAGTCTACCCTAGGGGAATGCTTGTTATTATAACACATTGTGTATATTTTTGAGCCTGCGAACTCCATTTTTGGGATATCTGTTGACTCTATCCTGTGAAATTATATATTTCTGAGATGGTATTATATGATGATGCAGTTTTGATGTGGCCTACATGTATGTTATGTGATGTTATTTGATTTATGTCTATGATGTGATGCCCTATGTATGATGTGTAATTTACGATGTATCATGTATGTCTTATGATGCACACTTATGATTATGATGCCATGATGATGTAGTGCTTACTTATGTGAGATGATGATGATAATAATATGCATAATATATTTATTAGATGGGTGCAATGTTTATGATTATGTTAATGCACTTTTCGTGATGATGTAAATGCTATGAATGATGTATGTATAGACCTAATGCAATGTTTATATGATTGTGTATGCACTCAGGTTTTTGTATGTCACAGGATATCATGAGATGAACAAAAGAAGATGACCAGACCGATGATAGAAGACGACCAGGCCGATGAGAGAAGAGGACCAAACTAACGGAGATGCATGTTAGTTACTAAACAAAATCCTTCAAAACTTTACCATAGGACTTTAATATTTATTGCTCTTAATCATCATTGGGCAAACTATTGTAATGGCCAACAAACACCATGATATCACATAAACCAAGGTGTGCAAGGTCATACCATCACATGAGACAAGCAGTCACAGACAAGGATGATCATGATTCAGATTGGAGTGTGATTGCCCCAGTCTTTTTGTCATAATCAACCACAAGCAGAAAAAGACAAAGACAAATCTTGAAACATCGTTGCTTCTCTAAATCCTATTTCCAGGACATCCTTGAGAAACTAGCAACATAATTGTCAAAATAGAAAAATAGAGCCCTTATCATGATATGTCATGGTTTTTCTAAATCCTAGAATCAGGACCTTGCTCAGAAACTAGTAGTCATGCATGTCAATCGTCATGATACGTTGCTACTTCTCTAAATCCTACTAGTGGGATCTCCCTAAAAAACTAATAACATGATAAAAAACCAAAAGACAAGTGTCAAATGTTTTCCAAGTGTGTCTAGATATCCATTGTTCTGATGCCAAGATGCCATGTTTGATAATGTCGAGATGTCGAAATGTTTAAAGTCTTGCTGATGTTTAGATGAAAAATGTCAAGAATTGCGGAATTCAAGAAGGACACATCCTAGATCATGTTGATGTCGAGAGGATTTGATCCCTAATAGTCGAAAGGGGTTCCTCAAAATGATGATGATACCTAGGAAGGACACATCCTAAGGCATAAATGACAGAGTTGGTTCTTCAGAAGAACACATCTGAAGAATACTGATGTCAAGAGGAGTGATCCTTAGATGTCAAGAGGATCGATCAAAATGTTGAATGAAAATGACGATGCCTAGGAAGGACACATCATAAGGCATGAATGAAAGAGATTATCTTTCAGAAGGCCACATCTGAAGGTTAACCCAGAGTTTTCAGTTTGACAGGTCATGATGATTTGACTTGTTTTGACCGAGTTTGACTCGTGTTGACCATATGTCACTACTTGTCATGATGATATGTGCCAATGAGATTGTCATGTTGTGATAAATGATTGTCATAATTTGCTTTTATGAGTCTTATTCGTTTGGGAAATATTTGCTTTGTCTTGAATACTTTTTGACTTGTGTGCCAGTGTGATGTCATGAACCCTAATGGACTGACCTAGTGTGGCTTCGAGGGCTCATCAACAGATGGCCTTGCCTATGTCATGCACTCAGAGACCTCATAGTTTGACATGACCAATGACCTTGTACTGATGACCAAAGATTGACCCATGATTTTATTTTGATAAACCTAAAAGAACTAACCTAATGGCTCAGGGACTCAAAAATGAGTCTTGCCTATGTAGCAAATGCACAGAGACAACGTAATTCAGACAAATGATAAAGACTTGACTGATTGATAGGGTAGATTTTGACCAGAGAGGATTCTGTGTTGGACATTTTTGTGGTCGTTTTCTTCAGGACATTTTTCAATTTTTATGTCTTTCTTTAGGGCATTTTGTGATGTTTTTGTCTATTTCCCAAGACTTTTTGCTATGTTTTTGTCTTTTTTAAGGACATTTTTCTATGTTTAGGTCTTTTTTTAAAGACATTTTGCTATGTTTAGGTCTTTTTTTAGGACATTTTCCAATGTTTAGGTCTTTTTTCAAGACTTTTTGCCATGTTTTTCGAAGCCATATGTGACATCCATTGCAGTTATATGATACAAATTTTCCCCCAGTCAGGTCCAAGATTTAGCCAACTTCAAGGAATATGGACGGGATGTTGTTGGTTTACTAGATGGACAATCATCAGGACTTGATGTCAATCATTTATCAACCATGAAAGGAAGGGTATAATTTCATGTCAATTGGCATGATAATGGTATGAGATGTCTTCCATCCTAGGTGAAGGCAGACAAAGTGACAGTAGATGGAGAGCAATGATTGATTACGCATGGCGCCTGTTTGCCAGGTTTTCACCATGGTACTTATCCAAAGCACCTGTTTGCCAGGTTTTCACTGTTGGACGAATCATTTTTCTCTTTATTATTTTCCATTTTTCCTATTTATTTATTTTTTTGTTGTTGCCGAGACGCCTATTTGCCAGGTTTTCATCAAGGCAACGATTTTTTTATCATTTTCCAATTTTTTGTATTTTTGCCATTCTCAGCTCAATCTCCTGATGCTATGCAGAGAAATTTTAGAGATGTAAACTATTGATAGGCTCTATCAATTTTTCTCCATCTGGAGTCGCCAGCTGATAGGCTCCAGAACCAAAAGAAGATATGATGCAATAAGGACCCAACCAGTTTGGTTCAAACTTTCCTAGCTTTTCTCTGTCAGCTTGGTTCTTAGGGTTTTGCATTAGGACTAAATCACCAATGTCAAATTTTCTGACCATGACTCTCTTATTGTAACTGCAACAAAAATGGTTCTAATACACTTGTAGATGGTTCAGGGAGTTTTGCCTTCTTTCTTCTAGCATTTCCAGCTCATGCAAGCGCGACTGTCTGTACTCTTCATTAGTTAAACCCTTCAGGGAGACTTGTAGGGAAGGAATTTCAACCTCAATAGGCAAGATGGCCTTAGCTCCAAAGAATAGGGCGAAAGGAGTGGCTGCTGTAGGCGTGTGAATGCTAGTGCGGTAAGCCCACAGAGTAGGGTTGAGTTGTATGTGCAAGTCACGACCAACGTCATTGACAGTCTTTTTGAGGATTTTAACAATGGTCTTAATTGACGCCTCAGCTTGACTGTTTCCTTGTGGGTAGTATGGAGAGGAAAAATGGTGTTGCATATGGAATTGCTCACATAACTCACGAACATCTTGGTTTTTCAATGGACATCCATTTTCAGTGATGATGGATTGTGAAAGGCCATACCGGCAAATGATGTAGTTAAGGATGAACTTGGATATATTTTTACCAGTAATATATGTCAATGGGATGGCATCAATCCACTTCATAAATTACTCAGTGGCGGTGATAATGAATTTATGGCTGTTGGATGAGGTTGGATGGATCTTACCCATGAGGTCGAGTCCCCATTGAATGAAGGGCCAAGGAGAGGTGATCGGCCAAAGTTCCTGTGTTGGAGCATGGATCAAATCACTGTGAACCTTGCGTTGGTGAAAAGTCTTGACATATTCTAATGCATCATTTTCAATGGTCAGCCAGTAGTACCCAAGTCTCGTTATCTTCTTGGCTAGACTAGGACCACTCGAATGAGATCCACATATACCGTCATGTACTTCGCGTAAGGTTGTACTTACTTCATTAGTGTCAAGACATCTAAGGAGGGTGTTGTCAAAGCTATGGCGATAAAGGGTGTCGCTGACGATGGCATATCTTGCAGCTTTTCGAATGAAGGACTTTCTCTGGTTATTGGACAAGTTGGGTGAAAGGGTTTGGGACTTAAGGTAATCGTGAATGTCTTGATACCAGGGAGAATTTAGACCAACAAGTTCACAAACCATTTCTGACTCTAGAATGTCATAGGTAGGAACCAACAATTGTTCTATGAGAAATTCCAACTATGGCAAGTTGATCGGGATGTCAAGGAGAGAGCCTATTGTAGCAATTGCATCTGCTGCTTTGTTCTGTGTTCTCGGAACTTGTTCAAAAGTTACCATATGAAAGTTTGTTTGGAAACTATCAACCATTCACTTATAGGGCATCAAATTCTCATCTTTTGGTTCATAGTCATCATTAACCTGGTTTATGACAAGCTGAGAATCCCCATAGACATGTAGTTCTCTAATTTTCCACTTTATTGCCATTCTTAGTCCTGTAACCAATGCCTCATATTCTACCACATTGTTTGTGCATGGGAAGGCAATGCGGAAAGTCTTAGGAATGGAGTCTCCTTGAGAGTGATAAACAAGATTCCTGTCCTCGAGCCATGATTTGTGTGTGATCCGTCAAAGTAGAGTCGCCAAGGTGCCTTAGGTTCCATATGGAATATCGACTCATCTAGAAAATCTACCACTAACGAGTGATCACTTTGCAAAGGTGCATCTGCTAGTTGGTCTGCAATGACTTGTCCTTTTATCGCCTTTCTTTCCACATACTGAATATCATATTCACTTAGAATCATGACCCATTTTTCCAGACGTCCTATTAACACTGCCCTGCTCAACAAATATTTTAGGGGGTCGATCTTTGCTACTAGTTTCTTCTGATGGCTTAGCATGAAGTGCCTTAGTTTTTGTGCTACAAAGACCATAGCTAGGCAAGCTCATTTAATGGGTGTGTAGTTCAACTCATATTCGACCAATGTCCGACTAATATAGTATATAGCTCTTTCTTTTTCTTCTTGGTCATTTTGTGCTAAGAATACCCCCAATGCTAAACTAGTTATCGAGATGTATAGGATCAATGGCTTTCCATGAATGGGAGGCATGAGCACTGGCGTTGACTGTAGGTAGTCTTTGATTTGCTGAAAGGCTTCTTGACATATTTTTGTCCACACAAAGGTGATAGCCTTGCGCAACAGGTATTGGAATGGGTGGCATTTTTCAGCCAATTGGGCTATGAAGCACCAAATAGATTGTATCCTACCTTGTAGAGTTCTAAGTTCACTGATTCCTCTGGGAGGAGGCATGTCTATGATGGCTTTGACTTTTGTTGGATCAACCTCAATGCCTCTTCGAGAAACTATGTAGCCCAAGATTTTACCTGATGTTACATTGAAGACACATTTCTTAGGATTTAGCCAGACTTTGTATTCTTCTAGTCGCTTGAAAATTATATCTAACACTTTCAGATGATCTTGCCTGGTTACAGATTTAGCCAATATTTCATCTACATAATCTTCCATAATGTTGTGCATCATGTCATGGAAGATTGTGGTCATAGCCCTTTGATATGTGGCACCTACATTTTTGAGACCGAAGCACATGACATTCCAACATTATGTTCCCCATGGGCAAGTAAATGTCATTTTGTGCTGGTCTTCTGGGGCAATGGGAATCTTATTATAGCCAAAGAAACCATCCATGAGGGATAGCATCTCATATCCTACTGTAAGGTCAACTATGATGTCAATGTTGGGTAACAGAAATTCATCTTTTGGGCATGCCTTATTTAGATCTCTAAAATCTATAGAGACGAGGATCAACCCATTTGGTTTTGTTACTGGCACCAACTTAGATATCCATTCTGCATAGTCAATTGACCAGATGAATCCAACGTCTAGAAGTTTCTTCAACTCTGCCTTGACCAATAGAGTGACTTGAGGGTGTATTTTGCGTAACTTCTGCTTGACTGGTTTGGCATTAGACAATAGTGGCAGATGGTGCAGGACCAGTTCTGGGTCTAATCTCGGCATGTCTGCATAGGACCATGCAAAGTTTTTTTTTTGTTCAGCAAAGAATTTATGAAAATTTGGCCTCTCTTCTTTAGTCAATGATGTAGCAAAGAGGACCATTTTGGGATCTTCTACAGTCAATATGTTGTCTTCTATGGTATCCTCTACAAGCATAGCTGACTTCTCTTGTTGCATAGGAAGAAAGTCCAGTCCTCCATCTTTGGGCGCCTTAGAGAGGTTTTCACCCGCAGATACGTCCTTTGTTTTTACTATTTTATCATCAAAAGGTGCCTTTCAGTTTTCACCTAGAGACGTTTCAATTTTAATCTGATTTTTATTTTTACTTTTGTGACTATAGGATGAAGCAGTCTCGCCGAAGTATGTCGTGCAATCTAGATCAATAGTGAATCTAGCCTTGTGGTCACCATTGGGTATGTCCTCACGTAATCCCATAAATTCTGCAATTGCCTCATCATTCTGAAATGTATCCAGGACTGGCAGGCCTTGTTGGTCCCAATCGACTAGTTGAGGATAAACTAGAGAAATTCCATCGTCAGTGTTGGTAAATTGTGGGGAGGATGCGGAAAGCATGCAGATGGATTGAGTAATATTGTAGATGAGGTTATCATCATCCAACTCCACATCGAATTCTATCCAATATTCCCCTTTGCTTGTCTCATATTCATTTTCAAAATAAGGGGTGAAGGACTTAAAGTCATGATTATCAAGTCATTTAGTAATTCGGATAGGTTGGACTAATGGGATTCAGATAGTGGGGTTTTCAAGTCATGGGGGGTGGTAATGGGAGTTTGACAATTTGGTGCCTGATCAATTTTAAATGTTTGCCAAAATCTTTGTTCAAAGGTTAGTTCCACCTCTTTGACAAACAAATCATCTAGGCAACAGTCACTTAGTGATCATTCTGAGCCAAATTCCTACTCTTGGGAGTCAGTTTCAGTGAGGGTTTCCCTAGAGGTCTCGACACTATCCGAAGCATGTACTCTCTCACTTAAAAGTCCAAAGGTACGTCGATCGTCATAGTCGGGAAATCCAAACCCTAATCCAAGATACTTTGGTATTTTGATAGGTTCTATGGGATCCCTTTGACAAATTTTATTTCTTCCTAGGCCACTAGTACCATCGTAGCTTTTATCCTTCATCATGTCATATCCCTTTCCATATATTTTAACTGGTAATGGGGGTAGTGTGATAGTATCCTTATAGATCCATCTTGTGATATCAGCAAGGTCTTCATTACTCATGTCTCCCCATTTGATGAAAATTTTTTTTGGTGGAACTTTGAAAATTTCTTGGGGTTCCATTCTGAAACATGGCCTACCATAGACGTTTAGAGATTTGGGTATTGTCGTTATGTTATATGTTGTGTGCTATTTGAATTCTCCACAGCCAAGGTCTTGGATCTTGATAGTGGATTCAGCCTTAGGGCTCATGGAAGGTGGTGGTATGGCGGAAGACGTGGATGGAGCAGATGTGGAAGATGATGTGAGTGTGGATGGGTCAATGTATTTGGATGATGAGGATCCAGGTGCTTCTCGATTAATAGGCACTCAATTTTCAGAGATACCCCTTAAGTTTGTACAATATTGGCAAGGGTTGGGGTCTCCATATATGGTTATTTCCATGCCGTCAAATGGAAACTTTAGGCATTGGTGATATGTGGATGAAACAACTTTTAAGGCATGGATCCATGGACGGTAGAGCAAGATGTTGTATGGTAGTTCCAAATCTAGGACCTAGCAGGTTGTGTCCACAATGATTGGTCCCACTCTGATAGGGAGAGAGATAACGCCACATGAAGAGCATTATTCATCATCATATGCTTTGATCACTATACTCTTTGTTTGGTCCACGCATGCATCGGAGAATCCTAGAGCCTTAACCAGTTTGAGGGAGCATATGTTCAATCCTGCTCTGCCATCTACTAAAACTCGTCTGACTTTGTGTATATGGAAAAATGTTTCTATGTGCAAGGCATCATTGTGGTTGGTTTTAGGTGATGAGTAGTCTTGGTCCGAGAAGGTGACGTGGTGAGGCCTAGTGAGGTATCTCACCATGGTCTCAAACTGATTGACATCAATGTCCTTGGGGACTAATGTCTCTTGCAGTGTTTTATCTAGTATATTCTTGTGTGCGGGAGGGATACGAAGCAACTCAAGTATAGAGATTTGTGGGGGAGTCTTACCTAGCTGATCGATAAGGTTGAACTGACTTTTGGGTTGCCCCTACTTTGTGGTCAGGGTGGGTTTTGACTATTTGGCGGATGGGCCAGGTATTGTAATTTTGGGTTGCCTAGCGGGAGATGGACCAGCTATGGTGACCTTGCCACTTCGAGTAGTAGCATTACACTGAGGTGCTCTCTTGATTGTAATGGTATTGATGTACTCCTCATTAGTTCAGACATTATTTATAATAGGTCCACTAGAGTAATCGTACTTGGCTTAAGCGAAGTTAGCTTGATTTTTTAGACCAGGGGTGGAAGCATTATGAGAACCGTGGTCCTACAGTGGGTTCTTATGGATAGTATGATCTGAATTGGAGGCGAATTGAGATACGCCTACTTCAATGATATGGCTTTCGATAAGATCTTGTACTAGGTTTTTCAATTGTTGACAGTTAGAGGTTTTATGTCCTTTTGTACGATGATAATCACAAAATGCATTATCGTCCCACCATGCTGGCTTGAATTGTCCTAGGTCATATGGTTTTGGTTCCTGACGTGTGATGACGCCAGTCTAGAGGTATTTCTTGAGGACTTCCTCAATGGGTTCACCCAAAGAAGTGTATGTGCGACCTTTAGGAAATTGTCTCATCTGACGGTATTGTCCTTGATTGTTTTGGCCACTCTGGTTATTTGAAGGGACATTGTGAGGAGGTGTCAATGTCGTTGTTGGTTTTTTTTGTTGTTGAACCCCTTTTAGGGCCAGTACAGGACCCACAATGTTTGCAATCTTGGCGTCAACAACACCATCATTCATAATGTGTTTATTTTTAAGCCAATATTTGTTTTTGTCAGTTGGTGGATTGACATTTGTGTTTTTGGGACCGTACCGTAGTTCTCCCTTTGTGATAAGGGCTTTCTCAATTTGGACCCCTTTTTTGACTAAGTTCGTGAAGTTTGTGCAGCAATGTACTTGCAATGCATATTTTAGGGGCCCAAGAAGTTTTTGCACGAACATGTCAACCTTTTCCCTTTCGGGTATATCAATATGACACCGAATAGCTAGACTTCTCCATTTTTGAAAGAATGGGATGAAAGTCTCACCAGTATCCTCTTGCATGAGATTGCAAAAGCTAGTGATAGAGGTATCCATGTCAATGTTGTACACGTAATTTTTTATGAATTTTTGTTTAATCTCATCCCATGTTTAGATATCCTTTTGATTGGAAAACCATTCAATGGTAGGACCTGCTAGACTCTTAGAGAAAAGTCTCATCAAGTATGTTTTTTCATAAGCGATGTCCATACAATTAGTTGCAAACTCGCGAACATGTTCAATGGGGTTTGTCTTGCCTCTATATTTTGTGAAATTGGGTGACACATATCCCGGAGGAAATGGAGGCATGTATAAGCTCATGTCGAATGGGTATACGTTTAGATCATATGATATTTCTGATTTCTTTCCTGATACGTATAATTTTTGGATATTTTTCTCTAAACCCATCAATATTGTTTGTAAGGCATCCATAATAGGGTCATTTGTGGTCCCGTGTTTTGGGTTGCCTAGTACACCTTAGGTCCCCATTTGTTGTGCATGAATATTGGTGTATTGTGGGGATATGGATTGTTGTGACATGCATGATGTGAGTGGATTGGTGTGTTGTTCGTACTGAAAGTTAGGGTTGGGTGTATATTGGTGAGTATGAACGTGGGATGAGTAGGTTGGTATATGTCCCCCAGCCATTTGCGTTGATATTTGGGGAATATGGCAACCATGAACTTTTTGATTTGTGAATGATGTCATGGGTTGTGTTTGTTGACTACCTTGTCCAAATTGTTGGTTTTGTACAAGGGGAATGTTCGTATTGTGCCCGTGGGGTTTGATGGTATTTGATAGTGTTGACGTGTTCAAATTTTGTTGTTGTCCTTGAATGAATACATGTCGTTTTCCTCCCCCCAAAGGATTTTTTGAGACACCAATGAGAGGGTGTGTCGAAGGTGTACTCATGGTACTAGATGTGGTTGTGAAGGGGGGATTGTTGTGACTTGATGATGCCCCCCTGACATTTACTGTTGCGGTAAAGAGAGGGTTTGAATAATTTTCCCACATTATCAAGGGGCCATAAGTGGTTCCAGTCGATTGTGACAGTGTCGTGGATGTTGTGGGAATTGTGGCTAATTGTGATCCTCCAATGGATGTTGCGTTTATTGAGTTGGAGGTGTTTGGGATGTTGGGAGTAGCATGTACTGTCATTGTAGTGTCAAAAGAAAGTGTTGCTCATAGTGTTGGAAAGTTGATCACTATTTGACAAGTTATGTGTGTTGTTGATCTTAGGGTCTGGGGATGTTGATCTCAATGTGTCGATGTCGAATCCTTTAGGTAATTTGGCTCCTTGACTTAAAATTATGGCCAAGTATCTGTCTCTATCGTATAGGACCATTTGTTTGACAAATTGAGAGGCCTCTAGATCTTGTGCCACTACCTCTAGGTTTTCCTCAAGTATTTGACCGTATTCATCTTTACACAAGAATAGTTGAAATGGACTATTTGATGAGGGAGGTGTTGTTGTGAGAGGTTGATCCTTTGTGTTGGCAAATGGATCATCAAAAGTCCAGTTTGGGTCGTATGTGGGATTGTTGACAGTGGAGGTGGGGTCTTGTCGAAAGTTTTCCATTTGTCTCTTTTGTTTTTGGAGTCTAGTTTCCACCATAAAATGATATTGCTCACAAAGGAGATGACAACTAAATGCAAGGATGACACTATGCAAGGTCCAAGTTCAAAAATGTCGACTAAGATGAATAGTATTTTTTTGGATTTTTGGGAATAAAATATGCAATGCCTAGACTTATAATGCAATTTAAGACAAGGATACCTAAGCACCTCTAAACTGAATCTTTGTTTTCAAATTTGGTTACTAAAGGACTTTACTGAAAAGGACGAGATGACAAGATCAATATGACTAGTGAGTTTTCCTAACTAGACTTTTGAGTTTCGGAAAAAAAATCTCACACAAGGGACAATGATTGAAAAATATAATGATGGCGAAGTCCAAGATAACCTAGCTTCGAAAATAATGGCGTTTGTGAATTGGTGCTGAGATTTATCTAATCCAAAGTATGCAATGATTTAAAACCCTACAAACAAACTAATGTCTAAAGTATGCACCTAAAAATAATGAATGGTGAAACCTATGGTGAAGAATACAACTAATGGTCGAAAGTTTGAGCAATTTCAAAATTGGTTTCTGACAGGATTCCCTTGGAAACAACATTTGACAAAATTTTGACAAAGTGTGGACTCAGATTTGGATCTGTTTCAAGGTTTCACTTGTGACAGGAAAATGCATCATTTGAAGCTATGAATGCGTCACAGTTTGATGAATGCGGTTGGTTTGTGTGATTTGGCTTTTGGAATGTCAACTACGACTCAGTTTTGCATATGTGGCTCTATAATGTTCAAATGCATCGTGATGCATACAGATGCGGCAGTTTAAATGGAAAATGCAGTTTAACAGAGCAATTGTGTCTCAGAAAATTGATTGCGGTTCAACAGATGCGACACAGTTTATGAAAATTGAGTTTCTTGTCATTTTGATGGTAAGTTTGATTTGTTTGGTGTTGAATGTTTTGTTTAGAACTGTAAATGTGATGAATCCATAAAGCACTTGACAAGCACAGTGTTTTGAATGTAAGCAATCGCACATAAGACAAGTGCAATCCTAAAGGGCCAATAGGCCAAAGGTTTGTATACTTGATATAGCCCACCGATATACCCCAGATTGGTGATAAACACATTTCCTTCTCGAGAGCAGATAGCTTAGAATTTTGGTGGCATTGGCTCCCCTCCACAGCTCATTAACGTCATTCGAGCACACCAAATTTAGATTCTTTGGGTAATGACATCCCAAGAATTGCTATCTCTACTCAAGGGGATCAGTAGTGAGTGTCTTCGGGCATGATACTGTACCCTGCACTATATCAAGCAAACGACCAATAGAACAGTTGGAAACTAAGACAAGAGGTGTTTAATATAGGCATTTCATTCATGGGCCATGATCCATGCGGCGAGAGTCCCCTTTCAAATCCATCTCATTGGAACCACACACATGATTCTTGGGTTTTCCCCAAGAATCCACTTTTATATATCAGTTCGAAGTCCCTCGGGTTCTGGGTGCTATCGATCTGAGTCATCCTGGGGTGAGTAATTTTTCCCACCAGAGTAGGCCTAAGTTCTAGAGTTAGTAACCATTTCTCTTACACCCAAGATCACTCAAAATCACAAGGGGAGAGGATACTTCGATTACTAAATCATGAGGGTGACACAAAAATAAGATGGGTCTGGCTTTCTGATCACCTAGTTTTCACCAGGTGAGAGCATAATCACCTACCACCTTCAAGCACAATCAGACATGATCAAACACACATCCATTTTAAAAAGCACCAAATGAAGTGTTTTCTACACTATAAATCACAAACATGTTGTTTGAGAAATGAGTCTTTGACTAACAGAGCTGCAAAACCACAAGTTAGCAGTTTCATCCACCAGTCTTGGACCCACGAAATGTAACCGCCACACGCTGTGAAACACGATTAGTAACACGAAAGCCCCTACTGGGAAGAATGTAGAAAATAAAACTAGAGTGCTAAAAAAAACCAGAAAGAACAGAAAAACCTCAAAAACACGAATGCAAATGAGAAGAAAACATTACCAGGCGAATGCGTCACGACAGAGCGAATGCGTCACTCTGTATGTCAAATGCAGCTTGATATTTCAACTGCGGCTTTCTAGGTTATGATTGCAACTCGACAGAGCGATTGTGACATTTTGGTCTCCTAATGCGTCACGACACATCAAATGTGTCACGAATTTTTTGAAAAAATCACTGCATCACTCCGTACCTATACCCGCAAAAATGACAGCAAACACCCAAAAACCATACAGAAATAATAGCAAATAACAGAGTCATGTTCACGTCAGGTTCACCAATGTAACTAAGGGTAAATTTTTAGGATTAGATTCAATGAATTGAAAGCACAATAATAAAACCCAAAGAGATATGAAGCACAATGAAAACTAAACAAGAATGATTATACCAGATTCATGAAGCTTCCATGATTCACCTCCATAGCACCTTCTAATTTGCAGCGTATGATTGATTCCCTTAGATCGAGTGTGTGAGCAATTTGACTATGCCATTGTCCTATGCAAGTTTTGAAGGATTTTAGTAAAATTATGCCTATGCCAATGATAAATGATAAATGACTATGAATGATAAATGACTATAATGCCTATAATGATGAAGTGGTCCCCAAATTATGAACAAAATTATCATTTTATAGAAAATGCAATTTTGAATGGACGGACAAGATCAACTCTTGACAGAAACCTAAAATCAGAGGACAAGATTCAATCTGATAATCCCTAATCAGGGTTAGGGTAAAATCCTTAAGTGAGTGGTCAAGATGTTATATGAGAAAATTAGATCGACGGTGGAGAAAAGATGAGATAATTAATTTCAAAAATAAAGATTTTCAAAATTGAGAAGATAAAAATAGCCTGCTTTGTGAGATTCATAAAAGATGGAATAAAAAGCAAATTTGATTAAAATCAAGAACCTGCTTGCTTTATTTGATTTTTGGAAGAAAGCTACCAATCAACTCAAAATATGAAATTTGTAACACAAATAAATAATCTTTTTTTAGATTATTTACCAAAATAGACTGTCAGTTAAAATTGTGATGACATTTTAAATAATTTCATTTATTTAAAATGAGAGGAATATTAATTTTGTCAATTAAATAATTAAGGATAATTATTTAATTTAGAAGATATGATTAAGAATTAAATAAATTAGTGAATTTATTTAATTGTGAGGATTAGTGACATATTAAATAAATAAATGAAATTCATTTATTGAAAAATCAGGAAGAAATAATGAATAAAGATAATTAAACAAATTTACAAATTTATTTAATTAGAGGAAGACTTAGACAATTAATGACGTATTTAATAAATAAATAAAATTTATTTATTTAATAATCATGAAGAATAAAGTGATATGAATTAATTAAACAACCATGAATTATTTAATTAATAGTCGAATGTGGACCAAGGACATAATTAAATGTCATTTATGCTAGGATGAAAGTGGTAAAAAATGGAGCTTGCAAGCCTAGGCCATTTTTAGGTGTCTACAGATCCCTGCTAGAAAGGGCTCTAGAACAGAAAGGATGGACACATTCACTCCAAAAAAAGAAAAAGAGTTCTAGAAGACCAGAGATATTGCTTTGAATTTTTATAACCAAGAAACCAAAAAGACTAAGGAAGATTTCTTAAAGTTGTCACAAATTCTGGTCACGCACAATGCTTTTAGCTCAGACTTGTAGGAGGCCTTCTCTATGATGGATTTTTTTTACGACATAGACAACGATAGGAATGTAGAAGAGTTTCAAATGGGTTTGGGTTTTGAGTTGAGAAGAAAACATTCTTTATTTTGGTATGACTTTGCGAAAGTCATCATCTAGGAAATGTTGAACCAAATCAAGGAATACAACACACAACATAATTTAAGGTTTTCTTCTCTCCTTGCTCACATGTTTCTACACCAGAACAATGACTTCTTTAGAAATTGTATGGGCTTGACTATTTTTGATTAAAATGGAGTAAGAAGGTTAGTTTCTATGTGGATTCCCCTCATTTCTACAACTTATGATTACTATGCATTTTCAGAGTGTTTCTTGACTTTGATTTTGCAAGATCCTAGTGAGGATGGCAAGCTTTATCTGCTTTTTGCTAAGCAAATAGAGTGAATGCAAATTTTCCATCCTATTTGTTATTGGTTTCTATGGAATGATTTCACATTAGTTAGGTTGCATGGCTTTACTGAGGAGCCATTTTGACTACCAGTATGCATCACAGATAAGGTGGTGGCCCTTGAGGTGTTTTGGAAACTTTTGATCTATGGAATATAGGGCATGAAGATATTGATGCAAGTGATGATGAGGATATGGATCCAGAGGATGCTATAAAATATATAGTGAAGGGAAAGGAGGTGAAAAAGGCCCTAATGCAGAAAACTAGAAAAGCGATGGAGCATTCCGGCAAGGCTCCATGGAGAGTGTGGCTGACTACATCACAATCAGAGGCCTCATAGCCACACACATGGGCTGTGAAAAGACTTAGGGTATCCCAACAACCTTCAGAGGTTATAGAGGTGGACAATTATCAACCCAATAAGAGGTCATGCATGGATACAATTTCTAGATAAGGTTCACGGGAGACTACAACAAGCCAAGGATCAGAGTCCTCCACACCTCAAGTATCTTTCTCTCCCCCTTTTCTTGCTACACAATATTTGGTTACTCTTGCTACCTTTTTTGTATTTGCACCCCCAATTACTTCAAGTTTCGGCCTTTCCTTTGATACTTCCATAGTTGCGGGAGGTTTCTCCCAATTCTCCCAAAGTAGACAATAAGCCTTTACTCCCCCATGGTCTATTGCACCTTTCATCGGAGTCCAATATAGAACCACCATTGCTACCCCTTTTACTCCCACCGTGTCGGCTCCAACTCAGCTTACCCAATAGATGGTGCCCTCTACATCCCCACTACCACCACCGCTACCCATGAGTCCTTATGCCGCCTCCTAGACTAGACCTTGTCATGCAAGGACAAGGAGGTCCAACATCACACTAACTCAATCAACTACTTCTGAACAAGGAAACAAACTTCATAAAACAATATTATTAACACTTCTTGGCTATCCACATAACATGAAACAACATGAAACAACTTATAAATCAGGAGGTATACTTTTACACCTTCAAAATTTAATTAGAAACATTCATAACACTGTAATAGATGACTCTCAAAGGTTTTTTATTTATTATTTATGAAGCAATCACAAAATGAATAAATTTAGTCTTATAGACTGTCAAGAACCAATCATACAAGTTCATAACCATAGGCAATAAAATCTTGCAAATATGTTCAACCTCACATCAAAACAAGTTTATAAACCCTTTATCATCATCTTCAAACATGCCAACCTTAGACGACTCTTAATTCAACTTCAAAACTCAAGAATCTTTATTGTCCTATCCATTTCCAGTTAGTAAACATGGAAGAACAATGCTAGGGCAACACCAAAAAAATAGAAAACCTTATTCAAATTCTCTAAAACCTTGGATATTGTAAAAACACTACAAAATCAACCATTTCACAAAGTTTTAGAATTTTCCATTGTACAAATTAGAAGAAATCACAATTTTTGTATTCAACCCCAAAAACCCTATGTTCAGAACAGTTTTTAGGAATGGACTTGTTTGACCCTTTAAATTGCATTATAAAAAATACTAGTATGAAGAAAGTTTGTCCAAAACATCAATATATTTCCATCCATCCAAGTTTTAGGTCTGTACAAGTCTATACATGGCCGTAATAATATGTTTTATAACTGCAATTTTTGGAAAACATTTTCTGAACTAGCTATCTTCACCAAAAACATAATAACTTTCACTTTTCTCAATGAAATTAAATGAAACAATAGAAAAAAAAAAATAGATTCAATATTATTTGAATCCCATGTGATCTCAAACCATGAAATGGGTCGTACAGACTATACCATGCATCAGAACATAAGAGTTTTAGGAAAAAAAGTGTTCTTTCATTGTTCTTACATTCAAATATTCATTGCATCTCCTCCATTTCATACCATAACTTTCCTCCCTTTTCAAATAACTCATATCAAACCTATTTATAATCATTCCATCCCTTTTCAACCATCTAACTACCTATGACTCTTCATCTTCCATTATTTTTGACAATTTTTTCCAATATATGACAAAATGAACACTTTGAATCTCCTAGACCCCCTAAAACATTTAAAATGGTCAATTAGACCAGACTACATGACTCAAACACCTTACAAAGAAATTTTTTACAATTTTTCCTCATGGAGGTAAGAAATAAAATAGGTGCTCCTACACCAAACTCCCCATCAAAAAGAAAATCAAGTCCCTTGAGTGAGGATATGCAATAAAAACATGCTTGATCTCATTCTTCACTAATCTCCAACTTCTCCCTTCACCTGGTGTACCCTTCCAATGCACTAGGTATACATATCATCTATCAACACTCTCATTTTACTTCATCTTCACTCTTGGCTTTCCTATCTTCATTTTGCTTCATCACACTAACTCAATCAAGTACTTCTTCAAGGCAACAAACTTCATAAAACATTATCATTGGCACATCTTGGCTATCCACATAACATGAAACAACATCAAACAACTTCTAAATCAGAAAGAAGAATTTTTCACCTTCAAAATGTAATTAGAAACATTCATAACACTGTAATAGATGACTCTTAAAGGGTTTTTTATTATTCTTTATGAAGGAATCACAAAATGAATAAATTTAGTCTTGTAGACTGTCAACAACCAGTCATACAAGTTCATAACCATAGGCAATCAAATCTTGTAAATATGTTGAAACTCACATAAAAGAAGGTTTATAAACCCTTTATCATCATCCTCAAACATTCCAACCTTAGACGACTCTTAATTCAACTTCAAAACTCAAGAATCATGATTGTCCTATCCATTTCAATCACTAAACATGGAAGAACAATGCTAGGGAATCACCAAAAATATACAAAACATTATTCAAATTCTTTGAAACCTTGAATATTGTAAAAAAAACTTTAAAATGAATCATTTCACAAAGTTTTAGAATTTTCCACCGTAGAAATTAGAAGAAATCACAATTTTTGTATGCAACCCCAAAAACCCTATGTTTGGAATAGTTTTTGGAATGGACTTGTTTCAATCCATCCAAGTTTTAGGTCTGTACATGGTCATACTAACATGTTTTCTAACTGCAATTTCGGGAAAGCATTTTCTAAACTGGTTGTCTTCACCAAAAACACAACTTTCACATTTCTCAATGAAATTAAATGAAAAAAATAAAATAAAATAAAATAGATTCAATGTTATTTCAATCCCATGTGATCTTAGGCCAGGAAATGGGTCGTACATACCATACCATGCATCAGAATAGAAGAGTTTTCAGGAAAAATAGTGTTCTTTCATTGTTTTTACATTCAAATCTCCGTTACATCTCCTCCATTTCATACCATCACTTTTCTCCCCTTTTCAAATGACTCATATCCAACCTATTTATAATCATTCCATCCCTTTGTAACCATCTAATTACCTATGAATCTTCATTTTCCATTATTTTTGACAATTTCATATTATAACAACATTTGACAATTTTTTCCAATATATGACAAAATGAACAGTTTAAATCTCCTAGACCCCCTAAAACACTTAAAATTGTCAATTAGACATTATTACATGACTCAAACACTTTACAAAGTAATTTTTTACAATTTGGCCTCATGGAGGCAAGAAATCAAATAGGTGCTCTTGCACCACTTTGGTATAACATTCCTCTATTCTCCCCATTAACAGTCTCTCTACTAAAGAAGACATTAGTTGGGACCACAACTCTCTCATTCCATCTTTCTCTTCCTTCTGGTGCACCCTTTCCTAGTGATCTTATTAGAACACCAACAAAATTTATTGGAGAAGGCGACAGAATGAAGGCAGCATGGGCTATTAGGGTCCAAAAGAGAAAATAAAAAGATGTTGCAAAGCCGGTCGAGCCATGCGTGCAAACCCTTTTCAATGAAGTTTAGCAGTCATTGCATTTTGCAACCATGCATCTAAACACCATCAAACTGCAATGGGAGATGTCACCTGAGGATTACATAATTCATACTATAGGAATTGATCTATGTGCAGCCCAGCCACAAGAAAAAGTTGAGTTGATGGAGGAGACCTAGCTAGTGGTAACTACTAACTTCCTCAAACATAGTCACAAATTGAAGAAGAGGGAAGATGAGCTTAAGAATTTCAAGGAAAGGATGGAGGTCCTACTAAAGAAGGACAAGGTAAGGGATGCCGAATTTGCATGCTTGTCTCAACATTTGTAGGAAGAAAGTTCCAAACTCCAGGAAGAACTTGCAAAGTTCTAGTCCCTAGATCCCAACTTGGTTGCTGGACTACAGCAGAAAAACTAGGAATTATAAGATTGGTTGGTTCAGGTAGAGGGAGAAATGCAGCAAAAAACTCAAGAACTTCAGCAGTAGTGAATTCAATTGGAGCAGGAAATAAAGTAGAAGGACCAAGAGCTCCAAGGAAAAAAAGATAAGCTCAAAAAGTAAATTAGGGAAGTAAAGCTTTCCCTGGAAAAAGAATCTGGAACTCGGAGCCAAGCTAAGGAGCTATTACAAAGAAAGAATGCCGAGTTGGAAACTCTGCAAGAATGTCTCTCTACTACAGACAAGAGAATTGGGGAGCTAATATAGGATGTTGGGTCGAAGGAGATGGAAATTGGTGCTTTGAAGAATCCTCCACAAACCCTTGCTACTCAGTCAGACCTCCTTTCAATATCCCAGTAACTATATATCTCCTACTAGGAAAAAGTCAAGACTTTCTATATAACTCTTCTTCCGAAACTTCAATTCATGGCAGAAGCAGAAAGTTTGAGCAAAGAGGTTCGTGGAATAATTGAATAGTTCCCACAGTTCATTGCAGAGAAGGTTCCCAAGGAAGAGAAGTTGCTAGACAAGTTATTAACGATGGAAAATGAGGACCCGGTGAATGTAGGGATTGAAGAACGGAGGTCAGCATCCAAGACGATAAAAGAATTCATCATATGTCATGCAACCATCCTCCATGCCAATGATTGCTCGAAAACACTAAGTCAGACTATGAATAGTATATGGAAAAATTCTCCCAACTGACTTAGATGGGCTTTCCCTCCCCATTTATATTTTGATGATTTGGTGACCACAGTGGAGCATATCATAGTAAAATCAAGGAGAATCAGTGGGATTTATCTAACTTTTAGAATTTTAGTCAACCCCCTACTGTTGAGGACATTGAAGGTGTCACCCATTAGATAGCACAACTAGTCTTTCAGCTTAAGTCTAGGACTGGGATATCCATGAAGCTTCCCTTCAAAGAAGTAATCAATCTGCATTACCCTGGTCCTCAAACTAGAAATTTTGGGTTCCCATTCCGCAAGTGAAATTACCCTGGTCATCACCAAAAGATGTGGATTAAAAATCTCTAAGGCTCCCTTTGGGTTGATAATATTGATTTTCTTATCCTTGACCCATGCCTCATATATTTGAATATCTTCGAGCCCTTTTTGAAAAGTTTTTCCCATTGTTTCCAAGTTTCCACTGCATGCTCCTTGCAAAGATTTCCTCCCTTGCTTCTCTATTGAGCCCCTTGTTATGTCTAAAAAAATTTAGTTTGAAATCACAAGAGGTTGCCAAGATCTTGATACATTTTTGGCTAACATACATGACCAATTAATGCAATTGTATATTCTTCTCTTCAAACACTTCTAGACCTAGGCGGATGTACCTATGTAATGGGGTAGACTTCAAATATGTGTTTCCTACTAAAACAATCTATCCACAATGGAAATTGGAAGTGGAGAGATGCAAACTTATTTGGTATAATTGTATAAGTAATATCAAGGTGGATTTTATGAATATGTTATGTTAACAAATGTAAAACTTCGGAAATAAATTGGTTAAAACTAAGTGATGATAAGGATAAGATCAATTCCTTGTTGGGTAAACAGAGTCCAATGAAGACCTAGAAAACGTGACCTATAATGGAAATAACTCAAACTGTTCAACACGCTAATATGGGTTTATAACTTGTATAAACGTGCAGGTAACTAGTTGACAAACTCTACTTGAGATAGATTGACAACCCTAATTATATGGCTTCTAATTGATCCAGTTAACACTTCCAAATTACTGTGAATGACTAGAAGGATTTAATCTTTACTTGAGAGAACCAAATAATCATATCACACAATTACAACAAATGTACATTGATAAATTGAGTATATACTTGATATATCAACTTAAATAACAAAGAAGAATTAAAGTGGAGACAACCAAATAATTGAATAATTCCAACAAATAGTTGATACCAAGATTAGGCTACAAAATCAGATATCTTCATTGACTTCTTCAAAATTTATAAATGCATCATGGTCTTCACTGTATAAAACATTTTAAAAGTATTTTCTGTATATTTCCTACCTAACCCCTAAATTTAATCCTCCCTTCATTTGATTTCATCTGATATATATACATTGCATATTCTAGGGTTATGAACCTTAGTATATATTCATTGTGTCTCTTCAGTATTGACAAAAATATTTAATTAATTATTGTTTGGAAAATTAAATATTTAATCTTCATCACCTCTGTGAAATTGAATTCAATAATAATCCCCTTTCACCGAAAATTTCTCTTCACTTTCTACATATATGTATTTTGGGTAAAAATAATTTCCCCCTTTTAACTCCCCTTTGCATCTACCTCTTTGAAAAAATAAATTATTTGGCAATACTCTCTTTCCCATAATTCCTTGCTTATATTTTGGTAAAAAATGTCTCTCTCAATTTGATGTATTTTCATGTAAAAAAATTTATTGGGTAAATTAATTTCCCATCTTATAACCTCCTCGGTGAAAATGTGAAGTTATATATTTTTATGATCTCATTTTATTTAACCTTTCACTTTCACTTGTGATCATATGTAATCAGGTATCGTGGTGACAAGTGCATCGAAAATACTTTCTTTATCCCTCACCGATTCACACTTCTCACCAATGAAATATGAGTGGTGTATGGATATCGATAAGAATCTCACTGAAAAATCTCATCAGAGAGACTTATGCAGTCGAAAAGACTCAAAAAACTTGCTCCAACGGTTCATGTCTTCCTGATGTGTTTATTCCACAACATACTAATTTAGGGATTTTTTGGTTTTTCCTCTCCAGACATGATCAAACATTAGGCACACCTCCAACAAAATCATTAATTGAATTCTTAAAAAAGAGAATATAACCCATCCTTTTCTCTTGCAGTATTCACGATTTGCACATAGCTTTGCACTACATTGTTGTTTTTTCCTTGACATAAAGTTGTAGCAGTTGTATTAACTTCTAAGTTGTCCACTTGATGATGTTTGTATTTGAACCCTTCATGCTTCATCAATTTTTTCTTTGATGTTTGGAGTTTGGAACTTTTTCATTGAAACACCAACATCATAGTGTGACATGTAATTTGAAGGCACCTCCTTCCGTTTGGATTTTGTTTGTCTTTTACCCTTTTTGTAGATTCCACAACTCTTTTATTGACACTGAAAAAGGTCTTCACCTAGTATTGTCTAAATCTAAAGCATACAATAGTTTCCCTTATTATCGGATGTGTGGTGGATTTTCCTCTTTATTCAGTCAAGTGTCTCCCTGAATTTCACAATAGGAGCCAACTTATCTATTTCATACTTATCAATATTTTGGGCCTCCAAGCAATACGCTAGCTAGGATATATAACTATATTTCAATGCATCCACTCATTCTGACAAAGTTTCATCACTTTTTCTTTATTGATCTGTGTCTTTTATCAAGTTCTGAAGAAATATTCCACTAGTAGTGAGCCGAGATCTTGGCACCATTTCACCAGCTATTCGCATTGTAACTTTGCCTTTGAACATTGGAGCCTCAACTTGTGTGACCCTTTCATCACTTGTTGCTATCTTTCATCGTATCTTTTTAAATTCCAAATCACCCACTTTGTCTAGCGTAAATTCTCCCAATCTTTCCCATTCAAAATGACTCAGACCCCACTGACCTTTTATTCATATTTATTTAAATCTTTAATTTCCCTCTGTATATGCTTGATGTACATAAACTTTCCTTTTGTAAATCAACTAGAATCTATTTTATTTATAGAATGGATGTCTTGTCTAATGAGATCTGAGCATGGGTCTATTTGATCATCTGAATCCAATTGAAAATAACTTTTTTTTATTTTATCATTATTGGAATTTTGTTTGGATTGTGAAAAGACTAAATCAAAACTCAGGTCAATAGAAGCATTGATTTTTGGTAGTTGGTATTCAATGCACTATTAAAAAATCCTAATTCATCTTAAATTGATAATCATCTGCTCAACATTATCAAGATTTAGAGAAAAGCTAAAACTATATTTCCAATATTTTCCAGATCGAAGTGAAGAATTCAGTAACTTCCATGATATATACCTTGAATATGTATACTTAGTTTTGTATATTTTCTTCTCCAAACTATTTATAATTGGAAGTAACATACAGCTACTGTGGATGTGTGGATCTTTCTGTTTGTTTGAGTCAAAAGCAATTCTTTAGCTTCTCAAATTGGTTATCTTGAGTAACCTTCAAAAGGAACTTTTTATATTTATGGCTGCGATGGGTGAAAGTGCCTTGATCAAGTTGATTCCACCTCAATCAAAATCACTTCTTAAATGATTTCATTTCCCAATGATATTTCATTAGAATTCATTTTAAATCGAAGTGAGCATTTATCAGAATTTGTTTTTCTAACTTTTTGCACTATGACAAAATAGATTAGGTCCCCTGAAAACTTCCTTATGAAACTGGTCAAATGATCTCCAAAAGGTTATGAAATTGCACCAGCATGTTGTTTGAGGGTAGGGGAGTGTACTTGAAAATGGTTTGGTATGAACTTGTAAGAATCAAAAGCTGTTCACGTTCAAAATTGCTAATTTGGCACTTTCTAAATATTGCCACTATCAAGCTCAATTGAAACCCTCCACTTGCCATTTTTTATAAAATATCAAATCTGATTTTTAGAAGTTTCCATTTTGGGGATTGGTTCATTTAGCTCACATGAACATGTAGGAAAATGGGTTTTCCATAAATCCTCTTCTTCTGCAAAGTATGAAGCATCAAAGTTGACCATATTGCAGTTGTTCTAGAAATGCAATTTTCAAACTGAGTAAAACCCATCTGGTTCTAATTTTGAAAAAATATCAAACGATGCACTGAAGCTCTGAAAGTTGACATGGGTGTAGATTTTTGTGGGGAGAATCAAAACCACCAATTGGTTTATTTTGAAATCCTTTTAGTTACCTAATATTGTCCTCCAAAGTTGGCTATTTTAATAGCTTTTTCACTGTACTAATTGTAACGCCAATAGAAAATTGCACAATAGACAACAAGGAAGATTAGAAGCAAACACACATACAATATTAAATCTAGAATGCAAATCTAAATGTTAAGCAACAAAGAACATAGGAAAGTCAGAAACGTAAACAAAACTAGAACAATCTCACCAATTTCGAACGTATTTCCATGATTCATCTCGATTGCCCTTCTCCATTTTGCTTGTGTAGTTTAATTTCCCTCAGATTTCTTGTAAGTTCGTGCAAGTATAGCCTAAGATAGTGATTAGCAAAATATCGAAGATTCAAGACAAAGTGCTCTCAAAATTCATAAGATTTCGCGAGAGTTTGGAATGAAGAATGACATCAATTTATAGAAAATTGATTATTCGAATGACAATTCAAGATTGAAAGATCAACGGACGGTTGAGATCAATAGATTAGACATGCATTCTAATAACTGTCAGAAGTGACATGAGTGATACAAATTAGAAATAGAATTAAAGATTAAATAAATGATTTAATCATCAGTTCAGCATTCGAAAACATAAGAAATATCTTTGCATGACAAAGATGAAGATTGATTATAACGACTCTCTGTTCGAATGCACGCACAAGGTTTACTTAATTAAATAAGAATATTTAATTAATATGCATGTACACGCAAATAAGTTAGAACTGGATGATTGAATGATCTGATGAAGAGATTACTCGAGACAACCACTCAGACATCAAATCAATAGTTAACTGAATTATTCAAATAGATGTCAAGTCAAGTAAAAGTGAATACTTAGATAACTCACATAATTATCTAAAATATAGAGGAATGCGTTAAAATAGAATTTATGAATTAAATAATTCATTTAATTCAAGACTTGATATTCAAAGAATAATTAAATAAACAAGATTTATTTAATTAAATGATGAAGAGATTTCAAATGAATAATTAAATAAATAAAAGAATTTATTTAATTATAGTTGAAATATGATAAAGAATAAATTAAATAAGAATTTATTTAATTTGACAAGATGGATAAGGTTAATTAGTAACATAATTAAATAAAAAGCGTTTATTTAATTAATCAGATAGAACAAAGAAAAGTGTGAATTAATTAAATAATTAAGATTATTTAATTAATAGAAGAAATAAAAGAAGATGAATTAATTAAATAATTAAGATTATTTAATCAATAGAAGAATTAATGTTAAGGTGAATAAATTAAATAATTAAGATTATTTAATCAATAGAAGAATTATGAAGAATATTGAAGTCGCAGGCCTAAACCAAATTTCGGTGTCTACATTTGCCCCTCTTTGATACAATGTCACTTAGGCATTGTGTCAAAGAAAATCGATAAGAAATATGGCCCAGTCATGCCCCAGTATAAAACAAGTGAAGGTATGCCCCCTCGGGAGGATAGGCAGGTTCAAAGAACATGAGTGTGCTCTCGAAATTGATGAGAGAACTAGAAGATGAAAGAAAGAAAAAAAGGATAGAGGAAAATAGATAATGGTGGTGAAGATGTAGAAAAGAAGAAATGTTAGTGCAAAAAGAAAGATGAATAATAAAAGATCATGATGTGAGTATTAGCAATCTTCGATGTTTCACTGTACCACAAAAGGTATTGCTCTTTATCATCATTAGGCGGGACTAATACAAATGGAGAAAAACACCATGATATGACATAGATCAAGGTGTGCAAGGTCATCCACTTGCTAATAATAGACAGTCACAAACAAGGAGTGTCGTTAACGCATACTAAGGGCACAAGTTGCCCCAGTCTTTTTGTCAAGACAAACCACAGACAACAAACAAAGTAAAAGATAGGTCATGAGATGTCATTGCTCCTCTAAATCCTTCATGGGACATCCTTGAGGAAACTAGTAACATGACTCAAAAATCAAAGTTAAAAGACAGTCGACAGACAACAGTCAAAGAAAATAGAATTCTTATACATCATTGCTTCTCTAAATCCTTCATGGGACATCCTTGAGAAAGCTAGTAACATGAATCCCAGTCATCAATTCAAGATAAATGATCAGATAAATAAGCCATAAAGTCAAAAAGCCAGTAAAATATTTGCCCAAAACATGATTTGTTTGTTTGATTTGTTGATTGATAGAGCCTGATGTCAGGAGATACACATACCGGGTAAGACTGTGAGTTTGGTTTCGATGTTATGACTATCTGTATAAGGCATGACAAAGCCTGGTTTCAGAAAGACATGTATCGTATAAGATGTTGAGTCAGGTTTCGTTGATGTGATAACCTGTGTAAGGCTATATTTGATTGTTTGACCTTGTCGATTATGCAGGAAGGACTCATCCTGAATAAGACATAGGTTGTTTTGCTGATATCAGTATTCAGGAAGGACCCATCCTGAATAAGATATAGGTTGATTGTCATGATGATGTATGTTTCCAGGAAGGACACATCCTGTAGCAGACATTAGTTGATCTGTTTTGGTTGTTTTCTTTGGCAAGTTGTTTGATTTGACTTAGAGACATTGCTGACTTGTTCACCAGATTGATGCATGACTGGAGATGATATGCTGACAATTGACTATGTGTGACGAAAAAACCCTAAAGGACTGACCTAGTGCGGCCTCGGGGGCTCATCGATTGATGACCTTGCCTACGTTGTAAACGCAGAGACCTCATAGTTCGACTTGACTTGACCGACAAGACTAACTACAAATAGAAGACGTGTGTGAAAGTGAATGTGAAAAACCCTAATGGAATAACCTAGTGCGGCCTTGGGGGGCTCATCGACTGATGGCCTTGCCTACGTTGTACACGCAGAGACCTCGTAGTTCAACTTCACTTGACCGACAAGACTAACTACAAATAGAAGACGTGTGTGAAAGTGAATGTGACAAACCCTAATGGACTGACCTAGTGTGGCCTTAGTGGGCTCATCGATTGATGGCCTTGCCTACGTCATACACACAGAGACCTCATAGTTCGACATGACCAATGACCTTGTCATATAGACATATGGATTAAACTCATGAATTTATACAAACAAACCTAAACAGACTGACCTAATGCCTTGGGGGCACATCGGCAGATGGCCTTGCCTACGTCCAATTGCAGAGGCAACGTAGTTCGACAAACGACAAAGACTGACAAGTGTGACTGACTCTAACTCTGTTTTTTGGATTTTCAAAATTTTTTTATTTTTTTATATTTTTGAAGTTTTCTAATGTTTTTTGTATTTTCTCAGGTCATTTTGTGATGTTTGTGGATTTTCTATGGTTTTACGTCTTCAACATAGCCAATGTAAGAACCAATATGACACATGTCAAGTGTCTGCCCCCAGTCGAGTATAAGACCAATTGATTATGCATAGGGTAAAATGGGGGATATGAAATGCTCTTGATGTCAATCGCTCCAGGTTATGGGAAAGACTACCACTTATTATGAATGGTATATACAAGCGATGGACATGAAAGATAAGGGATATGTACAAGGATAGGTAGTATGTACAAGGATAAGGACTATGTACAGAGTAGTGGACTATGTACAGGGATGCGGATTATATACAATGGTGAGTGGACTATGTACAAGGAAAGTGGACTATGTACAGGAAAGTGGACTAGAATAATAGTAGACAAAGGAGCAAATTTGAGTACACATGGTGCCTGTTTTCCAAGTTTTCACCATGGTACCTATCCAAAGCGCCACCAAAGTGGTTTTCACCATTGGACGAATGATTTATCTTTACTATTTTCTATATTATCTAATTTTTTTGGTGTTACCAAGACGCCTGTTTGCCAGGTTTTCACCTTGATAATGATTTTTTTGTGATTTTCTAATTTTTTTGTATTTTTACTAATTAAGACATAAGCTCTCAGAAACTATGCGTAGAACCTCTTTAGATGCATACTACTGATTGGTGAGGACAATGGTTCCCCCTCAGGAGTAGAGAGTTGGTATGCTCCTGATCCAAAAGCTTCTGTGACAATATAAGGTCCTAACCAATTAGGTTCAAACTTTCCTAGTTTGTCTCTTTCTGCTTGATTCTTTGGGTTCTCCATTAAAACCAGGTCACCAATGTCAAAATTTATGTTCAAGACCCTCTTGTTATAACTACGACGAAGGTGATTCTGATATGCTTGAAGATGATCCAGTGCCTTCTGTCTTCGCTCATCCAGGAATTCTAGCTCATGCAGCCTCGACACTCGGTACTCTTCATCATCAATGTGGCCTTTTAGGGATAACCTTAGGGAAGGAATCTCAACCTCGATAGGAAAAATAGCTTCGGAACCAAATACAAGTGAATATGGGGTATCACCGATGGGAATACAGATACTTGTGCGATAAGCCCATAAGGCAAGGTTAAGTTGTAAATGCCAGTCACAACCAGCATCATTGACAGTCTTCTTGAGGATTTGAATGATGGTCTTATTAGATTCCTCTGCTTGGCCGTTACCTTGTGGGTAGTATGGAGTGGAGAAGTGATGTTGGATATGAAATTCTTCACATAGATGACGAACTTCTTGGTTCTTAAATGGGTAGCCATTATCCATGATGATGGACTGAGGGACACCATACCAACAAATGATATAGGTCAGGATAAATCTAGAAATTTGTGTGCCGGTAATGTATGTCATAGGAATTGCTTCAATCCACTTCATAAAGTACTCAGTGGCACTGATAATGAACTTGTGTCCATTAGATGATGTGGGGTGGATCTTTCCTATGAGGTCGAGTCCCCATTGGGCAAAGGGCCATGGTGACGTGATAGGATGGAGTTCCTATGTTGGGGCATGTATCAAGTCTCCATGAACTTGGCATTGACGGCATTTCATTACAAAGACATATGAGTCTTTTTCCATAGTAGGCCAGTAATAACCCAGTCTCATAATCTTTTTGGCTAAAGTAGGACCACTAGAGTGGGAACCACATATACCCTCATGTACCCCACGCAAGGTTGCTTGTGCTTTAGTAGAACCAAGACATCTCAGTAGGGTATTTTCTAAGGCGTGTCTATATAGGGTGTCTCTGACGATGGTGTATTTGGCTAACTTGTGGAGGAATTTCCTACGTTGGTTATTTGATAGGCCAGTGGGTATGACTTTGGCATGAAGGTAATCATAGATTTATTTGTACCACAGGGAATCAGGACCAACAATGTCACACACCATTTCAGAATCTGGGATATTGTAGGCTGGGACCAAAATTTGTTCTACCAAGAACTCAAACTTAGGCATGTTGTTAGGAATGTCAAGAAGTGATGCAATTGTAGCCATAGCCTCTGCTGCCCTATTTAAAATATGAGGTATTTGATGAAATTCTACTTTGTCAAAGTACTCCTTAAAGCTATCAGCCATGCACTTGTATGGAGCAAGCTTCTCATCCTTAGTCTCATAATCATCATTTACCTATCTGATTACTAGTTGAGAATCCCCATATACTTGTAAGTTCTTAATTTTCCACTTGACCACCATGCGTAACCCTGTCACTAGAGCTTCATACTCTGCCATGTTGTTAGTGCATGGAAATGCAATCCTAAATGACTTAGGGATGGAATCACCTTGTGGTGTGATAAACAGTATACCAGCCCCTAAACCATGATTTGTATGTGAGCCATCAAAGTATAGTTTCCATGTTGTATTTGTGTCAAATGTGAATATGAACTCATCAAGAAAGTCTGCAACTAATGGGTGATCTGCCTGTATGGGTGCGTCAGCTAATTGATCAACAATGACCTATCCTTTAATAGCCTTTCTTTCTACGTACTGGACATCATACTCACTAAGTATCATAACCCATTTGGCCAATTTCCCTGTTAATGTTGCATTGCTGAGAAGATATTTCAGAGGGTCTATTTTAGCGATCAGCATTGTTTGATGGTTTAGCATGTAGTGCCTCAGTTTTTGGGTAGCAAATACTACTGCAATACAGGCACGTTCAATGTGACTATAGTTGAGCTCATAACCTACCAAAGTCTGACTAATATAATAGACTGCCCTTTCATGACCTTCATTGTCATTCTGTGCAAGCAATGCTCCGAGTGTTGAATGGGTTGCTGTAATATAAAGAATCAATGATCTTCCTTCAACAAGTGGCATTAAGACAGGTGGTGTGAGTAAATATTCTTTAATCAGTTGAAAAGCTTCTTCACATTTAGCTATCCATGCAAAGGGTACACCTTTCTTAAGTAGATGTTGAAAAGGATGTGTCTTGTTTGCTAGCTACACTATAAATCTTGTGATAGATTGTAATCTTCCCTGTAGTGTCCTTAGTTGACTGAGATTAGTGGGTGGAGGCATATCCATAATTGCTTTCACCTTAGCAGGATCCACTTCAATGCCTCATCTAGAAATGATAAAACCTAACAGCTTTCTTGACTTGACTCCAAACACACATTTCTTTGGATTAAGTCTCACTTTATACTTTTCCAACCTCTGAAATATCTTGTCTAAAACCTGTAGATGTTCTTCCCTTGTTTTGGATTTTACAATAAGGTCATCGACATAATCCTCCATACAAGTGTGTACCTGATCATGAAAGATAGTAGTCATGGCACGTTGATAGGTTGCTCCTGCATTCTTGAGTCTGAAGGGCATAACATTCCAGCAATACGTTCCCTAAGGAAAAGTAAAATCCATCTTATGTTGATCTTTAGTTGCAATTCTTATTTGGTTATATCCTAAAAATCCATCCATAAGGGACAACATCTCATATCCTGCTGTCATGTCAACTATCATGTCTATGTTAGGCAAAGGGAAGTCGTCCTTAGGACAAGCTTTGTTGATATCTCTGAAATCAGTGTAGATGCGGATGCCCCCAGTTGGTTTAGTGACTAGTACAAGATTGGAAATCCAATCTGCATAGTCGATAGATCTGATGAAACCAACGTCTAAGAGTTTCTTGAATTCTGCCTTGACTAATAAAGCAATTTGTGGATGCATTTTTCTCAACTTCTGTTTTACTGGTTTGGTACCTGGTTGTAAGGGAAAATGATGCAAAACAAGTTCAGGATCTAACCTTGGCATGTCCACATATGACCAAGCAAAATTTATCTGTCTCTGTGCAAAGAAGTCGTGGAACTCTGATTTCTCTTTTGTTGTCAATGACGCTGCCAAATAAACTAGTCGAGGATTCTCTTTTGTGCCTATGTTGACTTCTACGGATTCTTCAACAAGCATGGGTGACTTTTCCTGTGCACTAGGGAGAATGTTCAAACCTCCATCCTTAGGTGCTTGAGAAAGGTTTTCACCTTTGGATGCATCCTTTCTTTTTACTTTTTCATTGTCTAAAGGTGCCTTTCGGTTTTCACCTAGAGACTCATCCTTTTTATTCTATTTACCCTTTTTCTCATTTTTGCGACTAGAGGGTTGAACAGATTCCCCAAAATATGCTTTATTGTCCTAGTCAATGGAAAAACCAGCCTTATGATCCCCATTAGGTATGCCTTCATGTAATCCCAGGAACTTAGCAATTGCTTCGTCATTCTCAAAAGTGTCTAAGACTAGTGTATCTTGTTGATCCCAATCAATGAGTTGGGGATAGACTAAAGGCATGTCATCGTCGGAGTTATCAAATTCTAATGGGTTCAAGGTAAAAATTGAATTATTCATGCGATTACAAAAATCTTGTACCAGGTTTGTTTTGCTCTTGGGTTTGGGTCTAGGCGGATGAATAGGTGGGACTAATGCCAAAGTTTCACTATCGGAAACATGTGGCTCAGGTTGCCAAGAGGTAGGATCAAGTGATTCCCAATAATAATGTTTAAACCATTCTTCTTTTGTCATTTTCTTTGGTGGATAGGAATTTAAGGGATTTGGTGAGGAACTTAACATCAAGTCAAGTTCTCCAAATAATTTTTCAAGGTCCATGGAAGAAGTAGACGATAAGGAATCCCACTCATAATCGTTAGAATCGGGTGAGTCACAATGATATTGGTCTACTGGTTCGTGAGATGTCTTAATATCTTCTGAAGCACGTACTTCCTCAAGTTAGGGTAATGGAGTACTAGGAATGCCAATCTGAATCAATTAAAACCCTAGCCCTACTCCTTTTGGCCACTGAGAAACAAATATTGGTTCTATTCTGCCATCTTGGTTTAAGCCTAAACCACTTTTTCCATCATATCCTTTGCTTTGCATGATTTTAAAACCCTTTCCATATAGACTTGTAGGAATATGAGCAAGTAAAAGGGGTTCCTGATTATCTTCCTTATACAGCCAAGAAGTGACATCTTCTGCATCAACAGCCTCTTTGCTTAATTCACCCCATTTAGTGAAAGTTGTTGTGGGGGGAACATGTATAGTGATCATAGACTGTCCCCTACCTGTTGTAGGTAAACCATATGACTTAGGAGGAACCAAATGGCTAACACAATAAGAAGTCTTCATGTAATACTCTCCATAACCCTTGTCTTGGATCTCAACCCTAGGAGTGACCAGAATTGAGGGTAGAACAGATGTTCGAGTGAGTGTGGATGGATCAACATAAGAAGATGGATTGGACGATGAGGCCTCATGGTTTACTGGCACTTGGTGTTGAGGGATCTCCTTTAGATTGGTACAATACTGGAAAGGATCGGGATCACCATCAATAGTTATCTCTGTGCCATTGTAAGGGAATTTAAGACACTAATGATATGTGGAAGGGACTACCTTCATGGCATGAATCCATGGTCTACTGAGTAGAAGGTTATAAGGAAGGGTGAGATCCAAGACCTGGAACTTTGTCTCCATCACCGCAGGACCAATTCTGATAGAAAGTGTTACCACCCCCTTAGATTTCCGTTCCTCATCATCATAAGCTTTAATGACAATACTCTTGGTCGTGTCTACGCATGCTTCTGAGATACCTAATGCCTTAATCAGGTTTAAAGTGCAAAGATTTAACCCTACTCCTCCATCTACCAAAACTCGTCTAACTTTGGTATCATCAACAAGGACTTCTAGATGTAAAGGGTCATTGTGGTTTGTCTTTTCTATTGCATATTCTTGTTCAGAAAATGTGGCGTGGTGATTATTGGTCAAGTAGCCCACCATTTCCTGAAAATGATTGACATCAAGGTCATTAGGGACCGTGGTGTTCTATCAAGGCTTATCAAGGATAGATCGATGCTCAGGAGAAATACGCAACAATTCCAACATTGAAATTTGGGCTGGGGTCTTCCCCAATTAGTCAAGTAGGTTGTATTGTAACTTGGAAGGTTGGGGTGTTTGCTATGATGGAGGGCCTTGGACAGTGAGCTTAGTACGGCGAGTATTGACCGCACACTCAGGCTTAGTATTGATAGTGATGGTATTGATGTTTTCATCAGTGGCGCGAAGGCAATGAATGATTTTACCACTATCATAATCATGTTTGATACTCGAATAGTTGGCTGACATATTGGTCTTAGTACTCAAACTGGGGACAGTCCCTTTCCCATGGTCATGTAGTGGATTAGAAAAGACTTGATGATCAGTGTTTGATAACTTTTTTTTTTGTCCACTAACTTCGATAATTCTCCTTTCAACAAGATCATGTATGATATTCTTTAGTTGTCAACAGTTTTGTAGGTTATGTCCCTTAGTCCTATGATAATCACAAAAGGCATTGTCATCCCACCAAGCTGGTTTAAACTGTCTTGGATCATATTGTCTTGGTTCCTGCAACTGTATGAGGTTATGTTGTAACAGTTGTTTGAACACCGACTCAATGGGTTCCCCTAAGGGAGTGAACTCATGTTTTTGAAATCTTCTTGGTTGTGTACGTTGAGTTTTTTGGACCACGTTAGGAGGTTGATTGACAGCATTAAGAGTGTTGGAAAAAGTATGGGGTCCTTGTAATGTGAGGAGGGGTCCTGCTTGTAGTGTTTTAGCATCAACCACCCCATCATTAGTGACATTTTTGTTGTGAGACCAAAATTTGTTTCTATCCATGGGGGTGTTTTGTACGACTGGGTTTCAATTGGATGTTGTTGTCTTGAGTTCGCCCTTCTCAATGAGATCCTTTTCTATTATCACCCCTTTTTCCTCTAGTTCTGAAAAATATGTATAGCAATGTACCCTCAAGTTACTCCTTAGTTTTGCATGAAGGTTTTCTTGAAACATAGTAACTTTTTGTTTTTACGGTATCTCAACAGGACACCTACAAGCTATGGTTCTCCATCTGTGGAAGAAAGCGATGAATTTTTCCCCTTCATCTTGTGTTTTGTGACACAAGGTTCCTATATTTATCTCGTGGTCTATGTTGAAGGTGAATTGCTCCACAAATTTCTCAACCAGTTCACGCCAAGATCTAATGCCAGAATCTAGACCCGAAAACCATTCTAGTGCAATTCCTACAAGACTTCTTGGAAATAGTCTCATAAGATACATGGGGTCATAAGCGACATCTATGCATATGGTAGAAAATTCCCTGATATCTTTGATTGGATTTCGTTTTCCATTGTACTTAGGAAGATTCAGTATGACATATCCATGAGGGAAAGGTGCCATGTACAATGATCTATCAAAGGGAAATGGGCATATGTCATTTGGTGAAAATTATTTCTTAGTTGACACCGACATGTTATCCATTTGCATTTGTAATGCATGCATTTGTGTTTGTAGGACGTCAACTTGGGTCAAAGATGTGCTAGGAGGATTATGCAAATCCATGTATGTGTTCTGAAATCCAAAGTCTCGTGATGGGTTTCGATTGAATGTTGGCATCTGAGGTGGATTTGGATTCAGAATGTTGGTAAATGTGTTCTGGTCTAGAATCGGCATAAATTGGTGTTGGCCTAGGTTCTATGTAAACAAATTCTGAGTGCCAATCTATGTAAAAGGATTATGATTCAGAATCAATGTAAATTGGTTTTGACTTGGAATCTATGTGGACAGATTTTGACTACCTATTTGTGAAAAGGGATTTTTATTCGAAATTGATGTGAATTGGTTTTGACTTGGAATGCGTGTGGATGGATTCTGACTACCAATTTGTGAAAAGGGATTCTAATTCAGAATCGATGTGAATTGGTTTTGACTTGGAATCTGTGTGGACGGGTTCTGACTACCAATCTGTGAAAAAGGATTCTAACTAGGGATCGCTATAAGTGAATTCTGACTGCTAGTCTGGAAGAGTGGATGTTGATTGCCATATTGGAAGGAGGGAATGCCTCCTGTTTGTGTAATCCTTGGTATAGTACTAGTGATTTGAGCACTAGGTATGGCCATCGACTGTGGTAAAGTACCTGTGATACTAGCAGTAGGTACGGTTGTTGATTGTGCACTTGTGACACTGACATAAGACGTATGGGCTGACATTTTAGGTCTTTTACTCCCAACAAGAGGACCGGAGGGAGTGGATGATGATGCCCCTACAGTGAAATTAAATCTCGATGTCATGCTAGACATACCAAATGGAGACGTATGGACTGTCGTACTTTGTGTAGATGTGCTAGATGGCATTGTTGTGCTGACCTGAGGTATATTAGTACTAGCAGTTGTTGTATTTGTCCCTTGTGTAGGTTGAGTTTGTAAGGTGCTGATATCAAATCCTAGAGGTAAAGTAGCACCTTCAGCTAGCAATTTTCCTTAAAATCGTTGATGATCATTTGCTAGGTACTCATCTACAAAAGAGGCAAACTCAGGGTCCTGTGCGGTAGCCTCTATGTCCTCTACTACAATTTTTCCTTGAGTGTTTCTAGTGGTGAATTTTTCTAATAGAGTCTTATGAGGTCTTGAAGAAAATGGATTGATGAACTCATTTGGGTCCGACATATTTTCTCTCTCTCTCTTCTCTTAGACCTAGTTTCGACCATGTAAGACAAGCTCAATATGTGGGAAATGCAAGACTATATCTATGAACAGTATGACCCTAGTCTATGTTTTTGGGATTTTCGTATGCAAAATAAGGGATGTTTCTAGGATGACACTAGTCTAGACTCTAAAGATGCAAAAGTCTAAGCAAGACCCTAAAGTGATCAATTCTACAAACCCAAGATGAAGGGACCAACTGCCTAAAGTCAAACCAAGGTGTCAATTTAATTAAGTCAAAGAACCAATGTAGGATGAGGTTCAAAGACAAGCTGAGTTTCCTAACTAGAATAATGAGCTAGGAGGACTCTCTATAGGACAAAGTATAAGATGATAGGACTAGGTTCAATGACAAATTTTGGTGACACTATGACTTTTCTAGAGTATAGAAGGTGGACTACTCCTAAAGTTTGTAAAAGTGACCTTCCTAGAAGTTTAATGCAAGGTAATATGTACCCTAAGATGAAGCTAAATTCTAAATGAAGACAACTATGGTAATGACTAAATGAACCTAAAGGATGCAAAATTGAGCAACTCGTTTCAGGTTTCTATTTCAAAGACTGTTCGTGTGAAGACAACTGAAACTAGTGCAAATGTATTGACTAGACAGTGACTGTGAATTCTGGTTTTCTGATAATCAGACAGATGCATCTCAAGATTAGACAGATGCATCTCAAGTTTTAACAGATGCAGTCCAAAATTAACAATTGCGGTCTAAACTAACAGATGCAACTCAAAATTTACCAAATGCGACTATACTTATAGATGCGACTCAAAATATAACGCATGCAATTTTTTCAAAGCAAATGCAAGCCAAAATGACAGATGTGACCCTAATCCTGACAGATGCGACTCAAAATTTACCAAATGCGACTATACTTACGGATGTGACTCAGAATATAATGCATGCAATTTTTTCAAAGAAAATGCGAGCCAAAATGATACATGCAACTCTAATCCTGACAGATGCGACTAATAATGACAGATGCGACTCTAAAAATCATATGCAAGTTTCTGGTGAACAGTTGCAACTCTCTGTGAATTTTCAGTGACATGAACTTTAAACTGACTCCGTTTACTATGATCAAATGCTGACAATCAAAGAAAATCATAAGACAAAGTGTTTTCAGTTTCAATTTTGGACTCAAAGAACATTTAAAGTGATAACAAACAAGCACATCCTAATAGGCCAAAGGCCTAGGGTTTGCATACTTGGTATAGCCCACCGAAATACCCTAGATTAGTGTTGAACACCTTTCCTTCTCGAGAGTGGATAACTTAGGAATTTGGTGGCATTGCCTCCCCTCCACGGCTCATTAATGTCTTTCGAGCACACCAATTCCGAATTCTTTGGGCAATGATCTCCCAAGAACTGCTATCTCTACTTAAGGGGATCAGTAGTGAGTATCTTCGGGCATGATACTGTACCGTGCACTATACCAAGCAACGGCCACAAATAGGTTGGTCTCTAAAACAAAAGGTATTTAGTACGGGCATTCCGTTCATGGGGTGTGATCCATATGGCGTAAGTCCCCTTTCAGATCCATCTTGTCAGAACCACACTCGTGATTCTTGGGGTTTACCCAAGAACCCACTTTTATATACCGGTTGGAAGTCCCTCGGGTTCAGTGTGCTACCGGTCTGAGTTGTCTTGGGGTGAGTACTTTTTCCCACTAGAACAGGTCCAAGTTCTAGAGTTGGTAATCGTTTCTCTTACACCCAGGATCGCACGGATGTGCAAGGGGAGAGGATACTTCGATGTACCAAGTCGTAAGGGTGACCAAACTTGTGCTTTCCAACCAAACACAATAGACACTTGTTAATTTTAATCCAAACGAAAGATTTGCTACACTACCAAACAATCTATTTCAAAACTTAACTAGGGACTTCGACAAGCGTCCTACAGAAAATCTCATTAGTAATTTTCAATATTGTCTTCGTCAATCAATCCTACAAAATTTTGTTAACTCCAACTGGCCACACGCTAAAAATCAAATATCAGTAACACAAAAATCAATTGAAAGTTTCAGATTGCGGGAAACAGAAATAAAAAATTTACCAGTCAATTGCGTTGTTTTGTTACTAGTCAGATGGTCATTTATTCTTCAGTTGCAGCTCAAGAAATCAATTGCAATTCAAGAAACTTCAGATGCGTCGTTTACTCTATCAAATGCGGTTCAGAAAGCCAATTGTGGTTCAGAAAACTTCAGATGCATCATTCCGTACGAAAATCCTGCAAAAACCAAAAATAAAAGATCTACGGATCCGCGAAGATGGTGTCTTCATGTCGGGTTCACCAAATGTAATGCCAATAGAAAATTGCACAATAGACAACAAGGAAGATTAGAAGCAAACATGCATACAATATAAAATCTAGAATGCAAATCTAAATGTTAAGCAACAAAGAACATAGGAAAGTCAAAAACGTAAACAAAACTAGAACAATCTCAAATGAATAATTAAATAAATAAAAGAATTTATTTAATTATAGTTGAAATATGATAAAGAATAAATTAAATAAGAATTTATTTAATTTGACAAGACGGATAAGGTTAATTAATAACATAGTTAAATAAAAAGTGTTTATTTAATTAATCAGATAGAATAAAGAAAAGTGTGAATTAATTAAATAATTAAGATTATTTAATTAATAGAAGAAATAAAAGAAGATGAATTAATTAAATAATTAAGATTATTTAATCAATAGAAGAATTAATGTTAAGGTGAATTATTAAAATAATTAAGATTATTTAATCAATAGAAGAATTATGAAGAATATTGAAGTCGCGGGCCTAAACCAAATTTATGTGTCTACACTAACAACAGATTTTCTCAAAAACCATTCAACTTGTTGCTTTGAAACTTTGTCAAGTCAGATTGTATGGAGCTGAAAACCGGCATGCACACTCCCATATGTTAGATAAACATGCCTGCAATGTGATTTTGCATGAAATTGCACTAGCTTCAAATTTTTATTTTTCAAAATAGGCTCTCTGAGTAGATTTCATAATTGTGTTTCTAAGTGTTGTATTAAAATTTTCAACATGGCACCTTCAAAATTTTCCAAAATTTGAAGGTTCCAATAGTGGCTCCGTTTGGGGATTTATGCCCTTTGTGGGCATAACAAGAATCTAGGTCTCTGGAAGAGTAGACCAAATAATTTATCTATTGAACAATATACTTTAACCTTTTCATGTCATGAACTAACATGGTTTTTTAGAAAACCACACCACAACTGATGGCATAAGGCCACCAAAAGAAAGGCCCCTATTTTCCCCTGTCATACTCCTAGTTTTGTTTTGAGTTCATAAGATTTTTCCTGAAAATAGTCATGCAATCTTCCTTGTGACATGCATTACCATTGGAAACTTTCAGACAATCACTATGCTCAGTTTGACCATTCTGCAGTTCATCATCATGTGACAAATATTTTTTATCTTCAACATATAATATGTATGTACATTCAATGCAGCATTCCTCATTATTTTTCTCACTATCATGTGTTATAAAATAATCTCCTAGCTGTACTAAAAAATTGCCATTAGAATGCCTCTCTTGAGAGTTTAAAAATTCTGTCTCATCAACATCTTTTGGGGTACCCAGATTTGAAACATTTTCTATTTCTTCAATATCACTAACTAGCAGTGGCACAAATTTCTAACTCATGTAATCATCATTATGCATTTTTGAAACAACTGATGTTGGGGACAAAATTTCTGAATTATTCTTATGTATATATTTTTGGTACTCTATTGCCAACAAATCTGAAATTTTCTCACTTTCACCATTATTGTAGTTCTCACATTTTTCATCATCATAATGAAGCTCAAGATCATCATAGAAAAAATAAAATGAATTATCAACGCAGTCATTTGTTCCACAAATTGATATATTATCCTAATTATTTGAAAATGTTTCTTCCTCACCATAAAGTGGATTTGAAAATACCTAAAATTTGTACTCTAGAATACCTTGGCAAAACATCATCTGAAAAAATTTGAAGTCTATTTTTAGCTTTACAAACTTCATGATCATCAAATGTATCTCCATGGTTCTCATCTGCAGCTGAAGGTATTATTTGTTCACTACCAAGTAGACTTTCTTCTTCCTCCTGATCATCATAAGAACTACAAGAATCACATGATTGAAAATCCATATGATTGTCATCAACATCAATATTTTCATTGGATTCTTCATAGTCACAATCTATTATGCAAGAGAGACCATCTATATCTTCATCCTCCTCATGCATGTTGTCATAGGAATTATTTTCACTTGCACCTGGTTCTTCTATTGATTGCATTATTTGATTCATTTCTCCATATCTATCCATACCATTCTTTGTTTTATCAGATTTAGCATTGCTAGCATGCTCATGCTTGAGTATCCATAACCACAACTTTGCAATAGTAGTTGGCCTTGATGACTCATGCCAATTAACCAAATTAGGGTCATATATTCTCATGAATTATTCAACAGACATGGATTTGTTAGGCTGCAAATCAACATGTATCTTCCAAAAGATAGTAAATAATCTGTCGAACATGGAATGTGCAAATTCTCCTTTATTTCTCCTGATACCAAAAAATGTATCTAGAAGATCTTGACTTCCTTCTTGAATATCTAAATACTCATCGTCTTTGTCCTCATACTGGATTAGAAATACTCCTTTGAGATCCTCCCATGAAGATATACTTTGCATTGGAAAGCTTATAAATCATTCTCTTCCATTGTCCCTTAGAGATCTTGAAAAACATCTCATAATGACATCTTCTGGATAAATTTGAAAGTCCAAAATGAAATCCTAGAATTGCTCTATATGCTCACAAGTTGATTCACCCCATTCTCTACGAAATTTAGGGATATGCTTCAATAGTTCTATCAGTTTTCAGGGATAAGGATTTTGGTAGCCTTGCATATTACTACAGTTAAATGGTTTATCAATGGATGAGACAAAATTTGGAGGGCCATATGGGTTTTGGTAGATCATTGATTTTTGTCCAGGAAATGGAGGATAAGTATTCATTTGGTTTGATGACTGTAGTGCATAAATGTCCTGCTGTGAATAATGTGGATTACCTCCATTGTGAAAATTCCTAATTGCATTATGAGGCGCTTGTGGGGTCCATTGCTTGCTTGCATTTGTATATTCATTCTTATTGCAAAATGGTCTATTTTGTGATGCATGTGGAACATATTTGACTCTTAATTGTAGCACTTGTTGGTCCAATTGTAGCTTTTGTTTTCTCAATTATTTACACTCTCTTATTGACTATTTCCTTCTCACTTATTATGACATCTTGATAAGAAAATTGGAAAAGTGTTATTGTTCCACAATGTCTATGCATTATCTATCAATTTTAAATAGAGTTGCCACCTACTTTTTCAAAAGTAGGAAAATGATTCTTTTGAAATTATTTTTGTTTTTCCCCAACATAATCTCCTCACTCTTATATTGACTCTATGGATGGATAGGTTGGAACCGAAATTTCTAATATTTGTTCCTAGTAGAGTCACCAAACTGTTAGGTCTCAAAAATGTTGGTTTGAAACCACAAGAGGTTGCCAAGGTCTTGATACATTTTTGGCTAACATACAAGACCAATTAATGCAATTTTATCTTCTTCTCTTCAGGCACTACTAGAACTAGGCGGGTGTACCTATGTAATGGCACAGACTTAAAATGTGTGTTTCCTACTAAAGCAATATATCCACAATGGCAATTGGAAGTGGATAAATCCATACTTATTTTGTATAATTGTATAAGCAATATCAAGGTGGATTTTATGAATATGTTATGTTAACAAATGTAAAACTTTGGAAATAAATTCGTTAAAACTAAGTGATGAAAAGGATAAGACCAGTTCCTTGTTGGGTAAACAGAGTCCAATGAAGACCTAGAAAATGTGACCTGTAATGGCAATAACTCAAGTTGTTTGACACACTAATATGGGTTTATAACTTGTATAAACATGCAGGTAAATAGTTGACAAACTCTACTTGAGACAGATTGATAACCCTAATTATATGGCTCCTCTTATTGATCCAGTTAACACTTCCAAATTACTGTAAATCACCAAAAGGATTTAATCTTTACTTGAGAGAACCATTTAATCATATCACACAATTACAAAAAATGTGCATTGATAAATTGAGTATATACTTGATATATCAACTTAAATAACAAAGAAGCATTAAAGTGGAGACAACCAAATAATTGAATAATTCCAACAAACAGTTGATACCAAGATTAGGCTACAAAATCCTATATCTTCATTGACTTCTTCAAAATTTATACATGCATCATGGTCTTCACTGTATAAAACATTTTAAAAGTATTTTCTGTATATTTCCTACCTAACCCCTAAATCTAATCCTCCCTTCATTTGATTTCATCTGATATATATATATTACATATTCTAGGGCTATGACCCTTAGTATCTATTCATTGTGTCTCTTCAGTATTGACAAAAATATTTAATTAATTGTCATTTGGAAAATTAAATATTTAATCTTCGTCATCTCCATGAAATTGAATTCAATAATAATCACCTTTCATTGGAAATTTCTCTTCACTTTCTATATATATATATAGTAAAAATAATTTCCCCCTTTCAACTCCCCTTTGCATTTACCTCTTTGCAAAAATAAATTATTTGGCAATACTCTCTTTCCCATAATTCCTTGCTTATATTTTGGTAAAAATTGTCACTCTCAATTTGATGTATTTTCACTTAAAAAATATTCATTGGGTAAATTAATTTACCATCTTATAACCTCCTCAGTGAGAATGTAAAGTTATATATTTTTATAATCACATTTTATTTACTGTTTTGCTTTTACTTTTGATCATATGTAATCACGTATTGGGTGACAAGTGCATCAAAAATACTTTCTTTATCCCCCACCGATTTCACACTTCTCACCGATGAAATATGAGTGGTGTATGGCTAGTGATAATACTCTCACCAAAAAGTCTCATTGGAGAGACTTATACAGTCGGAAAGACTTGAAAAACTTGCTCTGATGGTTCATATCTTCCCAATGTGTTTATTCCACAACATATTGATTTAGGGATTTTTGGTTTTTCTTCTCTAGATATGAACGAACATCAAGGACACCTTCAGCAAAATCATTAATCGAATTTTTAAATAAGAGAATATAACCCATCCTTTCTTCTCGAAGTATTTACGATTTTCCCATAGCTTGGCACTACATTGTTGATTTTGCCTTGACATAAAGTTGTAGCAGCAGTATTAACTTCTAAGCAATCCTCTTGATGATGCTTGTATTTAAACCCTTCATGCTTCATTAGTTTTTTCTTTGAAGTTTGGATTTTACAACTTTTGCATTGCAACGCCAACATCATAGCGTGACATGTAATTTGAATGTGCCTTCTTCCTTTTGGATTTTGTTTGTCTTTTATCTTTTTCCGTAGATTCCACAACTCTTTTCATGACACCAAAAAAAGGTCTTCACCTAGTATTTTATGAATCTAAAGCATACCACAATTTCCCTTATTATCAAATGTGTGGTGGATTTTCCTCTTTATTCAGTCAAGTGTCTCCCTGAATTTTGCAATAGGAGATATCTTATCTATTTCCTACTTAATCTTTTGGGCCTCCAATCAATATGCCAACTGGAATATATAACTATATTTGAATGCATCCACTCATTCTAACAAAGTTTCATCACCTTTTCTTTATTGGTCTGTGTCTTTTATCAAAGTTCTAAAGAAATATTCCACTGGTAGTGAGCCGAGATCTTGGCACCATTTTGCCGGTTATTCACACTATAACTTTTCCTTTAAATAGTGGAGCTTGAACTTGTGCAACCCTTTCATCACTTGTTGCTGACTTTTATTGTATCTTTTTAAATTTAAAATCACCCACTTTATCTAGCATGAATTCTCCCAGTCTTTCCCATTCAAAATGACTTAGACCCGAATGGCCTTTTATTTGTATTTATTTAAATCTTTAGTTTCCCTTTGTATATGCTTCATGTACACAAACTTTCCTTTTGTAAATCCACTGACATCTATTTTATTTATAGAATGGATGTCTTGTCCAATGATATTTTTGCATGGGTCTATTTGATCATCTGAATCCAATTGAAAACAACTACCCTTTTTTATCATTATTGGAATTTTGTTCAGATTGTGAAAAGACTGAGTTAAAACTCAGGTTAATCGAAGTATTGATTTGTGGCAGTTGGTATTCAATGCACTATTAAACAATACTAATTCATCTTAAATTGGTAATCATCTACTCAACATTATCAAGATTTGGAGAAAAACTAAAACTATATTTCCAATATTTTCCAGATCGAAGTAAAGAATTAAGTAACTTCCATGATATATACCTTGAATATGGATACTTAGTTTTGTAGATTTTCTTCTCCAACCTCTTTATAATTGGAAGTAACATAAAACTACTATGGATGTGAGGATCTTTCTGTTTGTTTGAGTCAAAAGAAATTCTTTACCTTCTCAAATTGGTTATCTTGAGTAACCTTCAAAAGGAATTTTTTATATTTATGACTTCGATGGGTGCAAGTGCCTGGCTCAAGTTGATTCCACCTTACTCAAAAGAACTTCTTAAATGATTTAATTTCCCCATGATATTTCATTAGAATTCATTTTAAATCGAAGTGAACATTTATCAGAATTTTTTTTTAACTTTTTGCACTGTGCTAAAACAAATTAAGTAGGCTGAAAACTTCCTTATGAAACTAGTCAAATGGTCTCCAAAAGTTATGAAATTGCACCAGCATGTTGTTTGAGGGTAGAGGAGTGTACTTGAAAAATGGTTTGGTATGAACTTGTAAGAATAAAAAACTATTCATGTTCAAAATTGCCAACTTGGCACTTTTTGAATATTGCCACTGTCAAGCTCAATCGAAACCCTCCACTTGCCATTTTGTAAAAATATCATATTTTATTTTTAGAAGCTTCCATTCTAGGGATTGGTTCATTTAGCTCACATGAACATGTAGGCAAATGGGTTTTCCATAAATCCTCTTCTTTTGCAAAGTATGAAGCATCAAAGTTCACCATATTGTAGCTATTCTCGAAATGCAATTTTCAAATTAAGTAAAACTCATTTGGTTCTGATTTTGAAAAAATATCAAATGATACCCTGAAGCTCTGAAAATTGACATGGATGTAGATTTTGGTGGGGAGAATCAGAAGCACCAACTGGTTTGTTGTGAAATCCTTTCAGTTACTTAATATTGTCCTCCAAAGTTGGCTATTTTAACAGATTTTTCACTGTACTAACAACAAATTTTCTCAAAAACCCTTCAACTTGTTGCTTTGAAACATTGTCAAATCAGATTGTATGGAGCTGAAAACTGATGTGCACACTCCCATATGTCAGATAAACATGCCTACAATGTGATTTTGCATGAAATTGCACTGGCTTCAAATTTTTAATTTTCAAAGTAGGCTCTCTGAGTAGATTTGACAATTGTGTTTGTAAGTGTTGTATCAAAATTTTCAACATGACACCTTCAAAATTTTCCAAAATTTGAAGGTTCCAACACCCCACCATGCCTCCACATTTCAATAGTGCAGGCCTTTGAGAGCCACTCCCCTTTGCTTCACTACTAGGCTCCACCTGCATACCACGTAGTATCATTCCGCAGGGACCTTTTGGTGGAACCCACAATCAATGCTTGAGACAAAGACTCCTCCATGTGTCTTCTCCACAAGGATTTTCATTGCAAGGAAGAAAAGAATGAGTGACAAGCCCAATTCAATCGCCATGTGTCCAAAAAAACTCTGTGGGTGACTGAAACGTGTCTGCATGGGAATTTTGATACTTCCACACCGGGACCACAATGATCATTCACAAGGGAATGCATATATTTTCAAGGCGACTACATTCTATGCTTCAGAGTCTTTTCTTTTGTAGCGGTCATGGGAAATCATTATGATAGACATCATTGTTCACACCAAGGAATGTTTTTTGTTACTAGCTCTTAGATGGTGGGATGATTCTCTATATATACTGCTTCAACTTTCTGAAAGGGGGTTCCGAGTTCAGAGATTACATAGAAAATTTGAGGAAAGACACCATTCCTTTGTATTATTTTTTATTGTTGTATTAAGCTTCACAGACTATTCCATGGTTGTTCGGCCTTTTTGTTTCTTAGTTAGCTGACAAAGCATTATAATTTGCTATCATTGTATTGAGTAGTTTATTTGCTAAAATTCTATAATTTCAATATAAGTTTATTGATTTGGACCATGTCTTAGACTCTTCTTTTTCAATGGATGTGTATGGAAGTTATTTTATGTTATTTAATAGACTGCTTGGATTTTTCATCTACACTTTTTGTTATTTCTAGACATGCAAATTGTTGAACGGTCCCTTAAATTCCATTTGAAAGAAAGATTTACCATGCCCATACTTAACTCTTGGCACATCACCTTAGGTTAGATCTTTATTTTATATATTTGCTTCCTTTTCCCATTCCAAAACCCCCCAAATATAGAAGGAGTTAGCTTCTTTAAAAACCTAGAGTTCACTCAGTTTAGCGCAATTGGTCCCCCCATTAACTGAGTTTCCCATAAGACTGTTGCTTGAAATTTTTAGGCATCAACAGGGACCAATTCCCAAGATTGATTCTTCTCAATATGCATAAGTTCTTCTTCCATAGCTTTCATCTGATGCTCATCTTTACATGCTTCACTTACGTTCTTTGGTTCAAACTCAAATAGTAAACACAGATTTATCTCACCAGTAGTGGTAGCTTTGCTTCTTGTGAATATTGATTTCCTCTTGTCTCCAATGATTTGATATTTTGAATGATTCTTTTGTACATATTTAGGTGTCTTTGGGGACACCACCGGAACTTCTTCATCATTCTACTTTTCTCATTCTTCCACAACTTCTTCAACTTCTATACAATTAGGTCAATTAGATACATATCCATTAACTTTGATTGAATTCTTCATTGCTTCATCAACCTTGATATTTATGCTTTCTACAATCTTTCTTCGTCATTTATTAAAACATTTGTAAACTTTTCTTCTAGTGGAATAACCAAGGAAGATACCTTCATCACATCTAGCATCAAATTTCCCTAAATTTTATTCATCACTTCTATTATAACATTTGCTTCCAAATATCTTGAAATACTTAACAGTAGGAATTATTCCACACCACAACTCATAGGGGGTATTAGTACTGTGAGCTTTTTCTTGAACTTCATTAAACACATAAACAACAATGTTAATACCTTCTCTCCAGTAACCTTTCGATAGACTAGCTTTAGTAATCATTGATCTAGCAGCTTTTGGAATCATTATGTTCTTTCTTTCAACTCCATTCTACTGAGGAGTTCTCAAAGTAGATAATTGTCTTTTTATTCCATGAACTTCACAAAACATGTTAAACTCATTCGAGGTGAATTCACCACCTCTATCAGACCTCAAGCATTTTGTTCTCAAATTTGCTTCATTCTCTACCATAGCCTTAAATGCCTTGAATCTATCTAATGCATCAAATTTCTCTCTAAGAAAAGTATCCCATGTATACCTAGAGTAATCATCAATCAAAATCATAAAGTACCTTTCACCTTGTAGACTTTTCACTCTTGTAGGACCACAGAGATCTATATGAATCAAATCCAGTAGTTTGGTAGTAGATTGTTCCTTTGATCTAAATTTGTTTTGATTCTGAGCAGGGGTGGAAAACTTCAAAACAACCTCAATCAACAACTCTTTCAATCTTTCAAACATCCAATGGTGGGTTTTTCTTCACAAGCCTTCATTCCTCCTAGTAGCCTTTCAAATAGGGTTTTTCAAACATAACTTTCAGGGCAGACATAGCATTCAAAATATGAACCCATTTCTAGATACCTTTTTTTAGCATTTACAAACATATCAAAATTTCAAGTGGGCTCACTTTGGATGGAAGACATTAAATTTGGACTGTCATCGCTCAAATTAGACCTAATTGCATGAATAGGATAGGTAGTAACAAGGATTTTGAACTCCAAGCTCTATATCTTCACTGGAATGCTCCAAACATGTCATACAAGGCCTAAATAATCAATTCCAATCATGTGCATCAATCTCTGAAACCTTTTCAACCAAAACCCTGAGCCTCTAGTGTTCGTAGGCTTAATACATGAAGATATTAGGCTAGGGAAGCAACCTCACATGTGCCAAATCCCCTTCTCTACCCCTGCAAATTTTTGAAATCAAAGAATAACCCTACACAAGACATTATACTGAGTTTCAATAGTTTCTCTTGGTGGAATGGGAAGATTTACATTTTTCTTCCTTCCAAGCTACCCTACCTAGGGTTTAGACCAATCCAAGAAGAATTGGCTCTAACTTGATCAAATCTTGATGAAAATGAATGAAACCAAGTGAAACAAAAATTAGATTCACTACTCTATCAATCCCAATCAAATTCAAGCCATGGAAGGATCGTGAAAATCTGTACAATTGACTGTAGAAAAAAATTGCGTTCAGAAAATATAGAAAACAAAGATTTTATTGATTCAATCTTTCAAAATCGTATCAACCAAACCTTCCTTCGACCACAAAAGGAATCTTTAAAAAAATTTGAACCATCCCCCAATGGTTACAAAAAAAAAATCAAATTCATACTAACACAACATCATTATGTTCCCTTTTACGACAAAAATTGCAAAAGTTGCATTGACAACATTTGTGCAACTTGACAACATTTTGCATCTACACACTAACTGACCACTAATGACTCAAAACTGACTCAAAAAGACATTAAATGGTCCTTGAAGACCTTATTACATGCAAATAACTCAAACACAACAAAATATCAACTTTTGACACCTCTTGGAGGCATGATAACCTGGGTGCCCCTACACCATACTCCCCAAGCAAAGAAAACTCAAGATCCACTTGAGGAAAAACCTACAATTGTGCATCCATGTTTGAAAATATCATCTACAATTGTCCAAGTTGCATCTGCGATAGCAATACCTTACCATTTGACCAAGTATTGATAGTAGATCTTCCTCCTTGTCTTCTTAAGATCCTTCTTTTCCAAAATGTATTCCAACTCCAATGGTTGGCTTGGTGGAAGATACTTGATCCAATCCTCATCTGGAATCACTAAGGAACCTACCTAAGCACCTACAACATCCCCTTTATAAGGGTAAATATCAAAAGCATTAAAAATAGGTGAAATGGAAACTCCGGGAGGAAGTTCAATTTCATATGCATTCTCTCCAAACTTGTACACCACTTTACATGGCCCAATGTTCTTCATTTTTAGTTTAGAGTACTTCCCTTTAGGGAATATTTTCTTCCTCAAATGTACCAAAATCAAGTCTCCAACCTTAAAATGAACCTCTCTTCTCTTTTGGTCAGCATTGTGCTTGTATTTCTCAACATTCCTTTGTAGATTCTCCTTAACTTGTTGGTGGACTTCTTGCATTTCCATAGCAAATTGTTCACCTTCATCACTCCTTCTCTCCATCCCACTAACATCTCTCAATTTAAACACAACCCTAGGTTGTGTACCATAAACAATCTCAAAAGGACTTTTTCCAACACTTTTATTCACCGAATCATTGTATGCAAACTCAGCTTGAGGAAAAACTAGATCCCATTATGTTGAATGCTCTTATGTTAGGAATCTTAGGAGGTTTCCAATCCTTCTATTCACCACTTTATTCTACCCATTAGTTTGAGGGTGATGGGTAGAACTGAAACTCAAATTTTGTCAAGTTTCTTCCATAGAGTTCTCCAAAAGTGACCAAAAATTTTACTATCTCTATCAAATGAAATACTAAGAGGTAAACCATGGTTTCTTACCACCTCTTTGAAGAATATTCTTGCAATGTATGAAGAATCATTAGTGTTCTTACAAGGTATAAAGTGTGTCATTTTTGAAAGCCTATCCACAACAACATACACTAAATCAAAACCTCTTGGAGTTCTAGGCAACCCCATCACAAAATCCATGCCTATTGATTCCCAAGGCCTATTAGGGATTGGAAAAGGTTGATGTAACCCTACATTAGTGCTAGTTCCTTTATCAATTTGAAAAATAGTACACTTATCCATAAAGTTCCTCACATCAGTTTGCATTTTTGGCCAATAGTAGTGCCTCTTCAACTCCTCCAAGGCCTTATCAAGACCAAAATGACCTGCAAGGCTACCACTATGCTTTTCTTTGATTAAATTATCCCTCATTGAATAGTTAAGAATTCATAATTGTGCCCCCTTAAAAAATAGATCATCTTGGATCAGAAAATCAAGCCACTTTTCATTATTACTGCTACAAGGCTGCCTACAACTTGCATAAATATCTTTAAAATATGCATCATCAATGTGCATACCTTTCAAAGCATCCTCTCCCATGCTCATCAATTTAATTTCTTGCACCATGAGAGCTCTTCTACTCAATGCATCTTCCACTTTGTCAGATTGCCTCTTTTATGCTTAATGGTGAAAGTAAATCCTTGCAAAAATTCAATCCATTTCGCATGCCTACTATTGAGTTTATCTTGGCTATTTAAAAATTGGAGAGCATGATTGTTAGTATACACAATAAAATCCTTGGGAAGTAAATAATGTCTCCATTTTTTCAATGCTTGCACCATTGCATATATTTCAAGATCATATGAAGAATACTTTTTCTTAGCTTCATTCAATTTTTCATTCAAAAAGGCAATAGGTTTGTTTTCTTGACTTAGGAAAGCACCTATAGCATGACCGCTTGCATCACACTCAATGGTAAAGACCTGATCAAAACAATGAAAATTCAATATGGGCTACTCAACAACTTTCTTTTTCAAATACTCAAAACTCCTATCAACCTCTTGAGACCAAACAAACCTCTTTCTTTTATCACCCTTTATTATATCAATCATAGCAGCACACACATGACTGAAACCTCTTATGAATTTTCTGTAGAAACTAGCCAAACCATGGAAACTCCTTACCTCAGCCACTAATTTTGGTGTAGGTCAACTTGGGATAGCCTCAACCTTACTTGGATCCATCTTCAAAGAGCCATTAGTGACCACAAAGCCAAGGTAAACCAACTCTGTTTTCATAAAATCACACTTCTTCAATTTTATAATTAGCTTTTCCTCATGCAACCTTCTCAAAAAAAATCTAAATGTTGCAAATTCTCTTCTTTAGTTTTTCTATAAATAATAATATCATCAAGATACACTACCACAAACTTACCAATGAAAGGATTAAGCACCTCATTCATCAAGAGCATGAAATTACTAGGGGCATTTGATAAACCAAAAGGAATTGCCATCCATTCATACAACCCTTGATTTGTCTTGAAGGTTGTTTTCCACTCATCACCAGGTTTGATTTTGATTTGATGATAGCTACTCTTGAGATCAATCTTGGAAAAGTAGCATGCACCACCCAAAAAATCCATTAGGTCTTCAAATCTTGGAATAGGAAACATATACCTTATTGTAATCTTGTTGATGGCCCTAGAATCAGTGCACATCCTCCAATCAACACCTTTCTTTGGTGCTAGGACTATGGGAATCAAACAAGGACTCAAAATTTCCCTAATTATCCCCTTGTAAAGTAGTTCTTTCACTTGCCTCTTAATTTCCTCATTTTGTTGTGGAGTCATCTTGTAAGCAGCTTTTTTGGGAAAAATAGCCCATAGAATGAAATCAATATGGTGGCTTATGTCCCTCATAGGTGGCAAGGTATTAGGAATCTCATAAATCACTATTTCATCATATTTCTTCAACAATATTTGTACCTCTAAAGGAAACTCCTCTTTCCTTTCTCCTATAATGAAAAATTTAGGCCTTACTATGATAGAATATCCCACATTTTCCTCTTCCAAGGTTTTTAAAAAATCCTTTTCATTTACCAACATCACACTAGACCCAGTTTGGGAATCTAGGCTTTCATCCTTCAATGGTGTGAGGGTGTAAGAAACCCCATCCTTCTCTATAGCATAAGTGTTCTTCCCCCCATCATGGATAGCCTTCCTACCATACTGCCAAGGCCTCCCCAAAAACAAATGACATACATTCATTGGTATTATATCACACAAAACCTTATCTTTGTATCCCCCTATTTAAAAATCAACCCAACTTTTCTCATTTACAACTACTTTTTTCCCTTTGTTAAGCCAAGAAACTGTATATAGAGTGGTGTGAGGGATTATTTTCAACTTAAGTTTTTCTACCATTTCTATAGAGACCAAATTATGAGAGCTACCTAAATCAATCACAACTTTGCAACATTTTCCTAAACACTTACATGTGGTTCTAAAATGAGACTTTCTATGTGGAGGTTCCTTTTCCATTGGCACTTTTATCAAAGTCCTCACCATGAGAGACTCACCAACTTTTGGATCAGCATTATGTGATGGAGAATTCATACTCCCATTTTCCTCTCCTTGCACAAATTGATTTCTTCTTTCTCCTCCAAATGAACTAGTGGACTAGTTTTCAGTGCATTTCCATGCTTGATGGCCTGCAAATTTGTTGCACTTATAATATTTTCCTATAAATCCACTTGATCCTCCTCTTTGGCCTCCAAATCTACCCCTATTGTTGGGTCTCCTTCCTCTAAAGTTTCCCCTTGATTCTCTTCATGATCTTTGGGACTTCCCCCTACCAAAAAACGTCCCTCTTCCTCTAGAATTTCTACCTCTACCCCTGTTTTACTTTTCTTTCCTTCTCTTCAACTTATCTTCATCCTTGATGGCCAATTGGTAACACTCCTCCATCGTTCTTGGATTTGTGAGGATTAATACATCTTGAAGGTTGTATCTCAACCCATTGATATATCTTGCCACTTTTTCCACCTCGGCTTCTGTATGGCCTACCCTTATACTCAATTTGTAGAACTCATCAGTATAGGCCTACACATCCATCTCTTTTTGCTTAAGTTTTTGAAGCCTTCTGAATAATTGAATTTTATAGTCACTAGGTAGGACTTTTCCTTTGTGTTTAGCCACCATCCTATCCCAAGACATGATTTTAGACTTTCCCTTCTTTCTCTTTTCATCTTGTATTTATAATCCCACCAAAGCAAGGCATGGCCCTTCAACTTTG
>VDFB02000017.1:542911733-542923599 GCA_007258455.2 Sequoia sempervirens | reverse complement strand
ATGGGGACAAAATCTTGGCTCACTTGATTGACAAGGGTGTCAAGCTACCGTCAGGTGTCGACTTATCCAAGTATGGCACCTCAACATCTAACGCCCCCCAAGGCTCACATGACATCCCTAGTAGCTCGTATGCCCCCATAGAAGGTTGGCATCAACCCGAATTCGGCAACGCAGTCCTGTATCCCGTTGGAAATCCCACGCATCCCACCATCTCAATCACGGGAGCACCTCAAACCATTGATCCCAATGATCCCTATGCCTATGGCATGCCGCAAAACATCCCGCAACCACAACCATTAATGCTACCGGCACCGCCCCTTTCGAACCCGCCTCCTGTCAACACTGGGGGCAACCCTTTCACTTCTTTGCAGCCACCTCTAGGAGCAACCAATCCTCCACCATCGTCATTCCAACCTCCACCATCGTCCCAATCCAATGTCCCTCCACCATCATCATTCCAACCTCCACCATTGTCCCAATCCAACATTCCTCCTCCATCATCGTTCATACCCCAACAACCACCCCAGTCCAACATTCCTCCACCATCGTCATTCATAGCTCAACAGCCGCCCCAATCTAGCATACCTCCATCATCATCGTTCATATCCCAACAACCTCCCCAATCCCACGCTCCCACTAGTGCTCAACAACCTCCCTCGCACAACATCTCAATCGCACCTCCACCTCAACAACAACCGTTGGTCAATCCCCTATTCTCAGCACAACCATCACAACATCAACTACCAGGAAATCCACCCCGGCCTTTAGCCCCCACCATATCTCTATTTCTTGCATCCATTATACGCCCGCAAGCGCAACCATCACATAACATCCCGTCTCGCCAACCACAGCTGTCAACTATGCATCAACAACAATATCAACAAGCGCCCCATCATTACAACTATTACAACCAGCAACAATATCCACAACAACCCTCCTATGGGGCGTCGCAACAGTCATATCAACACTCCCAATACCCACAAGCTAACCAACAACACTTTCTCCACACTTCCCAACAGTATGCCACCCACAACTACCCAGCCAATCCATATCCCCCCTCACAACAGCAACCTTTTTATCAACAAGGTCCCTTGGCATATCAGCAGGATGTGACACCTCCTCATCCATACGTCCATCTCCAAACATCCTCTCAGAATCCACAATCATCATATCATCAATATCCATCCAACACGCCAGCCAATGCGGACATCCTAGAAATCAAAGCTGCACTGAAGGATCTCCAGGCAGGGACTAACAAACAATCGTTCAAGTTCGAAGACATATGCCCCTATCCATATGATCCCTCCATCTCATTGATCCCCTTCCCCAAACATTTTGAGATGCCAAAATTTGACAAGTATAAGGGGAACAAAGATCCAAAGGCCCACCTGCGGGAGTTTTACTCCCAGTGTCAAGAAGTGATCCACAATGACAACTATCTCTTGCGTCTGTTCCCTCGAAGTCTGGGAAGCGACGCACTAGGGTGGTTTATGACCCTCGACAAGGGATCTATAAAATATTTTGCGGACTTGTCAGAAAGGTTTGTCTCCTACTTCTCCTTCAACTTGGAGAAAGATACTGATACCCTGGATCTTCTCAAAGAGAAACAACGTGAAGGGGAAACCTTCACTAGCTACCTCTAGAGGTGGCGTGCCCTAGCTAGTCGAATGAAAACCCCTTTGAAAGAGAAGGTCATGGTCACCCTTTTTGTGGAGAACTCCCATCCTGACATGCCCCACAACTTCCGATTACATTGTGTCACCACTTCGCGAGGAGGTGGTGGAGAAAGGACATCCTTGGCGTGCCCTTATTGCGAAAGGGCATCAAAATATATAACCAAGATAGGAAAGAACATTCAGCGTGAGCCATGTTTGCGGAACAAGAACAGAATCACGATCCAATGATGGTGTCACTGATACTAAACATGTCCAAGTGGCCAACACATCCCAGAAACAACAACAATCTGTGCCTAATGCCATATCTGTACCGCAAGGGACACCCCGTCCTCCCCAACAGTCCAATCAAGGGAACCCTAAATGCCAATATGCTCAACTAGGAGAACCCTTGAGTGTCGTCTTCAATAAACTGTTGCAGATTAGCTATCCAATCACGTACCCCGTCACCAAGCCACTAGACGAATCCAAACCTAAGCCCACATGGTTTAGGGAAAATGAATATTGTGAGTTCCACAAAATTAAAGGGCACTCTTTGAATAAGTGTCAGGGTCTGAAAAACTACGTCCAGGATCTCATCAATTGAGGTGACATCAAGGTTGATCCTAACCAAGCTCTGTCGTCCAATGCTCAGTTGCAGATTTACCAAAATGCCTTCCCAAACCATAACCAAGGCCCGAGCACTTCCAATAGTAATCCTCAAAACAACAACACAAATAATGTGAGCTACAAGAATGTACCCCTCAATTACGAGGGTATCATTCATTACATTGAGCAGGTCGAACCTCGTGTATCCATGATACATATAAAAGCTAAAGACTCTCAATGTGCTGTTACCACACGACGGGCCCGCATCACCGTTCCTGCAGCCTCTGCACCTACCCAACCGACTCCTGTAACTTCCCAATACAATATCCTTGATCACTTGGGAAAGACCCCTGCACACATTTCCATCTTGGATTTACTCAAGTCTTCCCCCGTGTATCAAGAAGTCCTCAACAGGGCCCTACAGGAAACTCATGTGCCTAATGATATGGATCCTACACGATTCCAAGCCTTAGTAGGACACCTAGCCTCATCTCACCAACTACACTTCAGCCACGACGATATGCCCAACATTGACGCCAATCACAATCGCCCGTTACATATTGAAGTCGTGGTCGCCCAGCATAAAATAAAAAGAGTCTTGGTAGATAATGGATCTGCCCTCAACTTGTGCACGCCAAAATTCATAAAATAGGTGGGGTATACCCAAGCGGACTTAAGCCACCAGATTATCACAATCAAGGCTTATGACAATGCAGAGAGAAGTTCAGAAGGGATCATCAATCTTCCTGTCCAAGTGGGACCGGTAGTTCAGTACATCACTTGCCATGTCCTTGATCTGGACTTACCATATAATCTCCTCCTCGGTCGTCCATGGCTCCATGCTATGCAAGCCGTGCCCTCCACCTTCCATCAATGCCTCAAATTCCCAGTCAACGGACAAGAGGTCACCATCTATGCCGATCCCCAACCGTTCGAATATTGCCGCGCCCTAGAGACATCATTTCCCCATTTGCATTATTGTCCTGGGGTTGAAATGGGGGCATCTCGGCCATCACCTATTAATCCACCATCCACCGTAATAACCCCTCCATCTTCCACTAAGCCTACATTCACAAAAGTCCAGATCATTGACAAAGGGTGTGGCGAGTATGAAATGCACACTTCTCTCAATATAGCAACCATGCCACCATCCCCACACGAGTATGGTCAACCTTCCCATGCTACCCCACAGGAGGACAAAACTGTCACCTTCCGTGGCAAAAATATCCCTACTACCACCTTTGTATCCCCCAGTATCAAGACAGATGCACCGGAAGAAGACATAAGCCAATGGGTTTACCGAGAAGAGCCTCAGCCAGAAACTCCTCTCAAGGAATACTTCCAAGAAAAGTACCCCTGGCCGACAAAGTTCGTGGAAAAGCATAACTATCAAGGCAGAGGCCTAGGAAAGCAAGAACAAGGGCGATTACAACCCATTGATACATGTCTGTTACCAAAGAATGTGGGCATTAGGTATGACAGAAAGCAAAAGGGCCCCGAAACATTGTCTAATGCCTCCAATAGTGTAGTTGTGGATGACGGCTTATTGGAAGACATAACCGAGGAAGAATCCATCATACGTGTGTACGATGACGTCGATGACGCCGACCTATTCTCCATGTTTGAATGCTTATCCATCTGCACCATTAGCCGATCCCTTTGCCATCCTGAGCTCATTGATTGGGACCTATGAACTAGCACGCCTATTACTATGTCTACGGATACATATGTCAACCTCATGGGATTGGGGGAGGATGAACACTCCAGTCGCAAAAGTGAGAATAAAAAGAATAACAAACGGTCATCTAGTGAAAACCTCCCTGAGGCACTTCGTGACCTGGAAAAAGTAAAAATAAAGGACGCATCTGACGGCAAAAACCTCAAAGAGGCGCTAGAAGATGGAGATGTTCATCTTCCCCTTATAGGAACTCAGCTATCTACCAGATCATCTATTCTGATTGAAGAGACGTAAGAGATTAATTTGGGAACTACTGAAAATCCTAAGATCACCTATGTAGCCAAGTCACTCTCCGAACAAGAGTTTCCAATCTTTGCGCAGCTACTCCAGGAGGGAATTGTTAACTTCACTTGGTCATATTCAGACATGCCAGGCTTAGATCCCGCCTTGGTGGTTCATCACCTGGACATCAACCCAGACGCTAAACCTGTCAAGAAAAAACTCTGCAAGATGCATCCGCAAGTCGCATTGTTAGTCAAGAAGGAATTAGAGAAGTTGCTGGAGGCAGGATTTATCAGGCCAATCGACTACTCCGAATGGATCTCCAACATAGTGCTAGTTGCTAAACCAAATGGTGACATTCGGATATGTACAGACTTCAGGGATCTCAACAAAGCCTGCCCCAAAGATGACTTCCCCCTACCCAATATTGACATGTTGGTTGACCTAACAGTAGGACATGAGATGTTGTCCCTTATGGATGGCTTCTCTGGGTATAACCAGATCTGAATCGCACCTGAGGACCAACACAAAACCGCCTTCACCACTCCTTGGGGCACTTTCTGCTACAATGTTATGCCCTTTGGTCTCAAAAATGCAGGGGCGACTTATCAAAGGGCAATGACGGTCATCTTCCATGACCTCATACATATCATCATGGAAGACTATTTTGATGACCTATTAGGGAAATCTAGAACACGAGCAGAACATCCTGCCATCCTGAAGAAGATATTCGAGCGGTTAGAGCATTATAAGTTGCGGCTGAATCCAAAAAAATGTGTCTTTGGGGTCACTTCTGGAAAGTTGCTGGGTTTCATAGTCTCTCGCAGGGGCATTGAAGTTGATCCTGCTAAGGTAAAGGCTATCCTAGACATGCCCCCTCCACACAATCTCAAACAGTTAAGAAGCCTTCAGGGAAAAATGCAGTCCATCCGTCGCTTCATTGCCCAGCTGGCAGACAAATGTCAGCCATTCACTCATCTTCTAAAAAAGGATTCCACCTTCTGATGGAACCCACAGTGTCAGATGGGATTCGATAAGATTAAGGAATATTTGGCCCATCCACCAATATTGATGCCACCTATTCCCGGCAAGCCCCTCTTGCTCTACATCTTCGCCACTTCAGTCGCACTAGGGGCATTGTTGGCTCAGCATGATGAGTCGTCAAAAGAAAGGGCAGTCTACTACATCAGTCGGACACTAGTTGGCTACGAGCTAAACTACTCTCCCATGGAAAAAGCATGCCTCGCACTAGTCTTCAGTACACAGAAGCTCCACCATTACATGCTCAGTCACCCAGTCAAGTTAATCGCCAAGATCGACCCATTGAAGTACTTGTTATCTAGAACCACTCTGAGTGGCCGCATGGCCAAGTAGGTCATGCTCCTCAGTGAATTCGACATAGAATACGTGGATCGCAAGGCTATCAAAGGTCAGATAATTACAGATCAGTTGGCAGAAGCTCCTCTAGTTGACACTCACCCATTGATCACAGAATTCCCTGATGAGGAAGTCTTTTCAGTTGAAGAAACCCCCATGTGGACACTATATTTTGATGGATCATATACACATAATGGATCGGGAGCAGGAATTTTATTAGTTACCCCTCAAGGTGACTATATTCCCAAGTCATTCAGGATAGCGTTCCCATGTACCAACAACATGGCCGAATACGAAGCTCTCCTCACCGGTCTCAAGATTGCCAAGCAGTGGCACATAACTCAGTTGAAAGTCTTCGGTGATTCCTTGCTAGTCATTAGGCAAGTTAATGATGAGTTTCTGACCAAGGATGATAAGTTGTTACCCTACAAGCACATGGTGGATGATTTCAAGAAATACTTCACCTCCATACAATTTGAACAGATTCCCAGGGTATGAAACAAAGCAGCTGATGCGATGGCCACTATCGGCTCCCTCCTGGACATGCCCAAGGATCGAACAGAGTGCGAGTTTCTTGTAGAACAACTATTAATCCCAGCATATGATATTCCTGAGACTGAAATGGTGTGCGAAATTGTGGGTCCCACTTCCCCATGGTACCAAGACATCTATACCTACCTCCGTAATAACACTATACCCCCGGATCTTACCCGTAACCAACGTAAATCATTTATCCACCGTTCATCTCAATACATCATTGTCGGTGATACACTCTATCATCGTGGGTATGATGGAATCCTCCTCAGATGCCTAAATGAGACCGAAGCCCATACTACATTAACAGAGGTACATGGCGGTGTTTGTGGAGCACATTCAAATGGTATGGCTTTAGCCAAGAGAATCTTACGAGCAGGGTATTATTGGCCTATGCTAGAACATGATGCTTGCGAGTTTGTAAAGAAGTGTCTCCCATGTCAACAACATGCAGATTTAATCCATGCTCCAGCACAAGATCTTCAGCCCCTCCTGGCACCATGGCTGTTTTCTCAATGGGGTTTTGACTTGATTGGCAAGATTCACCCACCCTCATCCGACGGCCATACCTTCATAATCACCGCCACCGAGTATTTCACCAAGTGGGTAGAGGCGATCCCCCTCTCACAAATCACTGGCATTCAGATCTCCAAATTCATCCTTTACCATATTCTCTGCAGATATGGTATCCCGTCCACCATCATTTCTGACAACGGAAAACCATTCAAAAACCAGGCCATGAAGCAGCTATGTGAAACCTTCCATATTCAACACCGTTGGTCAATGCCGTATTACCCCCAGGGTAATGGTCAGGCAGAAGCGACCAACAAAACCCTCATTTGTATTCTCAAAAAGGTCATCAATAACACTGGACGAGATTGGCACCTCCATATTCATCCTGCCCTCTGGGCATATCGCACATCCATCTGCACCCCAACCGGCGCCACCCCCTACTCTTTGGTGTTTGGTGCTGAGGCCGTCTTGCCAATCGAGGTAGAACTTCCATCATTGAGAATCTCTCTAAAGAACCTTATCAGCGAAGAGGATGCTCGTGTTGTGCGGCTTGCACAGCTAGAGTTATTAGATGAACGCAGAATAAAGGCATACGACCATCTGCAAGCATATCAAAATCGCCTCAAACGTAGTTGCAACAAGAAGGTTCTCCCTCACCAATTCCAGATGGGCGAGCTTGTACTTAAGGAGAACCAACGTACTCAGCAAGACCGAGACAAGAAGGGAAAATTTGAAGCAAACTGGTTGGGGCCCTATATCATAGCTGCTAAATATGGATCGGGGGCATATAGGTTGACTACTCTTGAAGGAGACCCCCTGGACGAGCCTATCAATGTCATGCATTTGAAAAAATTCTACGCCTAAGTTTGCTCGGTTACCCCACTTGGTCAAAAATCAAAAATTAAAAAAAAAGAAAAAAAAAAAAGAAAAAAAAGGTCAAAAATAGTCAAGAAAAATAAATGTGTCCTATGGTGAAAACCACCTCTTGGTGGCGCCTTGGACAAGTATGGGTGGTGAAAACCTGGCAACAGGCGTCATCCATAGAGGGCTTAACCATTATCTACCTGACATCCTAGTTAGTTTATGCCTTCACCTGCACCATTGCCTTCACCCATCTCATCCTAGGCTGATTGGTAAATATTGAATTGAGCATTGGATGACTCATCTAGCCTATTCCCCACTCCTGAGCTTTTCAGTATCCCACTCTGAGCTTGCGTCATTCACGCTCGTGTTATCAAGTAGTGTCATCCACCGCATCGGTTCTCACCTAGACCCCATCACGTCGTGACCGTCGGTCGAACTACGTCGCCCCTGCATTGTCATGTAGGCAAGGCTGATCATTTGATTCGCCCCCGGGGCATTTGTTCATCATCGGTCACCATTGGTCTTTTTTCCACTTTATCCATGGTCTTTTCTAGAACTACGAGGGCTCTGCGCTTTCACGTAGGCAAGGCTAATCTATGATCAGCCCCCGAGCCCCTAGGTCTGTAGGTTATGTCAGTCTTTTGAGCTTCGTTATCAAGTTGTGCCCACATCTAACTGGTCCTTAACAAATGAAATTCCCTTGTGTTACAAGATCTTGTCCTTCGGCAACATCCCGCGTCAACTGGGTCATCTTATTTCGCATCCACCTTTGGTCTCAATAGGATGAACCCTTCCTAACAGACCTCATCAATCACATCCATCACCGTGATCCTATGGCAAAGGACCTATTGTCTTGATTTTGATCTTTTGATGCTTTCAGATTTTGTTTATCATTTTGGGTTCCTTCCTATCACTTGTTAAGGTCGCCTTGGTCCATCATACCAAGGCGTGCTTTGACCTGCTGAAGTGGGGGCATACTTTGATCTTTTGTTTTATCAACTGTCTTCTCGGTTGTCCCTCGTAAGACCCACCGAGATCTCTAGGTCTTGTGTTACGCTGGGACAACTTTGTGTGTTTTTGGTTATTACAGCACCAGGCCCGACCGAGGTCATCATGACCTCGGGGTGTTGGGATAACCTTATTGTTTGCTGTGTTTGTTTCATGCATAGAGTACTCGCTCGCCTTGGTCTTCTATATCAAGGTGTTTGGTACCCCTACACTATAGTAAAAATCAATGCTCCAAAGATGGGAAAATCTCATTTTCACTGCATTTCCACCACTTTGCATGCACCCTTCATTTCCATCATAACCACAGCTTATGATTTCGGTTGTGCAAGTACTCTTGTTCTTGGTTCCTCTTGTCGATCCTCTTCCTCTCAGGATATTAAGGGTTGTTTTTGGAAAATGCAATCTTCCATCCGCCTTTTGCCTACTCACATCCTCATAACAGTCGTTATTGGCATGTAATTGCATCAAAAATCATATAAACACATGCATCCATAAATCATAACTCATACATCATATAAACATGCATAAATCGTCCATCCACATGTGCATCCATAAATCATACATCATACATCATGTAAAAATACATAAGTCATCCATCTACATGTACATCCATACATCATTCATCATAAATCATAAAAACATATGCATCAATCATAAATCATCCATCCATAAAAACATAAAGCATAAAACATGAGTCATACATATAAATATGTGCACATATATGCATGTGGAATCATATCATAAATCATCTCATATAGCTGCACAAAGGAAACATCATACATAATGCCAATAAGGGCCATCGCATAATCAAAATAATAAACATCATGTGCTGAATACAATACATCTCCATCATATATCACGCAATAAGATGACCATCCATCCTGTATCTGCCAAAAATAACCACTGTCCTACATCTGCCTACTCTACTGTGAGCTGCCCACATCTGACCTCTGTGGAGAATCAGGTGCTGACCCCCTATGTCCTGGTGTCCCCTGGTACTCGCGGGTAGGTGTCCCCTGGTACTCACGGGTGGGTGTCCCCTGATAGCCGCCGTATGGAGACGGAGTCCGCCGATAGTCACTGAAACCCCTAGTGCGTGTCCCTAATGACTGGGATGGCCCTGGCGGTAATGGAGTCTGACTGACGTAGCACGCTGTGCGCTACGCTGGGTCTGGAACAACCTGCTCATATACCCCTCTCCAATAGCTAGCCTGCTGCATAAACTCATCTCGCTGTCCTGCTATCAGTCTCGCGGCATTCCGCTCATGCCTATACTGGTCTCGATCTGCACTGATCGATCGCCGCTCCCGTGCCCAGGCCTCCTAAGCTAGTATCAACTGTCGTATCTACTCGGAGCCTCTATCCCTCTCGGCCTGCATCGCCTGTAACTGTGCGTGCAACTCTTGTACATCTGTCCCTGCACCTCCCCCCTCAACCAGCACCCCCTGCAATTGAGCCCGTGCTGCATCTCTCTCCCCCTGTAAAGTCTGCATCCGTGACTCTGCAGCATCCCTCTCCCTCTGTGCTGCCTGTCCCCGCGCGACTGCTGCATCTCTGTCCCTCTGTAGGGCCTGCAACCTCAGCTCAGCTGAATCTCGCTCTCGTTGCAAGCTAGATAACTGTGATGTCGCTGTATCTCTCTCTCTGTGCAACGACTGTACCTCTGACTCGGCCACCTACCTCTCGCTCTCTGCTACCTGAACCTGCGCCTGTGGCACCTCCCTCCCTGCCTCCAGCTCCTGAATATGTGCTTGTAACACCCCTCTCTCTGCCTCTGCCATGCGCACCCTATCCCTAAGCTCCGCTAGCTCTATCTGCATGCTCTCTGCATCCCCTGTCTCCCTGCTCAGCAACTCTGCCTGCAACCTCTCCACCTCAGCCCGCAGGTCTACGGCCTCATCCAGACTCTCATCCCTCTCCCTCACCAATCTCCACTCCTGCTCTGATGCTAGCATAACTAGCTCCCTGTAGTCTCTCTCACCCTAAGAAAAATGGGCCTGCCACTCATCCCTCTCTGCCTCTACTGCCATCTGCTCTGCACCTGCCTCTCACACCCGCTGCTCGCTCTATCACAGACTCTCCACTGTATCTCTCAATACGGCCACTGGATCCTCCCCTACGGGTGGTGCTGCTGTTACCGGTGGTATATCATGCACATCTGAATCAATCTCCATCTCCCGCGGCTGATATCCCTCACTCTCGGCTGAGTACCCCTCACTCTCCATCCCGTCCAGATCTATCACCCTAGGAGAACACTGCTGTGGCTGTGTCTCCTCCCCTCCAGCTGGCTCCTGCTCCCCCTGACCTCCTAAGTCTCGGTCCATCTCCTCTCGGGCTCCATATGCCCCCACCCCAGCTGGCTCCTCCCTCCCCGGTCCTCCTACGTCTCTATCCATCTCCTCCCAGGCTCCATGTGTCTCCTCCCCTCCGGCTGTCTCCTGCCCTCGGTGCTCTCTGTCTGTCTCCTCTCTGGCTTTGTCTGCCTCACCTTTTAGCGGTCCGTCTTTTTGGTGTCTCTATCCCCTCACCATTTGTTCTCGCATTGTCCTGTATTCCTGAGCTCTGGCCTCCACATGGAAGCTGCGTCACCAGAATAACGCTCCTCTCACATTCAACTCGTCCTGAGCTCCACCGGCTCTTCTCTACGCATACACTCCAGCCTCATCACCATTCCTCACCGGCCTCATCCTCGCTTCCTCTCCTCTCTTCCTCACAGCTCTCCTCGACCCGCTGGCATACCACGGCTTTGTCTTCCTCGCGGCATACCGACTCCTCCTCTCCACATACCAGAAGCTGCAAAACCACCGCCTCCTGCATGCCAGCACTCTCCTCTCCTGCAGCAAAATGCTCCGCCATCCGTACCTCAATGAAAGCATGGTAGCCAATCCGCTCCATTGAATGCACTTTGGAAGAACCACTCCTCATACCGATACGCCGTCCACTTTGCATCACCGTGGCCCTGGTTTTGTCACGGATGAGCCACGAAGACATATTCTCTCAATGCTCCACACCGCTGCGCGGAGTTCAGCCGGTTCATACCTCCACTCCACGTACTGCCGTGCAAAGCCTTTCGACCAGCTGGAATATCTGTCTCACCCCAGGCGTGCGTCTTGATGAATTAGGGTGCAACTCCCTATGGATGAGCGTAACCATGTCGGTGGAAGAAATAACCGCTATGTAGCTCCTCCTCCCTCGACCACCCCGTGAATCATCGGATCATGTATGGCCTCCATACTATATCTACCGCCTACACATCATCAAACTGCCTCCTCCACACATCCACCTCCTGCACCTCTCGGTATCGCACTAATGTCCCTTCCTCTGCTCCCCACCACCACGCTATGGGCTA
>VDFB02000017.1:542792919-542910181 GCA_007258455.2 Sequoia sempervirens | reverse complement strand
TTTTCTGGTCTCTCCCTCTACAGAGACATCTGTATTTTGTTTTTCTTCGAAACCCTATTATTCTAATAGTCCTTCGAAGAGGGGCAAAATGTAGACGTCCAATTTTTGATCACTTCCATATGATCAAATGCGTCTCCTTGATTCATCCGGTTGCTCATCCCCTCTGACAATATTAATTAAGCCAGTTGTTTAATTAATACCCTGCATCTCGCACAAGGGTCTTAAAGTATTTAATTTGATACTTTACCCCTTTTCCTCCTCTAAATTAAATAAATATCCCCTTTTATTTAATTTAGTCACATTCCCCTTTTGAATTAAAATGCATTTTTAATTCATCTTTTCTCTCTCATGGTCACATCCTCCAACTTTTGCAAGTTGGTCCCTAATCCATTTTAATTACTTCATCTTCTTCTAATTCACTAGGGTTAGCATGTGCACACCCTTAATCATCATTAAGGTCACATCCTCCATAATTTCCCACTTGTCTCTAATCAGTCATTAGTTCATCTAACTGAGTACTTGCACAACCTTAATCATTTGATTAGCCTAACCTAATCCCCCTCCTACTTATGGCATGTGTCCTTAAGTCAACCTTATTAAAGACTTTCTCCTTTTGGACAAGGCATCCCCCTTCCCCATGTGAATTTTTAATTCACCTTTTAATCCCCCAAGACACCTAAAAGGAATTTTTAATTCCTTCACTTCTCCCCACATGTCCTTTACTTATTCTTTACTCTTTCTCCCATCCCCATGAGAATATTTGAGGAATTTTTAATTCCTCATATGTCCTCTCACCCACATGGGGACAAGGACCTCCTTTATGAGGAGATCTTGTCCAATCCCAAGGTACTTTGTACCCCTCTCCATGTCATGTCCTTTTTCTTCCACCTCATGTCCACTTCACCTTTTAGGGCTATCTCACATGCCACATGTCAAGATGTGAGGGCTTGTGAGCTCTCAACTCACCTTAGCCCTACATCTTGATATTTGGTGGTTCAATCTCAACCGTCCATTTTCTCCTAGGATTTCCCAAAAATCCTATAAATACCCCTCTTTTCTCTCATTTTGGGGAGATCATTTTGTGCTAGCCAAACTCTTGCAGTTTTATTTCTCAATCTACACTTAGCCATTTTCACATTTTCATCCACTTGCATCCATCTTCACATCCTCATCTAGCTTGCATCTTGCCATCCAAGGAGCATACACATCCAAGATCGAAGGGCCAACCAAAGGATCGACTCAACGCAAGGTATAAAGTTTCGTTTCGTGACTTTGTCTTGTTTTGTTTCCAACTTAGGCTAATCTCGAAGTGTAGGTTGTTTTAGTTGTTTATTCGTGCTCTTTAACTTGTTGCTTGTTTTCTAACACCTATTTCGACCTATCATAGTAACTAGTAAACAACTATAAATTTATTACATGTTAATAGCATTGTTATATGAATGGTATTTTAATATTTGATTTTGGATGTTGAATAGGCTAATATTGGAGGTTTCGTGGGAACACCTCCTAGTGCCAATGGAGTTAGACAAACCTACATGTAGGTAATAGAATAAAGAGTTTAACTAATGAATTGTACTTAATAGATTTGTGTATTTTATATTCATATCATTGATTACATTGCATTACACATCTTTCAAACTCAAAACATTACTTCACATTCCATAACTGATAACTAGATGTTGATAGATGACAAAATTTCAACTACAATATAGTTGATTAGAAAGTCAACATAAGAAGTGATGCAATTACTTCACATAGCATAAGTAATAACTAGAGCAGCTGCCAATTGCATTTTCTTTTCATGGCATTCCATGAGACCACTTTTTACTGAGGCATCTTTTCAAACCGTTAATTTCCTTGTCTATGTTATGGATGCTTGGAAGAAATATATGAAAGAATAATAGTAAGCAATAGATTAGACAAGGAAATGAGTTGTTTGAAAAAAAATCTCAAAGAAATGTGGTCTCATGGTGATTTCCTTCACCATGAGACCCAATTTCTTTGAGGCATTTTTTCAAATAGCTCACTGCCTTTTCTATGCTACCACATTTTACATACATGTCTACCAAATCATTTTATCAAACAGTTCACTTCCTTGATGCTATGGCTAAAAGCCTAAAAAAGGTGCTTTCCAACAAACTATGGATTCTTGGAAAAAATATATTAATGAATAATAGTAAGCATAGAAAAGGAAGTGAGTAGTTTGAAAAAATGCCTCGAAGAAATGTGGTCTCATGGTGATGGAATTCCATCCCATCACCATGAGACCACATTTCTTAGAGGCATTTTTTCAAATAGCTCATTGCCTATTCTATGCTACCACATTCTCCATACATGTCTACCAAATCATTTTATCAAACAATTCATTTCCTTGCTGCTATGGCTAAACACCTAAAAAATGTGCTTTCCAATAAACTATGGATGCTTGGAAAAAATATATCAAAGAATAATAGTAAGCAATAACATAGACAAGGCAGTGAGTAGTTTGAAAAAAATGCCTCGAAGAAATGTGGTCTCATGGTGATGGAATACCATTCCATCACCATGAGACCACATTTCCTTGAGGCATTTTTTCAAACAATTCACCACCTTTTCTATGCTACCACATTTTCCATACATGTCTACTAAAGCATTTAATCAATCTACTCACTTCCTTGTTGCTATGGCTAAAAGCCCAAATTAGGTGCTTTCCAACAAACTATGGATGCTTGGAAAAAATCTATCAAAGCATAATAGTAAGCAATAACATAGACAAGGTAGTGAGTAGTTTGAAAAAATTCCTTGAAGAAATGTTGTCTCATGGTGATGGAATGCCATTCCATTTCCATGAGACCACATTTCTTTGAGGTATTTTTTCAAACAACCCACCACCTTTTCTATGCTACACATTTTCCATACATTTCTACCAAAGCATTTTATCAAACTACTTGGACTTTCTGCTGCTATGGCTAAAAGCCTAAAAAAGGTGTTTTCCAACAAACTATGGATGCTTGGAAAAAATATATCAAAGTATAATAGTAAGAAATAGCATAGAAAAGGAAGTGAGTAGTTTGAAAAAATGCCTCAAAGAAATACAGTCTCATGGTGATGGAATGTCATTCCATCACCATGAGACCACATTTCTTTGAGGCATTTTTTCAAACAGCTCACTTCCTTTTCTATGCTACCACATTTTGCATACATGTCTACCAAAGCATTTTATTAAAGTACTCACTTCCTTGCTACTATGGCTAAAAGCCTAAAATGGGTGCTTTCCAACAAACTATGGATGCTTGGAAAAAATCCATCAAAGCATAATAGTAAGCAATATCATAGTGGCAAGCGCTGCATGAGGCCGCAGCCATCTAGGCTCGGCCTGCATGTGGTCTTTTGGTGGTTGCATGTGTAGTTGGGGGTCGGATCTGTTCTCTTCTTCTCTGAAGCTTGTTGGGGGTGGGTTTTTTATGCTATTCGGGGGGAGGTTCTTTTCTTTTGAAGCAGGTGTGTATTCTGGGGTTGGGGGGTTGCGATCCTGGTGTCCAGTGGAGTGTGCCTTCATCGAAGGGATCTTGGTTTTATTTTGGCCTTGCTAGCTCATTTTGCGTTGTGTGCTCTTTGATGGATACTGGAGAATCTTCTAGGGTTTGTCCCAATATGGACTTCCGTTCTGCTTTTGGTTCGAAACCCTCTCCACAGGGTTCAAAGATTTTTGATAATAATCTTTTCTCGGTGGAACCTGAGAAAGTCGAGATGGGCTCGGCAGGGGGGCCTAGAATTCCGAAGATTAATGGGTGCCTCGAACGGTGTAAAGAGAGGCCGAGTGTAGTCATTCCAATGGAGATGTTGGCTGAAGACATTGATTATTATGCTCGACATTCTCTTTATTGCAAATTCTTAGGTTTGAAAATTTCTTTGCAATTCTTGGATTTGTGGGCTCAAAAGACATGGATGCCTGAGGGAGAGATGGAGATCCGCCTCCTGGCAAATAACTACTTCATGGTTACATTTGACTGCTTGGCTGATCGGAATAGGATTTTTGAAGGGGGCCCGTATTTTTATAACCAGGTGGGCTTATTTATTAAGCCATGGCATGCTGGCTTCAACCCGGCAGAGGAACTTCCGAATCGGGTTCCGGTTTGGGTTCGTCTTCCAAGGCTCCCTGTGGAATGCTGGCGAGAGGATGTGTTGTGCCTATTAGCCTCGAAGCTGGGGAAACCTGTGGGTTCTTCTCAGCAAACACAATTCAAAAAGGTAATGACTTTTGCCCGGTTTTGTGTAGAAATTGATTTAAGTAAGCCATTGCCAGACTCGTTAGAAGTGAGTGCAGGAGATTATTCATGGGTGCAACAGCTGGATTATGAAACACTTCCCTTCCGTTGTCGTTTCTGTCATGAGTATGGTCACCTCCTGCGCAGATGTCCAAAGGCCAAGCCTTTGGAGGCTCATTCTTCTCAACCTTCAGCTAATCCACCTAGGGTGGATAAGGGCAAGGACCCCATTCAGGGTTCTGGTGGTAGGGAAGATGGATTTATTCCCGTTAGAGGCCGAAACAGAAATAAAGGTCATAAAAGGACTTTGAAGGACAGGCAGGAGGAGGACACCTTCAACAGGTTTGAGGTGCTAGAGGATCTTAGTCAACAGGAGGTGAACCCAGGATTTTTGGATCTAGATCATGGGACTTTGGATATTGATCAGCATGGCCCTTCGGTTGAGGCAATGCTTGCTCCCCAACAGGAGGGGGGTATGGGAGTGCCATGCTTAGATGAGGTTGGGAAAGATCCTAGTCAGGTATTGCTCAACTCAGAGGTGATTATGGCTCCGCTTACTGATGGGACTTTGGCTCTAGGGACAGATCGTCAAATGGAGGTTCAGGATGAGTTGGGTGGTAGTGCTGAGGTAGTGAAAGATAGTGTAGATAAGGTTCACCTCTTGCAAAAAGTTGGTCCGGAGGTGGGCAAGAAGAATATTAAGGCATCCTCTCAGTTGGGTGTTCTGCAAAAAGTTCTCAAGAAGGGGGGGCCGGAGAAAATTTCTAAGCTAGGAAGGAAGAAGGATGAGGAAAAGATTAAGATGATAGGGGAGACTTTGGTGGAGTCAGGGTCAGTCAAGACTCTAGATTCGCATTTTTCATGCCCCTCGAAATGATAGTTCTCTCTTGGAATGTTAGGGGCTTGAACAGTGGCCCTAGACAAAAAGCTGTTCGGGATTTGATTAGGTGTCATTCGCCTGATGTTCTTTTTTTGCAGGAGACTAAGCTCTCTGTGGAGGGTATGATGGATTTAGTTCCTAAGTTATGGGGGAATGGTGGATGCCAATGCATTGGTGCTCAAGGGTCTTCTGGCGGGGTGGCATGCTTATGGAACCCACGTAAGATTTGCCCCCTCTGGTGGGGGTCTTTTAGGTCCTCCCTTTCCATGGTGGCCTCTTGTTTTATGTCAGGGGAAATTGCTCTCTTCTCCAATGTGTATGTGCCTGTGGAGTTGCATGGCAAGCAACTTTTGTGGTCCAACATTCATCTAGTTCGCAGCTTATTTCCCTACCATCCTTGGATTATTGGAGGTGATTTTAATGCTATCACGGAGCTTGCTGAGAAACGAGGTGGTATTGCAAGGTTGGAGGCTTCTGCTTTATTGCTCCAGGACAATATCTCTGCTTTGAATCTTGTGGATATCAAGCATGGCAATGGTCTTTTTACTTGGAATAATAGGAGAATTGGTGATGCCTCTATTTCTGAAAGACTGGATAGATTTTTGGTGTCTAGTTTTTGGGTGGGGGACAGGTGGTTGATAAGCTCTGAAATTTTGGATGGTCGTGGTTCTGATCATTGGCCTATTAAGCTAGTGGTTGATGTGCCTCAACGGTGTGCTAGACAGACCTTTAAGTTCCAACTCATGTGGCTTAGGGATGAATCTCTTCATGTTTTGCTCCCTAGTTGGTGGGATCAGGGGAAGCCAGCATATGGCACTGCCATGTACTCTTTCTCAAAGAGGCTCCAGTATGTTAAATACAGATTGAAAAGATGGAATAGGCAGCATTTTGGTAACTTATTTCAGGAAAAGCAAAAGGCGCGAGATAATCTAGACCTAATTACCAGACAAATTCGAGATCAAGGCCTCTCAGAGGAGCTGAGTTTATTAGAGGTTGCTGCAACAAAAGAGCTTGAGGAATGGGAGTTAAGAGAAGAGATTTTTTGGAAACAAAAGTCTCGTATTGAATGGCTCCAGGCTGGGGATCGAAACACTGCTTTCTTCCATAACTCAGTTAAGGATCGGAGACAAGGTAATGCTATTTCTTCTATTCTGTTGCCTAATGGGGAATCTTTGTCCTCTTCAGCCTCTATTTCAGCTGAATGCATTCGATATTTCTCTACCCTTTTCTCTGAGGATTCGCCTCCTGCGGAGGAGGATGAAGCTAAAATTTTAGATTGTATCCCGAAGCTGGTGACTAATGAAATGAATGAATCATTGCTTGCTCCTATTACCTTGTCGGAGCTTGAGAAGGTTGTATTCCAGATGAAGAAAGGTAAAGCTCCTAGGCTTGATGGATTCCCCATTGAATTTTTTCAAGAGTTCTGGGAAGTGGTTAAATTGGACCTTTTAGAGGTTGTCCAAGAATCCTTTATACATAAACAAATGTTGAAGTCCCTAAATGCTACATTTTTAGCTCTTATTCCTAAGAAGATAGGAGCTAACTCCTTGGATTTGTTTAGGCCTATAGCTCTATGTAATGTTGTGTATAAAATTATTACTAAGTTGATCGCAGAAAGGCTGAAGCCTTGGCTTGATGACTTAATTTCTAAAGAGCAAGGGGGTTTTGTTGCTGGAAGATAGATCATGGATGGGGTAGTTATTGCTGCTGAGGCCATCCATTCTATGGAATCCTCAAAAGATAAATCTATGTTTATCAAGTTAGACATGGCTAAAGCATATGATCGTGATAAATGGAGTTTTCTATTTAAAATCCTTGGAGCTTTTGGCTTTGCTGAGGGTTGGATTGAATGGGTTAGGAGTTGTGTCACTTCCTCCTCCTTTTCGGTGCTTATCAATGGTGAGCCCACTTGTTTGTTTGGTGCTTCTAGAGGCCTTAGGCAAGGAGATCCCCTATCTCCTTACTTATTCATCCTCCTTGCGGAAGGCCTGGGAAGACTCATTCGTGCTCAGGTTGCTAGTGGATTGCTTCAGGGATGGAGTTGGGGAGATGGTATTCCCCCTCAGTCTCATCTGCAATTTGTAGATGATACTGCCTTGATGGGCAGGGCTAAGGTTGAGGAGGCTCTCAATTGGCGCAGTGTTTTGGACAGTTACTTGGCAGCTTCTGGGCAACGCATAAATGAGGGGAAGTCCTTCATATATTTCTTCCACACTCCTAAAGGTATTCAAAGGAGAATTGCTGGTATCCTTCGGTTTCAGATTGGTTCGCTTCCTTTTTCCTATCTTGGAATCCCTCTTGCTATTCGCTCTCTCCCCAAAAGGTTTTGGCAAGAGACTCTTGATAAGTTTCGAGGATTGGTCAGTCATTGGACTTGCAGGTGGCTTTCTTCAGCAGGTAGAGTGACTCTCTTAAAGTCGGTGGTCCAGGCTCTTCCTGTTTATAAATGCTTTGTTCTTTCTGCTCCTTCAAATTTTATTAGAGATTTCGAGAAATTGTCTCGTCAATTTCTGTGGGCTGGTAATCTTCTTCATAGAAAATGGAGTCTGGTGAAGTGGGATGTTGTTTGTAGGCCAAAGCAGGAGGGGGGTCTTGGTCTACGGCGGGCTGATTTGAATGGGCAGGCCTTGGCTGCTAAGTTGTATTGGCGTTGGTGCTCTCAACAGCATATGTGCTGGGCTAAAATTCTGACCTTCAAATATTTGGGGGCAGTAGAAAGTATGGAGGTAGCAAGGTTTAGTATGGAGGGGAAAGGCTCTGTGATCTGGAGTACCCTTAAACGTGGTGCCAAGTTGGTTAAACAGGGACTTTTTTGGATTTGTAATGGGGGTCGAGATGCTCTTTTCTGGTATGATTCTTGGGATGGATACCCACCCATTGTGTCATCTCACCCCCATCTCCAAGATTTGTGCCAGATTTTTGTGGAGGCGGGGTGGAGTCATGTGGCAGATTTCAAATCTCAACAATCTTTGGGTCAAATTTCTGTGTCTAGGTGGAAGAGCCCCTTGGATTGGCCTCCTGGTGGTGCAGTGGAGGATCGTCAAGAGCTTGCTAAGATTTTATCGAGTCGTGTCTGTAATTCTCTCCAAGGGGTTGATGTGCTTGCTTGGGGTCCTGACTTGAAAGGAAAATTTTCGGTTGCCTCTGGTTATCAGGTTTTGGATAAACAGGTCTTTGGAAGCTCCCAGGTTTCTTGGTGGAAGCATGCTTGGAATAAATTTGCTTGGCCTAAGTGTAATTTTTTCTCTTGGCTCGTGGTTCAAGGTAAGTGTCTTACTTGGGATAATCTTTGCAAACGTGGGTTCCAGGGCCCCTCCATGTGCATTCTATGTGGTCAGCATGATGAATGCTTATCACATCTCTTTTTTCAGTGTTCTTTTGTTAAGACTATCTGGCATCACTGGTGGAATCTTTGGAGCTTACCGTGTTGCCATGTCTCTTCTTTGGAGGATTTTTGGAAGAGACAGGGTTCTTCTCCTGCTAAAACCTCTTTTCTTAAAATTGCTTGGAGCATTGGTCCTAGTTTGATTGTTTGGCAAATTTGGTTGGAACGTAACAGAAGAATATTCTTGGATAAAAAATTGCTCGTGGGGCAACTTTGGAGGCGAATTCTTGGGGCTTTGCTGGAGACTTTGACTGCAAAGTGTGACCTGTCTGTGCCGATTGATCCTGGGGACTTGGGTGTTGTAAATTTCCTGGGTCTTGCCACAGGGGAGAAGTGTATTTTGAGCAAAGTGCATCGTAGGCGTGGGCGTGAGAGGGTTGCTCGTGAGGGCTTTTGGTGCCCACCTGCTCTAGGGGAGTTGAAAATTAATACAGATGGGTCATCTAGGGGTAACCCTGGGCATGCTGGGGTTGGTGGTATTGGTAAAGATAGCCTTGGAGTGGTGGTTTTCTTCTTTTCTATGTATCGTGGTTTGCAAACTAATAATCTTATGGAGGCAAGCGCTATTCTCTTGGCGATTGAGCGTGCGATTTCCCTTGGATGGCGGCGGATTGTTTGTGAAGCTGATTCTCAGGTGGTTATTGATATGTTGAATAATCGAAATGTGGAGGATGTGAACTGGCAGCTAGCTGTGGTTGTCAAACAGATTATTTCTTTGTGCTCTACCTTGGAATCCATTGTTTTCCGCCATATTCCATGGGAGTGGAATATGGTGGCTGATGGGCTGGCTAGATGGGCGTCGGAAAAGACTGATTCTTGGTCTGTGGATGATTGGAGCAATCTCCCTGTTGATATGGCCCCTGTTCTTGAGGAGTGGGTTGCTGAGGATATGAGGTGCTTCTTGGGTGTGAATTAATTCTTGTTGTTTTTGGCCCCTTGTGGCTTCCTTCTTTGGACTTTGTATTGTGTTATGTTTCAATAAAGTTTTTACCCTCTTTTATTTAAAAAAAAAAAAAGCAATATCATAGTCAAGGTAGTGAGTAGTTTGAAAAAAATCCTTGAAGAAATGTGGTCTCATGGTTATGGAATGCCATGACACATTTGTTTGTAATGAAATTTCGTCCCCATGAGACCCCATTTCTTTGAGCAATTTTTCAAATAGTTCACTGCATTCTCTATGCTACCACATTTATCATACATGTCTACCAGAGCATTTTATCAAATAGTTCATCACCTTGTTGCTATGGATAAAAGCCTAAAAATAGGTGCTTTCAAACAAGCTATGGATAGGGAAAATAGTAAGCATGATACTCAGAAATATATAGTTTAATAAGTACTCAAAATTTTGTTCATTATCTCATACATTATAAGTCATGACGTGCATCACTATTGTAATTTTCGTGATTGAATAATTTGTTGTTTTATTTTCAGTTGTTGGAAGTGAATACACCTCCAAATGTTCATACGAAAATGGATCTCAATGCTTCATCTTCTCTAGACTCTTCGATGCCTCTCATGGAGGTATGAGGCATATTACTAAATTTCAATTTACATTCATTGTTATAGCTGTTAGTTAGTGAAAAATCAAACCATTATTGATCTTTAGTTTAATTTCTCTTTGGATGGTTTTTATAGGGATTCAACACACCACAACATGGGAATTTAAATATTTCCCTTGAGGAGAGTGATCATCAGATGGTGATAAGTGATTATTTTGTTAAATATATCATTTTTTATAATGTAATTTCTATATATTAATGTCTTTACTTGTTATTGTAACAAATATGCCTTGACCAAGAACTAAACCCTAGGAGGAGCACAAGGAACACTCCTTGACCTCAGAATAAATGAGTGATAGACTTATCACCATCCGACTGACAAGCAAAGGGAAAAAGTTTATTTTGAGAGCATGGAGAGCAATGACTTTTGATTCTAGAGCCCTTTTTTGTATGCCTATATGGAATTTTTGTACATATTTTGTATTGCATATATTTGACATTGTATGCCTATATGGCATTCTCGTAAGCCTATATGGCTGTTATATATATATTTTATACTTATATCGACATATATTGATTTATGCCTACATGGTTATTTGGTTAATACAAATCCCTTTTATTGATGGTGTCCATATTTTCATTATAAATCCATGGTTCAATAGATATGAGTTACATGTATTCAAGTGTATACTTTACAAATTATGGGTATACTTTGTGACTTACATGTATTCCAATGTATACTTTGTGACTCACGTGTTTTCATGGGTATACCTTGTATTCATGCATATACTTTGTTTTAATTTGTGTATACGATGTATTCATGTGTATACTTCAAGGCTTACATGTATTTGAGTACTTGTGCTTCCCTTATTCACACATATGCTTGACTTATTCACATGAATACTTATTAATTGGTTACCGTTAGCATTGATCATTTCTATCCTTCATGGTTTGTCTTGAATATTTATTGATTGAAGCTAAACAAATTTATTAGTTAATGCTAAAAATATTTCTAGGAATACTAGTAGAGTTACAAATTACAAAATTGCATAAATTGAAAAGAAAAGATTAACTGTTACAAATAAATGCACTGATTATTAACTTGATAATTGATTAAGAATGAGTATAATATATATATCAAGAGATGTGCCTTCTAGAATGGCAACTGCCAACTAGAAAATAGGAAAATCATTCCCAATACTTTGAAAGCAATAATCCACCCAAAATTGCAATGGGAGATAAGGAAAATAAACCCACATAGGCATAAATAAATAAAGAATAGTTCACCCTTCACAGCTTGGTAAAACCATTGGCAAATTTAGAAGATATTAAAGATAAAGAAGAATTATGATCTATATAATATAGAATTAGTAGGTACCCACTTTGATGACTACAAAATTTTCAACCATGGGCTTATCATGCTTTTTCAAATGTGGTAAGAAGACTTATTTAAGATCCTTGAGAAATGTATTTCCTAATGCTCCCTTGTTCCTACATATCTCAATTCAGTTTAATTCAAAGCATTCCATCAAATGATTTATCTAAAATAAAAAAATTCATTTTCAATTGGTATTCCATGAGATGTTTCATAAAAATATTCTAGTATATTTAATATTTTGATTTGAACAACTCAATCAATCAAAGGATACATAATCTTCACAACACTTGCAAAACATAATATTCATAGTAGATGATGAGTAGTTAACTTCTTGACACATTATCATACAAACATTTATCTTGAATAGTCTTTAAATATTTTCATAGCATAATCCTCACAGTACAAAATGAATTGTTGTGTTCTTGATCCATCACCATATAAACACATCGAAAGATGTATATGTCGACTTTTTACAATATTATTTCTTATATAGGAAATGGACTTGGGAGAAAGATTTATAATTTATAATACAAATAAGAAATGGACTTGGGTGAAAAAAATTTATCACACCAAATAATAAATGTACATGAGAGCATCACTTGTTTCTCTTAGACTCCAATTTTCAAGCATAACAAATCATTTCAAATGAAAATGACAAAATGCTTCACAACCTAACTGTTCCATTGGTGATTAACTATTTTCAAATGTTGTGGGCTGACATATGAGAATTTCAAAATACCGTTGTAGGCCGACATGAATTTGGAAGTGATTTGTTTCCTGATTGCTAGTGTATATATATTCACCCTAATTGTAATTGATTATCATTAGATTTGAGATCATATTTTAGATTAGATTAGGAATGGATACAGTAGAATAAACTTCTCATTACAGAGACTATGTTGCATGTTTTCAAATGGTGATTTCAATGAAATTCAGCTGGTGTGGCAGTTTGTTTTTGGTATCAATTATATGTTGAGTTTATTGAAAAGTATTGCTAAGCTATCTCCAAGTTGATTCTTTCTGGTTATTTAAATTGAAATAACAAGCTTATTTCTAGTTTATCAGTGCACATTTGTTGTATCTGTGTGATTAATCTATTGGTTCTCTCAAGTAGAGATTAAATCCTTTTTGTTGATCACAGTAATTAGGGGGAATTCATTTGGATTATTAAAGTAGAGCTTAGTGGTCAAAATCTTGCATGTTTATACAAGTTATAAATAGATCATACGCCATCAATTTGATTTTATGCCAAAATAAGTTGCCCACTTCTATTTCATCTGACTTCGCATACCCAACAAGGCACTAGTCTCTACTATTCATCATTTTGAATTCATTCAGTTTCTTTATATCTGTTAATTAAGCATTTTAGGATTTAGATTAGAAGATTGCTATCAATTTTGATTTCATTTGTTCACTTACATTTTCCATTGTGGACAAAGCATTTTAGAAGGATAATCATAAGATAAGCCTACTCAATTCAAAAGGTACACCCGCCCAGGTTAGCAACACCTAAAGAGTAGAAGGTTGAGTTCTCTTGACCTTGTTTGTTACCCTAAAGCGTATCAAGAGATTGGTAACCTCTTGAGGCATTCAACCTGCATTTTTTAGAGCTAACACATTCATAGCTTAGGATTAGAACAATTTCTCTTGCCCTTTCCTCTTTTTCTATTTCTTTTGGTCCTTTGTTAGAGTAAGGTTCCAAGCATCACTATGAAGCTAAATTAGATGAACTTGGTTGGTTTTAGCTTGTTGTTTTGAGTGGACAGCCACTGTTTATTCACTTTCAACACTTTGAAACTCCGTTTACAAACCCAACTTCCCATGCTTTGTAAGCAATAAATGCCAACCCTATGTTACGATCAAGACACATCAACCAACTGAGATATTCCAAGAATTGCCATTACCTGACACCTGAGAGACCTTGGGATAGTGATTTGTAACTTGTTTGAAGATTTCTACCTTTCAAGAGAGGTAGCATACTTGTGTGTTGCCTGTGTTGAGAAGGTGCAAAAACATCCATCAACAGAACTAGTGCTAGAAGGAAGGGTTGGTTGAGCTTGAGGCTACAAAGCTAAAAGTTGAAGTTAAAAAGAACCTTGAAGTAAAAATTTGAGGTAGGAAGATCTCTTTATATGTTGGAAGTTAAAATAAAAAATTTTGAAGGAAAATAAGACTTGAGTTGAGATGGAACAACACTTGCAAATCAACATTACTCAGCTGCAAGCATATTTAAATAGGAGATTGAGGAGACCATTGTAGCAATTTTCATTGTCAGACAAATGCAGAATCCATGGCACTCGTAGACACAATGAATTGGGATGCCTAACATTCTTGGACAAAATTGAAAGAGTCTTGCAAGGAGAAATTCCCTTTTGGGAAATATATCAACCCTTGGCTCTAATGAACCCAAAAATGGAATTGATTAAGATGGTAGCCAAGGCATTCAAGGAGTTGATTCAAAAACACTTGGAAAACAAGATTGGGCTAAAATTGGAAGAGGTGTTGATGTCTAGCTAGTCTAGATTCCATAACACAACACATTCAGAATTTAATTGTTCATCATGTGCAAACATCATTACTCAAGTCAAAGGCCATTTGAAAAAGTTGAAACAACCAACTCTCAATGAAGGAGAATCATCCCATGAGGTAGGAGAGTTTTCAACATTTGGAGGATAGCACATTCGAGATGGACCAACAAATTTGATACAAGTTAGTGCTAGGACAACAAAGGTTGAGGATGAGAATCAAAAGGAAGAAGTTGATTTCCTTGGGGCAGCAAAAAATGATGACAAAGGAAAAATTGAAAGAAGATTAGAAGACATTTCCATCATGAATGATAGTGATCAAGAATCTAAAAATGAAAAATTGGAGGAGTGGGAATAGCCACGGGTCACACCTATCCAACATCAAACTTCCTTCTCAAGTGATGATGAGGACCTGATATCGGAAAGATACAATGAGATCATGTCAAGATTAGCAAGGGATTGGTCATAGCTAAGATTCCAAGTGGATTTGGATGTGTTATTGCTGCTAGGTTGGTGCAAGCTCCATGATTTAGTGCATTCTGAGTTCATGTGTGAACTATGCCAAGAAGGTATTGAGCAATTTAAAGAACAAGTGGGGTAGTCAAGTGCATTGCTTCCTATAGTTGCTTCAAGGATTGAACTAGAGGACCAAGAGCTAGAACCAAGTGACAACTTAATTGATATTAGTCCTCAAGAAGGTGTTGGGACAACAATGGAAAAGGAACAACATAGTCTCGAGTCTTCAAATGATGAACTAGAGCATATGGGAACACTTTCCATAGACTGTCAAGAGTCTTTCCCTCTTCTAGAGCATCTATACGCCATGGATGATAGGTTTTATGGGGAGTCCTTGAAGGGAAATCACATAGTAAATCTTGGCCCCCTTGACGAGGTTCCCTCCATTGATGACATTTTTCCATTGGGAGCTATACTCCGGAGGTATGCCAACACTGAAGAAGAGTACATTTCAGAAGATGGTGGTGATGAAGATATACTACCTAAACCTTCAAATAGTGAAGCATTAGAGCTCCCAGATTGGGAGAGGAACTCCTTCTCCATCTACAAATATTGTGAACAAGAGGAAATGAGTGAATTCCATAGAAAGATACATGAATTGCAAAGAGAAGAAGAAAAAGGTGGGGGTGTCTTGGAGGCTTCCCACAATGATGATACACCTTTCGATCTACAAGATGCAACTAGAACTCATTTCGCCTTCAATATTGTTGATCCTCCCACATGTTTAGAGAGCTGTAATAGGACAGATTTGTCCATGTCATGTTCCTATGACATTGAACATCATAAAATTAAGATCAACACCTGGGAAAGGAGATGGGATGGTATGTTGCCCCTTGAAGGCAGAAATCAAGTAAAGCCATGGACTATGGAGGATCAATGAGATGAAGTGTATCTCCTTGAAGAACAATCGATAGGATTTGCAAACCCCACACAGGGCTCAAAAGAGGTGCTTTCTGCCTCATTCTCTCTGTCTTGTGTAAGCCTAAGATCAAGGATGCTTCACCATCCAATGCCCCCACCCAAGGCTACCAACACGATGACTGATGATGCAATGCTCGCTCTTGATTGTCACACACTGCCACCTCTGCATGGCAATATCTAGGTTCTATCTTTCCTTACTTCTATGAATACTTACAAATGCATTTATCATTTTCATTATGGGAATGAGGGGAGATGGAAATGTTTATGGATCAACCATGGGTTTCATGAATTACCTCAATTTTTGATTTTTCCTAAATATGTGATTGAATTTGAATCCTGCAATAATAAACTTCTTTTTTCTAAGTATAAAGATAAATTTGCATGGCTTAGAACTATAACGATTTCCTTACTACCTGTTCATGCATTATGAAATCCAATGGGCATGAATGTCGATTTTCCTTTCCTAAATGTCATTCTTTATAAATATCTTTGTACATAGTTTGTTTTGGGTAGTGTAGGTCTCATGTATATACCCCGCTTTCCTACTCTCATTTGGTTAGTTTGTTTTTTGTAGGTTAGGCTTGCTTTGGGGTAGTTTCCATTCCATTTTCTTTCACTTTCCTACTTTGGTTAGTTTAGGTGGTTGTTTTCCATTTTGTTGTCGCTTTGTTGCTGCTTTGCCCGAGGTCCCTCTACTTTTAGTTGGGCACATCTGTGCGCACAACCACCATACTTATTTCCTAGGGTAGTTCTATGTATTTCTCTATCAAACTCTAATCAAGTCTTCAGAGTGGATGGTGAGGTTCTTTTGTTAGTGTCAAGTGACTTAGATGTTTGATTCAAAGAGGATGAGTCATTGGTTTATTCTGGTCCCAATGTATTTTGAAATCTTATATCTCTTGCACACTTTAAGAACCTTGAGGTCATTACAGGTCCTTTTGTGAAGTCCAGTTAAGTGAAAAATATAAAATTTTGCTTCATTTCCACTCTGATTCTCAACCCTGAGTGTGAGCTTCACAACTTACAGGTTGAAATGAAAGAATTGAAAAGAGAAATCAAGGGAAAATGAATGAAAGAAAGAAAAAAGAGAGAAAATATTAAAAATAAAAAGGAAGAAATTCAACTTTTCAGGGGGATTCGAGCAAGTCTATTGGGGCTATGGATGCCTGGCTAGCAATAGAACAATGTTTGGGAGAATCATAGTGAAAACCTTGTTGAGGCTATGGATGTCTGACTGGTAGTGAGGTAATGTCCCAGATGCTTTTGGAGTTAGAATAAACTATGTAGCTTAACTTGACGGAGCTTGGGTTCTTGTAACAACCTAAGGATGGGAATTAACACATTTTCACACACTTGGATCTTCATCATACTGAAGGTTGGGTTAACTAGTAATTTTGATCCTTTGGTCAAGCGCCTGGTTTGTTTTCCCTAGTGTGAGGATCAAAACCAAAGATTCTAGGTTTGTGATTCCAGTTTGTCATTGAAATGTTTTGGAGCATTTCCCCAGTGAGTCACCATTTGTTGTGCATGTTTTGCACACACGCCCTACCAAAGGTAGGGACCCCCTTTCTTTTCATTCCTAATGGGTCATTTTCATTCCTAACATGATTTTCCCTCATCTTACTTTGTGCACCACTATTTCCAAGTCCTAGCCAATCACGATGCTTAAAATGATCAATTCCTCATTGATCGAGTTCACCTACCTCAATTCCATTGGTTCATTTTCCTTCACGGGTTGGGCTTGATGGGTTTCCCTTAGCCTATCACCTTGGTGTCCATTGCACCTCATGGGCTCGCATTCACGAATCACCCTCTATCCATAGTCTGTCACTTGCAGGTCTACCCCTACGGAAGGATATCTATCGTATGCCATTCATCTACCATCTATTGCTTGCAGGTCTACCCCTATAGAAGGTTATCCATCATCTACCATCCATCTACCATCTATCGTTCACTGCCTACCCATCGTTTGCTCATCATATGTTGTCTGTCATCCTTTGTTTGCCCCTATGGAAGGTTGTGTGTCATTCGTCATCCATTCGTTCACTATTTGTTGCTCACCATTTGTCTGACGTTCTTCATCCATCATTTTCCTTCCATCTGTCGTCCATCATTCATTTTCCCCCTAAAAAAGGTTGTTCATCGTTCGTTGTCCATCCATTCACCATTTTTCTCCCATCATTCGTCTACCATCAATCACCCATCGCCTGCCTACTATATAGTTCATCTACCCCTGTGGAAGGTTGTTTGTCATCCACCATCTATCCATTTTTCATTTGTCACCTATCGTCTGCCCACTATCCATCATCTTTCATTCATCTACCCCTACAGAAGGTTTTCTATTTTCTATCGTATGTCATTTATCATTCGTCTATCATCTGTTGGCTTCCCAATGTCCACTCATTGTCTATCATTCATCCATCCACTGTCGTCCGTCATTAACTATCTTCCCATTTCCATCATCCTTCTTCTACCCTTGTGAAAGGTTGTCTGTCGTTCTCCATTCGTCGTCTGTCATCCGTTGCTAGTCATCCACTCGCCATTCGTCCATCATCCATTGTCTGTCTGCCGCCCTTGAGCTTGCATTTATGTTTGTGGTCCAAATGAGCTCCAAATATGAATATTATGATATTTTAATGATGCATGGATGGATCTAACAATGAGTTTGGAGGACTTGACTAACATTTTCCTTGATTACATATGAAAGCACATACTATGTCTTTCAGTGCAGGATTTATGGAACTTGTTGAGGGGCCATCGAAGAAGCCCACAAGAGCCCCTAAAAGATAAGAGGAAAAGGATGTTTGCATAAACAATGAAGGATTGACCAACATATGAATGTGTGCCAAGGAAGTTAGAAACAAAACTATAAAGGGTGAGCTTTAATGGAATAAGAAGGAGCTGTTTTATTTTCCACCAAATGATGATGATTGTTAGGAGCTATCCATCCATATCAGGAACAACATATCTACTTCTCAGAAACACCAATCTGCAAAAAGAATGCACTTAATTGGCTACAAGAATGTTGTGAATACATCAGATAAAGGGTAGCCTTCAATAGTTTCTAGCTATAGCAAGGAAGGCAACCACTAAAAGACAAAATAGGCTACAAGAAAAAATAGGGAAGAGGACAAAATAGCCTATTTTAAATTTAGAATATTGGGGGTAGGTGAAACCCTAACTTGTATTGAATCTAGGCCACTCATTGTAAATCAATCTTAGTCATTCATTTGGGCTTTGGAAAACTATAAATAAGGGTTTTCCCCTCATTTTTAAATGGTTGGAGAGCTGGTGTAAAGGAATTCTATAGTAATAGAGAGCAACATTGCATTATTTATGGGTGTTTCTCTTGAGTTTGTTCATTATGTATGCATGGATCTACTTCCAAGTTAGTTTTAGCTTGTAGTTTCTTGGATGACTTTAATGGTGTTGGCTATTACAATATTTGATCCACTTCCAGCTCATGCTTTTTGTGGTTTGTTGATGATGAATCACTTTTGTAAAGCTAGTTTGAGCTAATTCATTTGCTGCAACCTAGTTCAATTGTATGTTCATGAGGTGAATACATAATCTAAAAATTTGCAGTCCTTAGAAGATTGCACTGATTTTGTGTATCTGTAGGTCTTTCTTGGTCAAGAAAAATATAGTTTGTGGGAGTCTTTCTATTGTAGCACCCTCCATGATTACTGTTCATTCATAGCTTATGATTAGAATAACTTCTCTTACCCTTTTCTCTTTTGATATTTCTTTTGGTCCTTTATTAAAGTAGGGTTCCAAACATCACCATGAAGCTAAATCAGATGAACTTGGTGGGTTTCAGCTTGATGTTTTGAGTGGGAAGCCACTATTCATTCACTTTTAGCACTTTGAAACTTCATTTACAAACCCAACTTCCCATGCTTTGTAAACCATAAAGGCCAACCATGTGTTACCAACAAGACACATCAATAAACTGAGATATTCCAAGCATTGTCATGACCTGACACCTGAGAGACCTTAGGCTAGCGATTTGTAACTTGTTTGCATATTTCTACCTTTCAAGAGAGGTAGCATACTTGTGTGTTTCCTATGTTGAGAAGGTGTAAAAACATGCATCAACATGTCACTCGATCCTCTGTTAAAAAATTCCATCATCGCACTTACCTTCTTCAAACTCTTTATCACTCAACAAAACTTCTTCTTCCTCTTCTTTGCAAACTATGAGAAATTATTTTGAAAACTTCCACATTTTATTCTTAATTACTCATAATGATTTCATCACCAAAAATGCACATTGATGATACCAACAATTGTACTTTTCTTTTCAATCATTTGGATTAAGCTTCATCATTTATCATCAACTAGATCAAACTTAATTTTGTTGAAAATCACATCAATATTACTTTGGAGAGGGGGGGACTGATAGGATATGCAATGCAAAACTCCCCCTAATCCAAGGAAGATTGGCTCAGATATTGGCAGGGCATGTATCAAGATCCGGTAACATGAAAGTGTCTTCCACACTTGTTTCCTTCTTCCTCCAAACCATGACCATCTTCTTCTTAGATTCATTTGATTCTACAACCTTCTTTTTGTTCTCTGGATTTTCCAAAGTAACATATTTGCATGTGTTAGCACAATGTCTAGGTTGACTACATTTGTAATATCTTTGTCCTGAATTAGCTGAGTGAACCCTAGGTTTGCACTAATTAGCTTTGTGACCATAACCATAGCATAAATAGAAATTTCCATGAAAGAGATTGTTCATTCTATTCCTTCTAGTCAGATTAGATAACTGACTTCTATAATGACTTGCTTTGTGACCAAACTTGTGACAGTTAAAGCATTGAATACTCAGTTCCATCTTGCTTCTACATTCTACATCCTTATTTCCAAACTTTTTGCATAGAAAATGTAGGAGTTGAGAAACTACAACGCCATAGGAGCCTAGTGATCTCTGCAAGCTGAGAAAACCTATTATAGGGAGAAGCAAAGAGAAGCAACAAGAACATAGTAAAATTGCTCAAAAAGATGGAGCTCTGCATTCAACAATCTGTAAAAGAGAATCATTACAAAAGAAGAGTTTTCAACCACATATAGGTCAAAAATCCCTAAAAGGATAACACATTTAATAATTAATATAATTATTAAATGTCTTATTATGCAAACTAAGGTGAAATGTTAAGAAGGAGATAAAGGTAATTTAATTAACATGATTAAATTTAAACTTTTATTCTAACACCCCCCCTTAAGATGACCAAAAGTGTAGCTACAAACATATGCAAGAAAGCAAAGGTAACTACAATGCAAGAAAGTAAACTTGGGTCCTGGCAACAAGGCCAAATAAGGTACCCAATTACAACCAAATCTCTGTAAAGTGGAGAAATAGAGAAAACCTCATGGGAAAAACTCTACTCCAAAAAGAGAAAAAGCATGCTAAAAAACATGAAAGAAGGAAGGAAGGCCTCACTGAGACCCCCCAAGGACAACTTCCTTCACCCCAAGCATGGCGTGCAACTAAAGATAGTGCGGTGATGCTAAAGGTTTAGTGAAGATGTCTGCAACCTGCTCCTTTGTAGGAATGTACTCCAAGATGAGAGAAACATCCTGAATCAACTGCCTGATGAAGTGCATGTGGATTTCAATGTGCTTAGTCCGTTGATGCTCCACTGGGTTGCGAGAAATATGAATGGCACTCTGATTATCACACCAAAGCATAGTGGGACTATCAAGAGGAAACCCAAACTCTACCATCAACTGTCAAAGCCATAAAACCTCCTGACTAGCTAACACTGCTCCTTGATACTCAGCCTCTGTAGATGATAATGCAATAGCTGACTGCTTCTTGCAAGACCATGTAATGGGACCAAAACCAAGGCAAAAAACAAAGCCAGAAGTAGATTTCCGATCATCGACATCACTAGCCCAATCTGAGTCAGTAAAGCCAACAATGTGAGGGGATCCTGATGTGTAGTGAATGCCATAATGAGTGGTGCCCTGAATGTACCTCAAAATATGTTTGGTTGGTTTCCAATGACTCTCATGTGGATCATGTGAGAATCGAGAGACAAGGCCAACCACAAAGGAAAAATTAGGATGTGAGTGTGTCAGGTACAACAAACTACCAACCAACTGTCTATATAGAGTAGTATCCACTTAAGAAGTAGTACAAGTGGAAGACAAGACAACACCTGACTGAAATGGTGTGGGGGCAGGCTTTCAATCAAGCATGCCAAAGTGCTGGAGCATATTAAGAGCATACTTCTGCTAAAATAATGAAATCCCATCTGAAGACTGAATAACCTGCAGGCCCAAATAATAGTGCAAAAGTCCAAGATCTGTCATCTCAAACCACTCCATCAAAGCTCACTAAACATCCTGAATCATGGAAGATGAGCTACTTCTAATGATGAGATCATCGACATATAGCACAAGAATCAAAAGATCACCCTCCTAATGGCAAATGTACACTATGTGATCAGAATGGCAATGTGTGAAATGAGTGGAAAGCAAAAAAGAGTCCATCTTCTCATACCAAGCTCGAGGGGCTTGTTTGAGACCATATAATGAACGCCAAAGTCTACAAACCAAAGAATTGTCCTGCACAAAACCCTGAGGCTGCTCCATATAGATCTCCTCATGTAGTTCACCATGCAAGAAGGCACTCTTCACATCCATCTGAAACACTGACCATCCCTGTGAAGCTGCAAGTGAAAGTACAAAGCGAATAGAATTCATCTTAGCAACAGGGGAAAAGGTCTCAGAGTAATCAATACCCTCCACCTGAGAAAAACCCTTTGCAACAAGACGAGCCTTATACTTATCAATAGAACCATCTGCAGCATACTTGGTATGGTACAACCACTTGCACCGAACCAACTTTCTTCCCTTAGGAAGAGGACAAAGATCCCAAGTATGATTCTTCATCAAAGAAGAATACTCCTCATCCATAGCCTTATCCCACTCAAGGTGACCTGTTGCCTCTGAAAAATTTTGAGGATCATCTAAAATGGCATGACTCAAAATACTAGAACCAAATGTCTAAGCACAAGTATGACGAGTATCTGAAGGATCACCTGCCAAAGAACCAGCTGCATCAACAGTGACACAGGCCCACCTAGGAAAAGATGGAGCAACTGGTGGTGGTGGAGATGGTGGATCATCATCTACATCATCCTCAATAGATAAGTAATCCTCAAGTGATGAAGAGGGAGGAGTAGGAAATGAGGGAGAAGCTGGTGATGGAGAATCCATCTGAGGATAGCGCTCATCAAACTGGACATCTCGCCGAAACAAGACCTCTCTGGAATCAGGATCAAACAACCTGTACGCCTTAACATCTTCACAGTAGCCAAAAAATATGAGTGGTCGACTCTTCCTCTCCATGGCTTTCCTCTAAGCATCAGGAATAAATTCCCAAGCCTCACTACCAAAAACTTAGAATGTAGAAACATCAGGCTGGACATGGGTCCAAGCCTCCTATGGAGTCATATGTCGCAATGCCTTATGAGGCATCAGATTCTAAATATAATTGGCACAATTGATTGCCTCAGCCCAGAAGGAAGAACTCATAGCTCGAGACTATATCATACAATTTTCCATCTCCCATAAGGTTCTGTTCTTTCTTTTAGCGACACCATTTTGCTGAGGGGTGTAAGGGACCGTAAACTGATGTTGTAAACCATGCTCAGTGAAAAAATCTATAAAAGCCTGATTAACATATTCCCCCCCATTATCTGTGCATATCCTCCTGATAGAAAGTTCAGATTTCTTCTCCACAAATGTCTTAAAAATCTTGAATGAGTCAAAGACATCAGACTTGTACTTAAGAAAGTACACCCATGTACATTTGGAGAAGTCATCAATAAAGGTGAACACATAGCGGGCCCTTGAAAAGGAAGGAGTCAGAAAGGACATAAGATCACTATGTACCAACTCTAGGGGTGCCCTAGCACGAGTGGCTCGACCCTTAGGAAAAGGATCTCGATGATGTTTTCCAAGAACACAACCTCAACATACACCATCAGTACAACAAATCTGTGGGAGCCCAGTCACAAGTACCTGAGTACTCATCTACTGTAAATATCTGTAATTAACATGGCCAAAACGCTCATGCCAAAGCCTGCTCACTAAATCTGCATGTGCCATAAGAGAAGAACCAACAGTTTCTAAACTCTCAAAGCCATCAAATTTGTAGAAGCGTGATGTAGAATCCACACTCCCAGTAGCCACAACCAAGTTAGGATCATGAAGGTCTCGAATAACCACATCATGTGGTGAGAACTCAACTGTCTTACCAGAGCCAAAGTGGCAAATCTGATAAACAGATAGAAGGTTTGTCAAAATTTCAGGAACCAGAAGCACATCCTGAAGACAACCACCATCCAATGAAACAGTACTTGAACCTTGAACTGAAAGTTGTGCGGAGTCACCAACTACAATCTGCGAAATAGCACTATGAGCAAGTGTAGTGACTAAATCCTGTGAGTGTGAGATATGGTGCGAAGCACTAGAGTCAATAATCCATTTGGATCCTGAAGATGAGGCTCGTGCAGAAAGAGCATGACCTTTCCCCGTGGATGGAGAAGGAGGCTGAGGTGAGAAAATATGATGCTACTGCATGGCTTCCTCCAAAGCCTCTAATCGTTTCCAACACCTGGAAACTGGATGTCCTTCCTTGCCACAGAAACTACAAGGATCACCTGGATTCTTCTTAGTCTCAGAGGAAGACTCACCGGACTTAGAAGATTTACCCTGTTTAGGATTGGATTGTGGTTTTGAATTTGTTTTAGGTGGTGACTTGGAGGAACTCTCACTGCCAACTGAATCTATCTTCGGCTTCTATTTCTACTTTTGTTTCCCTTGGGATGGCTGAGCAACCAATGCTTTATTCTTTGATCTAGGAAGAGTATCCAACTGTGTGAGCTTGGCCTACTCTCGTGTCAATTGATCACAGAATACCTCAAGAGAGGGCATGGTAAAATGTGGACCCAAAGCATCCATGGTGGAATAGAAGGTAGAAGAGAAAATCTAAAAGGATCCTCAAAGCTTAGATAGAATCAGGTAAATGCACTTTGTATCTGTTTTATTTTTACCACAACCCTGTAACAAAGATCTGAGAGATTTGAATTTCATCAGGAAATCCTCAATAGAAGGAAAGGAATCAGGTACCAAAGTGGTAAATTTTTCCTCAATCTGAAGTGTTTCAAACTTCAACCACATAGCTTGAGGAGTTGCACAACCCTCAAGATGAAAGAGAAGACTGTCTGAAACATGCAAGGATAACAACCCCATGGCCTCATCCATTCTGTTCCTATGCTGAAAGATCTTAAATTGACGTTGCAACTGAGGTTGAACATCATCCAAACATGACCATAAACCTTTGGACATGAGAATTCTTTTCATTTGTGCCTTCCAGGTATGATAATTGTGTGGGGAAAGACGCTCAACCGAAGAAGAGTCTACCATTAAACCCTGCACCTAAGCCTGCTTGTTTTTTATTATTATTATGTGATCTTTCAGAATAGACTGAAGATGTAGAAGGGTTTGATTATTTTGAGACTTTTGGTGTTCTGGTTTTCTGATGGAAAATATAGAAAGCAAGAAAAAACACCCCCCCACAATACGAGAACACAAACCCCAGTACAATTTTTAAAGCTAAAAAGCTTAAAAAAGAAAAAAATTCTTCATACAAAATTATGTGTACCTAGTAAATTTTTGATAAAAAACAATTACTGTTCTGGAAAGAGCATGAGAAGAGCTTTCCGATGCCTACTCGTTTTCGAAAAACAAAGTCTGTATACAAAAGTTATGGCTCCGGGAGTGTGAAAAGATTCATCTAACTTTGACTACAAAAAATGGCAACCAAACTAGAAAATTTTGAAAAAAATCCTTCACCATCAGATCAAGCTCGGAGCTAGCTTTCCAATGCCTCTTTTCGTTCGAAAAACGGAGCTAAAAGGCCCGAGATACGCCCATTTGACTAAAGGAAGCTTCAAAAGATCTCAAAAAAAAATCCAAAGCCCTCAAGGGCTTAAAATCCAAGGCCCCTGGTCGCCTGGGCGGACCAAGGGGTTGAGTGCATAGGGGTTGCGGAGCCACCGGTGGAACGGCGCAGTGCGGTGGAGAACCGATGGCACAGAGTAGTGCGGTGGAGAACCGGTGGTGTTTCGATGGCTGGCCGGTGGCCAGCCGCTGGCTGAGTCAGCCGCTCATCGAGTGGCTCTCCGGTGGCCGCTGGGCGGCAGCTAGGCAACGCTCCAAATTTACACTATGAGCGCAGAAATTTAAATAAAAAACCTTTGTTTTTTATTTTTATTTTTAATTTTTTCACACGTTTTTCCTCGAAAAATGAGCCCTGAGGCCATACAGCCTTGGGGCCTAAAAAAATTTGCCTTTTGGTGCAACTATGCTCAAATAGGGCATGCCATATATGAAAATATGGGTTTTTGGCTACTCTAAGTCCAACTGTAAGGTCAGTTTGGCCCCTAGATACACCCAAAAATTGAGCACCCCCTGTATCTAGCAAAAGAAGCCCTGAAACCCCAAATCTGCTTCTAATGCAAAATTTCTCAAAACAAGAACAGGTAGCTGCAGATCTGAAGCTCTGATACCATGTAGGAGTTGAGAAACTACAATGCCATAGGAGCCCAGTGATCTCTGCAAGCTGAGAAAACCTATTATAGGGAGAAGCAAAGAGAAGCAACAAGAACATAGTAAAATTGCTCAAAAGGATGGAGCTATGTATTCAACAATCTGTAAAAGAGAATCATTACAAAAGAAGAGTTTTCAACCACATATAGGTCAAAAATCCCTAAAAGGATAACACATTTAATAATTAATATAATTATTAAATGTCTTATTATGCAAACTAAGGTGAAATGTTAAGAAGGAGATAAAGGTAATTTAATTAACATGATTAAATTTAAACCTTTATTCTAGCAAAAAATAGTGACCATTGAATGATAAGTACCTTTGATCAATTGGTTGCCTAACTGAAGGTCTTTTTGTAGGTGCATTAGAGTTTTGGACCTTGCTTGTTACAACTGATCTTGCTTCTACTTCAACTGCTTTGTCTTCACCCATAGTGTTCTAATTTGAGTTTTCACTAATGAATCCAAGTCCTCCTTTATCCTTGGGACATTTTTGTAGGGACAAAATTTGATCCAGAATCATGCTACTTTCACATACTCTTGCTTCAGATTTTTGCCTTCTTAATTCTTGATCTAACTTCTCATTTTCTTTTGTTTTCTGTTTAATGATATCCTTGAGATTTTCTTTGGTCTTCTTCCATTCTTCCATTTTTTGTTTGATAGTATCTTTGATATTTTCTTCAGTCTTCTTGCATTCATCAAGTTTCTGATTTAAATTCATAATACTTTCTTTTGACTCTTTTAACTCCTAGCTAACCTCTTTATGCCTTTCTTTGAACTTCCAGATTTTCTCCCTTAGCTTTGCGATACAAGCATTTTGCACCTTGAGATTTTCTTTTAATTCTTCATTTTTTAGATTCAGTGCTTTCCATATCATCTAACATTATCTTTAGTTTTTCCTCAAATTGATAAACTCCTACCATCTATTCAAACTACCAAGATATCCCTCAAGTGGTTAAGCTCTATCTCCAAGGGACCAAGCTCTAATACCAATTGTTGAACAGTCAGGATAATTGGGAGGGGGGTGAATCAGTTGTCATAAAATAATTTTATTTTCTTTAAATAATTTGGAGAAAACTTATACCAATCAAATATTAATCAAACAAATATGAACATGAATGCACACAACAACACCAAGCACATTGAACACCAAAATTTACGTGGAAACCCAAGAAGGGAAAAACCACGAAGAATGCTCTTTCTCAATTATATAACACTGGTTAAGGTGACACCAGTTAAGGTGATTTTTATAAAGGCTCACTGCCAAGTTGCTCACTACAGGGTGGCTCACTACTGGTGGGCTCACTTCCCAAATACAAAACATATCACAAAATGGTCTCACTGACAAAAGTGAACTGATGAAGTTGCATCTACATATGCACGAGTTCAGTTCCAGTTAACAACATTATTTATGTTTGTGGTTGATTTGATCAAAATATTTTTCACAACTTCTTCGCAAAAACTCTGCAAAATATATTACTTCTTCCTTTGCATCCTCTTGTATGCTCGCACACACCATACTCTTAAGTTCCATACCTCATATCTCAAAAAGATGTTTTATACATATGTATACCCGTAGAACAAAATAAGTCAACCACACACGATATCTTCATAGTCTTCCAAGTTGGCCAAATATAAATTGAATTGGATCACCACAAAACATTTTAGCATGAAGAACAACCTTGAAGAATTCAATAAGACCTTGCACACTAACACCAGACCCAAAAAATAGGTCGCACATAAAGATCTTCTTACCACATTACCAAGGGACCCATGAATAGGTCATACATAAGATAACATAATTTCCAAAAGATAGAAAACTTTAAATTACATGAAATATATTATGGAGCTGATAGGAATGCCACAACCAAGACCAAAACTTGATTATCACCAATTTCAATGTCAACTAGAGAACCACAAATCGACTTACAAAAAATTATGTCATGCTACATGAAGTTTTAGATAGCAAGGTTACCCAAAGTAAGCTTTGAGCTCAACATCGAACATCAAAAAGATTAGTCTTCATTATTCTGCATTAACTGAATTTAACAGATGTCCCAAAAAGAAGTACTACCATATCTAGATCAAGGGTAATATCCACGCTGCATAACATCAAAGAATATGTTAGGATAGTTTAATTTTGTGCATCATCTAGAGAACAACCTTTCGGATCCAAGTTTTTGACATCAATGACAATGCTAAATCATCTTCAACAACTTCTCAACAATTCCTTCTATATCTTCATGTAATGGTATTTAATTGGGAAATAATATATTCTTGTTCACCTTGCATCCAATCTAAATCTGTTTGTAATATAGGGAAGATATTCTCATGTGAAAGTACCATTTTACTACATGACCCAAAGTATTTCACTCAAATCCCTAGCAGAGTCACTAAAAAATTATTAGCAAATGAACTAGCCTTTATTAAAATATCAAAATAATAACTCCATAACCATATTTATAAAGACCAATATTGCCAACGGCTCTAGAAATATCACAATTTCATTTGTGATTTTCCTCCAAATTATTTTTGAGGTAAAAATCCCTCAGGATTATTACTTATATTTTGTTAATTATTTTTTTAACCAAAAAGTAGTGAAAGGAAAACAAACACCAACCCATAAATATGGAATTAGCATGGTGAACTAAGATAAACCATTAACACCTAAGCACAAAAACTTAGGAAAATAAAAATAAATGTATATAATGCTAAGGAATTGACCTTAATCACAAATAAATGAATATAATTTCAAAACATAATCCCATGTAGAGAATAAATCTAAGTTATTGTTTACAGTCAAAAGATTTATTCAATAAAAGACCATATCCATACTTCCAAATTCAAAGATTCAGAATAATTTGCAATTACAAGAACACTTCAAAAATGTTCCCTTTTCCCTTGTTACATCACAGTGCACATCAAAGAAATTTGGACCCTTAGTCACTTGAATTTAGTTTTATAGAAAAAGCCCAATCTTGAATCTTGGCAGTTAAAATAACGACCATTGGTTTGAGCAATAGTTTCTCACCAACTAATATCCCACTTTGAGAAGCTGATAAATGAAGAGTATTAATGATTAGGAATAATAATCATTATAGTACCTCTTGGATAATATTTTGATAGTCATTTTAAATGTTTCTTGTCCACAATCTTTCCCCATGGCCTATCCTATGTGAAAATGGTGCAATTTCTAGAGCCTGAATTAAATGAAATATGCATATCTTCATAATTTTATGTGTGAACCATCCAAATGAGGGGAAAACTTGAAATTTTAAACATCAAAGGTAAAGTTTATAATAAATTTTGTCACATCAACATTTAATCCACCTACCACCTCATTGTTCTTGTGCTCACCTAGTGCCAAAGAAATCTCTAGCATAGATATGCCACTTAATTTCTATAAATTCAGTGAAATTGACCTTCATTCTCACAATTTGAATTGCATTCCCAAAGATAGTGAGCATTGAGAGTGATGCTTCTTCCAGGAGCTACTTTGTTGTGATTGAGGATGTAGAGTGTAGTCCATTCTATAGGCTAATGTTGGACCAGTTGAGAGATATATTCATAGTTTCGAGTGATGTGGAAGAAGGCATGTTGTGAAAGATTCTTGGGGGGAAGTTTATTAGTTGTGCCCATGTTCATAATGTAGAGCTCCTCAAACACTTTGTATATAATGTGGTTCACACTTTAGAGAAGCATGAATGGGGAATATAGGTAGAAAAGCGTTTGGTTCTACATGAATACCTGATGAGAGTGAGGGTGGCCATTAGAGGATTGAGTAGGTTTCCCAGAACCAGCCTTGTAGGTGACGCTTTTTGTATTGCCACTTGTAATTCAACATGGTGTTATAGAGGAGGTGGTGGCTCTTCTTCGTACAAGCCTAAGGAAAAATGACATGGGGTTGTTTTCACACTTCATGCAATCTCATGAGAGCCTATTTTTACTAGTCCAAATTGAATGCTTATAAGAGGGAGTGGAGGGGATACAAATCCTCATGCTTTTCCTCTTTGTTTAGAATATATGTGTTGATAACTTCTTGTTTTGAACGTAAACACCATTTTGTAATATCATATACATATATATGAATATAATATAAAACTTTGTATTTCAATATTGTGTTCTTTGCATTTGATCACTGGCCTTTTAATCAATTACTTCATTTGGTGATGGTAACTACTCATTTTAAATTTTTGCATGTTCAAGTTTTAATTGTTATGCTTGCAAAACATTCCCCTTGTTATTTCTCATTAAAGAAGAATCTAGAAAAACTATCAGACTTTTCCATGCTTATAATAATGCCATCCTCTCCTACCTACATTTTATTACTTGAACAAGGTATGAATATAATTGAAATTTCAAAAATTTATCCAAACCCTGTTAGGGATCAACAATGGTTTCCAAACTCCTCGAGAATCCTGAAAACACATAAATTTCAATTTTCATGCTTAACTTTCATTCACAGACAGACTTTTGAGAGGTTATAAAAACTTTAGTATGGATTGACAAGTATTTATACTTGAAATTTTCACACAATATATTGGCATATAGGGAGGTTATGCTAACTTCGTCGATGATTGATAAGAAAAAAAATGATTAAAATAAAAAAATTAAAAGAGGTGTTGGTAAAGAGAGAAGTTATAATAACCTTATCAGTGATCACTGAGGTTCATGAAACTTGAGGAAATCCTAACAAAGCTTATACTTAAGAAATTTTTCAAGCAAAACAAGGGTTTGAGGGTTGTGGCCAAAATCATAGTAATAGGGGCTTTGTCTGGGGATACTGCAAGGATGTAGCCAAGAACCTAGTAATGTATTTCAAGTGGTCAGTGCTTAATTCATTGGGAAACAGAGCCATGTGAGGGAGAAGAGGATATAAACCAAAACACACTTGCAAAGGGAAAGACAAACCAAAACTAGAACTATATACATGGTAGGATAAATACTACACCCCAAAGGGAAAATGAAAAGATCATGCAAAACCATTAACTAGCTGAGAGAAAAATAATCCACACTTGAAAAAGCCAAGATTCTCATGCAGTTTCTAGAGAATAGTAGAAAACCAACATGCCCACAAGGCTCTAAGCTCATTGAGGAACATCCTATCAATCATAACACTTCTGAAAAACCATTTTTCATCATATATATCTTCTTTTAAAGGAGTGTGGCTTTGGACAATGTTTCTTGTATCCCATACGGCCTCTTCTAAAGGTTCACCCTTCTAAAAAATATTCTTTCAAAGGTAGTAGATTTCTAATAACTTGTTGACAACTTAGATAATTTAGTAACTAGCCATTCCTTATTTGTTTCCTCCTGTGCAACCATAATAGAAATGTTTTCTAGTGCGTAAATTATCATACCACCATTATCTTGATCATTCAACTTGCATGAGTCCATCTTTTCAATTGATTTATAATCCCTCTCCCTATCCACATTTTTACAACAGATGATCTCACTTATTATATCATTGTTGGATATTGTTGATATGTGGTTGTCATTGATGTCAACACTATTGGCATTAATGTCTTGAAGGTTGTATATGTTGAGGATATTGAGAAAATTGTAATAAAATAACTTGTAGGTTGTTAGTGATGCAGTGAAGTTCATTATGTTGACTAGCTCAGTATATTGATGATTGGAGGTTGAGGATCAAAGGGTTTGTTGACGAGTATGTCTAGTTTATCCATGTGAAGTTTCTGAGATCCGCATGAAGATTTGATAGAGTTATGAGTATCTGTGTTCTGACAATTGCTTTGTTGCTTTAGTTGGTTTTCTTGAGAGAAGATGATTTGATTCTAGTAAGTTGAGTTGTTTTGGATACTTCTATGGTGATTCATGATGCTTGTGGATGTTTCTAGATCATTCTCTATTTGTGTTGTTGTTTGCATTGATCATTGTGCTCGCGATTGGTGATTTTCTCTTGTGAGCTCATGTTTTTCATGTTCATGGCTGACAGGGTGATTGTAGCGTGTTGTGGATCTTCGAGGCATAGTTTTTAAAGGTGTTATGAATTCGAGGATATTGTTTTGGGTCCTTACTATGTTGTGGTTGATGTTGTTTGGTTTGCATTGAAAATTATTTATGGATTGGGCCGATAGTTTGTACATGATTTATATTTTCTTAGAGTTGACATATAGATGATGGTATCTCTAGTTGTGGATACATATGTTCAATTGTTTATACAATTTTAAGGAAGGTGTACGAGTGGTATGTGAAGTGTGGGAGTTCTGTGTGCGGATAATGTTCTAATCTTTTGAAGATAGAAGTAAAGTGTGAAGAAGAGTAAGAAGATGTTTATGTGCTTAACTGAAACTATAATTAGGCATTAGCATATGCTATTTTCTCAGTTTAAAATCTTTTGGATGTAATCTGAATATTTTTGTTAGAAAATGTGTCTTCATTTGGGTAGTAAGCCTTTTGTATTTGAGTAGTGTGCTTGAATGCATGTGCATTCCCCATTTACATTTCTTTATACTTTTAATAGAGTATAATCTTGTGGATTAACCTCCACCATGGTTTTTCCCCTAACAAGGTTTCCATGTAAAAAAAATTGGTGTTATGTGTGTTTCTGATGTGGTTATAGTTTATGCTTTCATGTTTATTTATCACATTTGAGAATAAGTTTAATAAGTATAATTTATGTGACAACTGATTCACCCCCCCTCTTAGTTATCTACCCCTGTGTTGCCAACAATTGGTATCAGAGCAAGTTCTTTAGAATAAGTTTAATAGCTTGAGGTGATCTAGGATGGTGATATATAAGGATAGTCTGAGATTTGATGGAACTAATTATTCTCTATGGAAGACTTGAATGGAGTGTCATCTGAGATGCATTGGTGAACCTTACTATAAAATTTCAAAGAATAGGTATATCATCCCACAGAAGGGTCCTTCTACTGTAGATGAGATCAAGGAAGCCGAGTACAATATCAAGGCTAATGAAGCAATGTTGAGTGCTTTGACTGATTCCAAGATGACAAATGTAATGGAGTTGAAGACTGCTTATGAGATCTATAAAAATTTGGAAACTTTGTATGAAGGTGATGCCCATGTGAAGATTTCTAAGCTACTTAGCCTAAAAGGGAAATATGAAATGTTAAGAATGGGTGATGATGAGAATATCACTTATTTTATGCAAAGAGTGAATGAACTTGTGTGTAGTATTAGATGTGTTGGTAGAACATTAGAAGAATCAGATATTTTTGCTTAAGTGCTCAAATCATTGCTTGTTGCATACAAATCCAAAGCTACTGCTATTAAGGAGATCCAGAATGTGACAAATGTAACCAGAGATATGTTGATTGGTAAGCTTACTGCTTTTGAGTTAAGTGAGTTTGGTGATTCTCTTCCTAAGACAAAATCTACATTCAAAGCTACTATCTCCAGGAAAGATAAGCAAAGATATGATCTGGGAGAAAGTTATTCTAGAAAAATGTTCAAGTATGAGGAGGAAATGAGAGAGATTGAAGAAGAAGAAAGCAAACTAGACGAGCTTCAAGCACTTGTTATCAAGAGGGAAGCTAGAGGAGAAGGTAAGTATAAAGGGAAATTGCCTATTAAATGTTTTTCTTGCAATAAGATAGTTCATTTTTCCTCAAGGTGTCTGGAAAGAGTTCCTAAGCCAAGATCTAACAAGCGTAGATTCCAAAGAAAGTGTTATTATGTTGTTGATGAAGGTGTGATAGATGATGAATCTAATAAAGGAAATGAAAGTGAGGACGAATGGGTGTTTATTGCTATCAAGGAAAATGATCTAGTACCTACTAAATCTTCTAGTTGCACAAATGTGGAGAAAGCCCTAGCTACTAGAGTTGAAGAAAAAGATAAATGGGTGATTGACAGTGGATGCTCTCATCACATGACAGGTGATAAAAGTAAATTTATGAGTTTGTAAAAGTATGATGGTGGTTTTGTAAGATTTGGTGATGACAAAGCTGGTGTAATCTGTGGTAGAGGATCCATTTCTCTTTATGGTAAGCCTAATACTGTTGATGTTCTATATGTGGAAGGTTTGAAGCATAATCTCTTAAGTGTTGGACAAATGGTTGACAAGGGATACAATCTTAAGTGTAGAATATTGGGGATTTCTAGAATGTGATTGCATCTGGTACAAAAACAAAAGGTAATATCTTTCACTTGAATGCTACTAGTAAAAGTTTTCTAATTGCTCAAATTGATGAAATTTGGTTGTGGAAAAGGAGATTGTGTCATGTAAACTTTGACAATATTATCAAGATAAGTTCTACTCAAGTAGTGAGAGATCTTCCTAAGTTGATAAAACCTACTGATGCTATATGTAAGGAATGTCAGTTAGGGAAGCAAACTAGAGTTTCATTCTAGAGAAAACAACATTCTTCAAATGAAGTGTTGGAGCTTGTGCATACCGACTTGTGTGGTCCTTCCAGAGTCATAAGTTTACAAGGATATAGGTACTTCATGTTACTTATTGATGATTATTCTAGAATGATGTGGGTCACTTTCTTAAGGGAAAAATTTGAAGCTCTCGAGAAATTCAATATTTTTAAGACTATGGTTGAGACAAAGAAAAGTTTGAAGATTAAATGTTTGAGATTGGTGATGACAAGTTTGAAGATTTCTCTTTATGGTAAGCTATAGTATGATGGTGGTTTTGTAAGATTTGGTGATGACAAGTTTGAAGATTAAGTGAAACAAAGCAAGACTAGTGTGTAATAAATATTCTTAGATGGAAGGAATTGAAATTGAAGAAACTTTTGTGCCCATTGCTAGGATTTAAGCTATGTGACTATTTCTTGCTTATGTTGCTTACAAAAATTTCAAGGTTTATCAGATGGATGTTGATGCTGACCTAGAAGGATCAATTCAAAAAATTTGATAACTTTCCTCTAAAAGTAATCTAACCAAATTAAGATGTCCTATCTAAACAATCCAAACAACCCACAAAGCTTTACAATCATCAAAAGTTAGGTTTCACACCTTCACCCCTTGAAATCTAGTAGCACAGGGAACTCATTTTTCTTCCAATAACTCAAATGGTTTACAAAACACTTGACAAAAACTTGATGGATTCAGACACCCATTTCAAGGTTACAACATATATGTAAGGCTCAACAACAACTCCTTTGGACCAACATGAAGATCCAACACCCCTGTCATGGAAAGACCTAGTGAATTAGGCCTCTTTTACAAAGGAAGTACCCTTCAAACTTCTCCAATCACTCTCAAACCCTGGGGAAGAAATTTATATGTCCTCAAACCACCAAAACCACAAAAATACCCCACTTGTATGAACCATCACATGGCAAATCAGAAAACCCCTATTTTATGTGCAAATCTTGAGGGTTTATTGAATCTACTATTTCCATGACCTTCCAAGCCCTAAAACCAACTCAACACTATTTTTTAACCTCCCTCATGGTTAAAAGTTCAAAAAAATAGGACTCTCATATAGATTTTGAGAAACCCTAGCCTGAAACCTTTTTATTTACATGCATTTCTCCATACAACTCTCAAGAACAACAGGTATATTCTCTTTATTTATTTTCCTACGCTCTAGTCATGCATCATGTATGTAAAAAAAAACTCTATATGGCCCCTTACACAAGTCACAGTAGCCACAAAAAGTGTAAGGGCACTTTACTTCATCTTTAACTCACAAAACCCTCAAAAATAGGATATGCGGGTTGTGTACAGGGAAACACCTTAATGAGGCTTCAAGACTTCTATTAAACCTTCAAACTAGGTAAATTTCAATGCCAATATAGTGCTCCAAGAGAAAAATAAGGTTACATATCACAAGTTAGACTGTGCGGCTTGTGCAAGCTTGCAAATAAGAGAAAAACATAGAAATTTGAAAAGAAACTCAGAAGTTTTATTGTCAAGATCTTGGATTCCAGACCAACAACCTTACAAATGATGTCTTCTTACCTTTTTAAAGTCCTTTCACCTCAACCACTGATCAAACACCTTTGCAACCAAATTTTGAACTACTTATGACCGTTGGAATTCATAATTCCCCTTTTACACAATTCAATGCATTTACAAACTTAGTAAAATATTTGTGCATTATGACCCCCTTAAGACCATACCCAAGGCTTTGAATTAGCCTTAATACATTAAAAAACCCCAAACTTGTATAAATATTTTTCCATACAAAACTTTCCTTCAAAGGCTACAAAATAAGCATTAGTCCAAGACTGAATTCTCCACACCATGATCACTAAACAAAAAAACCTTAGGCTAAGACATACTCATTGGTCTTGAGTGACCTTATTCATCACAAAACATGCTTAAAATATCTAATCCTACCCATTGACCACCCTAGTTATCATCAAATTATTAAGCATGGAGGATGAGGCATAGGTGCTCCTGCACCATATGTCAAGTCAACATTTCTAAATGGTGAACTGGAAGAAGAAGTGTATGTTGAGAAACCTGATGGATTTCAATTGACTGATCAGGGAGATATGGTTTGTTAGTTGAAGAAAGCATTGTATGGACTTAAGCAAGCCCCAAGAGCATGGTATGCTAGATTGGACAAGTATTTGTTGAAGCTTGGATTTAATAAAGGTACTGCTGAAAGTAATTTGTATTTCAAGATTGATCATGATAAAGATTTTATTGTTGAAGTCTTTGTTGATGATATCATTTTTGGAGGAGATGATAGTTTGTGCATGAAGTTTTTTGATGAGATGCAAAGTGAGTTTGAGATGTCCATGATTGTGTTAGGGTTAGAGATGGCAGATATCTAACAATTAAATACAGATTTAAATAATAAACAGAGAAACTAAAACATACACAGAATAAATCATAACACAGAGAATTTAACGTGGTTCACCCAATCTGGGCTACATCCACCAAACCGCAGCCATCCAATACTTTTATTATCCATGCAAAACCTATTACAATCCTCACGAATAATGTTTTTCTTCATACTGTAACCCCATCCCAACCCATTTTAACAAGCTTTTAGAAATTAGGGTTTTACAATGTCGGTTTTCTTTCTTTTTCGGAGATTTTTCCTTTTTCGCTGATGACGCGAAAAAAATGCCAAAAATTTTTTTTTGGGGCCCGGGGCCCAACCTGGCCTCAGACCAGAGCGAGGGTGGGGGGGGGTGTCTGATGCTCACCATGGGCTGTGGTATAGCATGATGGAATGCGCCACATACCAACAATCTCCCACTTGGGGTCGGGGCTCACACCATCCTAACCTCCCACTTGGAGGCTGATCTGGACAACCACTGTTGAACCACGACTTACTAGAAATAAGGACATTGGACCTTGCTGCTATGTTATACTTGAAATCAACCTTGAAGGCCAACCGAAGCTGAAGAGGAGCTCAGCTTCTCCCTTGGCACTGCCTTCGTAAACATATCCGCTGGATTGACATCTGTATGTATCTTGTCCAGCTTGACCTGCCCATCTTCCAACACTGACTGAATAAAATGATATCTCAATTGTATGTGTTTTGTTTTAGAATGCAAGGCAGAATTCTTTGCAAGATGTATAGCACTTTGACTGTCTGTAAATAAATAATTTCGATCCTGTTGTTTCCCCAACTCAGCCATGAAAAATTGCAGCCATATCATCTCCTTGGCCGCATCTATTGCATCAACATACTCTGCCTCTGTGGTAGATAAAGCAACCACCTTTTGCAATCGAGAAATCCAACTTACTGCTGTCCCACCAATTGTAAATACATAACCTGTAGTACTCTGCCTGGTATCGATATCCCCTGCCAAATCTGAGTCAACATAGCCTTTTAAATCAGTATTAGAGCCCCCAAAACATAAACATTTATTGGATGTACCTCTCAAATACCTGAGAATCCATTTTACTGCATTCCAATGCTCAACTCCAGGATGACTCAAATACTTGCTAACAACTCCTACGGCATGTGCAATATCTGGTCTAGTACATACCATGGCGTACATTAAACTGCCTACAGCTGAAGCATATGGTACCTTAGACATTTTTTTCTCCTCCTCTTGTGTCTTTGGACACATATCCTTAGTCAATTTAACATGACTAGGCAAAGGTGTGCTGACAACTTTTGCATTCTCCATATGAAATCGTTGCAACACCTTTTCAACATAATTAGCCTGAGATAAAAACAATTTTCTGTTTTTCCTATCTCTACAAATTTTCATGCCAAGGATTTTCTTTGCTGCACCCAAATCCTTCATAGCAAAAGATTTTGCTAACTGTTGTTTTAGCTCACTTATGTGATCCATGTTAGACCAGCTACAAACATGTCATCAACATATAAGCATAAAATAATGTAGGTGTCATTATCAACCTCTTAAAATAAACACAATGAATTGATGCAGCCTATTGTAGCCTTGCTTGGCCATAAAACTGTCAAATTTCAAATACCATTATGAGGTGTTTGCTTCAAGCCATATAAACTTTTCTTCAATCTGCACACTGGTTTCTCCTTACCTTTGACCTCAAATCCTTGTGGCTGTTCCATATATATTTCCTCTTCAAATCACCATGGAGAAAGGTTGTTTTAACATCAAGCTGTTCTAAATGCAAATCTTCAGTAGCCACAATACTTAAAACAATACGAATAGAAGTCATTTTAACAGCGGAGAAAATATCTCATCAAAATCAATACCCTTTACTATGCAAATCCCTTTACAACTAATCTGGCTTTAAATCTTTTCTTACCTCCATCCTCCTCTTTAAGCCTATAAATCCATTTGTTTGGTAAATCCTTTTTACCTATAGGCAACTTGCATAAATCCCAAGTCTGATTTTCCAGCAAGGAGTCCATTTCTTCTTTCATTCCATGCTCCCACTGAACCTTGGTATCCACCTGCATAGCTTCTTCATAGTATTCTGGTTGACCAGCATCAGTTAACAGAATAGTATACAAAGAGGGAGAGAATCTTTCTGGAGGTCTACTTACCCTTGAAGATCGTCTAACAGGAGTTTGTGGTATTTGTTGTTGCTATTGTTGCCCAGCATGAGGAACTACTGAAACATCATTGTTGGGAATATCATCCAACACTACATAATCTTTTTCTTTCTTCTCATGCTGAAGCAACAGATCTTTGTACAACACTTTCTCATTGAATATGACATCCCTACTTCTCACAACTTTCTGATTTTCAAAATCCCAAAGCCTATAACCAAATTCATCAATTCCATACCCAACAAATACACATTTCTTTAATTTTGCATCAAGCTTGGTTCTATTTTCCAGAATCTACATGTGCAAATGCTTCTGTGAAGGTTTTGAGAAAAGAATAACTCACCTTCTTACCCTTCCATGCTTCCTGCGGAATACCACAACCCAAAGTTAAGAGGGACCTCTATTGATTAAATACGGCGGTGTTTCGGCCTACGCCCACATTTTTAAAGGCAACCCGACATGCAATCATAGTCAGTGCAGCTCCATTATTGTTACGTTCATGCTCGTCCATTTTCTTGTGGAGTCCTTGGAGCCGTTTTTGCCTCTGAATGCTATGAGAGGAACAAATAATCTTCAAACTCTTTGCTGCAATACTCACCACCATTATCGGATCGAGACATTTTATCTTTTTTACCGTCTCATTCTCAACCAGAAGCTTTTCCATTTTTTGAAGTTTCAAATACATCAGTTTACGCCTAAAATAAATCCATACCTTTCTAGTTGCATCATCAATGAATGTAACATGTCTGAGAGGAGCCAGAGAGAGAGAAGATACAGGCTGGTCCCATACATCGTATGCACAAGCTCCAATTTCTCATCTTTCTTTTCTTCCCATCCTTGAAACTAACTCTCTTTTGTTTTCCATAGACCACGACTTTCCACAGAAATCCATATTAATATTTTAGACTGGTAAAACATTATTTGAATGAAGTACTTTCATACCTTTTGCACTCATATGCCCAAGTCTATTATGCCACAGTGCTTTGATTCAGAGTCCACAGCAACTGTATGATCTTCTACACCTGGCTAACGGCAAGTAACTGTTCTGAACATTGACCCTTTTCCGTAACAATTAAAGTAGAAGGAACAATATGACCTGTACAAAGATATAAGGTGCCTAATTTCACACCTTTTGCTACCACTAAGGCACCCTTTGTGACCTTCCAATTTTTATCACTAAATGTAACAACACAACCTTCATCATCTAGTTGCCCTGCTGAAATTAAATTTATGCTTAACTTTGGAACATGCCTTACCTCCGCGTGTAACCAATGATTCCCATTATGCAACTTAATCTTGATTCTTCCCTTTCCAACAATCTTGAGGGTTCATTATTTCCTAAATAAACCAGCCAAAATCCCCTTGGACATAATCAAGAAAATAACTTCTATGGGGGGTAGCATGAAATGAAGCCCCTGAATCTAATACCCAAGAATCATCAGCATTATCAAGGGAAAGAATCAAAGCATCCTCATCAGATTTATTACTTACCACATTTGCCTATTTTCTTCCTTCCTTGTTGTCTCCATCTTTATTTTTTTGAGACCAACAATCTTTCTTCAAATGAGCCGGCTTACCACAGTACCAACAATCCCTCTTTTCTCTAGATTGGGACCTTTTGTCCTTCGATTTTCCTCGTGACTTCCACGATTTCCAGGGTGTTTCCTCTCTCCTTTGTTATGCCCACTGCCTGCATTCAAAACATTGCCTAATGTGGATGTTCCACCTGAGCTTTTCCTATGAATTTCCTCGCTCAAAATAACACCAACAACATCATCAAACTTCAATGTATTTGAACCAGAAACAGAATTGCTAACAGCCATTGCCAAGCTATTCCAGCCTTCAGGCAAAGAACACAGAATCAAAAGAGCCCTAACTTCTTCATCAAAGTTTACTTTTATAGAAGTTAATTGACTGGTGACCATATTAAACTCATTCAAATGATCAGTAACTGACCCACCTTCTACCATTTTCATATTAAATAAACGCTTCATAAGAAATACCTTGTTTGAAGCGGAAGGACTTTTCATATAACTTCGCTAGGGTTTGCATCAACTCTTGAGTTGTCTTTGCTGCTGTAATATTGAACGCAACCGATTGTGCCAGGCATAGACGAATACTGCCAAGAGCCTTTCTATCCAAGATCCCCAGTCCTCATCTAACATTGTTGCGGGTTTCTTGGCTTTCCCTTCCAATGGCCGCCATAAATCCTTCTAATAGAGATAGTCCTCCATCTGCATCTTCCATAACTGATAGTTCTGCCCATTCAACTTCTCAACCTTCTTACCCTCATGCCATTGCTCCCACTCAACCGTGAGACTCCCACTCAACCGTGAGATCTTTCCTACAGACGATAATTGAAACACAACAACTCACTCATACCACTTGTTAGGGGTTAGAGATGGCGGATATCTAACAATTAAATGCGATTTAAATAATAAGCAGAGAAACTAAAACATACCGGGAATAAATCATAACCAGAGAGGGTTAGCGTGGTTCACTTGTCACGGGCTACATCCACAAACCGAGCCATCAATACTTTTATTATCGATTGCAAACCACCAAGGCCTTACAATCTAGAATAATGGCGTTTTCTTCATCTTGTAACCCCATCCCAACCCCTTTTAACAAGCTTTTAGAAGCTTCGAATTAGGGTTTTACAATGTCGGTTTCTTTTCTTTTTGAATTTTCCTTTTATTTGACTGGCCGAAAAAAATGCAAATTTTTTCGGGTAAACCAAAGACCCCGGGAGTGCGGTGAGGGGGTAGGCGGGGTGTACAGTATACCATGGGCTATTCAGTATAGCATGATCAGTCACCACATACCAACAGATTGGAGAAATGATAAAGGGATCTTTATATCTCATTCCAAGTATGTGAAAGAATTGCTAAAGAAGTTTGGTATGGAAGATTCAAAGCTAGTTGGTACACCTATGGTGACTGGATGCAAGTTGACACAAGATGATGATTCTTCTAAAACAAATCAGACTAGATACCGATCCATGATTAGTGGATTTCTCTATTTGACTCAAACTAGACCTGATATCATGAATGTTGTATGTATTGTTGCAAGATTTCAAGCTGATCCTAAGGAATCTCATGTGATAGTTATGAAGAGGATTTTTAGGTACTTGAAGGGGATAGTTGATTTTGGCCTATGGTATCCTAAAGATGATGACATAAAGAGTACTAGTGGTGGTGCATTTTTCTTGGGAAAGAAGGTGATTTCATGGTTAAGTAAGAAGCAAAATACCATTTCTTTATCTACTTCAGAGGAAGAATACATTGTTGCTGCTAACAATTGTACTCAAGTATTATGGATGAAGTAGATGTTGAAAGATATTAGAGTTGTGTATGATGAACCTATTGCTATATTCTATGATAATTCAAGTGCAATTAACATTTCTAAGAATTTGGTGCTGCATTCAAAAACCAAACATATATCTATCAAGTTTTGCCTTTTAAGAGAGAAGGTGAGTGAAAAGAAAGTCAGATTGGAATATGTTCCCACTAAGGAATAGATTGTAGTTATCTTTACCAAGCCCTTTCTTAAGGATAATTTTGAGTATCTCAGACAGAAGTTAGGGGTAATTATCCCTCCTAATTAGAATTAAGATTCATTGACTTGCATCAGTCTGTGCATTCCATAGTCATATCTTATGATCTGGATTGATGTTGTGGTGGCTGCTACTCAAGGGGAGTAGTCAAATGTTCAAAAACGTGGTTCAGAGCTTGTGTGGAGAAATATAATGTGTATCTTTGTCATTGATGTCAAAGGGGGAGAAGATTCATGTGAAAAATTGTGAAAGAGTTGAGGAGAAAAGAATCAAAATCTAAGAGGGAGAAAGTGCTAAGAGAAAGTTGTGTTGATGGTGGTTTTCACATCATATGTTTCCATCAATGCCAAAGGGGGAGATTGTTGGATATTGCTGATATGTGGTTGTCATTGATGTCAACACTATTGGAATTAATGTGTTTAAGGCTATATAAGTTGAGGATATTGAGAAAATTGTAATAAAATAAGTTGCAGGTTGTCAGTGATGCAGTGAAGTTCAGTATGTTGACTAGCTTAGTATGTTGATTATTAGAGGTTGTGGATCAAAGGTTTTGTTGACGAGTATATATAATTTATCCACGTGATTTTTTTGGGATCTGCATGAAGATTTGATTGAGTTATGAGTATCTTTGTTCTGATAGTTGTTTTGTTGCTTCAGTTGGTGTTCCTGAAAGAAGATGATGTGATTCTAGTAAGTTGAGTTGTTGCAGATGCTTCTATGGTGATTCATGATGCTTGTGGATGTTTCTAGATTGTGCTATATTTTTTTTGTTGATCTACATTGATTGTTGTGCTCGTGATTGGTGATTTTCTCCTGTGAGTTCATGTTTTTCACGTTCATGGCCAACAAGGTGATTGTAGTGTGTTGTGGATCTTCGAGACATAATTTTTGAAGGTGTTCTGAATTTGAGGATGTTTTTTTGGGTCCTTACTATGTTGTGGTTGATGTTGTTTTGTTTGCATTGAAAATTATTTATGGATTGGGTCGACAGTTTGTACATGTTTTATATTTTGTTAAAGCTGACATGTAGATGATGTTATCTCTAGTTGCGGATACATATGTCTGATTGTTTATACCATTTGAAGGAAGGTGTGCAAGTGGTTTGCAAAGTGTGCAAGTTCTGTGTGTGAATAATGTTCTAATCTTTCGAAGGCAGAAATAAAGTGTGAAGAAGAGTGAGTAGATGTTTTGTGCTTAATCGAAACTATAATTAGGCATTAGCATATGTTATTTTCTTAGTTCAAAATCTTCTGGATGTAATCTGAATGTTTTTGTAAGATAGTGTGTCTTCCTTTGGAAAATAAGCATTTTGTAATTGAGCAGTGTGCTCTAGGAAGTGTGCTTGAAGGCATGTGCATTCCCCATTTACATTTCTTTATACTTTTAATAGAGTATAATCTTGTGGATTAACCTCCACCATAGTTTTTCCCCTAATAGGGTTTCCACATAAAAAATCTTGGTGTTATGTGTGTTTCTAATGTGGTGATGGTTTATGCTTTCATGTTTATTTATAAAATCTAAGAATAAGTTTAATAAGTATAATTTCGGTGACAACTGATTCACCCCCCCTCTCATTTGTATGCCCTTGTGTTGCCAACAATCATTATGAGGGAAAAAATCCAAATAGTCAAATATAGAATTCCTCCTTCATAGGATTCATCAAAAGCGAATAGGGGATTTGAAAATCTACACAACTTTGCTTCATATTTCCTCTTATCTTGGATATTACCTTTGCAACACTATCTTTGGCTAAAAGCATCATCCCATGTTTCTAAATCAGTTTATATACTGGTAGATTTTTTCATACTCATGAACCCTAAGGTAGCTTTATCCTCCATAGTCAAATTATCATTCTCTTTATTCATTGTGTTTGTAGATTCAACATTAATATCATTAAAATTAAAAACTTTATATTTGGGCATGCATAAGGAATCTGATAACTAATATCTTCCATGAGGATCTTGAGTGTCCATACCAAAAATATAGGAACCAAGAAGAACATAGTGTGTTGCAAAACTATGTCTTACCTAAGGGGATGAATCTTCTTCTTCACTAGATGAACTAAGGTCTTCTTTTATTCTAATGGAATCCAAACTCCATATTTAAGCATTCCAAGTTTGGTTTCTACTTTCCTCAACCATTCTTTCATGTTTACCAAAATGATCAAAACTGAAAACTGTAAGGTTTGAGTTCTTTACGATAGAGAAAGAATGATTTGGAGAAATATGAGGACTCAAAAATTTATATTTTAGTGTTTCATGAACTATAATTGATTCTTTATTACAAACCCACTTCCATAACCCAGATTCAACATAATCAAATAATATTCAATCTTGACTACTTCTAATTGCACTTTCTCAATCCCACATACCTTGTCTCTTTTTAAAAAGAGTTGAACATCAGGATGCAGAGTTTATATAAATATATGAAATTGAATTTATTTACTTGGTTGCTCAAGTGAGGGAATTTGTTGAAGGTCATGATTGAAATAGTCAATGAAATTTCAAATGGACTCTTTTTCCTCCTTTACAATCTTGAAAAATCATCATAGAAAAGCAACTACATTAACTGTATCTTCGAAATGACAGTGGATTTAAATAATCCTTATAGCTCCCTCCAGGTATATTTTGTTTGGATTTACATTAGCTTCATCCCGTACATTACATGTTTGCACCTCTTTGGGCTCCCTTTTGGTGGAACCTTTGTCTGCTTGTGCCAAGTGTCGGTAGTGCGTGGTTTTGAGGAGTTCTCTCCCTTTGCTTCATCTTCGAGCTCCGCCCGATTGCCACGTTGCATCTTCTGCGGGTACCTTTTTAGTGGACCCTACAGTCAAATATTTGAGCGAGGAGGGTATGTGCGGGATCATCATGGAAAAAATAGGCCCTTAAGTGGCAAAAAATTTAGAAAAATTAGAGTTAGGTAACTAGACATAAAAATTTGAATAAGTTATCTATATTATTTCAAAAATATGTAAGAATAGAACCTATAGAAAATTGAATGTAGTTTCGAAACTACTAGGTTTTTTTTTTTTTTTTTAAAATATCTATTTGGTGAAAATTTGAAATTTCAATGCAGTAGTACTTAAATTTTAGGGAAAAAATAAGTAGGTGTCTATATGACCACCCTAACCAGAATAAAATGATAATATTTTTTTATAAGATTTTATATATAACTAGAGGACTTATGTCTCAATGTGATGCATATTATTTTGTATTTTTTTTCTAGGTAAATAATTAATTATGATTTTTCTATTACAACTTTTAAAAAATATAAAAACTTGTATGTCTGACCACCTTAACTTGGTCAAAACTTCATGAAATTCATTTTTTTTAATTTTAATCCTATAGTATGTGAAGCATAGAGTGTGACGCATGTTTTAGATTCAAAAAATGTGATACTATTTGAAATCTATAGATGCTTTTCAATCATCCTATCAATCAAGAATTTAGTCATAATTCAAATAGAAAATGAATAATAATTATTTATTAAATTCAAAGTAAAGCATAACTTATATTGGTGGAAAGCTGAGAATATCCTTTAAAAACCCTTTTTGTTTCATCATTTTTGGGTTAAAAAATGTCATTAGCCACATACCCTACACATACCCATCATATCACCACTTTTTGGCCCATCATGATCCTACACATACCCAGAACCGCACCACGTGCCATCTCTATGGGGACCGTGGCCATTCGGGAAGGGTATTTGAATGAGAAGCATTGCCTCTATGCTGTGTGTCCTAACCAACTCCTCAAGTGGCTTGACACATGTCTTCGAGATATTTTTTTTGGTTCCTCTTATGGGCCAACCATCATTTGCAAAAATGGCATGCTTTGTTCGAGAAAATAGAATGCCATTTTTGTAGCTTTATGTTGCATCTGTTGGAGAAAATCATTGCAAGGAGTAGCACGAGTCGTGCCGAGGAATATTTTCTGTTATACAACTTTCTGGCGATGGAAAAAATCTATATATGTACTACTTTGTCTATTTAAGAAAGGGTTCAAAAATGACACAAAGAAAGCACTAAAAGATACTCGACCTTTTTATTGTCTGTATTCCTTGTATTAAGACTTCTAAATTGTGCCAATCTATTTGGCCCATTTTTTCCTTAGTTATTTCATAAAACATTATGTTGTGCTAGTTTATTGTAATGAGTAGTTTATCTACAAAGCTTCTATATCTCAATATATATATTTTTGTTCATATCATTTTTGTACTCTTCATGTTCAGTGAATGCATATGGAAGTTGTATTATGCTATTTGATTAACTTCTTTAGAAATTTATCTCTGCTTTTTGTTATTTATGGGCATATAGATTCTTGAGCAGGCCTTCAAATCTCCCAAAAAAGAAGATTTCATGTGCCTATTTACTTTAAATATTGGCATATTGCCTTAGCATTAGATTTTATTTTCATATATTTGCTTCATTTTCCCTTTTCTCCCCCAATGTATGAAGAGCCATCTTCTTTAAAATCTGGAGGTTACTTAGTTTAGTGCAATTGGTCCCCCATTAACTGAGTTTTCCATAATGTTGTGTGCCTAGAAATTTCAGGCATCAACAGTTCTTTTTTTGGCATGCCCAGTGGGACTCTATTTGAATGCAAAATTAAGAGTGGGTGTATGAGACATAGACCTGTTACTAGATCCTAGACAACGAAAAAACCCTAGCCTGCTAGTGCCACCACTGGTAACAGTACAAGCAAGAGCCCATCCAACGAACACCCTGACCCTTCCATAGGTCTTGTTACCAATGGCTAATATAAATTATGTAGCATGAGATGTTGGAAACCCTCTCATACCACCAGTAGCACCACTCATTTGGGCTCCTATCCCAATGTCTGCTTTAAAATTTTTATCAAAATTCACCGGGGAAGGCTCAAAAACACCACCTGACCATATGTAGGATGTGGCGGACGTGTGCTTGGTGCATGGTGTCACTAATCAAAATGTGTCACTAAGGTTGCTTGAAGCCTCTTTCAAGGGCAATGCACTAGATTGGTACTGCACTCTAGAAGCTAATACTATCGACACCTGAGATTGGCTGGGAGACCCTTTTTATGAGTAGTTTTCAAACAATGGAGATCACTCCTTGCTATTCCAATAGCTAGTGACCATTAAGCGAGCCCCTCAAGAGGCAATGACCAAATTCAATTCCAAGTTTCACACAACTTGGCAAAGGATTCAAATCACTATTCGCCTGCCTACCAATTTGGCATTCTTGTTCTATCTAAAATCTCTCAATGCTGACATTTTGGTGATGATTCAGTCCCTTGGTGGGAACAACTTTCTGGATGTGTATAGCCTTGCTATTAAGGAAAAGAATAATTTGATTGATGTTGGAAATTTACCCCCTCATCCCGCTATGCCTGTATTTTTAGAATTGTCAACTCTTTCCCAAGAGATAGCTTCTACCAGTGCATCTCTTCCTCCCCAATCTATGTACACATATCTAATCATGTCACAAAATATTGCTTCTACATCTGCCACTTTAACAACTAAGGTGAGAGACATCAAGGATTTGTTGTGGACCTTCTCAAATGAAATAATTAATATCAAGTGGCAATATTCTATGTATGTGAAGCCAACTTTCCAAAATTACCAAGGTAGGAAACCTTCCTACCAGCAAAACTAGTTCCAAGGAGGTATGTGTATGAATCCATAGACACAACCAAATCATCAAATTGTGCCAGTACCTACTTCGCTACAAAATGTTCACCCAAGTTTGAATAGAGAGTTGGTAGTGGGGCAAAATAATCTCATTGATGATACCAATTCTTGGTGCTTCCCCTACAATGAAGCACATATTCCCTGAGATTGTCCGTGTGGAAATTTACAACAAAGAGTGGTAGAACAACACATTCAAGGTGTCATGCTAGATTCAGGGGGTTATGCATATGCCTCTCCACAAATGGAAAATGTGGTACTCACCACTCAAATGTGAGGAATGTCCTTGGAGCAAGAAATAGATATAGCTCCCAATCATGCACTCTTCTCATGGATGGAAGAAGAAGAGGTGGCATTTGCAAATGACATCTCCACATCAAAGGCCCCACAAGTGCAATTATATTATAATACTCTCTCAAAGAGGAGATTCATGGATGAACCAGTCACTCAACATCCCAAAAGTGTTCTCGACCAAGCTCCTAGTTCCTTTGTAGTTGTACAACAATCTCATCCATGCAAGGAGATTGTTATAACAAAGTCTAAGGAGTAGAAGTCTTTGAGTTTGTTGTTATTCATTGTGGTGGAATAGTTGAAGAAAGCCTCTGCTAATGTATCCCTTTGGGATATCTTAGCTATCCCAAAAAAGAAGTTATTACTGCAGAAGGTCCTACTGGAATATGTAAGCATAGAGCCAACAGAGAAACCATCCAAGGAAAAGGTCGTTGATTCATCTTCTCAGGCCAAAGTCCTCACAAACAATGAAGAGAAATCCTTGACTGAAAGTAGAGGTAAATCAAATCCAAGCCCCTTTTTCTTAACTCTCATTATGGGTAAATTTTTTTTGCATAATTCTATGATTGACTCTAGTGCTAGTACTACATTCATTCCCAAGAAAATATTTAAAGCCTTAGGACCTAGCTATGAACTTTAAATAGAGGGGTTATGCAGCTTGATGAGAATAAGGTTGAAACTATAGGTGTCATCAAGAACCTCCCATTGACTCTATTATTCTACCCTAGTATCATAGTCAAAAAATATATTGTGATCATTAATGTCCCTCCCATGTTTGGTCTTTTCTTATCCTGGGAGTTCACTACCAAAATAGTTGGGTATCTTTCTTTAGATTGGTCACACTTAATTCTTAGGACTAAGCATGGAGCTAAGATGAAGACATTGTTTGAACCTTTACATTTGGAACATATAGTAGATGAGCCCATGATAAATTTTGAGGCTATTCATACCTCTATCACCAAAGATGAGATGTATTGTACTGAGTTACTTGAGGATGAGAAGGTGACTGGAGACTAGACTAATGAAGAAGAGGTCCTCTTGAGTGAATTTATAGACATTGATCCTTTTGGCAATTATCATGCAACCAGATTGGGAACTTATGTGATCTATGATGAGGATCAAGTGATTTCGAAGGTTATGAAGGAACCTAAGGGTGTTCACACCTCAGAGTTGTGGACACTACATTTTGATGGAGAAAAATGAAAATTTGGTGCGGGAGCTGAGATATGTTTGACATTCCCATCCAATCAAACAATACTCAGATATTTTTGCTTTCAATTTTCATGTTCAAACAATGAAGTTGAATATGAAGGCCTCATGCAATGTCTAAGTCTTTTGGAATGGATGGGAATTAAATAGATAATGGTGTTCGAAGAATCTAAGCTAATAGTTAATCAATTATGAGGTGTCTTCGCAACCAAGAATGTCTGCATGTGATCTTATAGACATAGGGCATGGGACCTAATTGAAGGTTTTGAAGCCTTCAATATCCAGATAGTTCCCAGAGTAGAATGTTTTCGTAGATCACATGGCAATAATAAGATCTCAATTTGACCCTATTTCTAACTTAATTGATAACATACACTCTATGTGAGTGATTGTACGACCTGAAATCCCATAAAATGACTAGAATTGGAAAGTGTTCGCAAGTGATCATATTTCCTCATTCATTCAAAACTCAAGAGATTTTTTTGATCAACTCCAACCAAAAATTGTAAAATATTATGAAGGTAAAATTATTCAACTAAAGTCCAACAAGCTTCCGAAAGGAGTGGTTACTCTCAAAAATCTATTTGATTGTGATGATGCAAGAAACAACAAGAGGAATTTTTAAGTGGACAAGGATGACTATGCAGATCTCTAGGTCAGATAAGGGAGGAAGCTTAAGGTAGGGAAAGATGTTCCGCAACATGATAAAGATAGGCTCATTCATTTTTGTAAAAAGTATAAAGGAGTAGTGGCCTGGTCATATGATGACCTCAAGGGATATGATCCTGAATTCATTCAACATAGCATAGAACTAATGAAAGGGGAAAAACCTATCCACTAGAAGCAAAGGCCAATAAACCCAAAGATTGAGGCACTAATGGTGCAAGAGCTAAGGAAGCTAATCCACTCCCGAATTATCTTCCCAATCAAGCATAGTACATGGGTGTCCAACCTAGTTCTGGTCTAAAAGAAAAAAATGGAGACATCTGCCTCTATGTTGATTTCTAGAATATAAATAGGGCATCCCTAAAGGACCACTATCCATTTCCTTCCATGGAATCAATCTTGCAAATAGTCGTTGGCTCGAAAAAAATTTCTTTGTTGGATGGCTTTTTCAGTTACAACCAAATCTGGGTCAAAGAGGAGTACCAATACAAAATGATGTTCACTACTAAGTGGGGAATGTTTTCCTATGAAAAAATTCCCTTCAGTCTCTCAAATGTGGGAGCCACCTTTCAGTGATCGATGGATATCACCTTTGGGGAACTTATCAATAAGATCATCTTGATCTACTTGGATGATCTAACTTTATTCTCTAAGTCAAAAGATGATCATTTTGATCATCTTGAAATGGTTTTCAAAAAATGCCAAGACTTTGGGGTATCCCTAAACCCAAAAAAATGTGTTTTAAGGGGAAAATTACTAGGACATGTAGTGTCCAAGGATGGAGTTTCTATTGATCTAGATCATGTGAAGGCAATCAAAGAACTTTCTCTACCAGTAAACAAAAAAGGAGTTCAGTCCTTCTTAGGGAAGGTAAATTTTGTAAGTAAATTCATTTTGGATTTTGTAGGTCTAATTAGACCTATCACCCTGATGCTCAAGAGGGATCAGTTATTTAAGTGGACAAAAGAGGAAAGAGAAGCCTTTGAGAAGGTTAAGGAGGCTATTTCTTCAACTCCTGTACTGGTAAACCCAAACTTATCAAATGACTTTATAATGTATGCATTCAGTAGTGAGTCTAGCAATGTTGTTTTAACTCAAAAGGATGATGAGGGGAAGGGAGAACATCTAATATCCTTTCACTCTCATACTTTAAAGGACTATGAGACAAAGTACAAATTCATCAAGAGGCAGGCGTTTTACATTGTCAAGGGGCTTGAAAAGTTCTCAAACCTCATATATTATAGTAAGGTGGTCATATACATAGGGAATTCCAGTGTGTGTGAGTACATTATGGAAGGAGAGATCACCAAAAAGAGGGACAACTAGATAACCAAGATCCTTGAATATGACATCAAGGTTAGGCGCACAAAGATCATGTGAGGAAGAGGATTATGTGAATATTTGGCACGGGATAATGAAGTGGAAACCGAGGAGGAACAACCCAAGCTGGTTCTACTAAATGAATCTGAGTCTGAAGGCTACTAGTTGGTAGATAGAATGAGGTTTATGCAGACTGAGAAATATTTGGCGGGCCTCCCTTCTCAGAAGAAGAGGTTTTATAGATTACAGAACAATGGTTATGTTCTCATTGAAGGGGTTCTCTTCAAAAGAAATTTCAATGGTGTTCTTCTACACTGCCTAACTCAAGAGCAGGCAGAAAAAATTCTAGAAGTATTCCATAGAAATCCCGTGGGTGGACATTTCTCTACTAAAACCATCGCCATCAAAATTATGTGTGCGGGATATTTGTGGCCTACAATATTCAATGATTCACACTCTCTAGTCAAATCCTACAAAAATGTCAATTCTTCATAGGAAGGAGGACAAACTCAACTATGCCTCTAACTTTGATAGTAGTTGAAGAGCCCTTTGCATAATGGGGTCTTGATCTCATTGGGATGATCAATCCCACCTTCAGTATAAAGCATAAATGGATCCTTACGGCCACAAATTATTTCACCAGATGGGCCAAGGCCATACCCTTGAAGAATGCGACTGAGGCAAAGATTGTAAACTTCCTAGAAGAGCTGGTAACAAGGTTTGGCCTGCCCAAGACCATCATCTTCAACAATGAAAAAGCCTTGCTAGGCTCGACGGTATGTCAATTTTCACTTAGGAATGGAATTTTCCTAAAGACATCCTTGAATTATTACCCATAGGGAAATGGTATGGTTGATTCAACTAAAAATAATTTAGTCTAACTTATTAAAAGAATAGGGTTAGAACACTAGAGAGAGTGGCATAGAAATCTCAAAGTGGCGCTCTAGGTGGACTGCATAACTCCAAAACAAGTATTAAATACTTTTCCATATGAGCTAGTATACGACCAGAAGGAAGCACTGTTGCCTATCTCCCTATAAATTCTCGCACTACAATTGCTTAAATCCCTAGAAGTAGAGAAAAATGGAGCCATGGAGGTCCAGTTAGCTAAATTGCTAGAGGTGCAAGAGAAAAGGGAAAATATGCTAATGGCCACGTGCAACTGACAAGTGGTTAAGAAATGATTTGATAAGAAAACCTCCAACCAAGGTCTTAAGTGCGAAGATTCGGTGACGAAATACAATGAGAGAGCCATGAAGCCTGGCCAACATAGAAAATTTGATAGTCTATGGGAGGGTCCTTATCATATCATTCAATGCAAACAACATAATGCATTTGAATTGAAAAGCATGGAAAAAGAAGCACTGGGAATTCTTGTCAATGGAATTCACCTTAAACTTTTCAATTAGCTTTATTAACCATTTAACCATGAAAATATGTAAATATGTAATTATTTGTGTGTTTTTTTGGCCGAGTCTTTGTCTACTAGAACCCTTTTAAGCCAGAAAGTAGCCAAAAGCAAAGGAGACAAGAACTATATCTAAAGAGTGGTATATATATTCACCGTATGGTAATATTTACTTTGAGATATTACAATACAAAATGGCTCTTGGGCCAAGCATTTCCAGATATATATTTTTTATATGGTAATATTTTCTTCAAGATATTAGAGTACAAAATGGCTCTTAGGCTAAGAATTTTGAGAATATATATATATAGAGGACAAGAGAGAAGATTTCATCCATTTAGAATTTGAGGAGGAGGAGCGATAGGAGTATTAGGAGATACAATGATAGCAGTAGGTGGAGGAGGATACACCAATTCTCTAAAATTAGTGTACCATTCCACATCATAGGAAAGCTCTACATTGAATCACCTTAGTAGGAAGTGGCAAGCATGTGACTCAGGAAAGGTACCCAAGGCACCACCGCATCCTCTTCAATGATCCGATAGAGATCACGTGTAGTCAAAATACCAAGGTCATACTCTATAGTTGTTACAATCTCCTTGAGGCCTCTAAGATAGCGCTTGGGAAAAATCACCCTGGTAAGCTTTAATATCATTGGTTTTGGTACCTAAATATCCAAGGAGGAGGCAAAAAAGTGGGAACAAATATTAGTATTTACTCAATATTTGTCCTCATATTCTACAAAGTCTTTTCCTAGCACCCACTTAATTGCAATTATGGCTAAGGTGCGCTTATTCTTCATCATATGCATGAAATGCCTATATGAAACTTCTCCTAAGAAACCTACCTAAGCTCTATTACTGGTCAACCTAATGGGAGTATCCATTATCTCTACCAATAAACCCAATTACCAAGTATGAATTATGTTGTTATCTTTAGGTATATTTATAGAGGTAGCTGGGAGTACGATGCATGTGATAAGCATGATTATAATCGAGGTGCAAACTCAAAAATCCCACCAAGTTGTGTTTGTTGTGTGCGAAGTAGGATGCGATAATTAATCAACTAAAACTTGCAGCATATGCAAGTGGTAATTTGCACAGTCAAGAGCCAAGTGTCTAACTGTGGAAAATTTAGTCTGCAAAGATCAAATCAAAATATTATGTGTAATCATTGGGCCTTTTGCTTAATCACTCTCATAAAGTTATTATGTGCAAAAGCATGCAAAAGGATTTGTATGCCTTTAATTTCTGGCTCAAATTCCCAAGGGGTGGCACCATAGGACATGATGGATAATCGTCATTATAAATTAATATCTTTTCCAGAGGGTAGGAATTTATTTTGCATGAACAAATGAGTTGGCAGTACATGCCGAATTTATTTCTAAAATCATATGTTGTTTCCAACTCTAGTTTTGGAGAAAGATAATATTGCATGAAAAGGAAGAGCATTGTCAAGAGAGTTGAGTATACAGTTCACTAAGAAAGAATCCAAGTGCAAGTTACAAAGAGGTTAAGAATTTGCAAATGTTTTCATAGAGTCCTGAGATGGCACAATTTCTTGAGATGGAAGCACAAGGAGATATGGTTAAAAGTTTATTAGACGCCATCTTGGCAATGCCAATGACCCATTTTTTTAAAGATATCTCTTATGCCTTGCTAAGGATGTTAGAAAAGAAAATATGGCCTCACACAAAGGTCATACAAAATATTTCTCACAAAAACAAAGTCCAGATAGCAAAATATTGGGACAATATCTATGACCCTAAGACTCTTAGGGAAGTAGCCTGTGAAAGAATGTAAAAGGATGAGACTCAAGACAAGGAGTATTTGGGGTACAAGTTGTGTTTTTGCGGTCTTCCATAGTATATGGTTCCTTGAGTGCATCACTTCCTAGAGTTGATTCATGAATGCGCTCAAAATTTCAATTCGGATATAGGAACCATAGAAGGCTGGAACCTAAGAGCAGTAATTAGTTTTGATGTTATTTGGGATATGCTATGTATCCCTACGAGTAATCTTCTAGAAGCACCTAATAAATTTACCATAAAAAAATTGGACACAGTCTAGAGGTCCAGAATCCATGCCCAAAGTTTTTACAACTATGAAACAAAAAGGCCCAAGCAACATAAGCGTGCACCTTAGTTTTTGGTTGGAATCAGTTCTTTCAATTCAAACATACAAGACATCTTCTTGATGTTGTTTTTTTTTTGCGATATGGACAATGACAATATGGTACAAGAGTTTCAAATGTGTATGGGTTTCCAATTAAGAAAACAACATTCCTTGTTCTAGTATGACTTTGCGGAGGCCATTGTTTAGGAGATGCTACACTAGTTCAAGTAGTATCACACAGAGTATAAATTTAGGTTTTCCTCTTTTCCTTCTCATATGTTTTTACAAAAAAATCCCAATTTATTTAAAGAGCATATGAATTTGTCTATTTTTAATGAAAATGGGGTGAGAAATTTGGTCTCTTCCTAGACCCATCTCCTTTTTGTGACTCATGATTATTATGTATTTTTTGAGTCATTCTTGACTCCAATATTGCAAGATTTTGATAAAGGGGGTCAGGTTGGTTGTTTTTGTTTCTCTATTGAGCAAGTGAGATGGATGAAAGATTTTTTCCCTCCTTATGTCTGGTTCCTGAGAGAGGACTTTTCATTTGTCAAGATGCATGGTTTTATTGAGGAACCATTCTGGCTCCTAGTCTATGTAACAAATAGGGTGTTGTCCCTTGAAGTATTGAGGAAACTATCCATCATAGACCACAAGTTTTGTGGGAGAAAGCATCAAAAATATTTTTTCAAATGCCCCTTAAGATTTGGTACAATAATAATGGAAAATAAGCATACATAAAGTTTTCTATCTGCTAATCTTGCTCATCTAGGGTTGGTGTTGATCTATGACAAATGGGAATACAATCCTAAAGATGACCTAGCGGATCTCAACATCAAGGTGGCTCATATCCCCCAACCCTACTGGGAGACTCAACAAAGTCTATTGTTAAGAAACCATAGTCTCTTTGTAGAACTGGCCTATATTTGCTCAGAGACGAGAAGGCTGCCATGGCTATATTTTCATTTCCCTTTGGCCAAAGTCAGTGACAAGTGCAAAATTAAAACCACCCTCTATAATGAATTAGTCAAGAACCACAATTGGAGTGAGGAGAAGATTGCTGACTTTTGGGTTTATCAGCAGGAGACCAAATGTCTCAAGGCCAAATTCCAGGATGCAGATATGGACAAAAAAATTGATGATCTCTGGAACAGAGAGCATGATGACACTGATGTTGAGGGAGATGAGGAAATGGATCAAGAGAAAGTAGATTCAATATTAAGATCCAAAGAGGCAAAGTAGGCTCAAATACAAGAAGGTAGAGAAACAATAGAAGGTCCCAACAAAGATCCACTAAGTGCACAATTGTATCCCATGCAATAGTCAAAAAACCACATACATAGGTCACTAAGAGAACCAGAGTGACTCGAAAATATGAAGAAATCATAGACATGGACAATTCTCCACCTGAGAATAGGTTGCACACCAATATCACACCAGGAGAAAGCTCGCAAGTACCTACGACAATGAGCCAAGGGTCAAAGTCTTTAGCGACACAAGTAATTTTCTCTCCTCCTCTTCTTGCATCTCAGTCTTTAGTTAACCCATTTTTGTTTGTGTCTCTGACTACCTCAAGTGTTGGCTTATTATTTTCTACTTTCACAGTTCCTATGCAAGGATCCTATCAATCTTCCTTTCCCCCCATCAGATGGGTAGATTTTACTCCCCCATGAGCCTTGCCATCTTTTGTTGGGACCTCATCTAAGCCCTCTATTGCAAACCCATTTTCTTCCATTGCATTAGTTTCAGCCTAGTCTTCCCAACAATTGATTACCTCTGTGTCTCTATATCCCATTCCACCACTCATTGTGATTCCTTCTGTTGCTTCCCCTCTCCATAATGATTTCTTTCCCTTTTTCTCTTCCTCCTAATGCACCCTTTGTCGATGAACTAATTAAGTCACCATCAAAATTCTTCAAGAAAAATAAAATGTCTAAGATGGTGTGGGCTAGGAGAGCCTAGAAAAGAAAAGAAAAGGTTGTCATGAGACCTGACGAGCCACTCATGTAGACCCTCTTTAATGAGGAACAAGGGTCGATAACATTTGCATCCATTACACCCAACACCATCAAACCTCAAGGGAAGATGCAACCTGAGGATTACATAGTCCATGCCATCAAGATCAATCTACACTAGGCTCGACCATAAGGCAAGGTTGAACTAATGGAGGAAACTCAGCGGGTCATGACTATGAACTTTTTAAAGCCTAGTTGTCAATTGACCAAAAGGGAAGAAGAGCTTAGTAATGTCAAGGAAAGCATAGAGATACTGCAAAAGAAAGAAAATGCTAAAGATGCTAAAATTGCATGCTTGTCTCAACAAGCACAAACAAAAAAGGCCAACCTTCAGGAGGAACTTGCAAAGTTCCAGTCTTAGGATCCAAACCTAGTTGCTAATCAATAGCAGAAAAACAAGGAACTTTAAGACTGACTGACTCAAATGGAGAGAGAAACCCAAGAGAGAAACAAAGAGCTTCAAGACCAAAAAGCTTGATTGGAAAAATAAATGCAGCAAAAGGATAAAGAGCTTTAGGACCAACAGACTCAATTTGAAAAGGAGATCTGAGAGATGAATGTCTCTTTAGAAAAGGAATGTAGAACTTGAAATCAAGTTGAGGAGCTATTGAAAAGAAAATATGCAGAGTTGAAACCTCTATAGGAACAACTCACCACATATGACAAGAAGATTGAGGAGTTGATGGAAGAAATTGGGTCAAAAGAGGTTGAGATAAATCTTTTAAAAATTCCTCCCCAGCCTTCTATTACTCAATCAGATCTTCTCTTGGTGGTACAACAATATTATGTATCCTACTAGGAGAAAGTAAATTCTTTTTGTTTATCCATGCAACCAACACTACAATTCATGGAAAATGTGGAAAAATTAAGTGGGGAGGTGTGCAATACAATTGAATAAGCCCCACAATTTATTGCTGAAAAGGTGCTTGAAGCCAAGCAATTGTTGGGAAAATTGTACATAGTGGAAAATGCGAACTTGGCAAGGGTAGAAATAGATGATCAGAGGTTGGATACCAAAAAGGAAAAGGAATTCATCCATTATCATGCAATGATCCTCCAAGCTAAGAATTGTTTGGTCACATTGAATCAAACTATGAATCATATGCAGATACAATTTTATCATTTGTCTCTGATGGGCTTGCCCTCTCCTTTTCTCTTCGATAAATTAGTGGCCACATTGGAGCATATTTCAGCAAAAATCAAAGAAAAGCAGTAGATTCTATCTACTTTCCAATCATTCAATCAACCTCCCATGATAGTAGATATTGAAGGTGCCATCCATCTAATAACATAGCTTCTTTTCCAGCTAGAGTTCAAGAATGGGATCTTCATGGAGCTGCCATTCAAAGAAATTATCGATTTGCATGAGGCACAAGAGAATCTACACGCCTTATCAATGCCATCTGAGGCCAATTGGATACCTCTACAGACCACCCTTTCAAATCTCTAAGTGTTTCCCAATGGGTAGGGCTTTGGTCCTTAAACTAGTATTTTTGGGTTCTCATTTTGTAGGTGAAATGCTCCTTGTTAGTCACCAAAAGCTATGGATTTAAATAATCCTTATAGCTCCCTCTATGTATATTTTGTTTGGTTTTGCATTAGCTTCATCCCACATGTTACATGTTTTCAACTCTCTGAGCTCCCTTTTGGTGGTACCTTCATCTGCTTGTGCCACATGTCAGTAGTGTGTGCTTTTGAGTTCTCTCCCTTTTCTTCATCTCTAAACTCCACTCGGTTGCCACATTACATCTTTCACGGGTACCTTTTTGGAAAACCCCACAATAATTTAATCTTTGAGCAAGGACCACACCACATGTCATATTTGTAGGGACTGTGGCTACTCAGGAAGGGTATTTGAATGAGAAGCCCCACCTATGTGCCATGTGTCCTAGCTAACTCCTCAAGTGGTTTGACACATGTCTTCAAGATAACTTTGTCAGTTCCTCTTTCATGCTAGCCATCATTTGCAAAAGGGAACACTTTGTTTGAGGCAACAAAATGTCATTTGTGTACCTTTCTATTGTGTCCCTTGAAGAAAATCATTGCAAGGAGTGGCAAGGATCTCGTGCCAAGGAATATTTTATGTTATCCAACTTTCTAGTGGTGGGAAAAATTTATATATACTGCTTTGTCTCTCCAAGAAAGGGTTCAAAAATGACACAAAGAAAGCACTAAACGATACTTGGCCTTTGTATTGTGTTTATTTCTTGTAATAAGACTTTTAGATTGTGCCAATCTGTTTAGTCTTTATATTCCTTAGTTATTTGATAAAACATTATATTGTGCTAATTTATTGTAATGAGTAGTTTATCTACAAAGCTTCTATAATCTCAATATAATTTTGATGTTCAGATCATGTTTTGTACTCTTCATGTTTAGTGAATGCATATGGAAGTTGTATTATGCTATTTGATTAACTAATTTGGAAATTCATCTTCACTTTTTGTTATTTATGGGCATATAGATTTTTGTGTGGGCCTTCAAATCTCCTTGAAAGGAAGATTTTTTGTGCCTATTTACTTGAAATATTGGTGTATCGCCTTAGCATTAAATTTTATTTTTGTATATCTACTTCCTTTTCCCTTTTCTTCCCCCAATGTATGAAGAGTCAGCTTCTTTAAAATATGGAGGTTACTTAGTTTAGCACAATTGGTCCCCCATTAACTAAGTTTCCCATAAGACTGTTTGCCTATAAATTTTAGGCATCAACAATGACCAAGTCATTTCTTCTCAAAATGCGCCAGCTAGTTATACACCCTCTTTCAAAAAACTTGAACCATTCTATTGTGCTTTCAGTAAGGCTATTGATGAAAAATCTCACAAAAACATCCTCTTCTTGGATTCCTAGAATCCCACTCACAACAATTAGAGCCAAGACATATTCTTTAGGGTCTTGTAATTTTTTTCCAAAGAATTTTGGGAAGTTTTTCCTTGAGCCATGTGGTAAAACATTATATTGAGATAGGGCTAAGGTTCCGATATAGTTTCCCCAAGGATTTGAAATAATGGAAGCCATAAAATTTTAGATTCGCAAACTCCTTTCAAGGAGTAAAAGAGATCACACCTGCAAGCCAATTTTTGGGTGGAGATTGGGCTAGAGAAGGGTTTGGAACCTGATTCGGCTATCGATTTGGATGTTGAGGTGGATTTTCATAATACACAAATTCCAATCTTAGAGTTTGTTCAACTACCCTTCTTGGTGGTCTTTGAGCCCATTCTCCTTCTTCAAGGATAAAATTCTCTCATGTAGTCTTTGACATTCCTTCTATATCTCCAGGAAAGGGTTTTTAATTGGGAGATAATATCTTTCTATTTAGCTTGCATCCAATCTAAATCTAGTTATAATATAGGGAATTAAGAAATTCTCATGCGGAAGTACCATTTTACTACATGACCTAGAGGTAACTTTTCAAAATATTTCACTCAAATCCCGAGTAGAGTCCCCAAAAAAATGTTAGCAAATGAACTGGTATTTATTAAAATATCAAAGTAACAACTCCATAGCCCTATTTATAAAGACCAATATTGCCAACAACTCTAGAAATATCACAATTTTATTTTTTATTTTCCTCTGAAGTATTATTGAGGTACACCTCCCTCAAGATTATTACTTATATTTAATAAAGTTTTCTTTTAACCAGAAAGCAGTGAAAGGCAAACAAACACCAACCCATAAATATGGAATTAGTGTAGTGAATCCAGATGAACCAATAACGCCTAAGCACAAAGACTCAATACAATAATAAAAAATGAATATAATTCTAAGGAATTGACCTTAATCACAAAAAAATGAATATAATGTCAATAAATCACCCCACACAGAGAATAAATCTAAGTTAGTATTTATAGTCAAAACACGTATTCAATAAAACACTATATCCATACTTCCAAATTTAAAGATTCATATTAATCTACAATTACAAACACAATTCTAAAATTTTCCCTTTTCCCTTATTACATCACAGTGCACATCAAAGAAATCTAGACCTTTAGTGAGTCGTTTGCATTTAGTTTTATAGAAAACCCCTAATCTTGGATCTTGGCAGTTAAATTAATAGCCATTGGTTTGAGCCACAATTTCTTGCCAACTAATATCCCACTTAGAGAAAAAATAAATTAAGAATATTAATGATTAGGAATAATCATCATTACACTACCCCTTCAATAAGATTTTGACAGTCGGTCGAAATGTTTCTCATCCACAATCTTACCCCGTTGCCTATTGTACTTGCAAATGGTGCAATTTTTAGAGCCTAAATTAAAATAAATATGTATATCTTCATAATTTAATATGTGTGAACCTTCAAGATGAGGGGGCAACTTAAAATTTTAAACATTGAAGCTAAGGTTTATAATAATTTTTTTCACATCAGCATTTAATTCATCTGCTAGCTCAGTATCTTTGTGCTCACCTAGTCTCAAAATAATCTCCAACTCATATATGCCACTTAATTTCTATAAATTTAGTGAAAATGACCTTCATTCTCACAATTTGAATCACATTCCTAGATATGGCAAGTACTAAAAGTGATTCTTCTTCTAGGAGTGAATTTGTTGTGATTAAGGATGTAGAGTGTAGTTTATGCTATAGGCTAATGATAGACTAGCTGAGAGATGTATTCATAGTTTAGAGTGATGTGGAAGAAGGTGTGCTATAAAATATTCTTGAGGAGAACTTTATGAGTCATGCCCATGTTCATAATGTAGAGATCCTTGAACACTTTGTATACAATGTGGTTTACACTTTAGGGAAGTGTGACGAGGGAATATAGGGAATAGAGTGGCCGGTTCGACCTAAATCCTTGATGAGAGTGAGGGTGGCCATTAGAGGGCTAAGTGGATTTCCCATAACCAACCTTGTAGGTGACACTATTTGTATTTCCACTACAATTCAACATGGTGTTATAGAGGAGGTTATGGCTCTTCTTCATATAGGCCTAAGGCAGAATGACATGGGGTTGTTTGCCCACTTCGTGCAATCTCATGAGAACCTATTTTCATTGGCCCAAATTGAATGCCTACAAGAGGTGGTGGAGGGGATACTTATCCTCATGTTTGTCCTTTTTTTAGAATAAGTGTGTTGATAACTTCTTTTTTTAAATGCGAACACCATTTTTAATATCATATACATATTTATGAATATAATATGAAACTTTGTATTTCAATATTGTTTTAATCTTTGCATTTGAATGCTACCCTTTTAATTTATTACTACATCTAGTGATGGTAACTTCTCATTTTAGTTTTCTACGTCTTTTATTTTTAATGGCTATTCTTGCAAAACATTCCCCTTGTTATTTCCCATTAAATAAGATTCTAGAAAAACAATCGAACTCTACCACGCTTACAATAACTCCATCCTCTCCTACCTACATTTTCTTTCAAAAAAAATACAAATATAGTCAATATTTGATAAAGTTTTCAAAACCCTGTCATGGACTAAAAATGGTTTCCAAACTCCTTGAGAGTCCCAAAAACACATAAAATTTCACTTTTCATTCTTAACTTTTGAGAGGTTATAGAAACTTTAGTACAAACCAACAAGTATTTAGACTTAAACATTTCCCACAAGATATCAAAATTTATGGAGGTTATGCTAACTTTGTTGATGACCGACAACAAAAAAAAAGAAAAAAATCAAAGACTTCAAAGGGGTTTTGGTAAAAAGAGAAGTTTTAATAACCTTATCGATGACCCCTGAGGTTCACAAAACTTGAGGAAATCTTGAAAAATCTTATACCTAATAAAATTTTCAAGCAAAATAAGGGTTTGAGGGTTGTGGCCAAAATTGAAGTAACAACTTTCTTATACTTTAAGTTATATTACATGTATATAGCTTTAGGATGTTTGAGAGTGGTTTCAGATCTCTTGGAGTTATAATGTAAATTCTAGTTTTTGGAAGATCTTATAATTTTTTAGACTTAGTCAAATTTTAGTATTCAACATGTTAAATTTCAATAATCAATAATTTGTATAATCTTTCTCTCTATCTTGCTCATTGTGTATCTCTTATACTCAAGACCTCTGATCTGTATAGGATCTAGACTAAATTGTAGAATTGAATGCCTAACTTTTAAAATGATTATTCCAAGTTAATTAGTACAAAATTAACTCATAGAAATAATTAAAGTAACGAAAATAACAAAGTGAAGCCAACAGAATTGAGAGTCAGAATGTGAGAGAGAAGGAGAGAAAATGCAAATAGAGTTTGATTACGAAGTTCGCCACCAATGTGACTACGTCTCCAGGTCGGATCCAATAGAGTATGACCGATTCGATTAATCTCCAAAAATTAGTTACAATGATGCACCAAGACCATCACTTCGGCAGCATAACACTACTCTGATGAAAAAAAAATGGCTTCAAAATGATCTCCTTAGAACTCCTCTCGAATCACTTGTCACCTGCTTCACTTGCAAATTTTCAATCTCACACTTAGCCTAACTCTCTCCCTTTCACCCCTTTTTATACAAAAGTTTCACCCAATTTGGTGAAAACCATAAGATTTACTAAATTTCCCACAAATCTCCTAATAACCATTTAATCTCCCAATTTTACAAAGAAATCCCCCATTTACATGTAAAAATCATAAATAATTGATTTAAGCCCTTTAAATTTTATCTTTATTTGGGATTTATTGTTGGGGTTTATTTGTTTGTTTTATTTAAAATATAAAACTTAGCCATTTTAAGGCTATTAGTTGGTGATCCGACCTAACTAAATAGTTTTATAAACATGACCCCTACCAAAATTGAAATCTCTGCAGGGTGTAACGGTGGCGATGACTTTTTGTAGGCCAGCGGTCAGGGGTTCAACCCTGGCCACTGGCTTTTAATAGCTGTATATGTCTAAAAATGGTCATGATTAAGCTTGTTAATTAATTAAATACGATTTATTTAATTAATTCCTCTAATGTCATCTACATATAAATAAATTTAATTATTTATTTATATCGTTCATTTTTCTATTTCTTCTACCTTAAATTAAATAAATAATTTTATTTAATTACTAACATTTCTACCCTCCGCTTAATTAAATTAAATAAATTTGTATAATTTATTTATATTTAATTATCATTTTATTCTAAAGTTTAAATATTTTGAATATTTAAATAATGGAATATTCTCCATCCCATTTTTGAATTTTAAAATATTAAATATGTTATTTAATATTTTCCACCTCACTCTAATTTCATTTTTAAACATAATTAAATATGAATTATTTAATTATGTGGGTTTCCATTTCCATCTTCACTCCTAATTAAATAAATTTAATTTATTTAATTCATTATTAACTCACCTTCCCAAAATTCTAACTCATGCTAACTCGCCCTTCTAAATTTGTATCTTATCCTTCAAAATGGAATTTTCCCTTCGAACTCAATAAAGAGAAAGGAAACCTTCCATTCTTCTGTCCACTTTCGAAAATCTCTCGCCGTCCATTCGAAACAAGCTTAATCCGGACCATCGATCGATTCAGCCAATCAAACTCGTTCGAAAACTCTATAAAAGCACGTGCAAATCCAAGCCTTGGTTAATCATCCACATACACTCTGCATAATCGCTCACATATGCACACTTCGTATACTCATTTACATAGCCATGTTTTCATCAGCCTTTGCATGCATATTAGTTTTAATAGCATAGCAATATTTCTCATACTAGCATAGCTTTCTTGCATTTTGCATATTATTGCATTTTTAGATTTCATCTCGTTCTTCATGCTGCCATTTTGTTGAGCTCTACCTGCTGATCTGAGAGCCATTTCGAAGCAACAAAATGATGAAGTTAGAGGAGGATAAGACGGTTTCGAGAAGCTACTGTTACGGTTTGCGTATTTCATTTTTCTTTTACAGCTTTTTTGATTTAATGTTTTATTAACATGTGTTTGAATTCTTATTTAGATTTGATCCAATTTTCTCACACACAATAGCCAATTACTAATCTTTCATCAACAAAAGAAATCGCCCCCGATATATAGTCAGGCATGCACAATTGGTGCAATGGTGAGCCGACCGATGGTTAGGGAGGAGGTTGCGGGTTCGACCCCGCTCAACAAACTCTTTTAACAAACAAACCAACTTCCAACTCGCCGGAGGATGAAAGATAGGCCATGTGGCATGCCAAGGACGTGCCATGTGGCAAAGCTTGATTTGTCGATGACGCTAACGTGTATGCTGACAAAACGCTGACATGTCTACTGACTGAGATGATGTCGTGGATGCTGACGTGGATGATGACGTGCTTGATGACTCAGATGACTATACCTGCTGACTGTGTGTACGACAGTAAGGAAGGACACGTGTCGCCACCTGATTGGTTCCGTATGAATGACTCAACTACCACATGTTTCACCTGAATTCATCCATGTGGATTTTGTGCAGTACAGACTAGTTGATGACATTAGCATCCGTACGGTCAAAGGTCAATCTCCTCTCAAACTTTGACTACCTATATCTCGAGCATATGATGTCAGTTTTCGATGAAACGAACGTTGCCGAAATCATCTCAACGAGCTCTTTGACTTGACATTGCTTCTGTCAATTTCTGAAACAATCATTTTTTCCACCTTCTAGACACCCCCTGATACCAATTTGACTGAAGGTTTGACTGGCCATAACTTGTGAAAACGAACTCCTTTTCGCTCCATTCAAGTTGTGTTGAAATCAGGACACTGAGATTTTTCTGATGGTGCTAAAATTTGGAGATTTTGAGACACTTCAATTTCCACTGAAAATATCCCCCAGATCATGCCTCCCCACTAAAGACCTTTTGGACCTCCAAAAGTGGCATTTATTCTGACATTAAGTGAGGACTTGGCCTCCCCAATTGTTCTGTATCCTCTGTACATCTGAATACCTGGCTCACAAGCAAAATGAAGACTGCAACAACATTGTTGAACATAAACATTATTCTATTGCTTCCATAAGCTTCTACATCAACTATCATACCCACTAACCAAAAAAAATTGACTAGCATCAAGCTGAAAAATAATGTAGAAATGAAAGAATAAATCAACAACAATTCGATTCTTCACAACAGGAACATTTTTACCCAAGGAGCCATCAATGCTTTCAATCATCATTCCCTCATGTTGTACTGCGGGTGTATCCTGCAACATCTGACCTTGGTTAGCTACTCCAAGTTCAAGTTTAGAACCACCTATACTGACAGACATAAGAGTTAACTCTTTACTTGCATTAATTACCCTCTTTAACTACCTTGTGTTTGCAAAAGAATGATCAGTCTTCATCCTGTGAGAATATACAATATACTGTGTGTCATCTTTAAACAAGTGATAATGATTCTTTTCCCTATAGAAAATTTCTTTTCTGTCATAAAGATAAGGGCTACCAAGAACTATCCCACAGATATCTAGTGGAACCACATCAAACTGTACTTCATCCACAAATTAACTAGTGATTGTGAATCTTAAGGTGCATTGTCTTGTTACATGCAACTTATCATTTTCACAAATCCAGCCTAGTGGATAAGGTTTCTTATGTTGTGTAGTTTTTAATCCCAAGTTACTTACAACATTTTCAGAAATTAGAGCTTTACCTTTCAAACCCATAGCTGTTATCTTAGTTTCATCATCTGAATCAGAAATAGGAGCTTTACCTTTCAAACCCATAGCTGTTATCTTAGTTTCATCATCTGAATCAAAACCAAGATCCATAACAACATTTGCGGCTTTCTCCTTACCTTTATGTTTTTGATTACGTTTCTGAGCCCACTTAGGCCTCAGTTCTGGATGCAACTACCAACAATGTTCTTCATCATGACCCTTCCTATCACAATGAGTGCAAGAAAGTTTCTCATCCTTCTTAACTGTAGCTGCCTTCTTTCCTTTCCCTGTCTCTGCAACCTTAGAAGATTTCTTTACATCATTATCAAACTTATCAATAAAAGATCCTTTACCCCTTGACTCTAAGTGGGTAGCTTGGACACAAACTTCATCCAATTTACAAGGATTCGAAACCAAAATAGAATTCCTAAGGTAGGAATGCAAACCTCCTATGTACTTCAACAAAGTGTCCTAGGTGTACAAAGGAACATTCAAAGCAATAGCCCTTTTTCTAAACTCATGAGTGTAATCCTAAACAGACTGACCTTTCCCTTGCCTAAAAGTTTTCCAGTTCATCATTAACTGTTGCATATGGCCTAAGGGATAGAATTGCTTCTTAAGAGCATTAAAAAACTCTGCCCAAGTTAAACTGACTCTACTATGTTGTGAAACTTTTGCCTTAGTCTTACTCTCCCACTAGGTTAAAGTTGTACCTCCTAATCGAAGAATACCTAATTGGATACTATCAACATCATCTAATAGGTTCTAGACTCTACAGTAGACTTCTACTTGCTGAATCCAATCATCCAATTTTTCAGCATTTAGTTCACCACAATACTTAGGCAAGTCAAATTTTACATCCAATTTAATTTTAGGCTTATGCCCACTCTTGAAAGGATTAAAAGAAGTAGAATGAGGAGAAGATGGAGAAGAAGGAGAAGGAGAAGAGGGAGGAGAAGAAGAAAAGGGGTGATCTGGTTGCTTGCCACCATCTCCATGTTGTTTCTCTTTCTTGTCTTTACGATATTCTTGCTTCAACGAACCTCCTTCACATTCCTTCCATTCTTGTCTTTCTTGGAAAAGAATGTCCACCTTAGCCTTCATCTCGAGGAATGCTCTTCAAAATTCCTGCTCACTGATTTCTTTAGGAACCTCCATTCCAGACAAGGACATCTTCAAAAAAGTTCTTCGCTTCCCGATCTCAGAATCAAAGTCTTCGAGCTTTCCTTCACACTTCTGAATCCTAGATCTCATTAGCATTCAAGAAAAACTACAACAATAATCAACTGAGCTCTGATACCACTTGATCTGTATAGGATCTAGACTAAATTGCAAAATTGAATGCTTAACTTTTAAAATGATTATTCCAAGTTAATTAGTACAAAATTAACTCATAGAAATAATTAAAGTAACGAAAATAGGAAAGTGAAGCCAACAGAATTGAGAGTCAGAATGTGAGAGAGAAGGAGAGAAAATGCAAATAGATTTTGATTATGGAGTTCGCCACAAATGTGACTACATCTCCGTGTCAGCTCCAATAGAGTATGACCGATCCGATTAATCTCCAGAAATCAATTACAATGATGCACCAAGACCATCACTTCGGCAGCATAACACTACTCCAACGAAAAAAAAATGGCTTCAAAATGATCTCCTTAGAACTCCTCTCGAATCACCTGTCACCTACTTCACTTGAAAATTTTGAATCTCACACTTAGCCTAACTCTCTCCCTTTCACCCCTTTTTATACAAAAGTTTCACCCAATTTGGTGAAAACCATAAGATTTACTAAATTTCCCCCAAATCTCCTAATAACCATTTAATCTCCCAATTTTACAAAGAAATCCCCCATTTACATGTAAAAATCACAAATAATTGATTTAAGCCCTTTAAATTTTATCTTTATTCAGGGATTATTGTTGGGGTTTATTTGTTTGTTTTATTTAAAATATAAAACTTAGACATTTTAAGGCTATTAGTTGGGGATCCAGCCTAACTAAACAATTTTATAAACATGACCTCTACCAAAATCGAAATCTCCACAGGGTGTAATGGTGGCGATGACTTTTTGTAGGCCGGCGGTTAGGGGTTCAACCCTGGCCGCTGGCTTTTAATATCCAATTACTAATCTTTCATCAACAAAAGAAATTGCCCCCCATATATAGTCAGGCATGCACAGTTGGTGCAGCGGTGAGTCGTCCAACAGTTAGGGAGGAGGTTGCGGGTTCGACCCAGCTCAAAAAACTCTTTTAAAATAAACCAACTTCCAACTCACCGAAGGATGAAAGACAGGCCACGTGGCATGCCGAGTACGTGCCACGTGGCGAAGCCTAATTCCCTGATTACATTAATGTGTATGCCGACAAAATGCTGACATTTCTAGTGACTGAGATGATGTCGTGGACGCTGACGTGGATGATGATGTGCCCGATGACTCGGATGACTATACATGCTGACTGTATGCTGACTGTGTGTATGACAGCATGGAAGGACATGTGTTGCCACCTGATTGGTTCCATATGGATGACTTAACTACCACGTGTTTTTCCCGAATTCATCTATATGGATTATGTGTGGTATGGACTGGTTGATGACATCAGCATCCATACGATCAAAGTTCAATCTCCTCTCTAACTTTGACTACCTATATCTTGAGCATACAATTTTGGTTTTTGATGAAACGAACGTTGTCAGAATCATCTCAATGAGCTCTTCAACTTGACACTGCTTCCGTCAATTTTTGAAACAATCATTTTTTCCACCTTCTAGATGCCCCCTGATACCAATTTGACTAAAGGTTTGACTAGCCATAACTTGTGCAAACGGACTCCTTTTCGCTCCGTTCAAGTTGCGTTGAAATCAGGATGTTGAGATCTTTCTGATGGTGCTAAAATTTGGAGATTTTGAGACACTTCAATTCCACTAAAAATATCCCTCAGATATACCTCTCTCTCAATATATTCATCCCTTTATCTAACTCTCTCTTTTGGTCTAAATAACTACCTCTCTACCTATCCATATCTCTCTCTCTCTCTATCTTTGTCTCCCTCACTCCTTCCCTCTCTAATTTTCTCTATCTCCCCCTCTCTCTCTCTATCTCTCTTCCTTCCTTCCATGCACCTTACCTCTCTACTACTCTCTATCTAACCTATCTCACTCTACCTCTTTCTCTCTCTATTCCTCCCTCTTGAAATCTCTCCATCTTCCTCCCTCCATATCTACTTCTCTCTATCACCTCTCTCTCTCTCTCTCTCTCCCTAGCTATCCCTCCCTCCTCTCTCCTCTCTCTACTCGCTATCCCCCTCCCTCCCTCCTTCCCTCTCTACATCTCTCTATTTATCCTCTACCTCTCCTTCTATCTCACTCTATTTCTCTCTCTCTCTCCCTCCACTCTCTATCTCACCTCTCTCTCTCCCTATCCATCCCTCCCTCCCACCTCCCTACCTCCCTCCATAGAGAGAGAGAGATATGTGATAAATGTTTTAAGTATTAGCATTTAGTGTTGTCATTGATGTCTATTATTGCAAAAGGGTGAGTAGTTGATGTTATCCATGCTTTGATTAGTTGTATTATGTTGTCATTAGTCAAGCTACTAGTGTCAACCTATAGTGTTGCTTTTATAAGCTTATGTCTATGGATATGTAGTTTTTTTGTGTTGTGGAAGTGATGAAGGTAATGAGGATGTGTCTTTGGTGCTTGGTTTCTAAATGCTTATGAGAAAATTTGATAAAATGAAGAAACATTGTGTTGCAGGGATGTGTTTTGGTTTTTCTCTTCATTTCTTCTAGTTTGAAGATATTCCTATGAATTTTGGATATGTTGGTGAGAGATATTCAAAGGTGTTATATCCAATATTTGGTATGCTAGATCACTGTGCAGAAGAAGTTGTGTTCACTAGTCTATGAACTCTTAGGAGAAATATTGTTGCTTCACATTTCTCTGTAGTTATGTTTCACGTCTTGTGGATCTAAAGGTGTGTTGATTGTGTTGTTATCTTTTTTTAGTGAAGATAGTTTTAGGTTTGGTGCTTTGAAAGTTAGTTTCTCAAGTAATAGTGTATGGAAGAGTTTTCTGAGTGTACTAGATGTGTACATTCTTGGTGCAGGGGCACCATGGAAATTTTGGTCTTTTGGTGTCTAAGTTTGAGTTTTGTGTGTTTGATCACATTTTTGGATGTAATAAGGTATAATTGAGACAATTTTCATGTATTTAGGTCATATAGGGTCATTTAAGTTTGTTTTTTAAATGTTGTCAAAATGTTGCCAAAAGTTGTTTTGCAACTTTGCAAATTTTGCTTTGTAAGGAAGGTGAACGGTCATCCATTTGAAAATTGGTTGGAGACATTTGGTTTTTACATAGAAATTTTTAAAATTTCCTCAAAAACTTTGAGGCAATAGTTTTGATGTGATTTTGGTGGACAAGCAATTGAATAAGCTCTATTTTTTGTTGAAATTCTATGTTTTTATGTAGTTTTGAGATCTGTATAGCCCATACAATAGATTCATGATCTAAAACATATGTGAAAGGTTGAAGCAGTGAATATTCTTTGATTTGGATGTGGTGTGATTTATTTTTATTGATAAATAAGTTAGTTTGAAGAGTTTCTTTGAAAACCATCTATAAAACCCTAGGCTTAAGGGTTTGTGAACAAAAATCATGCCTTGTAGCCCATTCCACCATTGCATCTTGGCCAAACTTGGTGGAATGGATGGGATTAGCATGTTCTTAGATATTTTTTTTATTTTTTAGAGCAAGGAATGGAGTTTGGGGTGGTGTTGTCCAAGACCTAGCCTAATATTTTCATGTGTTAGGCTTAGGTAGGACAACAATTTCGTAATGAAGTCTGGTGATAGAAATTGCATTTTGGGACCCTCTATGACATGTTAGAACTACTGATCTGTATAGGATCTAGACTAAATTGAAGAATTGAATGCTTAACTTTTAAAATGATTATTCCAAGTTAATTAGTACAAAATTAACTCATAGAAATAATTAAAGTAAGGAAAATAACAAAGTGAATCTGACAAAATTGAGAGTCAGAATGTGAGAGAGAAGGAGAGAAAATGCAAATAGAGTTTGATTATGGAGTTCACCAAAAACATGACTACATCTTTGGGTTGGCTCCAATAGAGTACGACCGATCCAATTAATCTCCAGAAATCAGTTACAATGATGCACCAAGACCATCACTTCGGTAGCATAACACAGCTCCAACGAAAAAAAAATGGCTTCAAAATGATCTCCTTAGAACTCCTCTTGAATCACCTGTCACCTGCTTCACTTGAAAATTTTGAATCTCACACTTAGACTAATTCTCTCCCTTTCACCCCTTTTTATACAAAAGTTTCACCCAATTTGGTGAAAACCATAAGATTTACTAAATTTCCCCCAAATCTCCTAATAACCATTTAATCTCCCAATTTTACAAAGAAATCCCCCATTTACATGTAAAAATCACAAATAATTGATTTAAGCCCTTTAAATTTTATCTTTATTCAGGAATTATTGTTGGGGTTTATTTGTTTGTTTTATTTAAAATATAAAACTTAGTCATTTTAAGGCTATTAGTTGGTGATCTGGCCTAACTAAACAGTTTTATAAACACAACCCCTACCAAAATCAAAATCTCTGTAGGGTGTAATGGTGGCGATGACTTTTTGTAGGCCGGCAGTCAGGGGTTAAACCCTGGCTGCTAGCTTTTAATAGCCAATTACTAATCTTTCATCAACAAAAGAAATCACCCCCCATATATAGTCAGGAACGCATAGTTGGTGCAATGGTGAGCCGGCCGATGGTTAGGGAGGAGGTTGTGGGTTCGGCCCTGCTCAAAAAACTCTTTTAACAAACAAACCAACTTCCAACTCGCCGGAGGATGAAAGACAGGCCATGTGGCATGCCGAGGACGTGCCATGTGGTGAAGCCTAATTCACCAATGACGCTAACGTGTATGCTAACAAAACACTGACGTGTCTACTGACTGAGATGATGTCATGGACGCTGACGTAGATGATGACGTGCCCGATGACTTGGATGACTATACCTACTAACTGTATGCTGACTATTTGTACGACAGTACAGAAGGACACGTGTCGCCACCTAATTGGTTCCGTACAGATGACTCAACTACCACGTGTTTCACCTGAATTCATCCATGTGGATTCCGTGCGGTATGGACTAGTTGATGACATCAACATCCATACAGTCAAAGGTCAATCTCCTCTCTAACTTTGAATGCCTATATCTCAAGCATAAGATGTCAGTTTTCGATGAAACGAATGTTGCCGAAATCATCTCAACGAGCTGTTCGACTTGACACTACTTCCATCAAGTTTTGAAACAATCATTTTTTCCACCTTCTAGATGCCCCCTGATACCAGTTTGACTGAAGGTCTGACTAGCCATAACTTGTGCAAATGGACTCCTTTTCGCTCCGTTCAAGTTGCTTTGAAATCAAGATGTTGAGATCTTTCTGATGGTGCTAAAATTTGGAGATTTTGAGACACTTCAATTTCCACTAAAAATATCCCTCAGATCATGCCTCCTCATTGAAGACCTTTTGGACCTCCAAAAGCGGCATTTATTCTGACATTAAGTGAGGACTTGGCCTCCCCAGTTGTCCTGTATCCTCTGTACATCTGAATACCTGGCTCACAAGCACAATGAAGACTACAACAACAGTGTTGAACATAAACATTATTCTATCGCTTCCATAAGGTTCTACATCAACTGTCATACCCACTAACCAACAAAAATTGACTAGCATCAAGCTGAACAATAATGCAAAAATGAAAGAGAATAAATCAACAACAATTCAATCCTTCACAACAGGAACATTTTTACCCAAGGAGCCATCAATGCTTCCAATCATCATTCCATCATGTTGTACTATAGGTGCATCCTGCAACATCTAACCCTGGTTAGCTACTCCAAGTTCAAGTTTAGAACCACCTATACTGACAGACATAAGAGTTAACTCTTTACTTGCATTAATTACCCTCTTTAGCTACCCTATGTTTGCAAAAGAATGATCAGTCTTAATCCTGTGAGAATGTACAATATATTGTATGCCATCTTTAAACAAGTGATAATGATTCTTTTCCCTATAGAAAATTGTTTTTTTGTCATAAAGATAAGGGCTACCAAGCACTAGCCCACAGATATCTAGTGGAACCACATCAAATTGTACTTCATCCACAAATTTACTAGTGATTGTGAATCTTAAGGTGCATTGTCTTGTTACTTGCAACTTATCATTTTCACAAATCTAGCCTAGTGGATAAGGTTTCTTATGTTGTGTAGTTTTTAATCCCCAGTTACTTACAACACTATCAAAAATTAAGTTCACTTGAGAACTACTATCTATGAGTGCATCAATTTTACTATTCTTAGTAGCAACCCTTAAATGAAACAACTCATTCCTTTTCTTATCTTCAGAGAAATCATTAACTGTAGATGAAGAAGCACAACTATGAACACAAACACTAGAAATAGGAGCTTTACCTTTGAAACCCATAGCTGTTATCTTAGTTTCATCATCTGAATCAAAACCAAGATCCATAACAACATTTACAACTTTCTCCTTACCTTTCTGTTTCTGATTACATTTCTGAGCCCACTTAGGCCTCAGTTCTGGATGCAACTGCCAGCAATGTTCTTCATCATGACCCTTCCTATCACAATGAGTGCAAGAAAGTTTCTCATCCTTCTTAACTGTAGCTACCTTCTTTCCTTTCCCTGTCTCTGCAACCTTAGAAGATTTCTTTACATCATTATCAAACTTATCAATAAAATATCCTTTACCCCTTGACTCTAAGTGGGTAGCTTGGACACAAACTTCATCCAAGTTACAAGGATTCAAAACCAAAATAGAATGCCTAAGGTAGGAATGCAAAGCTCTTATGTACTTCAACAAAGTGTCTTGGGTGTACAAAGGAACATTCAAAGCAATAGCCCTTTTTCTAAACTCATGAGTGTAATCCTGAACAGACTGACCTTTCCCTTGCCTAAAAGTTTTCCAGTTCATCATTAACTATTGCATATGGCCTAAGGGATAGAATTGCTTCTTAAGAACATTAACAAACTCTTCCCAAGTTAAACTAACTCTACCATGTTGTGAAACTTCTACCATAGTCTTACTCTCCCACCAAGTTAAAGTTGTACCTCCTAATTGAAGAGTAGCTAATTGGATCCTATCAACATCATCTAATAGGTTCTGGACTCTACAGTAGACTTCTACTTGTTGCATCCAATCATCCATTTTTTTTAGCATTTAGTTCACCACAATACTTAGGCAAGTCAAATTTTACATCCAATTTAATTTTAGGCTTATGCCCACTCTTGAAAGGATTAAAAAAAGTAGAATGAGGAGAAGATGGAGAAGAAGGAGAAGGAGAAGAGGGAGGAGAAGAAGAAAAGGGGTGATCTGGTTGCTTGCCACCATCTCCATGTTGTTTCTCTTTCTTGTCTTTGCGATATTCTTGCTTCGACGAACCTCCTCCACGTTCCTTCCATTCTTGTCTTTCTTGGAAAAGAATGTCCACCTTAGCCTTCATCTCGAGGAATGCTCTTCAAAATTATTGCTCACTGATTTCTTCAGGAACCTCCATTCTAGACAAGGCCATCTTCGGAAAAGTTCTTCACTTCCCGATCTCAGGATCAAAGTCTTCGAGCTTGCCTTCACCCTTCTAAATCCTGGATCTTGTGAGCAATCAAGAAAAAACTACAACAATAATCAACTAAGCTCTGATACCACTTGATTTGTATAGGATCTAGAATAAATTGCAGAATTGAATTCTTAACTTTTAAAATGATTATTCCAAGTTAATTAGTACCAAATCAACTAATAGAAATAATTAAAGTAATGAAAATAACAAAGTGAAGCCAACAAAATTGAGAGTCAGAATGTGAGAGAGAAGGAGAGAAAATGCAAACAGAGTTTGATTATGGAGTTCACCACAAATGTGACTACGTCTCCGGGTCAGCTCCAATAGAGTACAACTGATCCGATTAATCTCCAGAAATCAGTTACAATGATGCACAAAGACCATCACTTCAATAGCATAACACTACTCCAATGAAAAAAAAATGGCTTCAAAATGATCTCCTTAGAACTCCTCTTGAATCACCTATCACCTGCTTCACTTGAAAATTTTGAATCTCACACTTAGCCTAATTCTCTCCCTTTCACCCCTTTTTATACAAAAGTTTCACCCAATTTGGTGAAAACCATAAGATTTACTAAATTTCCCACAAATCTCCTAATAACCATTTAATCTCCCAATTTTACAAAGAAATCCCCCATTTACATGTAAAAATTACAAATAATTGATTTAAGCCCTTTAAATTTTAACTTTATTCGGTATTTATTGTTGGGGTTTATTTGTTTGTTTTATTTAAAATATAAAACTTAGCCATTTTAAGGCTATTAGTTTGGGATCTAACCTAACTAAACAGTTTTATAAACATGACCCCTACCAAAATCGAAATCTCCGCAAGGTGTAACAGTGGTGATGACTTTTTGTAGGCCAACGGTCAGGGGTTCAACCCTGGGCGCTGGCTTTTAATAGCCAATTACTAATCTTTCATCAATAAAATAAATTGCCCCCCATATATAGTTAGGCACGCATAGTTGGTGCAACGGTGAGTTGGCTGACAGTTAGGGAGGAGGTTAGGGGTTCGATCCCGCTCAACAAACTCTTTTAACAAACAAACCAACTTCCAACTCGTCGAAGGATGAAAGACAGGCCACGTGGCATGTCGAGGACGTGCCACATGCGAAGTTTGATTTGCCGATGATGCTGACGTGTATGCCGATAAAATGATAATGTGTCTGCTGACTGAGATGATGCTATGGATGTTGACGTGGATGATGATGTGCCTAATGGCTCGAATGACTATACCTGCTGACTGTATGTTGGCTGTGTGTACGATAGTACAGAAGGACATGTGTCACCACTTGATTGGTTCCATACGAATGACTAAACTACCACGTGTTTCGCCTGAATTCATCCATGTGGATTCCATGCGGTACGGACTGGTTGATGACATCAGCATCCGTACGGTCAAAGGTCAATCTCCTCTCTAACTTTGACTACCTATATCTCGAGCATACAATGTCAATTTTTGATGAAACGAACGTTGCCAAAATCATCTCAATGAGCTCTTCGACTTGACACTGCTTCCATCAATTTTTGAAACAATCATTTTTTCCACCTTCTGGACACCCCCTGATACCAGTTTGACTGAAGGTTTGACTGGCCATAACATGTGCAAATGGACTCCTTTTCGCTCCGTTCAAGTTGCATTGAAATTAGGACGCTGAGGTCTTTTTGATGGTGTTGAAATCTAGATATTTTGAAACACTTCAATTTCCACTGAAAATATCCCCCGGGTCAACAACTGGTGTGGAGTTTTGGTATCTGGTGTTTGAATTGGATACACTTACTTTGGAAAAGTAGCCTAATTTGGCCTTGTTTTAACATAGAAAATCTATTTTGAAGAGAGTGTTTCAAAAAAACCCTACTCTCAATTAAGATATCTTGAATTAGAGCCTAATGGGTATCAAAAGGGGTATTGATTTTGAAGGTTGATGACCTTCTCTAAAATATATGTCAAAAAAACTAAATTGTAGACCTAGAAGGATAAACAAGGAATTGTGTGCAATCCACCATAGTTAGGGTTTGAAATGTTGAAGTTGTTGAATTGTGTTGTTTGAACCTACTCCACCCTACTCTACATCAAGTGGTATTAGAGCATAGGTTCTGATTGTGAAGTGGTAAAGTGAATGAAAATTGGCATAAGCAAGATGCCTCCAAAGAAAAATCCAGCGACCAAAGAAGTTAAAGAACTAAAGGAACAATATGCAAAGGAGGTGAGGCTATACAAGGAGTCTCATGAAGCTGCCCATGCTAGAATTGCAGCCTTGGAGAAAAACCAAAGAAGAGGTATGGTCAGTGGTGACCAAAGTGATATAGAGGATGAGGGTGAGAGTGAGAACCCTCCAGTAGGATTCCATGATGATGAAGAATTGGACCCTAAAGAGATTATTACGGTTAGGATGCTAAAGGCTATCAAGGGGGATAATACTCCAAAGGTGAAAGTTGAAGTTCCTATGTACAGTGGAAATATGGACAGTGAAGAAATGTTTGGTTGGATAGATGCTTTGGATAATTTCTTTGAATTTGAAGAAATAGAAGACACTAAGAAGGTGAAATTTGAAAAAACAAAATTGAAGGGCACTACCCTAACATGGTGGAATTATGTCCAAGAAGAAAGAGTAAAGAGAAGGTCATTTTAGAGGAAGGAGATTTAGTGGTAGAGGAAGGTTTGATGGATAAGGGAGAAGGTCAAATACCTTCTCAATTAGATGTTAAAATTGCAACCAATTTGGTCTTCCAACATGGAAGTTCCCAGACAAACAAGCATCAAGTTCCCATGGAGGTGAGCGAAGGACCCAAATTGTGCATGAGGAAGACAATGAAAGTGTTAATTCACCATCTCAGCATGCTACTCCTAAGATAGGTGAGTCTTTGATGATGAGGACACTCATTAAGGTGCCAATAGTTAAAGAGCCTCCATAAAGGAAATCCTTGTTTAGGACCACATGCAAGTCACATGGAAAGGCATGCAAAGTAGTCGTTGATTCAAGTTCTACTGATAACTTGGTTTCCTTAGAAATGTTTGGAAAGTTAAACATGAAGAGAATTCCTCACCCCACACCATACAAAGTGTCTTGGCTAAATAAAGGTCAACAAGTCTTCGTAAATGAGAAAAAATGGGTAGAGTTTAATATTGGGGGGTATAAAGACAAAATCCTTTGTGACATCATCCCCATGGATGTTTGTCACTTGCTACTAGGAAGACCCTGTCAATATGACAGAAAGGCCAAGAATGATGGTAAGAAAAACATTTATGTAATAGATAAAGATGGAGTTTTATTTACATTGACACCCCTACAAGATGAAGAGTTTGATAAACAAGTTGGTTTTAGTGTTATCGTAGTGGGAGAGAAAGAGATTTTGAAAACATTGAAGGATGAAGGTGGTCAGGGATTTGCCTTAGTGATCAGACCCAAATCTACTTTATCAGCAAATAAGGTTGAGGGTATACCTATTTAGGTTCAAGATTTGCTATACAAATGCAAGGACATTGTTGTTGATGAGTTTCCAAGTTCTTTACATCCCATGAGAGATGAAAGCCATCATATAGACTTGATCCCTAGTGAAAATTTTCCAAATAAGGTTGCATACAAGATAAACCCTAAAGAAAATGAAGAAATAAGAAGGCAGGTTCAAGAATTGTTAGATAAAGGCCTAATAAGGGAAATTTTGAGCCCTTGTGTTGTCCCTACTATTTTAGCACCCAAAAAGGATGGGGATTGCAGAATGTGTACTAACTCAAGGGGAATCAACAAAATTACCATCAAATATAGATTTCCAATACCTAGAATGGAGGATCTAATGGACTGCTTGGGAGGTGCATTCTATTTCTCAAATATTGACTTAAAAAGTGGGAATCATTAGATTAGGATAATGGAAGGAGATGAATGGAAAACTACATTTAAAACTAATGAAGGTTTGTATGAATGGATGGTGATACCCTTTGGACTATCAAGTGCTCCAGGTACATTTATGAGGTTAATGAATGAGGTTTTGAATTATTTCATTGGAAAATTTGGTGTTGTAAATCTATATGACATACTTGTGTTTAGCAAGAAAAAGGAAGAGCACTTGTAGCACCTTGACATGGTTTTGCAGAGATTGAATGAGGAGAAGATGATAAATCTCAAAAAGTGTGAATTTTTGAAAGAAGAGCTAGTGCATCTTGGTTTTTTGATCTCCAAGGGTTCATTGAAGATGGATCCCACCAAAGTAGAGGCAATTCTCAGTTGGACAACTTCAAAATTAGTAGAAGAGGTAAGAAGCTTTCATGGACTTACAAGTTTCTATAGAAAATTCATCAAGAATTTTAGTCATATCTGCTCACCCATTATTGACACCATTAAAGGAGATAAAAGTAAGAAATTTCAGTGGATTGATGAGGTAGAAAGAAGCTTCAAATATCTAAAAAATAGAGTGGCACAACAACCTATCCTTGCTTTACTTTATTTCAACAAGGTTTTGACTATAGAGTGCGATGTAAGTGGCTTTGCAATTGGTGTAGTCTTAAGTCAAGAAGGTAGATCGGTGGCTTTATTAAGTGAAAATCTTAATGAAACAAAAAGAAGGTATTCATCATATGATTTGGAGCTATATCCAATGGTGCTAGCCCTTAAGAAATGGAGACACTACCTTTTTCCAAAGGATTTCATTGTTTTCAATGACAACCATGCCTTGCAATTTATGAATAGTCAAGATAAGTTAAGTCATAGACATGTAAATTGGGTAGAATATTTGGAGAGCTATACCTTTACAATAAAGCACAAAAAAGGCCAACACAATAAGGTAGTTGATGCTCTAAGTTGAATGCCAATGTTGGTGCATGAAATACAACTTTAGAGTGTGGGAATAGAAGCCTTGAAGGATATGGATGTTGAAGAGGAAGACTTTAAAGAGGTATATTATGTTTGTGCTTAGTTTAAAGATGATTTTCACGAGGAGTATTCTGATTTTTTGTTGCAAGATGGCTTATTGTTTAAAGGTGCTCTATGAGAACAAGTTTGATAAATGAGAAACATTGTGGAAGTTTAGGAGGAAATTTTGGGGTTGATAAGACATTGGATTAGGTAAGAAGATTCTATTTTTGGCCAAAGATGTAAGTAGATGTCAGAAATTTTGTGGAAAGTTGTACAATTTTCCAAATAGCCAAGGATTATACTTCAAATGTAGGACTTTATCATCCCTTACCAATACCTAACAGACCATGGGAGAGTCTAAGCATGGATTTTGTATTAGGTTTTCCAAGAACTCAAAGGGATTATGATAGTGTATTTTTTGTGGTTGATAGGTTTACAAAAATGGCTCACTTTATTCCATGCAAATGCACAAATTATGCTTCTCATATTGTAGGGTTATTCTTTAAAGAAATAGTCAAAATTCATGGTCTTTCATTAACAATTGTTTCAAATAGGGATTACAAGTTTATTGGTCACTTTTGGAGGAAGCTTGGAATTAATTTGACCTTTAGTATTGCCTATCACCCACAAATAGATGGGAAAACTAAAGTGGTCAATAGATCACATGGAAACCTTTTGAGATGCCTCACAAAAGAGCATGGAAAACAATGGGACTTGGTTCTTCCACGGGCTGAATATGCTTACAATGATTTCATCAATAGAAGCATTGGGAAAATCCCTTTTGAAGTGGTTTATGGTCTGAAGCCAAGAGGTGTGTTTGAGCTTAGGGATTTGATAGGGATGGAGAAGAGAAGTGCTAAGGGAGAAGCATTTGTAGAAGCTATGAGGTAGATCCACTAGCAAGTTTAAGACAATTTGCAAAAAAGTGTTGAAAATATAAGAAGCATGTTGACTTGAAAGAAGGGATGTACAATTCAAGGTGGGAGACTTGGTCCTTGCACATCTAAAGAAGGAAAGGTTTCCAAAAGGAAATTACACCAAGTTTTTGATGAAGAAAATTGGGCCTTGTAGAGTGGTCCATAAGTTTGGGGCCAATGCATATAAGATAGAACTCCCTCTTGGAGTTCCTATCTCCCCTATGTTTAATGTGGCTGACTTATACCCTTTCAAGGGATTTGTGGATGCAGGTATAGGTGTAGATGTTGATGTTTCTGATGAAGATTAGGTAAAAAACCTACCACCTACTGAACCATTGAAGCTTCAGACCATTTTGGACACAAAATAGGTAAAGATAACAAGGCATAAAGTTTACAATGAATATCTTGTCAAGTGGAAAGGTCTACCTCCAAAAGATGCAACATGAATGTCAAAAGAGGATATTAAGAAGCATGGTGTTAAAGGATGCAGGACAGCTGAGAAGAGGGGGTGAATTAGTTGTCACAAAAATTCAACTTTAAAACTTCAACACAAATCAATTTCACAAATCCATAGTTATGTTATTAAGTATAAGCAAGAGATACAAAATAGAATGTAAGATAACACACTAAACACCAAATTTACATGAAAAACCTAATGAGGGAAAAACCGCGATGAGGGTTAACTCACACTATATAGTATTTTAAAAAGGAGGCTCACTACCAAAAGGACTCATTGTCCAAGTACAAAGGCTCACTACCTACAAAAGGGACTCACTATCCAACAAGAAGTCTCACTACCTACAAAAAAAATATACAAAATATAGTAATTCTTTACAACCCAAAAATGAACTGGAAAGATGCACCTAACATGTGTTGATACAGTTCTGAATATGCTCATAGCTACTTCCTTTCCGATCACACCTTCACATTCATTACCTCTTCACTATTTCCTCTATCACTTTCCTATAGACTCACTGCACATATTCCCACAGACCCATTCTCACTTACTCACTCATTCACTCATGCTTCCAAAATGTTCACCATATACTTATATATATACCTGATCTCCATCATAGGCACTAATTAGGTCGGCTTCCACAAAGTATTTTCAAAATGTTTTAACCATTATTATGTCAGCTCCAATAGTTCACAAAATATTTCCAAACACAGAAAACAATCTTTAGAATATTTCATCATGTTGGTTCAAACCAAGAAATAGGTCGTACATAAGTTTTCACATCAAATCAAAATTAACTTAACAAATCAGCCAGGAATGATCTTCAATGCAACAAGGCAACAATCAATCTGTTGGTTGCTACTACATTGTGTGAGCACCAGATCATAAATAACCTGATAATGCACACCTTTAACATCCATCAGTAGTTTCCCAAAACCACAACTAGAGATTATCATCCACGGAGAAGTGCATACTAGAATACCAGAAAGGTAACCAAAATACCGGACTAGCTATTGGAGAGGATAAGCACTGTTATAAGAGTACTAGACCCAGGTGCCATAATACTACCAACATGGTGACACCAATGACAACAAATAGATAAATTTACTCATTTTTCCAACAATTTCTTCCTTTTTATTGACAACAATGTTGGATGCTGCTCATATGTGGTTATCATTGATGTCAACACTATTGGCATTAATGTCTTTAAGGTTGTATATGTTGAGGATACTGAGAAAATTGTAATAAATTAAGTTGTAGGTTGTCAGTGGTGCATTGAAGTTCATGATGTTAGCAAGCTTAGTATGTTGATGATCAGAGGTTGTGGATTAAAGGGTTTTTTGTCGAGTATATCTAGCTTATCCACATTAAGTTTTAGAGATCCGTATGAAGATTTGATTAAGTTATGAGTATTTGTGTTTTGACAGTTATTCTGCTACTTAAGTTGGTGTTCTTGAAAGAAGATGATGTGATTATAGTAATTTGAGTTGTTTTGGATGCTCCTATGGTGATTGATGATGCTTTTGGATGTTTCTAGATTGTTCTCTATCAGTGTTGTTGATCTTCACCGATCGTTGTGCTCACAATTGGTGATTTTCTTTTACATGTTCATGGACGACATAGTGATATAGTGTGTTGTGGATCTTTGAGGCATAATTAATTAAGGTGTTTCATGTTTGAGGAAGTTATTTTGGTTCTTTGCTATGTTCTGGTCAACATTGGTTGATTCGCATTGTAAATTGTTTATTGATTTGGGTTGAAAGTTTGTATACATTTTATTTTCTTGTTGAGCCGACATGTACATGATCTTATCTCTAGTCCCAGATATATATGATTGATTTTTTCTACCATTGGAAGGTATGTGTTTGAGTGATGTGTGAATATTGTGTGTGAATAATTCTCTAATCATTCGAAGGCAGAGGAAGAGTGTGAAAAAGTGTGAAGAAGAGTGAGTAGAGTTTATGTTCTTAACCGAAACTATAATCAGGCATTAGCAGATGCTATTTTATCATTTCAAAATCTTGTGGATGTAATCTAAATGTTTTTGTAAGACATTGAGTCTTCCTTTTGTATTTGAGTAGTGAGCTCTAGGCAATGTGCCTAAATGCATGTGCATTCCCCATTTATTTCTTTATACTTTTAACAGGGTATAATCTTATGGACTGACCTCCACCATGGTTTTTCTCCTAACAGGGTTTCCACATAAAAAATATTTGTGTTATGTGTGTTTCTGATGTGGTGATGGTTTATGCTTTCATGTTTATTTATCAAATCTGGGAATAATTTTAAGAATTATAATTTTTGTGACAACTGATTCACCCCCCCTCTCAGTTCTCTACCCTTGTGTTTCCAACACGCAACATGTGAACAAAAAATTCTCTCTCCACTATCTCCAACACTCTCCATTCCAATTCTCTCCCCCTTTGACATCAATGGAAAAGGGTTTCAAAAACGAGTGCAAACATGGTGACATCAAAATTTCAAAAATATTTCCAAAAACTTCAAAAACTTCCAACAATCTAGATTATTTAAGCAAGCAGAAATTAAGTGAAGATGACACTCTTCACCTAAAACACCTTCTTATATCTTTCTTTGAGAACATGATACAACTTCTTCCAGTTAAAAACAACAGACTCCAATTTTGTGCATGTACTTTCCAATAATCCCAACAGAGTAAAAGAGGGTGACCAAACTACATCAGAACATTGCTTTTGAATATCTTCAGCATCAACAAGAATTTTGGAAAGATGCTCTAACCGGACTTCAACAATTTCTTTAAGAATCCAGAAGGTCTTCATCACATCATCTCTCTGTCCTTGTGTAATGATCAGTTCACCCTAAATTTCACCAACTCTTATCCTTTGTTTCCCTTCTTTATCTTCAAATATTTCAAAGTTCTTTCCAATCTCATTCACCTCAGCTTCAATCACTTCAATTCTACTTCTGAAGTTGTTTATAGTAGCAGGCCATCAAAGACAATACTTGTAAACATCTAAAATTTATTTAACACACTTCTTAGTTTCTACAATCAATCCAAACAATCTCTACACAACCTTTTTACATCTTCTCTCAACCAAGGCTCCCATCTTACACCCTTTTGGATGTTCAAGCAACATCATTTCTTCAACAATCTCAATTAGATTCTCTGGCAAGAAATTAGAAAAAATAGATATTTCAATACCTTTCTGAAGTAGATAATCTACTAGTGCATCATCAATCTTCAATTTGTCAATAGGAGAGGTTTCACTCCATAATTCACCAAGCTTCTTCATCTTCCCCTTGACCAACATAGACTTGATATCATTAGAGGATACATTCTCCTTTTTATCTGAAATGTCAATGATATCTTCAGTTATAGCTTTCTTCTTCTTCTTCAATTTTGGAGGGTATTCAGTAATAAAAATATCTAATTCTCTTTTTCCGAAGGAAGAGCCCACCTCAAACTATCTCAATACAGATATACCGGAGCACAGATTTGATTTCAGAGATGTGAAATAAGACTTGCATAAATTTTCACTATCTGATAATGTCTTCAAATAGTTGTAAATCTATTTTCCAATTGAAATCCAAGATTCCCATACCACATTATCTCTTCCTAGTAGGGAATTCAAAAAGAAAAATACCAAACATACTAGCAATGATCTGAAATGAAAGGGATAACCCTCAATTACATAAATTTGAATATTCTCAGAAATATTTTCAAGTAACAAGCTACATATATCAAACCTCTTATTCTCCTTAACCATCATGTGCGCAATATGAACAACAATAGCCAATGTGGAACCTTCACGGTTTCTAAAATAAATCTTGTAAGAAATACCATACGGCACATACCTCACAGCCATATCTTCAAGAGTATCTATCAATAGAGCTTGTCATTCTTTGCTAATACCTGTTAATTCCTCCACATCCTTGTATTTAACAGTTTTCTTTCTAGGAAGGTCACCAATACTGTATAAACTAGTGACTACCACAATCGCTTCCTTTGTAACTAGGTAGGGTTTTTCCAATATGATGCTTCCATTCTTAAAATGATTCAATAAGAACATGATAAATTCTTTATAGACAATCCATGGAAATTCACTCCAAAAATCCATACCTATGGTTTTGATGTTCTACAATTCGACTTGGTTCAACCCTAGTTCCAACTCTCTTATCTTATTATGATTGAATTCTTCTTACTCAAATCCTTTCATCTTTAGAGGGATGTCATCTCTCAATTCCTTTTCCATTTATTTGCTTTCTTCAATTCACTATTCAAGACTTATTTGATTTTCTTCTTCTTCCCTTATCTTAAACATGGAAACAAATTCTTGATTTCCTAACTTAATTCCTTTGAATTCCTCCTAGAATTATTTCATGCTCACTTCATGATCACTCCAAGATTGCTTAGGTTCTTCAAATTCTCAAATAACCAAGAAGACTCACAAATTTTTAACTTATACACCATGAATTTTCCCTAACCACACATTAAATGCGACAAAAACCAAAAAGCTACTAAAAATATATTCTTCTTAGCACAAGAAACCCTAAATCGGTCCACAAACTTCTATGCCAACATGTTTCTACCGATTCCTTTTCCAAAACCTCTGAATACCCATTCTTCACATTTCATCCTCGTGCCAGCCTTTGATATGCCATACAATAGGGGGTTTTATGAATTTTCTGATAATACTCCCCTAAGGCCTTGCTAGACCTAATTCTTGAATAATTCATTTGTACCAGATGGGAGTATAGACCCATCAATACTTATAGGTTTTTCCTCTTCTTCCTCTTTCTTCTTCCATATCTTTTTCATCTCTTCCTTCATTTCTTCTTTGTCAATCTTCTTCACTAGATCATTCTTCTCTACCAGAGCAAACTGCTTTCCATTCTTACTTCTGCAAAACTTTGAGATATGTCCAAGTTTATTACAGTTATAGCAGACAACACCTTTTTGATTAGTCCGACCTTTAATACCTCTTGATCTACACTGATTTTCCCTATGTCCAAATTTGTTGCATGCATAGCAATAGCCATTAAAGGGTTGATTCATTTTGTCTCCATGAAATTTGTTCATCATCATTCTACTAACCATTCCCACCTAGGATCTACACTCAATAGCCTTATGTCCAAACTTCTTACATGAGAAACATTGTCTGGAGAAAGAGACAAGAAACTGATTCATTTTGCTTCTCCAATCTGTTGCTTTATGACCATATCTATTATATGAAAAACAAGCACCTTTAAAAGAAGAAGGATACCTATGTGCATTAGGTTGTCTCACAGGTTATCTTCTTGCAAACTTTCTCTTATGCTTCCCTTTGTCCTTAGTCATTTTATTTCCCTTTGAACTTTCACCTGCATCATTTCCTAGACCAGCATTGTCCTTACTAGATCTCTATCCTACAAGCAATTCCTCAAGCTTCTCAAAGCTATATTTAAAAATTTTCTCACAAAGCTTTTCCTTCTCTAGTTCAATCCTTAGATTCACCACTTCCTATTCAAGTCTAGTGCATTCATCAGCTTTTTTTTGTACCATGTATTCAGACATTCCTCAATTCTTTTCTTTTCTTCTACCAACACCTTCAATCCAATTATCTCTTGTTTCAGTTGCTCACTTACTTCTCTATGTCTTTCCTTGAATTTCTTCAGGTGTTCTTTCAATTTCCAGACACATTCATTTACATCATCAAGATTTTCTTTCAGATCTCTATTTTCTCTTTCCACTTTATCAAGATCCTCAAGAGAAATCTGAAGCTCTCCTTTATCATCCATCTAATCAATCTTCAGGATCCTCCTTAAGTAGTTAAGCTCTTCACCAAGGAACCAAATCTCTGATACCAATTGTTAAAGGATGCAGGACAACTGGGAGGGGTGGTTGAATGAGTTGTCATATAAATTCAAGTTTAAAACTTCAACATAAATCAATTTCACAAACCCACAGTTCTATTATTAAGTATAAGCAAGAGATACAAAATAGAAAGAAAGATAACACACTGAACACTAGATTTGTGTGGAAAAACCAATGAGGGAAAAACCACGGTGAGGGTTAACTCACACTATATAGTAATTTAAAAAGGAGGCTCACTACCAAAAAAAGGACTCACTATACAAGTACTAAGGCTCACTATCTACAAAAGGGACTCACTGTCCAACAAGAAGGCACACTGCTTATAGAAAAATTATACAAAATAGAGTAAGGATTTATAGCCTAAAAATGAACTAGAAAGATGCACCTAACATGTGTTGATACAGTTCTAGATATGCTCACAGTTGTTTCCTTTCTGATCACACCTTCACATTCATTACCTCTTCACTATTTATTTTGTCACTTTCCTATAGACTCGCTGCACATATTCCCACACACCCATTCACACTTACTCACTCATTTACTCATGCTTCCAAACTATTCGCCATATACTTTTATATATACTCAATCTTCATCATAGACACTAATTAGGTTGGCTTCCACAAAGTATTTTCAAAATGTTTTAACCAATATTATGTCAACTCCAAAATTTCACAAAATATTTCTAAACACACAAAACAATATTTAGCATATTTCATCATGTTAGCTCGGACCAAGAAATAGGTCACACATAAGTTTTCACATCAAATCAATATTAACTTAACAATTTGGCCAAGAATAATCCTCAACACAAAAAGGAAACAATCAATCTGTTGATTTCTACTACATTGCACGAGCACCAAAGAACAAAATAACCTGATCATGCATGCCTTTAACATCTATCAGTAGTTTCCCAAAACCACAACCAAAGATTATCATCCACAGAGAAGTGCATACTAGAATACCGGAAAGGTAACGAATATACCGAACCAACTACTAGAGAGGATAAGCATCGACATAAGAGTACCAGACCCAACTGCTAGCATACTACCAACATGGTGACACCAATGACAACAAATAGATAAATTTACTCATTTTTCCAACAATCTCGCCCTTTGTCATTGATGGCAACATGTGAACAAAAAATTCTCTCTCCACTATCTCCAACACTCTCCATTCCAACTCTCTTCCCCTCTGACATCAATGGCAAAGGGTTCCAAAAATGAATGCAAACATGGTGACATCAAAACTTCAAAAATATTTCCAAAAACTTCAAAAACTTCCAACAATCTAGATTATTTAAGAAAGCAAAAATTAAGTGAAGATGAAACCCTTCATCTCAAACACCTTCTTATATATTTCTTTGAGAACTAGATACAACTTCTTCCAGTTAAAAATAGCATACTCCAATTTTGTGCATGTACTTTCTATTAATCCCAACAAAGTAAAAGAGGGTGACCCAACTACATAAGAACATTTTTTCTCAATATCTTCAGCATCAACAAGAATTCCAAAAAGATGCTCTAACCGAACTTCAACAATTTCTTTAAGAAGCCAGAAGGTCTTCATGACATCATCTCTCTATCTTTGTGTAATGTGTTGGTGTAATTAATTAATTATTACACTAGCATAAGTTAACTTAGGTCTTGCATTTAATTAATTAAGTCATAGGTTGCAATCATTTAATAAATGGGATAATATTCCCTTCCTTATTTGTAGGAGATAAGATTCCTTCTAGAAGATGAGTTGTCCTTCTAAAACTTATCCCCTCATTTAATGATCATCACCATTAGGGTTCACATGTTGTCACATGTTGTTAGATCATGACACATGTCAACATCCTATGCATATTAGGGTTTAGGTCATGCCTATATATTCAGGCATCTTGTACATTTGTAATCATGTCATGTCATAATCAATTTGACATCCTTGCATCTTAATCAAAACATGATATTTCTGCCATTTCTCTTTTGTGGAAGTTTTTGTCTTGCAGGTGATTCTGGGGGGTTTGAGGAGTTCCACCTAAACTCCTACATTATATCATAGCTTCAGTGCTACAGAATTCTTCCCCGTTATCAGAGATTATTTTTTGGCATGAAAATCTTGGTGGATGCAAGCAGCTTTTTTTAAGTCGTTTTTCATTTTTACTTCAGAAATCCAGTTTCCACTCAGTTCCAGGAAAAAAAATTTCTAGGTTTTGTAGCCAGGGTCAAAATCTGAACTGGGTATCTTTTAGATTTTTGATATCTTGTACAAATCTAGAGAAAATTACTAAACAAAGATTGGCACGTGTCATTTTTCTCCGGCTGAAGGTTTTAAAAAAAATATTTTTTCATTTTCTGCTTGCTAGATCAAAAAAATATTTTTGAGTTTTGTTCTTAGCTTCAAAATATTTCTAGGTTTCTGTTTTTGTCCACATATTGTGAACAGATTTTGCAGAAATCAAATCAAAAGAATTAGTTTTTGGCTAGGAAACCCATTTCCTGCAGGCTTAATTTAGTTTTTTTGAAAAAATCATAACTTTTGGCCATGGTATTGAAAATTGACAATTAAGACACTGTTGGAAAGATAATTTTGTCTACTTTGCAGTGGTGGCATATATTTTGTGAAATTTTGCTCACAGAAAATTCTATAGTCAGCTGAAGTCAATCCTCCACTTTGGACTCAACGGCCAATATCTTCGCATCAGATTGTTGAAATCTAGAAATTCTAGCGGCATTTAGGAGATATTTCAGAGCTTTTTTCATCAGTCCAGATCCCTTGATTAGTTTTAGCTCCAGGTACTTTTGCATTGATTTTTTCAGTTTGGTGCATTTGTTCAATAACTTGGACATCCTGAAGCTTGGGAAAATATTTTTTGATTTGGGTAGCATCACTTCAGTTGCATATCATCTTTGAAAGTCTTCTATTTATTGTTGAAGGTCAGTGTCTTTGTATTTTTTGGGGAAATTTTATTATGGGGCTTGGATATACTCCTTTGACTATGTTGCATGAGGGTAACTATCAACAATGGCGAGATGGGATCTACCACCTTTTATTGCCTCATTTGTTTGGTATAGTTCCTCATCCGAGTGAAGGTATTCATGCTTCAGATCAAGTTCCCCATGATGATATTATTGTGTAGGAGGTTGATTGCCTTGATCCTTCTGAAGAGGTTGACAAGGTTCCTTTCAGCGCTTTTTCTTCAGCAGAGACAGTTGGTATCCCTTCACCTTCAATGATTCCTTGTCTAGATTCATTGATTGAGGCTTCCATCATCATCATCATCGTCATCATCATTCATTAGGACACATTCATTTTTTCAGACTTGCAATCATAGGATGGCTTCATTTCAGGTATCACTGACATGGCTACTTCTACAGGTTTGGAGGACATTCTTGAGGGGATATCACTCCTCTATTCAAATTTCTTATCTGAGACTTCTTCCCTGTCATTTTATTTAGGACTTGAGGTTTCTTCAGCATCTACCATTGGATTTGCTTCATATTTCTTTCAGTGGTTTTGAGGACACTTCATTCAGGGGGGCTATCAAGTCTCCATCATACCTATCATATCAATATTATATCAATAGAATCTTTAATCAGCATTCCATTGTTGCAACACTTTATGTGTGGTTGATTATCTTTCCTGGCTCAAAGGTCCTCCATTGAAGACTATAGCTTTAAGGACTGTGCATCCATAATCTTGAGCTTGTCTAGTGAAACATCAACCCTCGATCAAGAAAGTTGGTGTGTGAGATTCTTGCAGGCTGAAGGTTTCCATTGAAGGCTACTTATTTCCACCCGGGGACCAAGCTAATTTTTGAAGCAGATTGAGTTAGATCCGAGCTCGCCATTGTCTTCAGAAGACCTCAAAACCCTAAGATCGCCTGCCCATTCATCAAAATTGGATACATCAACCTGGGAGATTTAGAGGTATTTTTAGGGTTTGCAAAATCAATCGTACTATCTATACAATTTGTAGCAAAAAATCATCCTGGTCAGTTGTCCTCTGAGGCAAATTTTTTTTATAAGCAGGCCATTTTTCGTTTCAGAAAAATTGAGCATTTATATCTTTATCTTTGGATATTGTTCAACATCAGTTTCCGCATCATCCTGGTTTGTCACCATTGATTATGGCATTTTCTTCATCAGGCAAGGAGACACTTGAGCAGAGTTCAAAGACATCATCATCAACATCCATCCTTCCTTCAATTCCTATCTAGAATGGGGAGCATCTCTATCTCCTCCCTATGGGGGGCAAATATATTGTATCCATGTGACGGATGGTGTACTTGGGGGGTATTTGGGAGTCCTCCATCCTTCCCATCTTATCTCACATTTTTTCTTTTTCATCTCCTTTTTGGAGAGGGGTTTTGTTCCTACTGGGTTTTTCCCTTTTCTCCGGTTGTGGGAGATTTTCTGCATCTATCATGTACATTGGTACCTAACATGGCCTCGTAGCTGGGACCCATCATCATCTTGCATAATCATTGCATCTTCCTCCCTAAGTTGCACTTATGGGGGGTGTTGGTGTAATTAATTAATTATTACACTAGCATAAGTTAACTTAGGTCTTGCATTTAATTAATTAAGTCATAGGTTGCAATCATTTAATAAATGGGATAATATTCCCTTCCTTATTTGTAGGAGATAAGATTTCTTCTAGAAGATGAGTTGTCCTTCTAGAACTTATCCCCTCATTTAATGATCATCACCATTAGGGTTCACATGTTGTCACATGTTGTTAGATCATGACACATGTCAACATCTCATGCATATTAGAGTTTAGCTCATGCCTATATATTCAGGCATCTTGTACATTTGTAATCATGTCATGTCATAATCAATTTGACATCCTTGCATCTTAATCAAAGCATGATATTTCTGCCATTTCTCTCTTGTGGAATTTTTTGTCTTACAGGTGATTCTTTGGGGTTTGAGGAGTTCCACCTAAACTCCTACATAATGATCAGTTCATCCTGAAGTTCACCAACTCTTATCCTTTGTTTCCCTTCTTTATCTTCAAATATGTCAAAGTTCTTTACAATCTCATTCACCTCGGCTTCAATTGCTTCAATTATGCTTCTAAAGTTGTCAACAGCAGTAGGCCACCAAAGACAATATTTGTAAACATCTAAATTTTTTTTAACACACTTCTTAGTTTCTACAATCAATTCAGACAATCTCTACACAGCCTTTCTATATCTTCTCTCAACCAAGGTTCCCATCTTACATCCTTTCATACCTTCAAGCAACATCCTTTCTTCAACAATCTCAATCAGATTCTCTGGCAAGAAATTAGAAATAACATATATTTCAATACCAAACCGAAGTAGATAATCTAGCAACACATCATCAATCTTCAATCTGTCAATAGGAGAGGCTGCACTCCATAATTCACCAAGCTTCTTCATCTTCCCCTTGACCAACATAGAATGGATATCATCATAGTAAACATTCTCTTTTTCATTTGAAATGTCAATGATATCTTCAGTTATAACTTTCTTCTTCTATGATTTCAGAGGGGATTCAGTAATAACAATCTCTAATTATCTTTTTTTGGAGGAAGAGGCCACCTCAAACTATCTCAATAAAGATATACCAGAGCATGAATTTGATTTCAAAGATTTGAAATAAGACTTGCATAAATTTTCACTATCTGACAATGTCTTCAAATACTTGTAAATATGTTTCCCAATTATAATCCTAGATTTCCATACCACAATATCTCTTCCTAGTAGGGAATTCAAAAAGTAAAATACCAAACATACCAGCAGTGATCTGAAATGAAAGGGATAACCCTCAATTATAGATATTTTATTATTCTCATAAATATTTTCAAGTAACAAGCTACATAAATCAAACATCTTATTCTCCTTAACCATCATGTGCGCAATATGAACAACAATATCTGATGTAGAACCTTCATGGTTTCTAAAATAAATCTTGTAAGAAATATCATATGCCACATACCTCATAGCCAGATCTTCAAGAGTATCTATCAATAGAGCTCGTGGGTCTTTGATAATACCTGTTAATTCCTCCAAATCCTTGTGTTTAACAGTTTTCTTTCTAGGAAGGTCACCAATATTGGATAAACCAGTGACTACCTCAATCGCTTCCTTTGTAACCAAGTATGGTTTTTCCAATATGATGCATCCATTATTAAAATGATTCAATAAGAACAGGATAAATTCTTTATCGACAATCCATGAAAATTCACTCCACAAATCCATACTTATGAATTTGATGTTTTGCAATTTGACTTGGTTCAGCCCTAGTTCCAACTCTCTTATCTTCTTATGATCAAATTCTTCTAACTCAACTCCTTTCAAATTTAGAGGGATGTCATCTCTCAATTCCTTATCCATTTCTGCACTTTCTTCAATTTTCTTTTTCTTCCCTTATCGCAAATAGAGAAATAAATTCCTAATTGCCTGCGGTAATTTCTTCGAATTCCTCCTAGAATTATTTCATGCTCACTTCAAGATCACTCCAAGATCACTTAGGTTCTTCAAATGCTCAAATAACCAAGAAGACTCACAAATTTCAACTTATACACCATGAATTTTCCCTAACCACACATTAAATACGACAAACACCAAAAAGCTACTAAAAATATATTCTTCTCAGCATAGGAAACCCTAAATTGATCTACAAACTTCTATTTCAACATGTTTTCTATTGGTTCCTTGTCCAAAAAATTTAAATACCCATTCTTCACATTCCATCCTCGTTCCAGCCTCTGACACACCATACAATAGAGGGTTTTATGAATTTTCCGATAATACTCCCCCTAAGGCCTTGCTAGACCTAATTCTCGAATAAGTCATTTGTACTGAATGAGAGTACAAACCCATTAGTACTTTTAGGTTTTTCCTATTCTTCCTCTTTGTTCTTTCATATCTTGTTCATCTCTTCCTTCATTTCCTCTTTGTCAATCTTCTTCACTGCATCATTCTTCTATACTAGAGCAAACTACTTTCCATTCTTACTTCTGCAAAACTTCAAGATATGTCCAAGTTTATTATAGTTATAGCAAACAACACCTTTCTGACTAGTCCGACCTTTAATACCTCTCAATCTACACTGATTCACCCTATGTCTAAATTTGTTGCATGCATAGCAGTAGCCATTAAAGGGTTGATTCATTATATCTCCATGAAATTTGTTCATCATCATTCTGCTGACCATTCCCACCTGAGATCTATACTCAGTAGCCTTATGTCCAAACTTCTTACATGAGAAACATTGTCTAGAGAAAGAGCCAGGAAACTAATTCATTCTGCTTCTACTCTCTGTTGTTGTATGACCATATCTATTATATGGAAAACAAGAACCATTAAAAGAAGGATACCTCTATGCATTAGGTTGTCTCACAAATTGTCTTCTTCCAAACTTCCTCTTCTTCTTCCCTTTTTCTTGAGTCATTTTATTTCCATTTGAACTTTCACCTACATCATTTCCTAGACTAGCTTTTTCCTTACTAGATCTTTGTCCTACAAGAAATTCCTCAAGCTTTTTGAAGCTATATTTAAAATTGTTCTCACAAATCTTTGCCTTCTCTAGTTCAATTCTCAGATTCACCACTTCCTATTCAAGTCTAGTGCATTCATTAGCTTTGTTCTATACCAAGGTATTCAAACATTCCTCAATTATTTTCTTTTCTTCTACCGATGCCTTTAGTCCAATGATCTCTTGTTTCAGTTGCTCACTTACTTCTCTGTGTCTTTCCTTGAATTTCTTCAGTTTTTTTTTCAATTTCTAGACACATTCATTTGCATCATCAATATTTTCTTTCAGATCTATGTTTTCTCTTTCCACTTTATCAAGATCCTCAAGAGTAGTCTGAAGATCTCCTTTACCATTCATCTAATCAATATTTAGGATCCTCCTTAATTGGTTAAGCTCTTCACCAAGGAACCAAAGCTTTGATACGAATTGTTAAAGGATGCAAGACAATTGAGAGGGTGGGATGAATTAGTTGTTATAGAAATTCAACTTTAAAAATTCAACATAAATCAATTTCACAAATCCACAGTTCTATTATTTAGTATAAGAAAGAGATACAAAATAGAATGCAAGATAACACATTGAACACTAAATTTATGTGGAAAACCTAATTAGGGAAAAACAATAGTGAGGGTTAACTCACACTATATAGTATTTTAAAAAGGAGGCTCACTGCCAAAAGGACTCACTATCCAAGTACAAAGGCTCACTACCTACAAAAGGGACTCACTATCCAACAAGAAGGCTCACTACCTACAAAAAGATTATACAAAATAGAGAAAGGATTACAACCCAAAAATGAACTGGAAAGATGCACCTAGCATGTGCTGATACAGTTTTGGATATGCTCACAACTATTGCCTTTCTAATTACACCTTCACATTCATTACCTCTTCACTATTTTCTTTGTCACTTTCTTACAGAATCACTACACATATTCCCACACACCCATTTGCACTTACTCACTCATTCACTCATGCTTCCAAATTGTTCACCATATACTTATATAAATACCCGATCTCCATCACAGGCACTAATTAGGTTAGCTTCCACAAAGTATTTTCAAAAAAAATTAACCATTATTATGTCAGCTCCAATAGTTCAGAAAATATTTCCAAACACACAAAACAATCTTTAGCATATTTCATCATGTTGGCTCAAACCAATAAATAGGTCACACATAAGTTTTCACATCAAATCAAAATTAACTTAACAAGTCGGTCAAGAATAATCTTCAACGCAACAAGGAAACAATCAATCTGTTGGTTGCTACTACATTGTACGAGAACTAGATCACGAAATAACCTGATCATAGATGTCTTTAACATCCATTATTAGTTTCCCAAAATCACAACCAAAGATTACCATCCGTAGAGAAGTGTAGACTAGAATACCGAAAAGGTAACCAAAATACCCGACCAACCACCAGAGAGCATAAGAACTGGTATAAGAGTATCAGACCCAACTTCCAGCATACTACCAAGATGATGACATCAATGACAACAAATAGATAACTCTACTCATTTTTACAACACATGGAACATCAATACAAGAGCTAATCTTAGGTGGAACCTGAGATTCTTTTCTCTCTGGGTGTATGGTGTAGGGGCACCATGGCAATTTTGGTCTTTTGGTGTCTAATTTTGAGTTTTATGTGTTTGATCACATGTTTGGATGTAATAAGGTCTAATTGAGACAATTTTGATGTATTTATGTCATATAAGGTCATTTAAGTGTGTTTTGTAAATGTTGTCAAAATGTTGCTAAAAGTTGCTTTGCAAATTTTGCTTTGTAAGGAAGGTAAATGGTCATTCATTTGAAAATTGGTTGGAGACCATTAGTTTTTAATTATACATGTTTAAAATTTCCTCACAAAATTTGAGGCAATACTTTTGATGTGATTTTGCTGGACAAGCAATTGAATAAGCTTTGTTTTCTATTGAAATTTTATGTTTTTCTATAGCTTTGAGATATGTAGGGACCGCATAGTAGATTCATGATCTGAAACATATCTGAAAGGTTGAAGAAGTGAATCTTCTTTGATTTGGCTATGGTGTGATTTATTTTTATTGAGAAATAAGCTATTTTGAATAGTTTCTTTGAAAATCATCTATAAAACCCTAGGCTTAAGGGTTTGTGAACAAAAATCATGCTTTCTAGCCCATTCCATCGTTGAATCTTGGCCAAACTCGGTAGAATGGAGGGGATTAGCATGTTCCTAGAGATTTTATTTTTTTTTAGAGTAGGGAATGGAGTTTGGGGTGGTTTTTTCCAATCCCTATCCTAACATCTTCATGTGTTAGGCTTAGGTAGGTTAGTGAATTGGTAGGAAAATAGTTTGGTAATGAAGTCTGGTGATAGAAACTTCATTTTTGGACACTATGTGACATGTAGAACTACTTGTGTGGATTTTTGGTATCTAGTGTTTGAATTGGATACACTTGCTTTGGAAAAGTGGCCTAATTTGGCCTTGTTTCAAAAAACCCTATTCTCAGTTGAGATATGTTGAATTAGATACTAATGGGTATCTGAAAATGTATTGAGTTTTAAGGTTCACAACCTTCTCTAAAAGATATGTTAGAAAAACTAAATTGCATACCTAGAAGGACAAACAAGTAATTGTGTGCAATCCACCATAGTCAGGGTTTGAAATCTTGAATTTGTTGAATTGTGTTGTTTGAACCTAATCCACCTTGGTCTGCATCAAGTGGTATCAAAGCATAGGTTTTGATTGTGAAGTGGTCAAGTGAATGAAAATTGGCATAAAGATTCATCCAAAGGACAATCCAATGACCAAAGAAGTTAGAGAACTAAAAGAATAGTCTGCAAAGGAGGTGAGGCTATACAAGGTGTCTCATGAAGATTCCCTTGCCAAAAATGTAGCCTTGGAGAAAAACCAAAGAAGAGGTATGGTTAGTGGTGACCAGAGTGATAAAGAGGATGAGGGTGAGAGTGAGAACCCTCTAGTATGAGTCCATGATGATGAGGACGTGGACCCTGAAGCTATGAGAATGGTCAAGATGCTAAAGGCTATCAAGGGGGATACTACTCTAAAGGTTAAAGTTGAAGTGCCTATGTACGGTGGAAATATGGATAGTGAAGAAGTGTTGGGTTGGATAGATGCTTTGGATAATTTCTTTGAATTTGAAGAAATAGAAGACAATAAGAAGGTGAAATTTCAAAAAACAAAATTGAAGGGATCTACCCTAACATGGTGGAATTATTTCCAAGAAGAAACAGTAAAGAAGGGAAAATCAAAGATAAGTTCATGGGATAGAATGGTAGCTAAGGTGAAGGCACAATTTCTACCTACAGATTATGCAATACAAACCTTTTAGAAGCTATAAAATTTAAAGAAAAAGGAGTTAGATGTGATGGCATATACTGAAGAATTCCATAAGTTAAGTATTAGAGTAGGACATACTGAAGATGAGGTAGAAAAGGTTGCAAGGTATTTAAATGGGCTTAGACTCAATATTCAAGATGAAATTTCTCTCACAACACCTAGGACAATTGAGGAGTGTTTTCAATTAGTTTTCAAGGTAGAGGAAAGGATAAAAAGGAGACAAGAGCAATAATGAAGAGCAAGGGGAAATAATTTCAAAGGTAGAGACAAGTTTGGTGCAAGAGGGAAGTCACAAAAGCAACAAGCTGAATCAAAGTAGCCACCAAGAGCAAAGTGGTGAGACAAGTGGTAGAGGTAGTTTCAGAGGAAGGAGATTTAGTGGTAGAGGAAGGTTTAGTGGAAAAGGGAGAGGGTCAAACACCTTCTTATGTAGATGTTACAATTGCAACCAATTTGGTCATCTAGCATGGAAGTTCCTGGACAAACAAGCATCAAGTTCCCATGGAGGTGAGTGAAGGACCCAAATTGTGCATGAGGAAGATAATGAAAGTGCTAATTCACCATCTCAGCATGTTGCTCCTGAGATAGGTGAGTCTTTGATGATGAGAAGGACACTCATTAAGGTGCCAACAGTCAAAGATCCTCCATAAAGGAAATCCTTGTTTAGGACCACATGCAAGTCACATGGAAAGGTATGAAAAGTAGTTGTTGATTTAGGTTCTATTGATAACTTGGTTTCCTTAGAAATGATTGAAAAGTTAAACATGAAGAGAATTCCTCACCCCACAACATAAAAATTTTCTTGGTTAAATAAAGGTCAACAAGTCTTGGTAAATGAGCAAACATGGGTAGAGTTTAATATTGGGGGGTATAAAGAAAAAATCCTTTGTGACATCATCCCCATGGATGTTTGTCACTTGCTACTAGGAAGACCTTGGCAGTATGATAGAAAGGCCAAGCATGATGGTCAGAAAAAAAATTATGTAATAGATAAGGAGGGAGTTTCATTTACATTGACACCCCTACAAGATGAAGAGTTTGATAAACAAGTTGGTTCTAATGTTATGGTAGTGGGAGAAAAAGATTTTTTGAAAACATTGAAGGATGAAGGTGGTTAAGGATTTTCCTTAGTGATCAAAACCAAATCTCTTTAGCAACAAATAAGGTTGAGGGTATACCTAGTGAGGTTCAAGCTTTGCTAGACAAATACAAGGACATTGCAGTTGATGAGTTGTCAATTTATTTACCTCCCATGAGAGATGTAAGCCATCATATAGACCTAATCCCTAGTGCAAATTTTCCAAATAAGGCTGCATACAAGATGACCCCTAAACAAAATGAAGAAATAAGAAGGTAGGTTCAAGAATTGTTAGAAAAAGGCCTAATAAGGGAAAGTTTGAGCCCTTGTGTTGTCCCTACTGTTTTAGCACCCAAAAAGGATGGGGATTGGAGAATGTCTACTGATTCAAGGGAAATCAACAAAATTACCATCAAATATAGGTTTTGAATACCTAGAATGGAGGATCTAATGGACTGCTTGGGAGGTGCATGCTATTTCTCAAAGATTGACTTAAAAAGTGGGTATCATCATATTAGGATAAGAGAAGGAGATGAATGGAAAACTACATTTAAAACTAATGAAGGTCTATATGAATGGATGGTGATGCCCTTTGGACTACTAAATACTCTGAGTACATTTATGGGGTTAATGAATGAGGTTTTGAAGCCCTTCATTGGAAAATTTGTTGTTGTATATCTAGATGACATACTTGTGTTTAGCAAGACAAAGGAAGAGCACTTGTAGAACCTTGACATGGTTTTGCAGAGACTGAATGAGGAGAAGTTGATGATAAATCTCAAAAAGTGTGAATTTATAAAAGATCTAGTGTATCTTGGTTTTGTGATCTCCAAGGGTTCATTGAAGATGGATCCCACCAAAGTAGAGGCAATTCTTAGTTGGCCAACTCCAAAATTAGTAGGAGAGGTAAGAAGCTTTCATGGAGTTGCAAGTTTCTATAGGAAATTCATCAAGAATTTTAGTCATATCTACTCACCCATTATTAACACCATTAAAGGAGATAAAAGAAATAAGTTTCAATGGATTGATGAGGAAATTAGTGTTGTCATTGATGTCTATTATTGCAAAAGGGTGAGTAGTTCATGTTATCCATGCTTTGATTAGTTGCATTATGTTGTCATTAGTAAAGCTACTAGTGCCAACCTCTAGTGTCAATTTGATAAGCTTATGTCTATGGATATGTAGTTTAGTTGTGTTGTGGAAGTGATGAAGGTAATGAGGATGTCTTTGGTGCTTAGTTTCCAAGTGCCTATGAGAAAATTTGATGAAAAGAGTAAACACTGTGTTGCAGGGATTTGTTCTAGTTTTTCTCTAAATTTCTTCTAGGTTGAAGATCTTCCTATGCATTTTGGATGTGTTGGTGAGAGATGTTCATAGGTGTTATATCAAGGATTTGGTATGCTAGATCATTATGCAGAAGAAGTTGTGTTCACTAGTCTGTGAACAGTGCATTACAGAGGTGTTTAGGAGAAATGTTGTTGCTCCACATTTCTCTATAGCTATGTTTCACATCTTGTGGATCTAAAGGTGTGTTGATTGTGTTGTTATCTTTTTTCAGTCAATATGGTTTGAGGTTTGGTGCTTCAAAAGTTAGTTTCTCAAGTAACAGTGTATGGCAGAGTTGTCTGAGTGTACTAAATGTGTACATTCTTTAGGTGGAATTTCTTTTGAAGGATTTTGTTGGATTTCAAGGTGTTTGTGGAATATTCTAGATCGCGTTCAATTGTGGTGTGTGGTAGCATGGTGGTGTTGATTTGGGTCCTAACTAAGGTGTTACGTGGTCTAATTTCACTTCTACCCACCATGGAAGTGTTTAGGTACCAACCCAATTTGAATTTTAACATTTGAGGTGCATATCTGACCTTGGAGAAGGGTTTCAAGGTTGAGGATGGTATAAATAAGAGTCAAGAGTTGTTGAGGGATAATGAGATAGACAAGAGATATGTAAATGATGTAAAGTACAAAGTGGTAGAGTGTGGAATTGAGAAGTGTACTGTGAGCTTTCATGTGTTAGATTACTAGATTCAATGAGCAAAAGATATCTACAATTCTTCAATCATGCTACAAATGTGTTGTTGATGTTGTGGTGGATTATCTATTGCATTGAGATGATTTTCTCTATGTAAAAATTCTTCTCTATCTTATTTTCTATTCTCTTAGTGAGCCCTATTATTTTTCCCTTCTTGGGTTTTCCATGTAAATCTAGTGTTCTCTTGTGTATGGTGTTAACTTGTTTTAGTTTTTCTAATTTTCTTTTCATGCTAAAGAATCATAATAGATTTAATGGTTTAATGAATGAATGTGGATCTAAATGTGTATGATGGTTTTGAAGTTTTATGGTACAACTGATTCACCGCCCCTCTCAGTTTTCTTGTGCATTAAAAAATTGGTATTAGAGTAAGGTTATTTGGAGAAAATATTAACTACTTAAGGTAGATCTAGGATGACACACATGAAGGAGATCCATATGTTTGATGGAACAAAATATGGGGCATGTGCAAGATCATTGGGGTCCAAAAAGTGGCAATGAGAAAAAAAATGTGCTTTTACTTCGTCAAAATCATGAAAACAATTGTTGACTTTTTGTATGGGTTGGGTAAAATTTGAATTTGGTTTGGTAATACCAAACCAAAATGTATATCCATTTATAACAAAAATTCATTAATAATGGATATTCGTTATAAACAAATATCCATTTCCCAAAATTAATTTTCATCAATTTATGTATTCAAAATGGGTATATGTTTTGAGAAGAAAAATGGTATCCATTTTCAATAAGTATTTTAATTAATTTTATATTTTTAAAATGGATATCCATTTTTGTGAAAACGGACATCCGTTTTGAAAAGCCCAAAAGCACACTTCAGTAAAATGGGCATAACTTTTGCGTTGTTGATCAATTTTTTGATTTTTTATAGGCATTGGAAAGGTCATTCAGAGGTCTACACAATGAATAATATTATTCTAATAGATTGAGCATAAGAAAATTATAATCATTTATAGTTCCTCCTTAAGTTTAAAATTTTAAATGCTCACAATTCTTACATACAAAGTCATTTTTTCATGTGTTCTTTTACAATAATCATCCTAAATGACTTGAAACATTAAAGAAGTAATAAAATAATGAAAAATATATATTTTTACTAAGGAAAGTAAATTTTTTTTTGCATAAATCATCATAGAAGGCCTCCTTGTTGTCTTTGATCCTATGCACACCTTTTCCCAAGTTGAACTAGGAGAACATATATATATCCCTCTATCCATTTAGCTATCTCTCCCTCTCTACCTAGCTCTCTCCCTTCATCTTCCCTTTTATATTTCCTAAAAGGAAAGTAGTGTGGAAAATTCCTTCCTAATACTAATCTTTAGGAGAGAGAATTAAATAAAGCATTTAAAAATTTATAATTACAATTCATTTAAGATGCGCATATGAGAAATAGAATAGAAAAAAACAACAAATACCAAATTTTATGTGGGAAAACCCTCTTAGGAAAGAAACCCACACACCAAAGCAGAGATCTCTTGTATTATGGTAAAACGTCAATTACATACAAGTTACAGAGCTATGCTCTTTTAGGTATCAATTCACATAATCAATTCAGAAGCATTACATTCACATTCACTTTGATCAGTAGTTCGATCATCCCAAATCATCATATTACAATGCACTATGGAATTCAATACAAACTTCACAAGCATTGTCATTTCAATTTCCATACCATACAAATGGTCACTAACCAACTCAACCATTTTTACCTTTTGCCTCAGTCGAAGTCCCATCAGAATTTCAAAGAGACAAGAAACCTTGTCTCTTTGAATTCTCAAATTATTACTTCAATATGCATACCATTCCATCCTCCACTAGTATCTACCATTGAGATATTGAAGAGACTTTGAAACACCTCCCACCAATAGAAGGATGTCTCATTAACAAACCTCGTAGCCTCAAACAAGTGGTCCCCACCACCTAAATGTCATCCACATCACCATCATGAAACTAATGTTATTCTACATGTCATTCGGCCCCACCTTCTTGACACATCAAAGGGACCATCATCTATGTCCCGATGAATTCCATCATTCCATTCGATGAAGAGACCCATCCTCCCATTGGGATGTCGAAGGGACAACCAAGTGACTCCCTTTGAGATTGACCTGTCACTCTGATGAAGCAAATATCGATATGTAAAAGGTACTACTTATTATGTCCCACCGACATGATTTTGTCTCCTTTATGAAGCTTTACTACCAATTTAAACTCCAAAGAAACTTACTGATAAGCCAAGCACTTTTTGAAGAGACTTATCAATCCATCCCAACGACATATGACTATCAACTCGACAAACTAGAAATCCAAAGCTCGAACACTAAAACCTTTTACACCAGTAAGTTTTGAGAAATTTTTCTAAACATTTCTTAGGTTATATATCTCTACATATATCCCCCTCTTTCTATCTATATCTCTCCCTATCTCGCTCTATCTATATCACTCCATAGTTCTATATCTCTCTACTTCTCTCTCTCTATGTCTTTCACCCCTCTCCCTCTCCCTCCCTCTATCTATTTATATAATTTTACTTTTCATCAAGTTATCTCCATATCTCTCTCACTCATATACACACACACACTATTTATGCCTCCCTATATCTATCTCTTTGTCTATTCCCCTCTCTCCATATCTCTCTCCTTATCTTTATTGCTTGTTTCTATTACCTCCTTTCTTTCTCTCTTTCCCCCTCTATCTATCTCTCTATCTCTCTTTATATCTATCTATATATCATTATCTCTACCTCTCTCTCTATCCTTTTCTATCCATATATTTTTGTACATCTATCTCCCTATCTTTGTATCTCTCTATATCCCTCTCTATCTCTCTATATCTCCCTCTATCAATATCTCTCCCACTTTCCCTCTCTTACTATATATTGATACATCTCTCCCCCTCTTCTTCTCTCTATACCTCTCTACCTATCTCTATCTACACTCTCTCTATCTATCTCCCACTCTCCCTCCCTCCTCTATCTCCCCCTCTCTATCTCTCCCTCTTTATCCCTACCTCTTTATCTATTTATCTCTCTCTCTATATCTATATTTATCTCTATCACTTTATCTTATGATATATATGTTGAAAGAATGAAGAAGGAACCTTTTGTTGTGTTGTCATTGATGCCAACAATGTTTATTTTCAATTCTCCCTGATTTAGTAAAACAATTTTTGTGTCATCTTGATTTGGTATTCTAATCCAGATTCGCTTATGGTTCACGATCAGCTTATGAAGTTATAGCATGTTATTTGGGACTACTCAATACTCCCATTTTCAAGGTTTTAGTAATTTTGGTTAATCTGGATAAAGGTTACAAGTGACAAAAGGTTGGAAAACTATATTTCATCTTATATTGTACAGGTTGATAAAATTTATTTGGTCTACATACCTCTGGTACTTGGTTTCAAACTCTACAAATTTTGGAGAAGGATTATAGGTGACATCACTACACATATTCCAAATGGAAAATATTTGTATGCTTACACAAATGATCAATGTTGAATGGATTTTCTTATTTTTTGATTGATTATATTCCCTGGTCGACTCAATCCTTGAAGTTATACTATGAAGATTAATATGTGTTGCGAGTGTTATGGGGATCTATCTTGAATCCATCCCAACCTTAATTCAAGTTTTGCACTTTTTTTAGTGTGAAGAGTTTGTTTCCATGTATGAAGCTGAAAAAGTATTTTGAATTGAAATGGGGCTAGATCTAATTAGGTTGACCTAATTGATGTATGTGAATGTAATATGATATATATGTGAAATAGTTTTTGAGTCTCAAAGAAAGGAAGTGATGTGATGAGATGTGTGAGATTTGATTTCATGTATACTTGTGAATTCATATGTGTCAAGTTAGAATAAGTATAGAATTGAAGTATATGCTGAGAAACTACAGAGAAAAGTAGTTTTTCATTTTTAGAACTTCATTTCAACTATATTCAACACAAGGAAGGTACATTTTGTATCACTTCACACCTTGGCTGTGAAGTGGGAGAGAAGGGGTTGGAGTGAGAGGGTCTTAGCTAGGTAAGGTGGGTCTCTCTCTCTCTTTTCTCTCTCACATATCTCTCCATCCCTACCTCTCCCTTCATCTCTACTTCCCTCTCTAATTCTCTCTCTCTCTCTCTCTCCTCTCTCACATATCTCTCTATACCTACCTCTCCCTTCATCTCTACTTTCCTCTCTACTTCTCTCTACCTATCTCTCTCTCTCTCTCTCTACTCTCTATCCCCCTCCATCCCTCCCTCCCTCCCTCCTTCCCTCTCTACATATCTCTATGTCCCCTCTACCTTTCCTTCTATCTGTCTCTTTTTCTTTAGTTTTCCAGAGTTTTCCTTTGTGGCTGACGACTTTTTTTATCCGAATTTGATGAAACGAAAAGGGTTTATTGAAAAAGTTTTCATCTTTCTAGCAATATAGGATATGTCTTATTTTGAATTTAATAGACACTTATTATTGATTTTCTACATGCATTATGACTAAAGTCCTCATTGATAGGAAGATTGAAAATAGTCTATAATTTTCAAATGATTTCACATTTTTCAAATCTGAAAGATGCACCACATTCTATGCTTCCCATACTATAGGATAAAAAAATGAATTTTCTAAATTTTTGACCAAGTTATGGTGGTCAGACAAACAAGTTTTAAAATTTTTAAAAGTTCTAATAAAAAATTCATAACTAATTATTTTCTTGGAAAAAAATACAAAAAATGTGGCACATCCAAGCATGTGTCCTCTACTTATATTGAAAGTTTCAAAACAAAAAAAATATTTTTTTTCTCACACTTAGGTTGGTCAGACATACACCTACTTTTTATTTTTTTCTTGAAAAATTTAGTACTACTGCATTGAAATTTCAAATTTTCAACAAATGGATTTACTTCTTTCCAAAAATGGACTAGTAGCTTAGAAACTACATTCAATTTTCTACAAATTCTATTCTTACATATTTTTCAAATTATGTTAGTAACCTATTCATTTTTTATGTCAAGTTACCTAACTCTAATTTTTTGAATTTTCATTGTCACTTAGGGTCCTAGTTTGGACCCCCATGATCTTGCACTGACCCGCCTACTCTTTGTTGATAACAGCCATGAAGAGTTCTCCTCTAGTGGAGGACACCCTAGAGTCTTCTTAGGCCTCTTTTCCTAGTAGTCATAACCGTTGAAACCAACTTGCATGCGAACATAATTTTCACTAACGAGCATTGGCTCGAGAATACAATACCTTACAGTAGATTGAGGATGAGCCTTCCACTTCTATCTCTATTTTTGTCTCTCCTAGTTCTATCCCTATTCATGTTTCTACCCCTATTCCCCTAATTTTACTTTCAACTTCCTTGAATGATCTCAATGAACCTCTCCTTAAGCGGTTACAAGTGGTCATCGCTCCTTCTTTGGAGCATCCCTTGATCACTTCTCTACTTGATTTTTATCCTTTTCTCAATCTCGTGGTTATGCCTTACACAAAGGTCATATCCATTATGGCCCCTTTTTCTTCTTCTACTTCTAATGTGAGTATTCCAAATCCTCCTCTTAAGCATAAATCAAAGCATTTCCTCACCTTGAAGTCATAAGAATTATTCTTTTTCATCTTGTTCTAGTCTGGTCTATTCCATCCTTGTGATAGAAGAGTCTTGTGATTCTTTGGATTTTGTCACTATCTCTTCTCTAAATCTAGGCAATAACTCCCTGATTCATCCACCTCCTTTTGCATAGTCACTACACTCCCCAGAGAAGTGCATGTTTAACTTGATGGAGGACATCTTGAATTTTCCATCCATCTTTTCCTAATCAATGGCATTAGCCTCATAGGATCTTGTTCATGGGGACATTGAGGCAGTCTACTCCTTGGCTCTTATTGAAGGTGATTTGATAGGAACTACTCTCACTATCCTCCCTTAACATGATCATATTCCCTCCCCTTATAATGATCTTGATTGGGATCAGGATGACTTGTAATAGGTGCTAGACTAGAGTAGTACCTCTTCTTATCTTTATATTAGCTCTATGTGTTTGTTTGTGTTCCCTCATGCTTGTTTTTTAATGTTTTTTCTCTCCCTTGGAGGACCCTCGACACCCTTGTGGGTACTTGGATATAGAAGAGAAAATCTATTGTAAACTTATTCTATTTATTTCATCATTCTTCTATTTCTTATAAAATTTATTTTTCACATGGAGAATGATGCAAAGCATCAGGCCATTTAGGCATCTTCCATGTTGGCCCAAATTTTTATTTGTCTTCATGTGATCTTCTTCTTGTTCTGATCTATTTGGGTGGTGATGATATTTCATATAATATACACTATAAACACATCTATAATCAATTCTAACCTCAAATACTTGGATCCCCTTATTCTTTTGATCTCTTTATCTTTCTGCTTCTTCTTAATGTTGTGGATTTTATGTTTTATCCCTCACATGATAATATTCCCTAAATACATCTCACTATGTATGTCATTACAAAAAATATTTATTTCTTTCTTCTCCTTAGAATAACCTCTTCCCCTCTATGTAGCACACATAATTTTAAGGGGTAAGCATATCTAGTTATTCTTTATTTTCAAAAATAGGTAAAAATTATATCTTATGATCTCAGCATCTAGCTTTGGGGCAACTTGACTAGATTTTTCTTTCCTATGGCTATCCTACAACGTAGTTTTTTGTAGACACAATTCTATTTGCTTGTCATATGGTCCCTAGCATAACACATCTTGCTAGAATACTTATTAATGATATCTTTATATTTGATCAAATTTATCACATCTATTCTTCACATTTTTGCCTAATGTGTTTATCTGTAACTAGCATGTTTTTTGTGAAATTGTAGTCAACTTTGCAAGATAGAAGACCTGCGTCCTCTTCGTGTCTTGGCTCAACTTTCTAATCTTGTGCAGGAGCATCACTAAACAATCTTTGTCGCTTTAGGATGATACCAAGTAGACTTTAGGGTTTGGTTATGTTTTGAGTCTATTATGATAAATAAGGTCTCAATGACCATTTTTAATGATAAATATGACATTTTAATGGATATATGTGGTTTGAGTCTTAGGGGGTTAAATTAGTAAAAGTGCACAAAAAGATGTAATTGGAAAAGTGCAACAAATGGGAATTTGAAGGGACATGGAATTCAAAAAGTAGTTGTAGGCATTGGATAGTTAAAAAATAATTTGAAAATGTATTTAAAGCCTCAAAAGGCTTGACCATGAGGTTGTTGAAGTTTTGTATTGTGAAAATCAATCAAGAAACAACGTTTTCCTTGTTATTTCCTATGTTTTCTAAACTTTATTCCTTCTATACGACCTATACAATCTTGTAAATTCTTTAAATTCATTTTTTTTCCATTGAGGGATGTCTTAGGTCTCTGTTGAGTCTAATTTGAGAGTCTTTCATTGAAAATTGTTGGAGATTTTCATATTTTTTTGAGACTACCCTATAAATACAGAATAAGGGTTTGATTGAAGGTTAAAGTCATGGATTGATCAATCCACCTACTGTCAACCCCTGTAACTCATTGGTTTGATCTATTTAATGTAGGGCTAGATTTTTTTTAACCTTTTGAAGGTCGGGAGAACAAGTTGTAAGCTGATGAATGATGTCCTAGGGAAGAATAATGTTGTTTTCTATGTGAAATGAAGGTGTTTTATGTTGAATTTTGATAGAACAGTGATAGAATGGCCTATGTAATGTATTTGTGAGCATATGCAGGGTATTTGGAGTCTTTTGGATGCTTTGAATTGGATTGGAAAGCCTGGGTATATGGAGATTGAATAAACCCTTGAGTTTTGTGTGTGAAAGGAGAGTTTCTTGGTGTAGCATATTAGATGGTCTAAATCTATAAATAGGTGAGTGATTCTGTAGTTTTGTGTCACAATTTAAGACTTTCCAAGGGTTTGGGGTTTTTTTCAAGTGTTTGAAGGGTACCTCCTTTGTAAATTAGGTCTAACTGAGTAGCCTAGAAGCAGGGCAGCCTACTGAAACTTGATGTTGGGTCAAAAAAGTCATGATATCTTTTGGTATGTTGGTTAAGAGTCTATGGTGAGTCTTTGTGGATTTTTATGGGCCATTGTATGGCCTTTTGTAAAAGATACCTCCATTGATTGGATAATGAGGGATACAAGCCATAAGAAGAGGGATTGAGTCAAGTTGAGGGATTTTTGTTGTAAGGAGTTTTTTTAATATTGAGTTTGGTCATTTTCAAGTTGAAGAGTCTTTAATCCACCTTTCTTGCATTAGGTGGTATCAGAGCCCAGTTATTAGATCCTTTGTTGGTGATTTGGTTGGAAGGTGAAGAGACAACATTGTCAAGATGCCTCCCAAAGGAAGCATAGTTGCAAGAAAGATGGATGAGCAGGCTAGAAAAATGGAAGCCTTGAGAAGAGAAATGGCTACATTGAAATTAGAGACTGGAGTGGATTTGGATGAGAGTGATACTAAAGAAGAAGAGACTTCCGGTGAAGAGGAAGAAATGGACCCAGATGATGTGAGGATGATGAAGCTTTTGAAGACTGTGAAGAAAGATGGAAATAGAAAAATGGATGTTCCTATGTATGGGGGAAAACTAGATGGAGAAGAGTTCTTGGATTGGATTGGGGCTTTGGACAACTATTTTGACAATGAGGAGATTGATGGAGAACACAAAGTTAAGAAGGCCAAAACCAAACTAAAAGGACATGCTTTGTTGTGGTGGACCTTTGTGCAAGATGAAAGGGAGAGAAATGGAAATAACAAGATCACTTAATGGGAGAGAATGAAGGAAAAACTGAAAGGTAATTTCCTTGTGATTATAATGTTCAGTTACTTAAAAGATTACAAAATCTTAGGCAAAAAGAACAAGATGTGAAAACATATACTGAAGAATTTTATAGGCTAAGTATAAGAAATAAGCACAAGGAAGATGAGGAGGAAAGAGTATATAGGTATCTTAATGGCCTAATATATAACATTCAAGATGAAATCAGTTTGTTGGCACCAAAATCTGTGGAACAATGTTTTCAAATGGCAATTAGAGTAGAATCTAGAAACTCAAGAGGAGACAAGAAAAGGCAACAAGAGGAAGAGAAAATACTTCTAGTGGTAGAGGTACATATTCAACACAAATACAGCCCAAAGAAGACCTTGAAGATGCTAATAAGGGCAAAGAGAAAGTTCCTGAATCAAGAGGTGGATGGAGAGGTGGCAGAACAAGCTTTAGGAAAAGGAGAGATTTCAATGAGTTTTCAAGAAGATGTTATAAATGTGGTGAGCTTGGTCACATTTCCTTCAAGTGCCCTGAGAAGAGTGGAACCACATCAAGTGGAGGAGAAAGGAAATATGAAAGGAGAGCCTAAATTGCTTATGAGGATGAAGCTGAAAGATCAAGTTCCAATACTCTTCGTGCTACTCCTGAAGTTGGAGAGATGTTGATGATGAAAAGAAAAACTTTGAAGAAATCCATGGAGAAAGAATAAAGTCAAAGAAAATCCTTGTTCAGGACTGCTTGTAGATGCAAAGATAAGGTATGTAAAATAATTGTGGATTCTAGATGTACTGACAATATGGTCTCTAGTGATATGGTTGAAAAATTGCATTTGGAAAGGGTACCTAAACAAAAACCATATAAAGTGTCTTGGGTCAATGAAAAACAAACCATGTTGGTGAGTGAACAAGCTATTGTTGAGTTTCAAATTGGTCCATATAAAGATAAAGTTGTGTGTGACATTCTACCTATCAATTTTTGCCATGTTTTGCTTGGGAGACCTTGGCAATTTGATAGGTCTACAGAAAGAGAAAACACATATCACATTGAAAAGGATGGGAAGACATTTGTTCTAAATCCATTAGTTGAAGAGGTAAGAGAGCAAGGTGAGGCCATAATGATGGGAAGAAAAGAATATGTAAGCAAGGAGGAAGGTGAAAGCATGAAGATAGTAGCTAAATCACAATTTGACATTGGTAGGACAGTGTGTAGGAAGGGTAAAGGAAATGTGCAGACAAAGATGAAGAGGAATGCTTTTTTGTGGAGAAGGAAATAATGTGGAATGATTTTTCAGATCGGTACAGAGTAGTATAAGAGTGGGGGCCTTTGGAAAGGTAGGAAATTAGTAATGGAGTGTTGATTGGGACTGTCATGTGTCCTGTAGCAGCAGATAAAGGGATGAGCAAGGTTGTTAGGATAGAGATTGATGATGAAGTGGATAAGAAGACAAAATTTAAGAAGACAAAGGATTGTGATGTTGTTTGGATAGTGGAAAAGGAATGTGCAAGTCTGATAGAGACCACCACATGCATTGGTTCAGACTTTTGTAAGGCTAACAGAGAAAATAATGATGAAAGGAAGCATAGTGAATCGAGAACTATGCATGAAGAGCTAAGGAAGATGATGGAAGTTGGTAAAATCCTGTGTGTAGATGGAAAGGAAGAAGTGATGATAGAGTTTGATGAAGAGAAAGATGGAGAAAACTCCACAAAGTAGAATAAATAGATGGGGCAGATTCCAAGTGATGATGAGGGCAAGAGTGATAAAGGAAGTGAAGAACCAAAGCAAGGTGAACATGTTCAAGGTAAGCTTGAAGATCAAAGACAAATGAGAGCAATGGAGGACAATTTGCAAGGTTCTTTCCAAGGGACTTGGAAAGTTCTATGTTGGGGTGTATGGTGTAGGAGCACCACTAAACAATCTTTGTCACTTTAGGATGATACCAAGTATACTTTAGGGTTTGGTTATGTTTTGAGTCTATTATGATAAATAAGGTCTCAATGACCATTTTTAATCATAAATAGGACATTTTAATGGATATATGTGGTTTGAATCTTAGGGGGTTAAATTAGTAAAAGTGCACAAAAAGATGTAATTGGCAAAGTGCAACAAATGGGAATTTGAAGGGACATGGAATTAAAAAGGTAGTTGTAGGCATTAGACAGTTAAAAACTAAATTGAAAATGTATTTAAAGCCTCAAAAGGCTTGACCATGAGGTTATTGAAGTTTTGTTTTGTGAAAATCAATCAAGAAATAATGTTTTCCTTCTTATTTCCTGTATTTTTTGAACTTCATTCCTTTTGTACGGCCTGTACAGTATTGTAAATGCTTTAAATTCATTTGTTTTCCTTTGAGGGATGTCTTAGCTCTCTGCTAAGTCTAATTTGAGAGTCTTTCATTGAAAATTGTTGGAGATTTTCTTATTTTTTTGAGACTGCCCTATAAATACAGAATAAGGGTTTGATTGAAGATTAAAGTCATGGATTGATCAATCCACCTACTATCAGCCCCTGTAACTCAGTGGATTGATCTATTTAATGTAGGGCTAGATTTTTTTAACCTTTTGAAGGTTGTGGGAACAAGTTGTAAGTTGATGAATGATGCCCTAGGGAAGAAAAATGTTGTTTTCTATGTGAAATGAAGGTGTTTATGTTGAATTTTTATAGAACGGTGATGGAGTGGCCTATGTAATGTATTTGTGAGCATATACAGGGTATTTGGAGTCTTTTGGATGCTTTGAATTGGATTGGAAAGCCTGGGTATATGGAGATTGAATAAACCCTTGAGTTTTGTGTGTGAAAGGAGAGTTTCTTGGTGCAGCATATTAGATGGTCTAAATCTATAAATAGGTGAGTGATTATGTAGTCTTGCGTCACAATTTAAGACTTTCCAAGGTTTTTGGGTGTTTTTCAAGTGTTTGAAGGGTACCTCCTTTGTACATTAGGTCTAATTGAGTAGCCTAGAAGCAGGGCAGCCTATTGAAACTTGATGTTGGGTCAAAGAAGCCCTATGAGATCTTTTGGTATGTTGGTTAAGAGTCTGTGGTGAGTCTTTGTGGAGTTTTATAGGCCAATTTATGTCCTTCTCTAAAAGATACCTCCATTGGTTGGATAATCAGGGCTACAAGCCATAAGAAGAGGGATTGAGTCAAGTTGAGGGATTTGTGTTATAAGGAGTTGTTTTTAGATTGAGTTTGGTCATTTTCAAGTTGAAGAGAGTCTTTAATCCACCTTTCTTGCATCATAATATCATATACCAGATATAAGACCCATGTCCTCCTCATCCTAGGTATATTCTCTTCAACCTATTTATCTCTACTTTATCTCACATCTAGTACAATACATATGCTTGCTAAAGTGGGGGAAAAATGTAATGTGAAAAATTGTATCCTATGCAATTTCACATTCCATAAACCCCCCGTTTAGATAAATTAAATTTGATAATACAATATCCCCTAACCTTTTCATTCATAGCCTTTAAGATGAATTTTCGTCATAGAGAAATTCATTTTGTATAGACATTTGCGCATTGCATGAATTCCTCAAAAATATTTGTAACTATATTAGTCATTTTTACATTACACTTCCCTCCTATCCATGAGTGTAATGCCTTTGTAGCTTGTAGGTGAACAATGGATGACCCCTTGCATGCATAGAAAGTTTTCCTCTCTCATTCAAAATATTTCTTTCACTTTTTAATCTATTCTCCCATTCTTAACAAGTTCTCTATTCCCTTCTACATTAGAGCAACTTAATTCTATCACCTTAGTCACACTTTCTCACTCTCACAAGGAACTTCATGTTACCCTTTAAATCTTGGAGATTGCACCTTCTTCCTTTCGACATTCTCACATTCTAAAGGAGGGTAATTGTAGTTTCTTTATTGCATTATCTACATTGCATTGCATATTTATCTTCTTATCATACTATTCTACAACATCTATATTTCTTTATCTTGTCTATTTTTTTATCTCGATCATATATGGCTATCCATGGAGGTGGCAACACTTACATGGGGGTTTGACTAACACTAATGATCATCATCATGTCTTTGTGCAATATACATATTTTGGTCTATCCTTATTAGACAAGTTTTCCTTAGAAGATGATTAAGAATCAAAGCTATCCTATGAATATGATTCCTTGGCTTTCTCAAGTGACTTGGAATCCTACTACTTTTGTTTCTTGCTTTTTTTATTTGAATCCTTTGGATCTCTAGTGCATGGTGATACAATAAGAACTTGTGATTTGGAATACTTCAATGAGCCCATATGTATCAAATTTTCTTGATCTCGAGTGAGTGATGTAGCAAAAATATCAAGTGAAGGCATAGTGAAGTTAGTACCAAGTGTATCTCTAGTAGCATAAAATTTAGAAACAAGAATTGAATAGTCATGACCAAGCTTGGTAAGGATGGAAAGAATAAACTGAGTGTCATCTTTCTGAATAACACACTATGTCAACTACAATTTGAGAGACTTAGGTTAGTGAAGAAGCCATAAATTCTATCAAAATCTTGAGGAGTTAAGTTGATAAACCCATTCTTTAGCTGAAATCCTCTCAAAGTATCCTACTTCCCAAACAAAGACTCCAATTGAGTCATGTTTTGATGGGGTGTGACCTACAAGATTCAAAATGAAAGAGAAGATCAAGATACATAGGCATACATAGTATTTCAAAAGCCTCATTATACCTATTAAATCATTTTCTCTTCTTTGTATCGCATGTAGGTTCATGTTATGTACCCATGGTGACTCTATATAACCCTGATTTCTTTATATGTATCTCCATTTTTCAACCACAGTAGTTGTATGGAGTGAGTGGAGCAATATGTGTTGAATCCATGATAAAAAAAATTATTAAAATAAATCGATACAACAATAGACGCTCTCAATGTAATAAAATTCCCCTTTGATCCCAAAATAAAGACCTGTTTACATATTTTCTAAGAAAAAACCAAAAAGGAAAGTCCAAGATTTGATTCAAATAATGATTACCTAGTTATTTTTTTTAAATACGCCTAAGATCTACCAAGAGGATTGAATCAACTTTCAAATGTCACTTGAATCATGAAAATCTAATAATTGAGTCAAAAGTTATGACCTCCTGAGCGAAAACAACTTGATATGAATTCAGATGCATTATAGAATAAATTAGAAACAAAATATGGAAAAATAAATTGTACCACTAGATCGACCTTAAAACCATATTTTTTATGATATAAATTTTACAAAAATCAAAGTCAAGATGCCCAAGATATGCCCAATTTTATAAAACTTTCCCAATTTTCCCTTTGAGAAGCATAGGGGGATAGAAAAATAGGCCCTTGGTCTTATTGCATACCAAGGGCTAGTGATGGGTGCTAGGAAGAGATCCCTAGCCCTTGGTCACCCAAGTGACTTGGTTGGGCCACTTGAGAGTGAAAAAAACTTGTGGTAGAGCAATGGATGGGCATGACAGAGGGGCGTTGTGGAGGAAGAGTGGAGGTAGGGTGGTGTGAAGGAAACAAAATCTTCAAAGAATATTCCATGAAATATTCTTAAGGAATATTCCTATGACATCAACCTTGGCACAACTACTTGCCAATTTTTTTAAAAAACTTGCCATATTTTCTTTTTTGATTGCCATTGTTAAAATTATTTTCTTTGATTTTTTTTACCAATCTCTGAAATTCATTTATTTTCTACACCTACTTGCACTCACTTGCATACAACCTATATGTCAATGTATAGATGTATGGATTTGTACAGATCCATACAATTTTATGGATTTCTACGTTGAAAAATGTTCTCTCAACTTGTTTTTTTCCCATATTTCAACTTATTATATTTTTTCAAAACGACATTGAATATTAATGTTTTCAAGCACTTCAAATGGAATGGCGAGATTCATTACACTCCATGATGCATCAAATTTTTTCTTAAGGTTGAATCTATAAAATTTTAAATAAGAGGCTATAGATTTGGAGCTCTAATATCATGCTAGAGTTCATGATTGAACCCCACAGCTCCCAAAAGTCACCTATAAGAAATTATCCTATCACAAAAGAGAGACAAAATCCAGATGATATTCTCAACAAGCTGAGAAACAATATTGATGTGATAACTTGAATAAATGATTACAATGAAATGTGAATGCTTATAAAAGCAAAAAGGCAATCCCTAGATGAGAGTTTGATTATATTGATTCAAGTGTCATCATCTAATGCAATGAGACAACATGTGCTAAATTTAGTTCAATCTAATAATAAAAAAGTAATTCCTAATTTTAAGTCATTAAAGTAAAAGGTTTCTAATAATTAATTAATAATTAATTATCAGTTGATGACCTATTTACTCCAATAGTTATAACCATCATTATTTTAATTTTTTTGGTATTTTTCATCATTATTCTCATTAATATATCTAAAGAAGGATTTACTTTTATCTACATATGAATTATTCATTTTAATATACCATTCTTTAATTAGTTGAGATTCTTCATCTACAGCTTTTTTTTTTTTTAATAAAAAGAGGGATAAAAACTTTTTATTAATTAGCCAAAGAGGTACAAAGCATTAGGAAAAAAGACCCCGAAGGGGCCCCAAGATAACAAGCAAGAGATCAAGAATCATTAATACAACATTTCACATCCTCGGTAACCCAACCCTCCAAATCCTAGGCAAGGTCCCTTGGTAAGCTATCCCAATCCTCCACCAACCACGTCCCGCTCTTCTCAGAGGCCACTTTTGCCAGCCCATCAGCCACCTTGTTCCATTCACGAGGGATATGGGAAAAAGTGACTAAATCCAATAAATCTCCAAGGTTGGCAATTTGTTTTGCCACCACTACCAATTGCCAACTAGCAGCATCAAAATGCCATCCATTTATCAAATCTACCACCACCTAAGAATAAAATTCACATATAATCTGTTTCCAACCGAGAGCGTATGCTCTCTTTAAGGTCGAGAGAATCGCCAATGCCTCCATGAAGTTATTGGAGTGTTTCCCCATATACTCAAAGAAAAAGAACACAACCACCCCTGAACTATCTCTGCCCACCCCACCAATACCAGCGTGCCCAGGATTACCTCTAGAAGACCCATCAGTGTTGATTTTCAAGACACCAAAGGGAGGAAGCATCCAATTCCCTCCTCTGAAGACCTTCCC
>VDFB02000017.1:542778227-542792819 GCA_007258455.2 Sequoia sempervirens | reverse complement strand
CTTAGGAAAAAAGAACATGATGTGAAAAAATATACTAAAAAATTTTATAGGCTAAGTATAAGAACTAAGAATGAGGAAGATAAGGAGGAAAGAGTATCTAGATATCTTAATGGCCTAAGATATAACATTCAAGATTAAATCAATTTTTTGGCACAAAAATTTGTGGAACAATGTTTTCAAATGGCAATTAGAGTAGAAGAGAAACTCAAGAGGAGACAAGAAAAGAAAACAATAGGAAGAGGAAATACTTCTAGAGGATGAGGTACATCTTCAACACCAAGACAACCCAAAGAAGACCTTAAAGATGCTAATAAGGGAAAAGAGAAAGTTCTTGAATCAAGAGGTGGATGGAGAGGTGGTAGAACAAGCTTTAGGCAAAGGAGAGATTTCAATGAGTTTTCAGGAAGATGTTATAAATGTGGTGAGTTTAGTCACATTTCCTTCAATTTCCCTAAGAAAAGTAGAACCACATCAAGTGGAGGAGAAAGGAAATCTGAAAGGAGAGCCCAAATTGCTTATGAGGATGAAGTTGAAAGCTCAAGTTCTAATACTCTTTGTGCTACTTCTGAAGTTGGAGAGATGTTGATGATGAAAAGAAAAAATTTGAAGAAATCCATGGAGAACGAATAAAGTCAGAGAAAATAATTGTTTAGGACTGCTTGTAGATGCAAAGATAAGGTATGTAAAGCATTTTTGGATTCTGGATGTACTGACAATATGGTCTCTAGTGATATGGTTGAAAAATTGCAATTGGAAAGGGTACCTAAACAAAAACCATATAAAGTGTCTTGGGTCAGTGAAAAAAAACCATGTTAGCAAGTGAACAAGCTATTGTTGAGTTTCAAATTGGTCCATATAAAGACAAAGTTGTGTGTGACATTCTACCTATCAATTGTTTCCATTTTTTGCTTGGGAGACCCTAGCAATTTGATAGGTTTGCAATATATCATGAAAGAGAAAACACATATCACATTGAAAAGGATGGAAGACATTTGTTCTAAATCCATTAGTTGAAGAGGTAAGAGAGAAAGGTGAGGTCATAATGATGGGAAGAAAAGAATATGTAAGAAAGGAGGAAGGTGAGAGCATGAAGATAGTAGCTAAATCACAGTTTGACACTAGTAGGACAGTGTGTAGGAAGGGTAAAGGCAATTTGCAAACAAAGATGAAGAGGAATTATTTTGTGTGTGTGGAGAAGGAAAGAATGTGGAATGATGTTTCAGATTGGTATAGAGTAGTATAAGAGTGGGGGCCTTTGGTAAGGTAGGAAATTAGTAATGGAGTGTTGATTGGTACTTTCATGTGTCTTGTAGCAGTAGATAAAGGGATGAGCAAGGTTTTTAGGACAAGATTGATGATGAAGTAGATAAGAAGACAAAAGCTTAGAAGAAAAAGGATTGTGAAAAAGGAATGTGTAGGTCTGATAGAGACCACCACATGCATTGGTTTAGAATTTTATAAGGTTGATAGAGAAAATAATGATGAAAGGAAGCATAGTGAACAAAGAACTATGCATGAAGATCTTAGGAAGATGATGTTAGTTGGTAAAAGCATGTGTGAAGATGGAAAGGAAGAAGTGATGATAGAGTTTGATGAAGAGAAAGATGGAGAACACTCCACATAGTAGAATAAACAGATGGGGACGATTCCAAGTGATGATGAGGGCAAGAGTGATAAAGGTAGTGAAGAACCAAAGCAAGGTGAACATGTTCAAGGAAAGTTTGAAGATCAGAGACAAATGAAGAGCAATGGAGGACAATTTGCAAGGTTCTTTCCAAGGGACTTAGAAAAGTTCTATGTTGGGGTGTATGGTGCAGGAGCACCACTAAACAATATTTGTCACTTTAGGATGATACCAAGTAGACTTTAGGGTTTGGTTATGTTTTGAGTCTATTATGATAAATAAGGTCTGAATGACCATTTTTAATGATAAATAGGACATTTTAATGGATATAGGTGGTTTGAATCTTAGGGGGTTAAATTAGTAAAAGTGCACAAAAAGATGTAATTGGCAAAGTGCAAAAAATGGGAATTTTAAGGAACATGGACTTCAAAAGGTAGTTGTAGGAATTGGATAGTTAAAAACTAAATTGAAAATGTATTTAAAGCCTCAAAAGGATCAACCATGAGGTTGTTGAAGTTATGTGTTGTGAAAATCAATCAAGAAACAATGTTTTCCCTGGTATTTCTTATGTTTTTTGAACTTTATTCCTTTTGTACGACCTGTATAGTCTTGTAAATGCTTTAAATTCTTTTTTTTTCCTTTGAGGGATTTCTTAGCTCTCCGTTGAGTCTAATTTGAGTCTTTCATTGAAAATTGTTGGAAATTTTCTTATTTTTCTGAGACTGCCCTATAAATACAAAATAAGGGTTTGATTGAAGATTAAAGTCATGGATTGATCAATCCACATACTGTCAACCCCTATAACTCAGTGGATTGATCTATTTAATGTAGGGATAGATGTTTTAACCTTTTGAAGGTTGGGGGAACAAGTTGTAATTTGATGAATGATGCCCTAGGGAAGAATAATGTTGTTTTCTATGTGAAATGAAGGTGTTTATGTTGAATTTTGATAGAATAATGATGGAATGGCCTATGTAATGTATTTGTGAGCATATGCAGGGTATTTGGAGTCTTTTGGATGATTTGAATTGGATTGGAAAGCCCAGGTATATGGAGATTGAATAAACCCTTGAGTTTTGTTTGTGAAAGGACAGTTTCTTGGTGCAACATATTAGATGGTCTAAATTTGTAAATAGGTGAGTGATTCTGAAGTTTTGCGTCACAATTTAAGAATTTACAAGGGTTTGGGGTGTTTTTCAAGTGTTTCAAGGGTACCTCCTTTGTAAATTAGGGCTAATTGAGTAGCCTAGAAGTAGGCTAGCCTATTGAAACTTGATGTTGGGTCAAAGAAGCCCTATGAGATATTTTGGTATGTTGGTTAAGATTCTATGGTGAGTCTTTTTGGAGTTTGATAGGCCACTGTATGTCCTTCTCTAAAAGATACATCCATTGGTTGGATAATGAGGGCTACAAGCCATAAGAAGAGGGATTGAGTCAAGTTGAGGGGTTTGTGTTATAAGGAGCTATTTTTAGATTGAGTTTGGTAATTTTCAAGTTGAAGAGAGTCTTTAATCCACCTTGCTTGCATCATAATCTCATATACCAGATATAAGACCCATGTCCTCTTCATCCTAGGTATATTCTCTTTAGCCTCTTTCTCTCTACTTTATCTCACATCTAATACAATACATATGCTTGCTAAAGTAGGGGAAAAATGTAATGTCAAAAATTGCATCCTATGCAATTTCACATTCCATAAACCCCCCCTTTAGATAAATTAAATTTGATAATACAATATCCCCTTAATTTTACCCTTAACCCTTTCATTCCTGGCCTTTAAGATTGATTTTTTGTCATAGACAAATGCATTTTGTATAGACATTTGCGCATTGCATGAATTCCTCAAAAATATTCGTAACTATATTAGTCATTTGGACATTACACTTCCTACCTATCCATGAGTGTAATGCCTCTACAGCTTGTAGGTGCACCATGGATGACCCCTTGCATGCATATAAAGTTTTCCTCATTCAAAAATATTTCACTTTTTAATCTATTCTCCCATTCTTAAAAATTTCTCTATTCCCTTCTACATTAGAGCAACTTAATTCTATCACCTTGGTCACACTTTCTCACTCTCACAAGGCACTTCATGTTACCCTTTCAATCTTGGAGATTTCACCTTCTTCCTTTCAAAATTCTCACATGCTAAAGGAGGGTAATTGTAGTTTCTTTATTTCATTATCTACATTGCATTGCATATTTATCTTTTTAGCATACTATTATACCACATCTATATTTCTTTATCTTGTCTATTTTTTTATCTCAATCATTTATGGCTATCCATGGAGGTGGCAACACTTACGTGGGGGTTTGACTAACACTAATGATCATCATGTCTTTGTGCAATATACATATTTTGGTCTATCCTTATTAGACAAGTTTTCCCTAGAAGAGGAATAAGAATCAAAGGTGTCCTATGAATATGATTCCTTGGCTTGCTCAAGTGACTTGGAATCCTACTACTTTTGTTTCTTGCTTTTTTTCTTTGAATTCGTTGGATCTCTAGTGCCTAGTGATACAATAAGAACCTGTGATTTGGAATACTTCAATGAGCCCATATGTATCAAATTTTCTTGATCTCGAATGAGTGATGTAGCAAAAATATCAAGTGAAGGAATAGTGAAGTTGGTACCAAGTGTATCTCTAGTAGCATAAAATTTAGAAACAAGAATTGAATAGTCAGGACCAAGCTTGGTAAGGATGGAAAGAATAAACTAAGTGTCATCTTTTTGAATAACACACTATGTCAACTACAATTTTAGAGACTTAGGTTGGTGAAGAAGCCCTAAATTCTATCAAAATCTTGAGGAGTTAAGTTGATAAACTCATTCTTTAGCTGAAATCCTCTCAAAGTATCCTACTTCCCAAACAAAGACTCCAATTGAGTCATGTTTTGATTGGGTGTGACCTACAATATTAAACATGAAAGAGAAGATCAAGATACATAGGCATACATAGTATTTCAAAAGCCTCATTATACCTATTAAATCATTTTATATTCTTTGTATCTCATGTAGGTTCATGTTATGTACCCATGGTGACTCTATATAACCTTGATTTCTTTATATGTATCTCCAGTTTTCAACCATAGTAGTTGTATGGAGTGAGTGGAGCAATATGTGTTGAATCCATGATAAAAAAAAATATATTAAAATAAATTGATACAACAATAGACCCTCTCAATGCAATAAAATTCCTCCTTGATCCAAAAATAAAGACCTGACTACATATTTTCTAAGAAAAGAGCCAAAAAGAAAAGTCCAAGATTTTATTTAAATAATGATTACCTAGTTATTTTTTTTATAAAAATAGGCCTAAGATCTATCAAGAGGATTGAATCAACTTTCAGATGTCACTTGAATCATGAAAATCTAATAATTGAGTCAAAAGTTATGATCTCCTAAGCAAAAACAACTTGATATGAATTCAGATGCATTGTAGAATAAATTAGAAACACAATATGGAAAATCAATTGTACCACTAGATCGAGCTTAAAACCATATTTTTAATGATATAAATTTTACAAAAATCGAAGTCAAGATGCCCAAGATACGCCCAATTTTATAAAAATTTCCCAATTTTCCCTTTGAGAAGCACAAGGGGATAGAAAAATAGGCCCTTGGTCTTATCGCATACCAAGGGTTAGTGATGGGTGCTAGGAAGAGATCCTTGTCTCTTGGTCACCCACATGACTTGGGTGGGCCACTTGAGAATGAAAAAAACTTGTGTAGAGAAATGGATGGGCATGACAGAGGGGCGTTGTGGAGGAATAGTGGAGGTAGGGTGGTGTGAAAGAAACAAAATATTCAAAGAATATTCCATGAAATATTCTTAAGGAATATTCCTATGACATCAGCCTTGGCACAACTACTTGCCAAAAAATTTAAAAAACTTGCCAGATTTTCTTTTTTGATTGCTATTGTTAAAATTATTTTCTTTGATTTTTTTTACCAATCTCTGAAATTCATTTATTTTCTACACCTACTTGCACTCACTTGCATACAACCTATATTTCAATGTATAGATGTATGGATTTGTATGGATTTGTAAGTTGAAAAATGTTCTCTCAACTTGTTTTTTTCCCATATTTCAACTTCTTATATTTTTTCAAAACGATAGTCAATATTAATGTTTTCAAGCACTTCAAATGTAATGGCGAGATTCATTACACTCCATGATGTGCCAAATTTTTTCTTAAGGTCGAATCCATCAAATTTTGAATAGGAGGCTATAGATTTGGAGCTCTTATACCATGTTAGAGTTCATGATTGAACCCCACAACTCCCAAAAGTCACCTACAAGCAATTATCCTATCACAAAAGTGAGACAAAAGCTAGATGATATTCTCAACAACCTAAGAAACAATATTGATGTGATAACCTGAATGAATGATTACAATGAAATGTGAATGCTTATAAAAGAAAAAAGGAAATCCCTAGATGAGAGTTTGATTATATTGATACAAGTGTCATCATCTAATGCAATGAGACAACATGTGCTAAATTTATCTAAATCTAATAATAAAAAAGTAATTCCTAATTTTATGTCATTAAAGTAAAAGGTTTCTAATAATTAATTAATAATTAATTATTAGGTGGTGAGTTATTTACTCCAATAGTTATAACCATCATTATTTTAATTTTTTTTGTATTTTTCATCATTATTCTCATTAATATATCTAATGAAGGATTTAATTTTATCTACATATGAATTATTCATTTTAATATACCATTCTTTAATTAGTTGAGATTCTTCATCTAATTTTTTAATAAAAAGAGGGGTAAAAACTTTTTATTAATCAGCCAAAGAGGTACAAAGCATTAGAAAAAAAAGACCCCGAAGGGGCCCCAAGATAACAAGCAAGAGATCAAGAATCATTAATACAACATTTCACATCCTCGGTAACCCAACCCTCCAAATCCTAGGCAAGGTCCCTTGGTAAGCTATCCCAATCCTCCACCAAACACGTCCCACTCTTCTCAGAGGCCACTTTTTCCAGCCCATTAGCCACCTTATTCCATTCACGAGGGATATGGGAAAAAGTGACTAAATCCAATAAATTTCCAAGGTTGGAAATTTGTTTTGCCACCACTGCCAATTTCCAACTAGCAACATCAAAATGTCATCCATTTATCAAATCTACCACCACCTGAGAATCAGATTCACATATAATCTATTTCCAACCGAGAGTGTATTCTCTCTTTAAGGCTGAGAGAATCACCAATTCCTCCATGAAGTTATTGGAGTGTTTCCCCATATACTCAGAGAAAAAGAACACAACCACCCCTGAACTATCTCTGCCCACCCCACCAATGCCAGCGTGCCCAGGATTACCTCTAGAAGACCCATAAGTGTTGATTTTCAAGACACCAGAGGGAGGAAGCATCCAATTCCCTCCTCTGAAGACCTTCCCTCTAGAGCACGTGCCCCGCCCGAGCTTGAGCCTTCCAATACTACCAACAGAAATCCCTAGCTTCTGAATAACTCTAGTATCCCCAGGATCAACTGGTACTAACAAATCACATTTAGCTTGTAACGTCTCTTGAAGAGCCCCAAGAATGCGAGCCCAAACTTGGCCCACCTATAATTTCCTATCTGGAAAAACCCTTCAATTGCGCTCCATCCAAATTTTCCAAATAATTAGACTAGGGCCAATAGGCCAAGCAGTGTGCAAAAATGAAGTCTTTGCCTTTGAAGGCTCAGTATTTTGGCAGAATTCGTCAAGAGATGAAGGATGCCGACATGATATATTCCAAGCCCCCCACCAGAAGTGCCAAATAGTCCTAGCAAAGGGGCATTGAAAGAAAAGATGAGAAACAGTCTCAACATCTTTGAGACATAGAAAGCATAAAGAGGGACCTTGGAAGACCTGCTTGCAGAGGTTGTCCCAAGTCAAGCACCTGCCATACACCACTAGCCAAGAGAAAAAATTGCATTTTGGCCAGGAGAATTTATTCCATATGTATTTCCACCAAGGAACCTCAACATTGCCTAAAGCCTGCCTATCCAAAGCACAATATCCTAAAGCAATAGAGTACTTCCCTTTAGGATCTAATCCCCAAGCCAAAACATCCCTCCTTGGAAGCGAGAAACACACTCTATCAGCTAAAATGGAGGAAAACTCCCTCCTATCCTCCAAAAAACCACCCAAAGGCCACTCATGCATACCCTTCCACTGATAAATGACAGTTTGCCCCAAAACCTAAGGGGCTTTGAAGTCCATCACTCTGCTCTAGCCAGCTTGAACAAAAATCCTGCTTAAATTCTCCAAGTGAGGATGAGAGGAGAGGATAGGCAGGAAGCCATCCCAAGCATCAAGCCAGAAGAGAGCATCAGAACCTCTATTGAAAATCCAAAATAGGCTTTGTTTGACCAGAGGAGCTCCCCTCTTGAGAGTTTCCCAGATCATAGACCCTCTACCCAAAAGACTAAAATGAGGAACCTCAGTGCCATCCACCTCCCCAAGATACTTGAAGGTAAGAATCTTAGCCCAGGTCTGATGCTAATGTGAACACCACATCCAATACAACTTAGCTGCCAACGCTTCTCCATTCCAATCTGCTCTATGCAATCCCAGGCCCCCATCTTGCTTCGGTCAACAAACAACTTCCCACTTAATTAAGCACCACTCTCTCGAGAGGAGATTACTTGACCAAAGAAACTACCTACATAGCCCCTCAAAATTCTTGTTGAAACTTGAAGGAGTGGTCATCACAAAACATCTATAAATAGGTAGGGCCTACACAACAAACTTTAAAAGAGTGACTCTACCCGCCGTTGATAACCATCTATAGGTCTAGTGACAAACCAGTCCTCAAAATTTATCAATCACCTTCTACCAAAAATTCTTGGGAGGTGGTCGCACATCCAGAGGGATACCCAGATAGGTAAAGGGAAGTTTCCCCACCTGAAACCTTAAGATCCTAGCAATATGTTGTTGAATAAGCCTAGGGGTATTAAAGAAATAGATGCATGACTTACTTTCATTATTGTGTTGTCCTGAGGCAGCCAGGTAGCAATCCAAATTCTGATGAAAAGCAGTCGCTTCTGCTACCTTAGCAATCCCCATCAAGGCTGAGTCATCCACAAATTGAAGATGGGATTAACGAGAAAGGGAGTTATTCCAGTTCCAACCTTGTATAAGCCCAGTCGCAACCTAGGACTTAATGAACCTCCCCAAACCTTCATCCATCAAAATGAACAAATAAGGGGATAAAGGGTCTCCCTGTCGAAGACCTCTAGAGGCACCAAACAACTCAGAGGATTCCCCATTTATGAGAATCGAAAAGGAGGGCGTCTTCACACAACACATAACCCAATCAATCCACTCACTGCTGAACCCAAAGGCTCCAAGAATTTTGATCAAAAAACTCCATTTGACCCTATCATATGCCTTTGACATGTCCAATTTTACGAACATGGCCTTATCCCTTGAAAAGGCCATAGAATGAATAGCCTCCGCTACAATCACAACTCTATCAAGAATCTGCCTACCTGCTATAAAGCCCCCTTGTTCCTCTGAGATTAGCTTATCCAACCACGGCTTCAAGCGCTCAACAATTAGTTTTGTGATGATTTTATACACCACATTACACAAAGCAATTGGACAAAAGATATCTAGAGAATCAACACCCTCACGCTTAGGAATAAGGGCTAGAAAAGTAGCATTCATAGCTCTCAACATTTGCTTGTTCCTTAGAGATTCTTGCACAAACTCCAACAAATCAAGCTTGATCACTTCCCAAAATTCTTGATAGAACTCGGCAGGGAACCCATCTAGACCAGGAGCCTTCCCCTTTTTCAGTTGAAACGCCACATCCTCTAACTGCTTTAGAGAAATCGGCTGAAGAAGAAAGGCATTCATCTCCATAGTCACCAAAGGAGGGATACATGCTAGGATAGAGTCTTCCTCCTCAATGGCCAGTGGGGTATCTTCAGTAAAAATATTAGAAAAGAAATGAACAACCTCATTAGAAATTTCCAAAGAGGAAGAAAGAACAAATCCCTCTAAAGAACGGAGAGAAGAGATAGTGTTACCCTGTCTTCTTGCCTTTACCGAATTATGGAAGAAGGAGGTATTCTTATCCCCTTCCTGAAGCCAATCAATACGAGCCTTCTACTTCCAAAAAATTTCCTCACGAAGCTCCCATTCCTCAAGTACTTTGACTGTTGCATCCTCTAACTTGTTGAAAACTGCATCCAATCCATGCTCCCTAATTTTCCTAGTAATAGAATCTAGATGCTCTTGGGCTGCCCTTTTTTGTTGAAACACGTTACCAAACTAATTCTTATTCCAATGCTTTAGTTTATACTTCACATATTGAATCCTCTTCATAAAAGTGTACATAGTAGTCCCAAAAGCAGGACGACCTTCCCCCCACCTTTTAGACACTAAGTCAAAAAGACCCTCCTCCCTAAGCCACATGATCTGGAACCTGAAATTTTGTTTCTTAGATCCACCAGCTAGGCAAGTAGAGAACTTGATCAGCCAGTGATCTGATCCTCACCAATCCAATATTTCAGAGCTTGTTATCCACTTGTCACTAACCCAGAAACTAGATACCAGAAACCTATCCAATCTTTCAGCAATAGCTTCTTCCCCAAGTCTCCTATTATTCCAAGTAAAAGTGCCATTTATGGGTTTGATGTCCACAAGCCAAAGTCGGGCAATATTCTTTCGCAGAAGATCAGAGGAGGTGTCTAGATGAGGCACACCCCCCCTCTTCTCCTCAAGCGAGATAATTGCATTGAAATCTCCTAACAAAATCCAGGGTAAAAAGGGATCCAACGATCTCAAAAAAATTATATGAGACCATAAAAGACTCTTACCAAGGACATCCGATGGAGCATAGATATTGGACAAAAAAATTCTTTCTCCAATCTCCAAACTTAAAGCAATAAGAGAGATGGAGAATCTACTAGAAAACCACCAAATAGGAGAGACCCGACGAGGATCCCAAAAGCAGGCGAGACCACCAGAGCTCCCCTGTGCACCCACACACTGACATAAACCTCTATTCCAAATTTTAGAAGCACACTGCATCATGCTATCAATAGATAACCTCGTCTCTTGGAGAAAAAACAAATCCGGAGAATAAGCACAAACCAAATCATGAATAGCCTTTTGTCTAGGGATGCTATTCATACCCCTCACATTCCATGAGAGCAGAATCATCATGACGGTTGGGTAAAGTGATAATCCAAGGTCTTCACCGACCCAAATTCAACCAATGTCTCACCAGCCAACTTAATTTTTTCTTGATCCTTCTTCTTGCCCACCTTTTGGGACTTGTCAGGAGTACTCTTTTTTAGGGACTTTTGAAGCACACCCAAAATATGAGAAGAAAAGGAAGCTTTACTCTTTGCAGAGCCTCCAAACCAGACCCTGAACCTCCAGCTAAGCTCACTCCTATATCAGCAGATACCAAAGAAGTACCAACCCCAGCACACGGATCCCCAAGCCCAACCTCAGGGGAGGGAATGGAAGAATATTTTACTTCCTCAGGAGTCATCGTAGGACCAGAAGCCAAAGATGTAGGATCCATAAGCACAAGGTGGAGCGAAGTAACTGGGGTAGCCTCCACATGCATGTCAGGAGAGACCCCCTCCTCATGAATTAAATCATTCAGCGCATCAAATTTGTTGAAAACCCCTCCTCCTAGTGATCTTGAAAAGTCCTCTTCATCCCTCGACCTTTATTTCGCGTCCTGGTAGGCACAAACCCATCTTTATTAGGAATCACCTCTTGCATGGGTCCTTTTCCCCTTTCAAACCTTAAGTTTGATGTATCCTTCCCATTCCTTGAGTTACCCACACTAGAAGCACACAGACACCTTTTCAGGAGATGACCATACTCAGCATAAACAACATCTAAATGGCAGGGTTTCATAATCTAGGGGTTGTGTCCATGAAGTAGAACCCACTGTCAGGTCAATAGAGTTTGGCAAAGGCCGACTTAAATCAATCTCCACACAAACCCGAGCATAGGAAAAGATTTGCTTCTCCAGAGTCTGTTGAGAGGAACCAATCAGTTTTCCCAATGCCATGGCAATAGACTGTAGAATATGACTCCTCCAACATTCAAGTGGTAGTCAAGGAAGGCGCACCCACACTGAGACCTTGGATGGCAACTCCTCTTCTGAATTAAAACCTGCATGCCATGGTTTAATGAACAACCCAACCTGATTATAAAAGGATGGACCACCTTCGAAAGCCCTATTTCTATCTGATATGCATGAGAAGTCTACCAAGAAGAAATTATTCGCTACTAGAAAAATCTCAAAATCCCCCTCTAGATTCCAAGTCCTTCAAATTCAAGGTTCAAGGAAGGGGAAAGAAACCCTCATCCCCAAAAACTTACAGATTAAAACATGTTTGCTGAAATACTCTAAATCATCAGCAACCGCTTCTTTTTGAATAACCACCACCAGACGCACTTGAAATCTTTCCAAGCAACCATTAACCTTCTGCAACTTAAAAGCACCAATCTTCGACAAGCCTATACTAGGAGAAGATAGGGTGGGAACCCCATCCCCTACCTCGGCCATAGCCGCATCCCCTGGTACCCCATTCAAATCATTACTCAAAGCCATTAAAGCCACCCCCACCAATTCAAGCCACACACCTCCACTTACCAAACCCTAGACACCAAAACCCCAACTCCACCAAAACCGAAGAAACAAAAAGGAATAAGCAAGCCCCACACACCAAACTACAAGCTGGCAGCCCACCTGACCAAAGCAAAGTCCAGAACAGAAGAAATTATGGCTCCTTAAGAACCACCGAATAAGGTCTGCAACAAAAAAAGACACCCCTCCCCGAAAATAGCAAAAGACCCACCCCTGTACGCACAAAAGACTGAAGAATCTAATCTGCCACCAAGCTAGCACATGCATAGAGAAACAACAACCTGCACCACTCCATTATTGACCGCGAGCCTTCACCCGCGCGCTGCACAGACCTTCCATTTGAAGTTTTTTGATGTTGATCCTTATTCCTCTTCAATTTTTTAATTCAAGATTCTTCATCTAAAGCTAATTCACATGATTGATCAAAACTTTGTTGGGGTAATAGGATTTAAATTTATAACCCTTTACCTTGATTTTTTAAATACCCTATAAGATTGGGGAATATTTTTTGTAACCATCACAATCAAATGAAAATATGTATTCTTATTCAACCCCTATTTTCTTTATCAAGGTATTTAAATATGCCACTTCATTAAATTAATCAATCATTTTTTTTCAAAAATAGCTAAATCTATGTTTGCTATTTTGTCTCTATATTAAATATGCTACCAACATCTACATCTTTATGATCCTAAATAAATAAATAATTTCATGGCTCTATTGGATTATGAACATCAACAAATATTATGTTGAGATTGAGACTTAAGGCTATACTACCTCTAGCTTTCTCCAACTGATATTTCAACAACTCATTTTATTTATTTTGGTGAGATTCTCCAATCTCTTTATTCAATATGCTACATAGATTCATTTCTCTTAAAGAATTATTGACTGCAATGTACTCTAATTTATAAAACCAATTCCATCAAAGATTGATTTTTTTTCATTTGTAGAACATGTGTTAGAAAAAATCAGCCCTCAAGAAAATAGATTGAATAGGGGTAAGTGCAAAAAGATGGGGGGCCAAAAAGGGGGCTTAAGTGGCCACTTTTTTTTCTAAAATCAAGAAATACTGACCTTGGATGTGAAATTGAGGATAGTTACACTCAAAATTTTGAGATACAACAAAAACAAAGATCATAGTGCTCCAAGTCTACTTTCTAAAATACTAATTTATTTTTAAAATGGTTGAGATTAAGGGGTTCAAAAGAGGGACCAACAGAAATTGGTGTTCTTTTTGTCAGAAAAACATAACATAGCAACTTTTGTGGGAACATAGCATGGTGAACTATTTTTTAGTATTTTTAAAATCACTTCGGTGAGAAATTAGCTAATAGTATGTAGTTGATGGATAGTTTTTTTGATAATTTTTTAATGAATATTTTATTTTTTACTAATTTTCAAAGTGGACACTTCCTGAAAAACAAAATTTTGGTCATGCTACCCCTACAAATTTTGGAAGCTAATTGGATTTTTTTTAAAAATTGTAGAATGGAGTCTAGTTTCTAAAAATGTAATTTATTTGAAATTTTGATGAATGGTTAATTTATAATAGAAAAAACACCAAACACTTATTTTTTCCAAAAAAGAGACACACAAACAAAATAAATTATAGATCAAAGGCTTCACATTGTCAAAAAGTGAAAAAATTACATCATTGGATAGCTAAGAGAGAGCCTAACATTTCCTAGGTGTTTTATTTGTTTGACATTGAAATACATACAATCCTGATGGTGAGCATGAACCCGATTATGTGAAATATTATAGAATTTGCAAAAACACATCTCTGGCCGGTGGGAAGGCCCTCCAAGCCTTTAGGTTGGTATTCTAAGGAAAATACCAAGCCTAAGGCTTGGGGATTCCCAAAGCAAGATATAACATGAGTGAGTTATAACATGCTCGCGTTATATCATAGTTTTGACATGGTTTTTTGTGTTTTTGTGCAACATGTCTAGCAAGACATAACACAAGAGCATTATAATGCACTCGCGTTATGTCTTGATTTATGATAAATGCTACTCTATTGAATGTATGTTTGTATTTATGTATGTATGTATCAATCCATGCATGTATGCTTATATGTATGTAGGATTGTATGTGCATATGTTTTATGCTTATGTATGTAAGAATGTATGTATTTATGTATTTATTTAGAGGGAGGGATAATTTTAAGGAGAGAGTTGTCTAGGTAGGGTGGGAGGGAGAGAGTGAGGGAGAGGGGGTGGAAGGGAGAGACTAAGAGAGAGGGAGTGGGAGAGAAGGGGTTGGAGTGAGAGGGTCTTAGCTAGGTATGGTGCGAGGGATAGAGGGAGAGAGAGAGAGAGGGGGGTGGGAGAG
>VDFB02000017.1:542713747-542777765 GCA_007258455.2 Sequoia sempervirens | reverse complement strand
GAGTTGAGGGATTAGGGTAGAGAGTTTACTTTGGTTTATGGGTTGAGGGATTAGGGTCGAGGGTAGAGGGTATTGGGTTGAGGGTAGAGGGAAAAGGGTTTAAGGGTTGAGTGTTGAGGGTTTAAGGTTGAGTTTTTAAGGGTTTAGGGTATAGGGTTGATGGATTAGGGTAGAGAGGGATGGATGGATGGATGGAGAGATGGAGGGGGAAGTGAGATAGAGAGAAGGAGAGAAGAGAAGGGAGGGACAAAGATAAATGAGGGTCGATGATCCAATGTATAGGGTAGAGGGTTTATAATTGAGGGTATATGGTTGAGGATCTATAGGGTTGATGGTTTAGGGTATTGGGTTGAGGGATTAGGGTTGAGGGTAGAGGATAGAATTTTTAAGGGTTTATGGTTTAGGGTTAAGCTTTGAGGGTAGAGGGTTTAGGGTATAGGTTTGAGGGTATATGGTTGAAGGATTAGGGTTGAGGGTCCAATGTATAAGGTAGAGGGTATAGGGGTTGAGGGTTTAGGGATTAAGGGTTGAGGGTTGAGAATTGAGGGTTCAGGGTTTAATGTATAGGGTAGAGGGTTTAAGGGTCGAGGGTAGAGGGTTGATGGTATAACATTCAAGGATTAGGGTTGAGGGTCCAATGTATAGGGTAGAGGGTATAGGGGTTGAGCGATAAGGGTTTAAGGGTTGAGGGTTGAGAGTAGAGGGTACATTATTGATGGTTTAAGGGTTGAGGGATTAAGGGTTGAGGGTTGAGGGCATAGGGTTAAGGGATTAGGGTTGAGGGTCCAATGTATAGGGTAGAGCATTTAAGGGTTTAAGGTTTAAGCGCTGAGGGTTGATGGTTTAGGGTATTGGGTTGAGGTTATAGGGTTGAGGAATTAGGGTAGAAGGAATAGGGTAGAGGGTTCAAGGGTTTAGGGTTTAAGGTTTGAGGGTCCAATGTATAGGGTAGAGGGTATAGGGGTTGAGGGATTAGGGTTTAAGGTTTGGTGGTTGATGGTTGATGGTTTAGGGTTGAGGGTAGAGGGTATTGGGTTGAGGGTAGAGGGTTTAAGGGTTGAAAGTTGAGTGTTTAAGGTTAAGGGTAGAGGGGAGAGAGATAGATAGAGTGAGAGAGAGAGAGACTTGAGAGAGGGAGAGGAGGTGGGAGGGAGAGGTTTGAGAGAGAGAGAGATAGAGGGAGTGAGTAAGAGAGAGAGCAACTTGAGAGAGTGAGAGAAGGTGGGAGGGAGAGACTTGAGAGATAGAGAGAGAGAGAGAGGATAGAGATAGGAATGAGTGAGTGAGTGAGAGAGAGACTTGAGAGAAGGGGGAGGGGATAGGAGAGAGAGAGAGAGATAGAGAGAGAGAGGGTAGAGGGTTAAGGGTAGAGGGTAGAGGGAATATACATAGGAGTGAGTGAGTGAGTGAGAGAGAGACTTGAGAGAGGGAGAAGGGTAGGAGGGAGATACTTGAGAGAGAGAGAGGAAGGGAGATAGAGGGTAGAGAGTAGAGGGTTTAAGGGTAGAGGGTAGGGTATAGAGAGAAAGAGAGAAAAGAAACATCAAAAATCAACTTTCTCATAATGCAAGTGTGTTTTGAAGTAGTAGAGATATGGTCATTATTTTAGCAAGACACAACACACTCGCCTTTTAATGCAAGTGCGTTATAACACGAGCACATTTTGTATTTCTCTAAAAATGGTTAAAAACACAATATACCCATGATCTCAAGGCCCACATTCTACATATTCTCTCGGTTTTGCGTGTGTTCCAACAAAAAAAAAAGCTTTTTGATGATTTTGTGAAGTGTGCATGCATGTTTTTCATATTCCACCACCTTTTTCATGATCTTTCCACCACCTTTGCATGAAATAGCAGAGTATTCATGTTGAAAGGCATATAATATCAATTCAAGTCTGAATTCCATTGAAGAGTGATATACAATTGAAGTTTGGAGAGGAGAAAGCTTTTGAAAATTTCAAATTGTTGAGGAGTTTGAAGAAAGAAGAAGCAAAGGCTACATAATTGGGTAGAACTCCTCCATTTGAAACTCTGATTTTTTAGGTATGTGAAGTCCTTACACATTTTCTTTCATTCTATTTTGGATTTCTTTGATTTTTTTATTTTGCATATTTCATGTTGATCATTATTTGTTTTTCATTATAACCTTAGCTTCTCAATGCACATTTTAAATTACACAATTCTTTACACTTGCCAATTACATTTTTAAACCACGTCTCTTTGATGCATTTTTTTAAACAATTGACTTATCGTGTATATGCTTCCACATTTTGTATACACATATATATGACAAAATTTATAAGTAAAATAACACATCATTTCTCAATCCTCTACTATGGATGTGCATACCACTCTCCAAAGCTTTCATTTTGGTATAGATATGGGGGATGTTGGGAAATGTAGTTGAATTTTGTTTTACACCTACAAATTGCATATGATTTTAAATCTATTTTTTGCATATACTGCAATCATTCTAGTCCATGAGGACATGTCTTATTGAGGTATTTTGTCAAACATTTATACCAAGCAACTGATTTCCTTATCTATGCTACCAAATTTTCCATACATGTCTACCAAAGAATTTTATCAAATAGCATAGACAAGGGAATCAGTTGTTTTAAGAAACGCCTCAAAGAAATGGGGTATCATGGTGATGTGCATTTTAGCAAAAAATATATTGTATTGTCTATGCTACCAAATTTTCCATACATGCCTCCACAAAATTGGAATATGCTCCTCCAACATTGATAGATCTTTGAAACTATTTTGGTTTTCATCTCTATTGACAAAACACTAGCTTGTCACTGTGAGACCCCATTTCTATGAGGCATTTTCTCATGTTGCCCCTACCTTGTCAACCCTACCGAATTGGCAAGCTAGTGAGCTCACTAGCTTGCCAATGCTACCACATTTTGCATACATGTCTACAAAAACATTATTGTCAAAAATTTCACATTCCTTGTCCATACTTCCATTTTGAGCCTATCTTGCAATCAAGGCATGCCACATGACCAAATTTCTTTAAGGAATTCCATCCAAAAAAGCAAGTGGCAAGATAGTGAGCTCACTAGCTTGCCAATTCGGTAGGGCTGACAAGGTAGGGGTAGTGTGAGAAAATTCCCCATAGAAATGGGTTCTCACAGTGCATCACTGTGAGAACCTATTTCTATGGGGAATTTTCTCACACTACCCCTACCTTGGCAGCCCTACCAAATTGGAAAGCTAGTGAGCTTGTCAAACACTAGCTTTCCAATACAATAGGGTTGACAAGGTAGGGGAAACATGAAAAAATTCCTCATAGAAATGGGGTCTCACAGTGATGTACATCACCATGAGACCCAATTTCTATGAGGAATTTTTTCATGGTACATCATCATGAGACCCCATTTCTATGAGTAATTTTTTCATGTTTCCCCTACCTTGTCAACCCTACCATATTGGAAAGGTAGTGAGATCACTAGCTTGTCAATGTAGTAGGGTTGACAAGGTAGGGGCAACATGAGAAAATGCCTCATAGAAATTGGGTCTCATAGAAATGCTCACATGGTTTTTTGGATGAAATTTCTTAAAGAAATGTGGTCATGTGGCATGCCATGATTGCAAGATAGGCTCAAATTGGAAGAATGGACAAGGCATGTGAATTTTTTTACAATAATGTTTTCATAGACATGTATGCAAAATGTGGTAGCATTGGCAAGCTAGTGAGGTCACTAGCTTGCCAATTCAGTAGGGTTGACAAGGTAGGGGCAACGTTATAAAATGCCTCATAGAAATGGGGTGTTACGGTGATGTACATGAGGCATTTTCTCACACTGCCCCTACCTTGTCAACCCTATTGAATTGGAAAGCTAGTGACCTCACTAGCTTGCCAATGCTACCACATTTTGCATACATGTCTACAAAAGCATTATTGTCAAATAATTCACATGCCTTTTCCATGATTCCAATTTGAGCCTATCTTGCAATCATGGCATGCCACATGACCACATTTATTTAAGGCATTCCATCCAAAAAATTCATGTGACCTTTGTCTATGCTAGAAATACTCTTCTACAGGATGATTGTAAGTATATTGTATGAAGCCTTGAATGACATATATTTCATTTATTTGTATGGATTCATTTCTTAGGAACTAATATTTATATCGTTACCATGCTATAGGTAAAATTATCTACTGTGTCAAGGAAATGAAGAATGAATAAACCAACAGACAAAGAGTATGAAACTAATAAAGCAAGAAATAGAGAATGGATGAGGGGATATCACCAAAAGAAGAAATTGGATACAGTTGATGAAAATAAGCCAATTGAAGAGGAACCTCAACCATCAAAAAAAGAAAAGGCATTGGTGGGACAAAAGGAATGAATGCAAAAGCATCATGCTAAGACAGAATTGGATACCACAGTTGGAGAAACACCCTCTATCGTAAGTGAATACGAAGGGACACCATTAAGCACAAGTGAATATGGAGGGACACCATCTACCACAAGTGAATATGGAGGGACACCATCTACCACAAGTGAATATAGAAGGACACCATCTAACACAAGTGAATATGGAGGGATACCATCTATTGCAAGTGAATATGGAAGAACACCATCTACCGCAAGTGAATATGAAGGGCACCATCCACCATATCTCAAGTTGAGAGTACATCATTAATCAGATTTGATGAATAAGGTACACCATCATCCCCATGTCAACCTCAAGGTATGTCATCTATTCCACCCTCAATCAAAGGAACGCGATCTAGCCCACCTCACTTAAATATTGATGAAATTCCTAATGTTGAGATGTATGTACCTAGGAGAACACCACCTATAATTTTGCGTAGAAAGCCAAAGTATTTGATTAATATTGATAAGGATATTTTGTAGCACAAAGAAGGTAATATTCTAGCACACACTTGTAGAAGATATTCTGATAAGATTTGGAAATTTTTCTTTGAAAGGATAAATGAGACTACAAGATGTCAACTATTTGTTAAAATGATGCAAGGTCTAAAGAATATAATCATCATGAAGATTCTTGGGTTGAGAACATTGAATGCTTCAAGTGAAAGCACTATTGTGAAGAATCTAATGGATGCTTATGAGAGTGTGGGTAAGATGTCACACTCAAAGGATAGTAATGTCACTCAACATGTCATTACATAAACTTTGGTAAGCAGTCAAAAAAGGAGATCTCATCTCATTAGAAATACGAGTGGACAATTGAGAATTAATAGAAAAACTTTATCAAGAGCCTTTCAAAAGTAGCAAAGAATTGAGGGCACTAATTCAAATGAATTATGGGCATTCTTGGGGAGACTCCCATGAAAAGATAAAATTGTTTTTGAAGCATTGAGAACACTAATTGAAGAGTATTGGAAGAATAACACAAGGCCATCTTCAAATCAAAGGGATGTGGTAAGAAGGAGAATCAGTAGTTGGAACCATGAGCCACATCCAAAGCATTTTTTGAATACGACTCAAACCTGATTTTTTCATAAATTTCAACAAGATTATCCTCGAATTCAAAATTTTCAAAGATATTTTCAAATGATTAAACCTTTGTATGTCAAGATAAATAACACACACACTTGTTGTAGATTACATATTGAATTCTCTAACCATTATGATGTTTATCGTTCTACGTGTTTAGATTTGCATACTAACGATGTTTTGCAGGATTGTGACGTACACGCCCCACCAACATCTTCAAGAGAGTTCTTATCAAAAAATTTATGCAAAGTAGAGGATGGACAAATATTCTATAGGAAACTATGCTTGGATGGTTCATGTCAATGTTGTGGTGGCTTGCAGCGATGCTAGTAAGTCAACATATGGAAAACACACATGAGGCAGGACATAAACTAGTAGAGTTTGGGAAGTATAAAACAATGGAATACATTACAAAAGAGGGTAATCAAGAAAAAAGGTGTGATTTGGTTATTTAGAATATTCCAGTGTATTAGTTTATGTCTATGTTTTGTGAAAATATAGTGTATGAGTATGCAAGGCATACCCATAGAGCCCGATGGCTAGACATGGAATTCAAGTTATGCAAGGACACCTTTCTACTTGGGAGCATAGTTTTAGTGGTCAACTTTGCAAATAAATACACTCTAAAACCATAGTGTGAGGTACAATCACAATATTACAACTCCACACTGTAAGTTTCAATATTTGTGCACATAGCATTCATTCATGTAGCTAATAGTACAAAGTACCAAAGGAAGGTATTGATGGAGTATCACTTTTATATTAGTGATGATCGTACACATTCTCTAGAGCTCATGCAAGGTTGCTTCTCGATGTTCTACAATGATTTGGCTTAGAGGGTAATAGCATACAATCAACATATAATATGGTCAAATAACTGTGTAGCACAGTTCAATAACTAGTGCATGTTCTACTGGTTGAGCAAGATGCATGTCATTACAGGTGTTTGACATATGTGGAAATTTTGTGAGGCTAGGAATGGAAAGGGGGAGAATGATGGTGCACGATCGTGTGTGAAAATAGCATTAGCACAAGAAGATTTAAAGTATAAAGACAATGCAAAGTTGATAGATACAAAATCAATCGTTGAGTGGTGTAATGCTTCGATTGGTCTAGGTAATGAAGGTACATCTTCAAGTCGTAGATTTTTTTGGTTGATGGATGATACTAACATTGCACCATATGAGGATTGTTGTACACTGATAGGATCGAGTGAGCTACACTCTTTCCTTAGCTTAAATGCAGATTCATGGAGTATCAATACTCAGAAGATGGAATGCTTTTGTTCTTCATGTACAATGCAAGCCTTGGATGTTGTGAGTTAGAGGAGTGGGTTAAGAAATGGTCATTAAGTTATCTTAGCCCACTTCACATGTATTTCCCTTTGATGGCATTGGAACTAACACAAATGGATTTATCGGTTGACTTTGACCACATATCATATCTAGTTCAACCAAGTAATATATCTACTTACATATTTTTTGAAATTCCTATTGTTATCTTGCTTTGTAGTGTATTTTTAATGTTGACTAATTTCATCTAACTTGTTGCACATATCAATGCAGGCTGTGTTTATGCAATTATTGTAGATGAAGACAATGAAGAGGGAATGGACTATTACTTATGTCATTGTGTTGAGTCCAAAAAGAAATTGGAGGCCCCATTTATAGATGGAGAAAATATTGAATACCCTATAGGCTCAATTGTTGTTACTAGAACATGGCTTAGAAGGTAACCACATAAGAGTGTTAAATATTGGTCTTTTCAATACTTTGAAACACATTGAAAGATTCTTCATTACTCGAACCTTGTCATGGAATCCAATTTTTATTTGACTAAATATGGGGGTAGACCTATGAACAAGACCTTGTGGAAGGTCCGTGAGTCTGACCATGAGACAACACTTGACACAATAAAGAGTAGAGCAGACCCAAATGGTTCGTTGGATTAATTTGTAAGTGTGCATATTGGTTATTATCAATTTATACTTGTATGCACTTTAATTTGTATGATACCAATGCTATGATGCAAATGCTATCATCTAATATTTATATCATGTATGTAGGTGATTGTTGAAGTTATCATACTTTCAAATGTAGGACACTTTATGTTTAGAACTATGGCAAAGGATACAGAGTTCAGTGGTATTTTATTTTTTCTCAAAAATATGCAAAAGAAATGTAGGATATTATCAATAGATTAGTAAACTAAGTGGAAGATTAAATTGTATTATTTTTGTAATAAGTTATAAGTTTCCAAAAGGTTGGAAAGTAATAGTTTGGTTACGTTCTATTCATGTTCTATTCATGAGAGGTTTTTGTGTGCAATAGGTATCTTGGAACTCCCAATGAAGATGTATGGCCAAGAGTGACTAAGTTGAGAGACTGGCATGCCTATCCTCAATGGAAGCATCAAGATTTAAGCATTGATGTTCCCAACTTGGAACCAAATGGTGTGTATTTGTTTTCTGTAAGTGTCTTCCATCTATTTTCATTTTATTTCCATTTTGGATGCTCTTTATTTTTCTTCTTTTACTCTTCCTATTTGTAAGTAAAATACTAAAAAATTGATTGGTGTCTCCTTGTAGAAAATGTTGATTTATGAGCCATCCAAGAGAATCTCAGCCAAAAAAGCAATGTAACATCCTTATTTTGATGATCTTGACAAACCTTAATTATGATTTTAAGCCATTATAAAAGTGTGTGTGAAGCTTAGCGAGGGAATTTCAAATTATTCATTTGAAGTTAACCTCATCATGAGCACCTATGATGTAGACATTATAAGAGCATCTTGAATTTCAAGTTATTCTATTCATGAGAGGTTGTTGTGTGCAATAGGTATCTTGGAACTCCCAATGAAGATGTATGGCTAGGAGTGACTAAGTTGAGAGATTGGCATGCCTATCCTCAATGGAAGCATCAAGATTTAAGCCTTGTTGTTCTCGAATTGGAACCAAATGGTGTGGATTTGTTGTTTGTAAGAGTCTTCCATCTATTTTCATTTCATTTCCATTTTGGATGCTCTTTCTTTTTCTTCTTTTACTTTACCTATTTGTAAGTAAACTACTAAAAATTGATTGGTGTCTCCTTGTAGAAAATGTTGATTGATGAGTCATCCAAGAGAATCTCAGCCAAAAAAGCAATGCAACACCCTTATTTTGATGATCTTGACAAATCTCAATTCCAATTTTAAGCTATTATAAAAGAGTGTGTGAAGCTTAGAACGGGAATTTCAAGTTATTCATTTTAAGTTAACCTAATCATAAGCACCTATGATATAGACATTATAAGAGAATATCGAATGTATGAGTGACATTATAAAATATCTGTGAGAACGGAATACCTAAGGCATCCTTGAATTGTATTTTTGATTATTATGAGAGAATCTTATAAGCTAAGTTTGTGTGCATGAAAATGGGGCACATTGATTCAATATTTGATTTAAGTGGGGTGCTGGAATTCATATAGTTTGATTTTTTTCTCATGATTTTGTATTACCACTTGATAGTTTTGAGAAAGCATTATTCCTACAAGTACAAGCACTTGGGTTTTAGAATGGTGTATGAAGCATATTAGACAATTGTAGCACAAACACAAGAAGTAAGGCTGTGAAATAAATCTCATTTTATTGTAAAAATAATATTATTAATATAGTGAGTGTAATAACCATTAATGGTTACCAATCATTCTTTTTCTTCTTTTATTCTCTCCCTATTATAACTAGCACCAATTGACTAACTTATTATAAAAACTTCATTTATTAAAACAAATCAACCTAATGATTATATATCAATGTCAATATAGCATACCATCTATTCACATAAACATTTGTAGTGATATTTACTCAAATTTTGAAATTTATTGTTGCCCTCAAACATTTGTAATTCATGCAATGTAATCCCTTAATAGTCCAAATTGCAAAAGGGCAACAATGTTTGACGACCTATTACCTAACTATTGTGTCAGTTATGAGAATTTCTTCCAATGAATTGGAATCACACAGGGCACCTCTACAATAACCTCTCTCAGTTTTTGTTATCTTAGAGTTATTTTTTTGTGGTGTCCAATTTTGACTTGATGGAAAAAGTGTTAATTGCAAGCAGTGTAAAGTTGCAAACTGGTGCAACTTTTGTTCTGCAACTCGTGTGACCAAAAAAACTATTCCAACACATCCAGATGGGTACGTTTATGCTATGAATGGTCCTCTTTCGCATCCAAATATGTCAAATCACTCTGAGCTACGTTCAACCAGATTGATCCCTTAAGGGTCCAAAGTGCAAAAGGGCAGCAATCTTTGACAAGATACTAATCGAAAACCATGACACTTACAAACTTTTTTCCTGAACTTATGAGATCGCGTTGTGCCCCTATACAATAACCTCTCTCATTTTTTGTTATCTCAAAGTTTTTTTTCTTGTGGTGTCCAATTATCACTTGATGAAAAAAGTGTCAAATGCAAGCAGTGTAAAGTTCAAAAGTGGTGCAACTTTCATTTTGCAACTCATGTGACCAAATAGATTGTTCCAACGAATATGGATGAGTACTTTTATGCTAGGCATGGTCCTCTTTTTCACATAAACATGTTAAATATCTCTCAACTATGTTCAACTAGCTCGATCCCTTAAGGGTCCAAAGTGCAAAAGGGAAAAAACATTTGAAGGGCTACTAATTGGTTTTTTTATCTCAGAGTCATTTTCCTGTGGTGTCCAATTTTCACTTGATGGAAAATGTGTCAAATGCAAGTAGTGTAAAGTTGCAAAGTGGTGCAACTTTTATTCTATAACTCGTGTGACCGAAGGGACTATTCCAATGCATGCATCTAGATGGGTATGTTTATTCTAGGAATGGTCATCTTTCGCACCCAAACACATTGAATTACTTTGAGCTACGTTTAACTGGCTCGATCCCTTAAGGGTCCAAAGTGCAAAAGGGAAACAATCTTTGACGAGCTACTACTCAAAAATTATGACATTTACGATCCCCCTATCTGAGCCTACGAGATTGCATTGGGCCCTTCTACAATAACCTCTCTCTATCTTTGTTATCTCAGAGTCATTTTCCTGTGGTTTCCAATTTTCACTTGATGGAAAAAGTGTCAAATGCAAGCAGTGTAAAGTTGCAAAGTGGTGCAAATTTTGTTCTACAACTCATGTGACCAAACAAACTATTCCAACACATCTAGATGGGTACCTTTACACTAGGCATGGTCCTCTTTCACACCCAAACACACCGAATCACTCTGAGCTACGTTCAATTGACTTGATCCCTTAAGGGTCCAAAATGCAAAAGGGCAACAATCTTTGATGGGCTACTACATGGAAATTGTGAAGCTTATGAACTCTCCATGTAAGCCCATGAGATCATGTTGGGCCCCTCTACAATAACCTCTTTCGGTTTTTGTTATATTAGAGTTGTTTTCCTGTGGTGTCTAGTTTTCACTTGATGGAAAAAGTGTCAAATGCAAGTAGTATAAAGTTGCAAAGTCTTGCAACTTTCATTCTGCAACTCGTGTGACCAAACACACTATTTCAACATGTCTGGATGGGTACATTTATGCTAGGAAATGTACTCTTTCACACCCAAACACGCCAAATCACTCGGAGCTACATTCAACCAGCTTGATCCCTTAAGGGTCCAAAGTGCAAAATGATTGAAATATTTGATAGGCTATTACTCAAAAACTGTGATGCTTGCAAACTTTCTGTCTGAGCCTATAGGATTGTGTTGAGGCCCTCTACAATAACCTCTCTTAGTTTTTGTTATTTCAGAGTCATTTTTCTGTGCTGTACAGTTTTCACTTGATGGAAAAAGTGTCAAATGCAATTAGTGTAAAGTTGCAAAGTGGTGCAACTTTCGTTCTACAACTTGTGTGACCAAACAAAATGTTACAATGCATTTGGATGGGTATTTTTACACTAGGAATGGCCATTTTTTGCACCCAAAAATTCTGAATCACTCTAAGCTACGTTCAACTAGCTTGATCCCTTAAGGGTCCAAAGTGAAAAATGGCTGCAATCTTTGACAGACTATTAATCAGAAACCATGATGCTTACAAACTATCTATCTGAGCCTATGGGATTGCGTTGGGCTTCTCTACAGTAACCTTTCTCAATTTTTTTTTATCTCAAATTCATTTTCCCATGGTGTCTAATTTTCACTTGATGGAAAAAGTGTCAAATGCAAGTAGTGTAAAGTTGCAAAGTGGTGCAACTTTTGTTCTGCAACTCATGTGAAAAAATAAATTGTTTCAATGCATCCTGATAGGTATGTTTACGCTAGGCATGAACCTCTTTTGCACCCAAACACACTGAATCACTATGAGCTATGTTCAACTGACTTGATCCCTTATGATGGCATGCAAAACAATTGAAAAGAGAAACATTCACATGATAGTTGAGACGTTTGAGTTTTCCACACCAAAAGCATATGATCATCCTCAAGTCTAGCAAGCGCAAGACATTTTTAACTATCCTCCTTGCCCTTACAACAATATACAACCAATTGTAAATGCATACAATGGTGGAACTTGGAAACATTTTATTTTTCCTCAATTAACAAGTTGCTGAGACAACCAGAAAGTATGCTAAAGGAAATTAAATCATCAATCGTTAGTCATCCCGTGTTCCTTTGATCTTCTGTGTTTCGTCGCAATATCTTACTGTCGGAGAAATATCATACTAGATGCATCATGCTCACTGAGATTACATTTCTGTTATGTTCATTTCCAATTAGTGAGACACAAGGACCTCTCTTACTGATGTTCTCCTTTTGTTTTATTCACTATCGTCGTAGCTTTATGATATCGAGAAGACCTCTCACAGACTTCACTTTGTTTCACCGAAAGTCTTTCACCATCCGTATGTTGCCAAAACACCTTGCCTGTTACACCAAAATGAATTATGCATTCTAAGTCACTGAGACAAGATCACATTCTTTCCAAAAAGATCCTTCATTATTTTCCATCAACGAGACCGAAGGTCACTCACTGAGACCTTTTATCGAGAGCCCCAACTATCACTGAAACTGCATATTGAATATCCCTAGTCTAGCCAAAATGAATCCTAAATGTATTTGTCGGTAGGACTCCTCCCGATAGCTCTTTAGATAAAAAACCACATTGGTAGGACCCAATGAAGTCGATGAGACATCACTCCACGTACAAAACTCTTACCGACAAGCCTCTTGAATAAACCTTTATGTACCGTCAGTGAGACACACCTTACTTCGCCATGAATCTTCACCGAAGCCACCATAGTCTCACTGAAAGTTTATTCAGATAAAATCCATGTGTAAGGTCAACGAGATCGAAGGTCACTCGCCAAGACCTTACCATGATAGCTATGACTCCCCCTGATATGCATTCCCCACTTTCCGGTTGCCAAGACAATTAGAAATCACCAAGACCTTAGCCTGATGGCCAAAATCATGCTGATATGCTCATCCTCGGTCACCGAAACAACACGAATGTCATGCCGATAGCCACCCACAAGAAAAATCCGGTCGCTGAAACAAAGAAAAGGTCTTGTCGAAACACCTGCAACAAATGAAGGTTAACACACAAGCAACATGGGTCAGGGAGACCCAAACAAACTAATGCCGATATGGACCAAAAGTGGAAAATGCAGACATAGATGAATTCCATGGGGAAATATGGGAAAAATATGAGTAGAATATGCACACGGTAGGACTAAATCTGGAAGTCTATGAGTAAAACCAACATGTGAAAATATCAAATTTTTACAGTTCCAATAGTGGCTCCGTCTGGGGATGAATGATAGTAAGGTCATTGCAAGGATCTAGAATCTTTAGGTGAGCAAACCAAACACAAAATGATGAGCCAGTGAGCAGAATGGTAATGGAAATGAAGCATGAAGGAATGAATGCAAAAAGAATGCAAAATGGAAGTTAAATGGATGAAAAATGAAGGTGAACCACAACCCTAAACTACTGTGCATGGAAAATAAATTTAGAGAGGATAAGTAAGAGCTTTCCATGTACTAGCAACCCTTAATCCTCTGTGTTTTAATTTCTCCTGTCCTAAGCTATTACAATTTGAAACTCAAACCAAGCTTTCCCCTGTCAAACACCCGGTTTTGTGTCAAGTTCATCAAATTCTTCTTGAAGATACTCATGCAATCTTTCCTGTCACTGTTATTGCAAGTTATTAGAGTATCATCATGCTCGGTTTGGCCCAAAATCCCTACACCATCCTGTAATTCAAATTCTTCAACATCTTGGGACAAACCCCTGTTATTTCCAACATACAAAATATACATATATTCAATGCAAAAATCCTCATTATCTTTCTCACTGCTGTGTAGTGTAAAACACTCATTCAGCTGCATTGAAAATTCATCATCAAAGTACTTCTCTTGAGAATCAAAAAAATCTGTCAGACCAACATTGTCTGAAACATACAAATCTGAAACCTTTTGCACCTCTTTGATACCCCTATGATTCAAATCTTCAATATTAAGCATATATGAACCAATCAAATCTGGAACACTATCATCCTTGGTATGCAGACAAATATCTTCTCCACATGAGATATAAATTTCAAAATCACATTCCTCTTCTTGAACAAACACATGCATTTGGTTAACTCCAAAAGTTTCACCATCAACTGGACACAGAGCATCAAGATCACCCTTATGTATATATCTCTGATAATCAAGAGTTAACAAATTTGAAACTTGGTCACTACTAAGCAAACAAGTTTCCACATTTTCACTATTATAGTCATACTCATCACTTTTGTCATCATCAAAAAGAGGCCCAGGATCATCAGAGAATGAAAAATTACCAGCACAGTCATTTGTTCCATAACTTGACACATCCCTTTGTTTATCTAAAAATACCTGAAATTCATTCTGGGGCAAACCTTTGGAAAACATTATCTGATCCTCTTTTAAATCTTCATCATGTAATGGGCCTGAAAAAATTTGGAAACCATTCTCAAATTTACAACCCTCCTCTTCATCGAATGTATCTTTGTAGCTCTCAACTACAACTAGAGGCATTGTATATTCACTATCAACATTTCCCATTGCCTCCTCATCCTGATCTTCATAAGAGGTAGAAGAATCCCCTTGCTGCAAATCAAAATCCATAGGTGCATCTTCAAAATCTGAATACTCATTTGATCCCTCATAACGTACACTGCTCTCCCTGTCATAATCTATTATGCAAGAGAGATATCTTGTACCTTCATCTTCACTATGCAAGCTATCACATGAATCATACTGACTTGCACATATCTCATCATTTATTGCATGCATTTTTTGATCAATTTCTCTATTCTCATCATAAATACAATCATTGGAATCAACATTGAAAGTGTTCTCATACCTTATCTTCTCCATGGCATCAATGAATTTATTCAAGTGACCATAGGCACACTGTATTGATGACCATGACCAATAAGCTGATTTAGGCTCCCATGCTTTTATGAACTGTGCAACAAAAATGGGTCTTGTAGGTGTACAATCAAGAGGCAATAGCATACAGACACTTATCATCCTATTGTACAGAGAAGTCAAATCTTCTCCTTCATACTTCCTTATGCCAAGAAATGCATCAAAGGGGTAAATTCCATACTTTGATTGTGTGCTGGAGTCCTGGCTTTGAGTATACACATACTCAACTTCTTCTTCTTCAAATTGTTGATCTTGGCATACATATTGCTGCAAATTCTGATTTTCTTGAATTTCCAATAACCCATGGGAAGCCCAATTTGGTGCAGACAGATCTCCATATTCCTTGAGAAATCGATCCTGAAATCCTTGGAGAGATTTAATAGAAGCTACCAATAGGTTGTTGAACCAATCCCTAACATCTTCAATAAGTGATATCATAAACAACTTCATATGTAAATCCTCATATGGCACATCCAAACCCTTGATGAAATCATTGAAGCTCCTCAAATGATCCTTAGCAGTGATTGCGTTACTCCCTGTAAACTTAGGGACAAGGATTCTCCAATTCATATCCATAGGGTAAGGGTACCATTGAAACCCTCTCAGGTCGAATTGCTTGATCATTGTCATGCACAGATGGGGAGGGACAGGTGGGTACACATTCTATTGTGCATGATATGCACTGTATCCATTGTAGAAATTTCCAATTGTATTATCAGGCACCTAAGGAGCCCAATAACTTCCTACATTCATTCCATATACAAATTCCATTCTTCATCAAACTTTTCCCAGAGTTGCCACCTACTTTTCCAAAAGTAGGAAAATGATTATTTCTGATCTTTTCCCCAGTGGAATCACTCTTTATGAATCTTCTCAAATTATATCCTTTTCTTCATTGACTCTATATGATGGTATTCAATTGAATTTTCTGACGTAATTTCCCAACAGAGTCACCAATTTTTTGGCTCCCAAAAATGCAGGTTGAATTCCTCAAGAGGTTGCCAATCTCTTGATACACTTTAGGGTAACATACAAGGTCAAGAGAACTCAACCTTCTACTCTTTAGGTGTTGCTAACCTGGGTGGGTGTACCTTTTGAATTGAGCAGGCTTATCTTATGATTATCCTTCTAAAATGCTTTGTCCACAATGGAAAATGGAAGTGAACAAATGTAATCAAACTTGATAGCAATCTTCTGATCTAAATCTTAAAATGCTTAATTAACAGATGTAAAGAAACTAAATGAATTCAAAATGATGAAAATTAGAGACAAGTGCCTTGTTGGGTATGTGGAGTCAGATGAAACAGAAGTGGGCCACTTATTCTAGCAGAAAATAAAATTGATGGCATATGATTTGTTTATAACTTGTATAAACATGCAAGATTTTGACCACTAAGCTCTACTTTAATAATCCAGATGAATTCCCCCTAATTACTGTGATCAACAAAAAGGATTTAATCTCTACTTGAGAGAACCAATAGATTAATCACACAGATACAACAAATGTGCACTGATAAACTAGAAATAAGCTTGTTACTTCAATTTAAATAACCAAAAAGAATCAACTTGGAGACAGCTTAGCAATACTTTTCAATAAACTCAACATACAATTGATACCAAAAACAAACTACCACACCAGCTGAATTTCATCGAAATCGGCATTTGAAAACATGCAACATAGTCTCTGTAATGAGAAATTTATTCTACTATATCCATTCCTAATCTAATCTAAAATCTGATCTCAAATCTAATGATAATCAATTACAATTGGGGTGCATATATATACACTAGCAATCAGGAAACAAATTGCTTCCAAATTCATGTCGGCCCACCATGGGAATTAGACAATTTTCATGTCGGCCTGCAACGGTATTTTGAAATTCTCATATGTCGGCCCACAACATTTGAAAATAGTTAATTGCCAGTGGAACAGTCACTGAGACAACCAGAAAGTATGCTGAAGGCAATTCAAGAGTCAATCGTTAGTAATCCCATGTTCCTCTGGTCTTTTGTGTTTTTCTGCGATATCTTCCTGTCGAAGAAATATCATACTGGATGCATTAGGCTCACTGAGATCACATTTCTGTTATATTCATTTCCAATTGGTGAGACACAAGGACATCTCTTACCAATGTGCTCCTTTTATTTTATTCATTGTCGCCGTAGCTTTATGATATCGGGAAGACCTCTCGCATACTTCACTTTGTTTCACCAAAATTCTTTCACCATCTGTATGTCACCATAACACCTTTCTTGTTACACCAAAAGGCCTTATGCATTCTAAGTTGCTGAGACAAGATCACATTCTTGCCGACAAGATCCTTCATTATTTTCCATCGGTGAGACTAAAGGTCACTCACCGAGACCTTTTATCGAGAACCCCAACTCTCACTGAAACTGCATCCCTTTATATTGTCGGTCGGTGAGACAATGGGAAGTCACTATGACTTCATATCGAATACTCCCAGTCTGGCTGAAATGAATCCTAAATGTATTTTTCTGTAGGATTCCTCCCAATAGCTCTCTAGATAAAAAACCATGTCGACGGGACCCAACAAAGTCGATGAGACATCACTCTGTGTACAAAACTCTTACCGATAAGCCTCTTGAATAAACCTTTATGTACCATCAGTGAGACACACCTTACTTCGCCATGACTCTTCGCCGAAGCCACCATAGTCTCACCAAATTTTTTTTTGGAGTAAATCCATGTGTAAGGTCGGCGAGACCGAAGGTCACTCACCAAGACCTTACCACGATAGCTATGACTCCCCCCAATATGCATCCCCCACTTGCCGGTCACCAAGCCAATTAGAAATCGCCAAGACCTTAGCCTGATGGCAAAAATCATGCTGATATGCTCATCCTCGGTCATCAAAACAGCACAAATGTCATGCCAATAGCCACCCACAGGAAAAAGCCGGTCGGTGAAACAAAGAAAAGGTCTTGCTGAAACACCTGCAACAAATGAAGGTTAACACACAAGCAACATGGGTCGGGGAAACCCAAACAAACTCATGTCGATATGGACCAAAAGTGGAAAACGCAGACATAGATGAATTCCATGGGGAAATATGGGAAAAATATAGGTGGAATATGCACACGGTAGGACCAAATATGGAAGTCTATGAGTAAAACCAACATGTGAAAATATTAGGATTTTACAGTTCCAACAGAATGAACAGTAATCATGGAGGGTGCTATAGTAGACAGACTCCCACAAACTAGATTTTGCTTGACTAAGAATGACCTACAACTACACAAAATCAGTGCAATCTTCTAAGGACTAATTTTTTTCAAATTATGTATTCACCTCATGAACACACAATTGAACTAGGTTGCAACAAATGAGTTAGCTCAGACTAGCTTTACAAAGTGATTCATCATCAACAAACCACCAAAAACATGAGCTGGAAGTGCATCAAATACTCTAACAACCAACACCATTAAATTCATCCAAGAAACTACAAGCTAAAACTAACTTGGAAGTAGAGCCATGCATACATAATGAAAAAAATCAAGAGAAACACCCATAAATCATGCAATGTTGCTCTCTATTACTGCAGAATGCCTTTACACTAGCTCTCCAACCATTTACAAATGAGGGGCAAGCCCCTATTTATAGTTTTCCAAAGCCCAAATGAATGACTAGCATCGATTTACAATGAGTGGCCTAGATTCAATACAAGTTAGAGTTTCACCTACCCCTAATATTTCTCAATTTAAAATAGGCTATTTTATCCTCTACCGTATTTTGTCTTCTAGCCTATTTTGTTTTCTAGTGACCTTGGCACCATAGTAGTTTTGTCTTTTAGTGGCTACCTTCCCTATTGTAGTTGGAAACTATTGAAGGCTACCATTTGTCTGATGTATTCATAGCATTCTTATAGCCAATTAAGTGCATTCTTCTTGCAGATTGGTGTTTTTGAGAAGTAGATATGTTGTTCCTAATCTGGATGGATAGCTCCTGACAATCATCATCATTTGTTGGAAAATAAAATAGCTCCTTCTTATTCCTTTAAAGGTCACCCTTTACAGTTTTGTTTCTGACTTCCTTGGCACACATTCATATGTTGGTCAGTCCTTCATTGTTTACGTATACATCCTTTTCCTCTTATCTTCTAGGGGATCTTGTGGGCTTCTTTGATGGCCCCTTAGCAAGTTCAATAAATCCTACACCCAAAGACACAGTATGTGATTTCATACATAAATCAAGGAAAATTTTAGTCAAGTCCTATAAAATCATTGTTAGATCCATCCATGCATCATTAAAAGATCATAATATTCATATTTGGAGCTCATTTGGACCACAAACATAAATGTGGGCTCGAGGGTAGCGGACGAACTGCAGACAATGGATGGATGGTGGGTGGATGACAGGTGATGAATGATGAACGACAGAAAATGGATGGCAGATAGCCTTCCGCAGGGGTAGACGAAGGATGATGGATGTGGGCAGACAATGAACAACGGATGATATTGGATTGACAGATGGTGGATGAACAGTAGAGGATAGACGATAGGCGAACAATGGAAAAAAATGGTGAATGGACATATGGTAGATGATAGAAAACCTTCCGCAGGGGTGGACAAATGATGAATGACGGATGGCAGGTGGACGATGAGTGATGGATGATCGATGAATGACAAGAGATAGATGGAAAACGGTCAGATGGTGGACGACGGAAAACCTTCTGTAAGGAAAGATGAAGGATGATGGATGTGGGGGGATAGCAAACGATAGAGGGCAGTAGACGACAGACGAATGATGAACTACAAATGGTAGATGATGGAAAACCCACTATAGGGGTAGACGAACGATGGATAATAGATGATGAGCAAATGATGGGCAATAGATGGTGAATGGATAGATGGAGGATGACGGAAAACCTTCTATAGGGGAAAATGAACAAAAGATGATGGATGGAGGGTGAACGATGGGTGATGGATGGTAGACAAATGATGGGTAATAGACGATGAGTGGATAGTGGGCAGCCAATATAAAATGGATGGTGGGAAAAAAATATCCTTTCGTAGGGGTGGACCCGCAAGTGACAGATGATGAATGGACAACGGGAAGATGATGGGCGACGAATGACAAATGACGTACAATCTTTTGCAGGGGCAGACTTGCAAATGACAAACTATAGATGGAGGGCAGGTGGACGATGGGGGGTCCGCAAATGTGAGCCCATGAGGTGTAATGGACACTGAGGTAATAGGCTAAGGGAAACTCGCTAGGCCCAACCCATGAAGGAAAATGACCAAGTGGAATTGAGGTAGGTGAACTCAGTCAATGAGGAATTGATCGTTTTAAGGCTTGTGACTAGCTAGGACTTGGAAACAATGGTGTACAAAGAAAGATGAGGAAAAAAAAACACGTTAGGGATGAAAAAAATCCTTTAGGAGTGAAAAGAAAAGGGGTCCCCACCTTTAGTGGGGCATGTGTGCAAAAAATGCATAACATGGCGGTACTCTACTAAGGTTGAAGGGAGTTGAGTTGAATGAGTTTGATCATTTAAAGATGAAGGAAATGGAACTAGGGTTGAAGACAAATGATTTGCAAAACGTAAATACTCTGGGTATGGATTTATGGGAAGAATTTTCCTAGTTTTTAGTAAAATAATCTATCTTGTTCCTGTTGAGTTGATTCAAGGATGGAAGAATTGTTTTGGAAAAATCCTATCTAATCACGAAGGAAGCCATTGAAGTTATTACTGGTTTGTACAGTGTTGGTGACCTCCCTGGGAAGAAATAGTGAAATACAGAGATGTGGAGGAACTTACTGGTATCAAAAAAGACCCCCGATCTCTACTAATAAATACCATTGTCAATCCTACAGTAAGGTATGTTTCTTACTACATCTCTTACAAAATCTATTTCAGAAATCATGAGGGTTCTACTTCAGCTATTGTTGTATATCTTGCACACATGATGGTGAAGGAAAACAAGCAATTTGATTTGTGTAGCCTAATAATGGAAAACCTAATTGAGAATGTCAAAATGTCTTTTGTTGAGAGTTATCCTTTCCAATTTGGGTCTCTGCTAACATGTTTGGTATTTTACTTTCTAAGCTCACTATTGGCAAAGGAGAATGTTAAGTGGAAGTTCAGAATCCCTATCGGAAAGCAAGTTTATAGGTATTTGGAATGTATGGAAGATAAAGCAAGTGCATGCAAAGTCTATTTCTCATCCTTGTAGATGAATTTGTGCTCTAGTGCAATAGTGTCTAGTCAATTTGAGGAGGGTTCCTCCTCTAGTAAGAAGGAATTAGAAGTTGTTATTGGTGGTTCCCCTCTGGAACCTAAAAGGAGGAAAGTTAACACAGAAGATGTCATCACTATCTTGGAAGAAAAGGTGATCAAAGAAGAGTCTCTACCTAGATCTGATTCTGTCGATCTAGAAGATATTCAAATGATGTTAGATGAAGGTGATATGGAGAAGGTTGTTGAAATGTGGTGTGCCAGCTCTCTGATCAAAAGGCTTAAAACTGATGATGCTTTGGTTGATTATCTACTCAAAAAGGGTATTATTGTTTTAGATGTTTCTAACTTGTTACCAAATAATCTAGTAGAAGTTGTTGAAGAAAGGATGTTGTTGGAAGGACTTGAAGGACATAAGTTTGAAGCTATGATTGAGAGAATATGTGTCAAATAAAATAATAAGTTATCCAAACACATTGGTGAGACAAAATAATGCATTAAGGGGATGTCTAACATCTATAGGTATTGTCTATGGTGGCCTGTTGTTGTTGATAATTTTAGAAGCAGAATTAAAGCTATTGAATCTAAGATGAATAATATTGGAAAGAGTTTTTATTTCTTCAAATACAAAGTTTTTAAATAAAGGATAAGAGTTTCTGAGTTGCAAGCAAAGTTATTGATTGTTTAGAGATAGAGGGAAGATGTGGTTAGAACTTTCTGGCTAGTCAAAGAAATCATTGAGGTTCGGTTGGATCATCTCTTTGGGATGCTTTCTGATGTAGAGGATTGTGAACGACAGTTCCTGTCTCTGGACTAGTCATCTTCATTTATGTTGTTTTCTCTACTAGATAGTATGAGTGCTAGATTGGATTCTATGGTGCTAGCTTGGAAGAGGATTCTTCCAATTGTGAGAGAAAGGTATAAGAAGAATTTTCATGTAAAAAGTGTTATTTTTACTTGAGTTCTTGAATGTTCAAATTTTTGGCCCTTTGCCTTTGATGGAAAAAAGGGGGAGAAAAATAAAGAGAAAAACAAAAACAAAAGAGGTATTGAATTGCTTGACAAAGGGGGAGTACTTGGAGTTGTGGAGTTTTATGTTTTTGAGTTTTGTTGCTTTTCCATCAATTCCAAAGGGGGAGATTGTTGAGAAGTTGTTGAAGATGATTTATCATTGTTGTCATTGATGTCAAAACCTTAGATCCAAAAATTTGTGCTCTGAATGATCTACAAAATTAATCTATCCTATCATATTCTATGATGTTACGCAACATGGATATTATCCTTGATCTACATATGGTAGTTCTTCTTTTTGGTACATCTGTTGAATTCAGTTAATGTAGAATAATGAAGACTAATCTTTTTTATGTTTGATGTTTAGCTCAAAGCTTACTCTGGGTAAACTTGCTATCCAGAACTTCATGTAGCATGATGGAAGTTTTTGTATGTCAATTTTTGGTTCTTTGGTTGACACTAAAATTGGTGATAATCAAGATTTGGTCTTGGTTGTGGCATTCCTATTAGCTCCAAAATATATTTCATGTAATTCAAAGTTTTCAATCTTTTGGAAATTATGCTATCTTATGTATAACCTATTCATGGGTCCCTTGGTAACATGGTAAGAAGATATTTATGTGCAACCTATTTTTTGGGTCCAGTGTTAGCGTGCAAGGTCTTATTGAATACTTCAAGGTTGTTCTTCATGCTGACATGTTTTGCAATGATCCAATTCAAATTGTATTTGACCAACTTAGAAGACTGTGAAGATATTATGTGTAGCCGACTTATTTTTTCTATGAGTATACATACATATATATAGAGAACATATTTTTGAGATATGAGGTATGGAAGTGAAGAGTATGGTGTGTGTGAGTAGACAAGTGGATGTGAATGAAGAAGTAATATATTTTGCAAAGTTTGTGCAAAGAAGTTATGTAGGAGTTTTTGATCAAATCTGTTGTAGACAAAAATAATGCTCTTAACCAAAACTAAACTCATGCATATGTGGATGCAACTTCATCAGTTCACTTTTTTTAGTGAGACCATTTTGTAATCTGTTGTTTTATATTTGGGCAGTGATCCCACTAACAATGAGCCACCCTACAGTGAGCAACTTGACAGTGAGCCTTTTTAAAAATCACCTTAACCAATGTCACCTTAATTGGTGTTATATAATTGAGAATTAGCATTCTCTGTGGTTTTTCCCTTCTTGGGTTTCCACATAAATTTTGGTGTTCAATGTGCTTGGTGTTGTTGTATACATTCATGTTCATATCTGTTTGATTAATATCTGATTGGTATAAGTCTGCTCTAGATTATCTAAAGAAAAGAAAATTGTTTTATGATAACTAATTCACCCCCCTCTCAGTTATTTGAAATATTCAATAAGAATGTTGTAGACTACATGAGAGAAAATTTTATCCTCGAATAAGAAGAATAGGCTCAAAGACCACCAAAAAGGGTAGTTGAATTTCCTCCAAATTTGGAATTTGTGTATTACGACAATCCACCTTAGTGTCTGAATCGACAGCCGAATCAACATCTAAACCCTCCTCCAACCCAACCTCCACCTAGAAATTGAATTGGACATGTGATTTCTCTTTTACTTCTTGAAAGGAGTTGGCGAGTCTAATATTTTATGGCTTCTATTATGATATTTCTAGAGTTGCAGGAAAACTGGTCTTTATAAATAGGGCTATGGAGTTGTTATTTTTAAATTTTAATAAAGGCCAGTTCATTCACTAACAAAATTAAATTTCCATATGTAAATGTCAACTTATACTTAAATTTTTAGTTCATGTATATAGTTTCTCTAGCAGAGAAAAATAAAATTAAAGGAAAAGAAAAAAAGAAACACTTCAACAAAATAAATTCTAAAAAATCAGCATTCACATTTGGCACTTGCCAAATTTATTGCATTTGAAATACTGAACCTTAGGATCAATCATCTAGTCCATTTCAAGTTAAAAAAAAAGTGGCATCTTTTTTGTGTCACAGATTGGTGCACATACCCATATTCAATATAGAAGATGAATAATCTTTGTGGTGGATAAAGCTAGCTTTTAATAGCTTCACTAACTTGGTCATATCCAATAAAGCTACCATGGGGTGCATTTAAAATTAAAAATAGTTAAAAGGATAGGAATCAAGATAAAGCACTATGCTATTGACCATTGATTGAGGATATATACTAGGCATGTCCCTATAGTTCTAATAAAAGATACTAGGGAAATTATGTAAAATATTTGAATGATAAGAGAATTATTGAAAACAAAGGAATTCTTTTATTTGGATAGCTTTCTTAGAATTATTGTGATCCATGGGGATGATAATACTATCACCTACTTCAAGTGTAGTATAGTCTTGGAGATTAAGAGTGTGTGGAAATTCATGATTTTTTTTTGAAAGTGGAGTGGTATCATTAATCATGGTGATAGATTCCCCAATTTATTCCTAAGCATTTAAATAATAAGGAAATATTTTATCATGATGATATGAAGGTAGAAGAATATAGACACAAAGGAAGTTTTCTAGAACCTCAAATGTTGAAAAGGAATAAAGAGGGGTTATAGGAAAATCTACACTATCCATGAGATGCTTAGGATGAAATAAAGGATGAGAAGAGGAATTAAGAAATTTAAAGTGCATATTAAAATCTATTAAAATTAGGGCATGGAGACTTAGAAGGGAGAGGATGATATCTTAGAATGATATCTGATACCTACAATAGAGTGATTTTGATTATTCTTTATGAGGATCTTAAAAATTTGTTCTTTTTAGCCACAACTGTTGCCTTTATTTCTATTTTTTTATAGAATATTCAAACCATGGCCATACTACTATCTCAACTCCACAAATGGTGAAGGATCACCACTAATAGCATAGCCAATATAGGATCTATAGTCACATGAATATTTAGTTCATATAAATTATTAGAATAATTGATAGTTTGCAATGAAGAAGTTATAAATAGTATTTTACGAATGTCAAAGTAGGATGGGTTCACTTTATACTCACCAAAAAAAGAGGGTGTGAAGGATATAGTGCCCCAATCATTACCAAGATATGCATCAAAATAAAATGAAGAAAGAAAGTTATCAACATCATCAATAGGAGTAGACAATGGTGTAACATACTTTAAAGATGATGAAGGAATTAGATTGGGAAGTTTTGTAGAAGAATCAAGATAATATGTAAGATTTATTTATTAATAATATATTCTAGGCGATGAAGATCAAATTTGACTATAAATATTTTTTTAGCATATGGGGAAATTTTATGGATTTATGTAAAGTAGAGGGAAGCATGTTTATGACATGAATCCACGACCTACCATGAAGAGTATTATATGATAAATCTCTAGGAATCACATGTACCAATATGGTAAATATCACAAGGTCCAACTTAATAGATAATGTTATCATACAAAAATGTTTACCTACCTATATTATCAAAGCCATAAATAGAAAAAATTATAATAGAAATACAATATTTGTCTATATTGATGTAATTCAAGAGTTGTAAACCATACACTTTGAGACCAAAACTATTATCAACAAGAATGAACTTGACATAAACAAAATTAATGCCAACAATAATGAGGATAAGTTCTTGTTACTTTTGGACCTTAAGAAGAGGAAGTTCATATTGTTGAAATAATATCAGTAGTACTTGTATAGGTACAATCAAGAAAGGTAGTCATCTCATTCATCCTAGTATAATATGACACAATGATATTTTTTTAATATTTTTAAAGCATTCCATGATATGTAGGAGAAGTTTGAATGAGATCCTAAAGATAGATCTTAGCTTGATTAGCATAGATCTACTAAATAACATCAAAATCTCGAATGGTATTTTGAGGAGGATGAGGATCTTACAATAAAATAGAAGTAGGAAGATAAATTAGAATATGATATACCTACTTATTTATTTGAGTGTTGTACATGTGTGCTAATATATAGTAATTAGTAACCATGATCATTTAAAATGCTATAGATTTTATAATTTTTATGAAATAACTTGAGGTTTGAGGCACATTATGAACACCTTGAGAAATGATTATTGGACTAGAAGGTTTTGGTATTGTTGATGAAAATGAACAAGAATGTTTGATTTTTGAAGCTCTTGTTTAGAACTAGAAATGAAAATTATGTTGATTAAATTTTTATAAGGATTTGATGATGAAGATGAAGAAGAATTAACATGGATGAAATCATCAAGATCATCATCTAACATGTGAAAATTTTCTTTCAATAATGGGTCATAAAAAGAACTAAAGGTTTGAAGAAAGAGATTCAACATAATTAGATTGCTTGCATTTACCAAATAGAAAGGAAAAGTTGTTTCATATGTTAATCTCACTGATTTAATGCTAATAAACATACAAAAAATACACTATTTTTGTCTAATTGCTTACTTGGTATACACAAATACAAATACAAACACATCAATGGTATTCTAAGTGACAAAAATATGAAAAAATGGGATAAATAATAGGATTCTTTCAAAATATAAGGTATTAGCACCCGAACCTTTTATTTATATATAAAAAATAAGTACATATTGAGAGAAGAGCTCTAAGAAGAAATAGGATGAATGTAAAGTAGGCCAAAAAGAGATGAATTCAAATAAGGTAAATAACACAAAATTAACTAAAGGTAGATGAGTTAGAAGAGGATTAAAAATACATGTAATCATCTAGTGGGTGGATGGTGTAGCTATAGGATAGGGTGGTAATTCATGAGAAATGTGACACAAGAGGAAGTGTACAACGTGGAGGTCATGTGAATCTTGGTTATGAAGATATGACCAGTTCTAAAAGGTGACTATAGACTACCTCTTCCACCACCATTTGGTTATCACTTTGTAAGGAATATTGAATTTTTCTAGGGATACAAATAATCACAAAGTACCTCCTAGTTTCCTTGAATGTGAAGAAGCCCTTAATGAGAGAAGTGACATGTAATAGGTGATAACCCTCCACTAGTACCGTGATATTTTTCTTAATAATAAGGTATTCTTGTACATAATATGTGGAAAGTGTATAAAGGAGAGACATGATCTATAACATTTCCATGGAATTAGAGATAAATAAGGAATTGACCTTAGAGTAATAGACGACACACAATGGATCCTAAAGGAGTTCCCAACTAGTAGCCACCTAAATAAAATATTCCATATAATTGTAGTCTAATGAAATAATAAGATTTGGATTTGGGAAAGGGGCCTAGTTTGATTGGATAAAATATCCTGTTGTAGGCAAGAGGTCAGAAGGTCTAGTCTCCTCCCATCCTTGTGGTACCAGAGGGTGTATTGTACTAGTGTCATCAGTCATGTGAAAAAAATTTACTAGATGCACTCTATTTTATAGGGGGCTACCCATTTCCTATAGTATAAAAAAATATTTATATTGATTTAATAAACAATAGAAATATGGAATAAATAAGGAAATACTTGCAAAGCCTCTATGTGATTAATTTCTTCCAAAATACCTAAATCTACAAGAAAAGGAAAAAATGGTTAGGGTTGTTTAGGATCTTTCCAAGAGTGGTCAAGATCTTCTATTGTTCTTCCAACCTCCATACATAAACAATGATAAAGAGAGTATAGAAATAGGTTGTGTGCTACTATATTATGTGCATCAAGGAATTTAAAATAGTGAAAAATAAATAAATCTATGTATATCAACCTTGGTCTATGGAAAAGAATACCATAGTGTGTGTATTGATAAAATAGGTGATGATTTGCACCAAAAGCTGATGGAAGATGTTGTTGGATAGGACAAGTAAGAGGGTGGGTGAATCAGTTGTCATAGATTATAACCTTAAATTCAATTACCAGAACTAACACATAAACTGATTAAGTGATTAACCATCAAATTCAAATGCACAAAAAAAATAATACTAGATCTACGTGGAAAACCCAATGAGGGAAAAACTATGGTGAGGATTAACTCACACTATCTAGAGAATATAAAAAGGTTCAATGCTTGAGATAAGGCTCATTTCCTAGAATAAGGACTCACTGTCCATAGGGCTACAACTTGAAGGTATCACTACCATAGAGATATAGAGAAGACAAAGAAGAATTGTTACAGAGAGACAAAAATCCCAATGCATCAAAGATTCCACCACAATCACTGGTCAAATTGCATGAATGATAGAGTTCTTCTGCTCACTGCATCCGAAAACTTAGTGTTAAGCTTCACACTGATCAACCACACACCTAAATCGCACACTTTTATAATAGCATCAAAGTCACATCTTCTCTTACACTTATCTTTCTTCTTTTCTTATGTACATTTTTCATCACTAGAACATTCTGTATTTACACTATCTCCAACCTTGAAAAGATACAAAGTCATCCATCCAATCTTCAAATTCAAATTAGGTTAGAGCCAAACATCCTAGGGTTCAATTAGAATTAGGGGAACCCAAACACATGCTTCAACGGGACCCATAATAGATCCAACATGCTTCATCAACTTTGAAGATAGTGCTTGACACATGGTTGGCCAAAATAGTGTGAAACACATAGATCAATTAAGCTCGATACTTCCAAATGTTGAAACCATCTTCAATAGAACTAGGGAAACACAACTCTAAAACCACATACCATAAAACTTCATCAAAGAGAAATTTGGACCAGCAAAAATTCTCCCGAACCTCAACCAAAATACAAAACATAGTTCAAAAGCACCGAATCAACATCCTCAATAGTTGAATACCTATAACCTTATTTTAATATATTTTTCTCAATATCCTCAACATAGAAAGTCAACGACAACTAGTAGATAACCAACTAACCAGTTAACATCAATAACAACACTTTGATTCCTCTTTCCATTCTTACAACAATCTCCCCCTTTGTCATTGATGACAACACATGATGTGAAAAACCATCAAAGACACCATCCCAATTTTGAAAATACTTCTCAATATTTTTTCTTTTGCTTCTTCCCCTCAAAATATCATCTTCTTCATTACTTTCTTTCACTTATTAGATTTATTTCATTTTCACATTCTCTCACTCTCTTTTCTTATTTTTCATGCTCTCTCTCTCCGTTTTTCACACACCCTCTCTCCCGCTTTAACATCAATGGAAAAGGAAAAATATATGTTCATTGAAAATTCCTTTAACATGAAAACAAAATAATCATAATGACAACACCTAAAAATCTTCCTGCTCCCACTGAGAGGGTAGCCACCAAAAACATCAATCCAAAAAGATAGAATCATGAATCCACCAGACTGATGCATCTCCAAATGCATCTTAGTTTGCAAAAGGAGGGGAAATAAACCCTATCCTATACTAGAGATACTCAAAAGTATCTTTAGGAAGAGCCTTTGTAAATATATCTGCAATCTGATCCTTTTTCAAAACATGCTCAAGCTTGACTTCATTCTCCATGGCCTTCTATCTTAAGAAATGATACCTGATAGATATATGCTTCGTTCTCAAGTGCATCACATGATTCTTCAAAATGTTAATTGCACTTGTGTATCACATAAGATAGGAATATGATCATCATGTAGCATTGTGATATCCTTCAATGTCTGTTTCATCCATAAAACTTGTGTACAACAAGATGCAACAACAATAGACTCAGCTTCAATAGTAGAAAAAGAGACTAAATCTTACTTCTTTCTCAACCATGCCACCAATCTACATCCAAGAAAGAATGCACCACCACATGTACTCTTTCTATCATCTATACTTCTAGCCCAATCTGCATTTGTATAAGAACTTAGTGTAAAAATAATATCTTTAGGATACCATAATCCATAATCCAGAGTGCCATTCAAATATCTAAATATTATTTTAATTATAGTAACATGTGTTTCCTTTGGAACTTCTTGAAATCTAGCTACAAGAAAAATTGCATGCATAATATCTAGTCTAGTAGCAACAAATACAGTAGTCCACCAATCATAGATCTATACTTGATTTGATCATCCTTAGGTGAATCATCATCTTTTCCTAACTTGCAACCTATCATTGGATAGGAGTACTTACCAATTTGGAACCGTCCATCCCAAATTTTCTCAACATCTCTCTCACATAATTTGATTGTGAAATAAAAATCCATTTCTCTGTTTGATTAATCTATAGCCCAAGAAAGAAATCCATCTCACCAAAAATAGACATTTCAAATTCTTTTTGCATCTCTTCTGCAAACCTCTTGCACATCTTTTCATTTCCTGCAAAGATAATATCATCAACATATACAACTACAATCAATATTTTTTCATTTTCAGTCTTGAAATATAGATTATTGTTTGTCGTACCTTTGTTAAATCCTTGCTGACTCAAATACTTAACTAGCCTTGAATACTAGGCTCTAGGGGCTTGCTTCAATCCAAATAAAGCTTTCTTCAATTTGCACACCATATCCAATTGATTTGTTAACTGAAATCCTTCCAGTTGTTCCATGTAGACCTCTTCATGGGTATGTGCAAGATCATGATGGGCGAAAAAGTGGCGATATGATGGGTATGTGTAGGGTATGTGGCTGATAACTTTTTTTTACCCAAAATTGATGAAACAAAAAGGGTTTTTAAAGGAGATTTTCAACTTTCCACCAATATAAATTATGCTTTACTTTGAATTTAATAAATAATTATTATTCATTTTCTATTTGAATTACAACTAAAGTTCTGGTTGATAGCCTGATTGAAAAACATCTATAGCTTTCAAACAATATCACATTTTTTGAATTTGAAACATGCGTCACATTCTATGCTTCACATACTATAGGATTAAAAAAAATAAAAAAATTCATGAAGTTTTGACCAAGTTAAGGTGGTCAGACATATGAGTTTTTTATATTTTTTAAAATTTGTAATAAATTTTTATAATTAATTATTTACTTGGAAAAAAAATACAAAAAAATATGCATCACACCAGGACGATTTCTCTACTTATATCTAAAATCTTATAAAAAAAATTATCATTTTATTGTGGTTAGGGTGGTCAGATAGACACCTACTTATTTTCCCTGAATTTAAGTACTACTGCATTGAAATTTCAAATTTTCACCAAATAGATTTTTTTTTTTTTAATAAACTTAGTAGTTTAGAAACTACATTCAATTTTCTACAAATTCTATTTTTACATATTTTTGAAATAATATAGATAACTTATTCAAATTTTTATGTGAAATTGCCTAACTCTGATTTTTCTGAATTTTTTGCCACTTAAGGGCCTATTTTTTCCATGATGATCCTACACATACCCTCATCTAGTTCACCATTTAAAAATGATGACTTGACATCCATTTGATAGACTTTGGAATCTTTATAAGAAGCTAATGCCAAGAACATCCTTATAGCTTCTATTCTTTCTATCATGGAAAAAGCCTCCTAAAAATCCATACCTTCCACTTGTGAGTAACCTTTACACACAAGCTTTGCTTCGTTTCTGACAACTTTCTCATTCTCATTCAACTTATTTATGATTACCCATTTTGATATAATGATATTTTTTTTTGTTGATCTTGGGACCAATTCCCAAGTTTGATTCTTCTCAATGTGCAAAATTTCTTCTTTCATTTCTTCCTTCCAATGTTCATCCTTACATGCTTCACTTACTGAATTCGGCTCAATCTCAGAGAACATGCACAAATTTACTTCTACAACATCTTTACTTCTAGTTAACACACCTTTTGTCTTGTCTCCAATAATTTGACTTTCTGAATGATTCCTCTATACATATTTCAGTGTCTTAGGGGACATCATCAAAGCATCTTCTTCTCTTTCATTTTGTTCATTCTTCTTTTTCTATTCATCTTTATCTTGTTCTTCCATAATTTCTTCTATTCTTGCACAATCATGTTTATTAGACACATCCATCAATATCAATAGAATTTTTCATTGTTTCATCAACCTTCACATTCGAGCTTTCTACAATATTCCTCAATATTTTTTTGAAACATCTATATTCTTTGCTTTTAATAGAGTATCCAAGAAATATTCCTTCATCACTTCTTGCATCAAATTTTCTCAAAGTTTCCTCATCTCTTCTAATATAGCATTTGCTTATGAATACCTTGAAATATTTGATTGTAGGAGTTCTTTCGTGCCATAGCTCATAGGGAGTCTTTGTACTATTTTCTCTTGTCTAAACTCGATTAAATACATATACAATAGTGTGAATAGCTTCTTTTTAGTAAACTTTCAGTAATCTAACTTTAGTGATCATTGACCTAGTAGCTTCTTGAACTAATCTATTTTCTCTTTCAGCAACTCCATTTTGCTAATGGGTTCTTGGAGTAGATAAATATCTCTTTATTCCATGCACTTTATAAAACATATTGAACTAATGGGAGGTGAATTCCCCACCTCTAGCATATCTTAATCATTTTATCTTCAAGTTAACTTCATTTTCAACCATAGCCTTGAATTCCTTGAATCTATCTAATGCATCTAATTTCTCTCAAGGGTGATCCCACAATAGTGGTTTACAATTTTTGGCCAAACTAGACACTAAAATATATTTTAAAATTAAATCTTCACTTTCGGGCACCTATAGCGGCTAAACCGTGAGGAATTTGAAGATGATGCAAACTAGAGTTTCATAAAATTTTGTTTGTAGATTCTAAAAATATTTTTTTCAAAATTTTTGGAATCAGATTGCACTTTTTTTCGATCTCCCTCAAAAACTAGTTTTTTTTCAGACATCATTTTAAAAAAGTGACACTCACCATATAATGCACAACTTTTTTTCCATGAAGGATAAAATTCTAATTCTTTTGAATTTAGATTTAAAAATCTGATAGCTAGTGCTTCCACTTGGTTAGATAGTTTTTTATTGAATATTTTTTCTTTAATCAAGTTTCAAAGTCACACCAATTATAATTCAAACATAGCACGACTGTATAACATGTAACCTTTTTTGTATATATCAAAATTAAATTTTAATTTTTTTGTTGGATCAAGGACTTCAATATCTGGTGCACTAATATTTTTCAAAACAATTCTTTGATAATCTGCTATTTTTCCACATGTGTAGAACAAAGAGCTTCATTTTTAGTGAAAGACCTACATTCACAAGAAATAAAAAATAAATGTAATGATCAAATTAAATTTAATTAAAATTATAATTTTTTGGAAGCTTATAATAAGGACTAAATAATTACAAAATTATAATTTTCAAATGAATTCATTTGATCCCCTAAAAGATAAATCAAAAGTGGTTTTTCATCAGCATTTTGATAGGTGTAAAGGAGACTCTATTATAGGTATGGTTTAAAATTGGTGGTATTCTATCCAAGGGGTCTAGGTCTAAGGCAGTTTGATCAAACCCTCTTCAATTGGAATCCTTTAAATGGAACTTTTCAAGGCTTAAATCATTATATTTTCTAAAAATATGCAATTTCAGCAAAAATCAGGATCTCTCAAAAAGTGTAAACCACTATTGTGGCAACACCCTCTTAGAAATGTAACCCATGTATATATAGAATAATCATCAATTAAAATCATAAAGTACCTTTCACCAAGTAGACTTCACACTCTCATGGGACCAAAAAGATCTGTATGAACCAAATCTAGTAATCTAATAGTAGATTGTTCTCTTGATTTGTAATGATTTCTTGCTTGCTTCTTGAATTGGCAATTCCTATAGATAGCATTTACAGGATTTATAATTCTCGGTAGATCTCTCATGGCCTAAAAAATACTAATCCTTGCCAATTTATTGAAATTCATGTGACACATTCTCATGTGCCATAACTAGTTGTCCTTTATCTGAGTCATGAAACATCGTCCATCAACACCTTTAAGCTAATAAATATTCCCTTCATATTTCTTTCCTGTAGCAATCAATGTTCTAGATCCTTTTCAGATCTCACATTTCTCATCCTTAAACACAAGATCACATCCTTTTCTGCACATTTGACTAGCACTCAACAAATTATTCCTTAAACCCTTAACATAGTAAACATCGTCAGTATGATGCTTGCCATCAAAACTTGTTAAACCTATCCCATAGATTTTAGCACCAGTATCATCTCCAAACATAACCAAACCTCCATCATATGTCTCAAGTTTCACAAACTTACTCATGTCACCAGTTTTGTGATGTGAGCAACCACTATCAACTACCTAAAAATTCTTTTCATGCTTAGCATGTAGGGATGAGATAATTTTACCTTCATTTTTCTCCTCCTTCTCTTTCTTTGGAGGACTTTCCTTTGACCATTTTCTAAATTAGTAGAAGTAGGTTCATCCTTAATCACCAAGAACAAGCATTCATTCTCATCTAGATCTTCATATTCTAAATCTTCATCTAAAATACTAGCATTCTCATTAACATAGTAAGCTTTATTAATCTTCTTTCCTTTCTTTTTTTCTCATATCTTTGTTTATTATGTTTAGCTCTTTCCCAACACTTTGCAGCATAATGACTAATTTATCCACAACTAAAGCACTTAAAGGGAAATTTACCTTCATACTTACTAGAGCCTTTTCTCATTCTTCTTAAAAATTTAGCCTCGATTTCATCAAATTTTTCTTCATCCAGATCTTCAACTTTTGTAGCTTGAAAAGCAGTCTTTGTTTTTCCTCCACTTCTTAGATTCAGCTTCCTCATTTCTTACAATGTCAAAAATCCTAGCAGCAAATCCTTAGTACAATTCTTATAATCTATAGTTTTCTCAATAGCAATCACCTTTTCACTATAAGCATTAGGAAAAGTTCTGAGAATCTTATTTACAATTCTAGTTTCATCTATATTAGCACCAAGAGATTACATTCCATCCACTACCTCATCCAATCTCTGTATATAGGATTTAATATTTTCATCTTCTGACATATGTATAATATCAAAATGTGTTTCCAAATTCTATTATTTTCCCTCTTTTACCCTTTCATCACCATCGTGTGCTCCTTCTAAAGCATCCCAGAATTTCTTAGTTGTCTTCAAATTTTGAACGTTAATCAACTCAGAATGTATCCAACTATTCTTCAAGATGAACTTTTCCTTGTTATTCATTTCATGTGCTCTAATTTCTTCACATGTACTCAAACCATTAGTAGGTGGAGTGTAGGGTTCCTTATAAGATTTCTCTACATCATATCCATAATACTCTAGATATTCTTCCATCAATACTTTCTAGATACCATAATTAGTTCCATCAAACCTTGGATAATCAAAGACCATTTTGCTAGCCATCCTAGACCTTCCTCAAGCAGTTAATCTCTTCACCAAGGAACCAAGCTCTGATACCAATTGTTGGATAAGACAACTGAGAGGGGGGGTGAATCAGTTGTCACATATTATAACATTAAATTCAATTACCAGAACTAACACACAAACAGATTAAGTGATTAACCATCAAATGTAAATGCAAAAACATAATAACATCAGATTTACATGGAAAACCAAATGAGGGAAAAACCACGGTGAGGATTAACTCACACTATAGAGAATATCAAAACCGATAACAAAAAGGCTCACTACTTGGAATAAGGACTCACTGTTCAAACTCACTATCCACAGGGCTACAACCTAGAAGACTCACTACCATAGAGATACAACGAAGACAAAGAAGACTTGTTACAATGACACAAAAATACCAATGCAACAAATATTCCACCACAATCACTGATCAACTTGCATGAATGATAGAGTTTTCGTTTTGCTCATTGCATCCAGAAACTCAGCGTTAAGCTTCACACTGATCAACCACACACCTAACTCAACTTTTAGAATAACATCAAATTCACGTCTACTCTTTCACTTATCTTCCTTCTTTTGTTATGTACAATTTTCATCACTAGCACATTCTATATTTATACTATCTCCAACCTTGAAAATATACAAAGTTAGCCATCCAATCTTCAAATTCGAATTAGGTCAATGCCAAACATCCTAGGGCGGAATTAGAATGAGGGAGACCCAAACACATGTTTCACCAAGACCCATAATAGATCCAACACGCTTCATCAACTTCAAAGATAGTGCTTGACACACGGTTGGCGAAACCAGTGTAAAAAACATAGATAAATTAAGCTTGATACTTCTAAATGCTAAAACCATCTTCAATAGAACTAGGGAAACACAACTCTAGAACCACATGCCATAAGACTTCATCAAAGAGAAATTTGGACTAGCAAAAATTCTCCCAAACCTCAACCAGAACACAAAACATAGTTCACAAGCACCAGATCAACATCCTCAACAACTGAATACATGTAGCCTTCTTTTAGTACAATTTTCTCAATATCGTCAACAACAACTAGTAGATAACCAACTGACTGGTTGACATCAATGACAACACTTTCATTCCTCTTTCCATTCTTGCAACAAATGTAATATAGAACTTGCAGTAATATTATTCAAAATGTAATAAGAACAATAATAACAAGCAATTGATATAAGAGGGAAATGGTGAGCTCTTTGGAGGATTCAATTGAAGTGAAAAAATGTGCTCTAAACTAAGATTAAGAAAGAGAACTTTCTCTAATAAAAAGAGTTATTTAGTCTTGTAAGGGTGTTGTAGTGGATATATATATATATATATATATATATATATATATATATATTAGTCAAGAGATTATCCAAATATTAGATATATCCAAAAGCTAATTTCCAAAAGAATATGAGGGGATTGTTGGATCACATTCACATGTAAAGAGTATTACTTTGCTAGGTAAGTATTATAACAAGTGGTAAGAGAAAAATAAGTAGGAAATTGATGGTTTGAATTTAAATATAAAATGGAAGCTAGGCATTGCATGAGTTTCTACATGTCATGCTCATGTCTTAGAGAAACTCTCTAGTATTTGGCACATGTTCTTAGAATAAAATAAAAAATAGTATTATATTACAAAATCTTAGCAAGCCTTGGTGAAAAAGATAGGCCAATATTTAGGCTAAAATGAACCTAAAACATGCTACAAGAATGGATATCATAATAGGTTTAAAACATAACATAAAATTATGACAGTACATATTTTCTATGTTATAGATACACAAGATAAAATTGTCTCCTCCATACACTTGGTAGAAACATTGGCATTAGAATCAAAATGCATATTTTAGGAAGTATACACCTAGCTTTATCTATCATATTCTCAATACATGTTCTATAGTGTTTTTAGAGCTCAATTTGTGGTGAGGTCTTTGTTCTTCCCCTTGTAATTGGCTTTTTCAACTACTAAATTTTTGGAGAGACTAGATCCTTAAATTGATTTAATTTTATGATGCTTATATTATTAGGTTCACCTCTTAGCTAATGACTATTATGTCTTTGGCTTCTCAACCCAAATTTCCATTGTGCTACCTTCTTTGGTCCTTCAAATGCCCATGGTCATGTCCATAGGCACAATTTTCTTAGCACTAGATTCAAATTATTTTTTCTCCCTTTCATATGATTTTTCCTATCTATAGAGTTGTGTTTTTGGGGGATATAATCCACTAGCCTACTTACAATACTAGAATTTTGGATTTTTTTAGATAAGTGATTACTTTCCAACTCTAGAAATCTACAAAGTGTGCTATCTATTTTGATGTGAATATTGATTGTAATTTTTCTTTAACTAAAAGGTTCAATGTTCTTTAATTTGTTTAATTTTAGATTCACTCTCAAGTTGAGAAGGTGATATGAGATTTCTAGCACTTGTGATATTTTCTCAACCATTTGGAGAGCATCCTATACATAATGAGTTGAGTGTTTCCAAATGGTAAAGAGTCACAACATATCTCTAGTTGTTCATAGACATAGTTGTAATCATTTCCCCATCCATGTTCATTTCTTGCCACTATTGATGAAGTGTAGATGACATGTTTCCCCTCATGGGAAGTTATCTAGCATGAAGCAGGTTGTCACCTTTTGTTATTAATCTACATATTAAAAATTGCTACTAGTGTTAAATCTATCACCAAGTTAGGGTATTTTCATACCCTTTATTCTCAATAATTAGTTGACATCTCACAATGAATAAGTGACTCCAAATATACTTTATAACAATGTTCCATGGATAATTAATATAAAATTTTATAATATACATTTTAAAATTGTAAATACTCGCCAATGACTTTTTACTATAAATCTTAAAAAAAAAAAATCCTACATTTTTAAACAATAATTTACATTAGGGTATGTGTAGGATCATGATGGGCCAAAAAGTGGCAATATGTAACTGATATAATGGCCCATGTGGCTGACGACTTTTTTTTTAATCCAAAATTGATGAAATGAAAAGGGTTTTTAAAGGAGATTCTTAGCTTTCCACCAATATAAATTATGCTTTACTATGAATTTAATAAATTATTATTATTCATTTTCTATTTTAATTATGACTAAAGTCTTGATTGATAGGTTGCTTGAAAAACATCTATAACTTTCAAACGGTATCACATTTTTTGAATATGAAATATGCATCACATTCTATGCTTCGTATACTATAGGATTAAAAAAAAAATGAATTTTATGAAGTTTTGACCAAGTTAAGGTGGTCAGACATATGAGTTTTTATATTTTTTAAAATTTGTAATAAAAAATTCATAATTAATTATTTACTTGGAAAAAAATTACAAAAAAATATGCTTCACATTGAGACATGAGTCCTCTACTTATATCTAAAATATTATAAAAAGATATTATCATTTTATTGTGGTTAGTGTGGTCAAACAAACACCTTATTTTTCCCCTGAAATTTAAGTACTACTACATTGAAATTTTAAATTTTCACCAAATAGATTTTATTTTATTAAAAATAAACCTAGTAGAACTTTAGAAACTACATTCAATTTTCTATAGATTCTATTCTTACATATTTTTGAAATTAGATAGATAACTTATTCAAGTTTTTATGTCAAGTTGCCTAACTCCGATTTTTCTGAATTTTTTGCCACTTAAGGACTTGTTTTTTCCATGATGATCCTGCACATACCCATTAATGAAATAATTATTTACCATAATTCATTAATATTTTTCTCTTGAATTTTTTTAAATAAATGATGGGTACACCTAGTTACCTTACATTTTTAAATAATGATTTACTTTAATGAAATAATTGTTTTACATACTCTTCTATAATTCATTAGTATTTTGCTATGTACATTCTTTTTAATAAATGATGGATACACCTAGTTTCCTTTCCCATGCACCTATGGATGTAGTTAGCAGCCATTGAAATAAATAAAAGTTATATAAAATTTAATTAGGCGTGAACAACTCTCTTGTCATCTCTCGTACGATAGTCATTTGGTAGGTGTTTGTAAAGGATTTTTTTAAATAGATAATAGACCGCATGCTAAGTCTCATAAATAGGGATTTTAATGAGATTCTCTTGTACCAGTTTTTTCATGATACATTTGATTGATTCCCCAAGGGCTATGTATTTTCATTTTGGGGCATACTTTTTTCACAAGGGTGGTCCCCCTTGATTACTTAGATTGTTGACCACTAGATTATTGGGTGGTTGTGATACCACATTGGGTTGTGTGTTGTTTTGATTATTGGTTTGTAGTTGTTGATATGATTGTGTATTTTACCTTGGGGCATTGATGACCACTTTGGCATCAATGACACCATCATTAGTGACATTCTTGTTCTTTGCCCATGTATGAGGTTTTTCATTATAACTAGTTGATGGGAAGTTATCTTGATATTCTTGATGTGTGGGTGTCCCCCCTAGTGCAATAAGGGATCTTTCAATGTTGAGCACCTTGAGGATCAACTAGTCATATGTGGTGATGCACTACATTTTTAGATGGAAGGACAAGGTTTTTTCAAGATTGGCAATGATAATGCAATTTTTTTGTTCTTCTGGCATGGTCCACTTGCTCCTGTTGGCCTTGGATTGCCATCATTGTAAGAAGGATGCAAATGTTTCCCCCTTCACCTGTTTGAGAGCAGATAGTTCCTCTAGACTCACATCCATGCCAATGTTGAATGCATAGTTCTGTATGAATGCATCCACAATTTCTTGGAACTTTTTGACTCCAAGAGGAAGGCAAGAGAACCATTCCATTACTAGTCCAGCTAGACTTTGAGGGAATAGTCGCATTAGATATTTGTCATTGTATGCAACTTCCATACAATGTACCTGGAATTCCCTAATGTGATCTTTAGGATTACCCGTCCCATGGTATTTGTCAAATTTAGGGATTTTAAACCCTTTTGGGAATGGTACCATCGCAATGCTTCTATTGAATGGATAGGGGCACAAATTTCTTGGTGTTTTCAATGTCTTCCCTGATTGGAGGTCTACCACTTGTTGTGAGAGCAATTTGATTTGTGCAGACAAATCATTTTATGGATCGGGAGGTGGGGTGAATGTGTTTTGAGGTGGTTTGATCATTTGAGTGATGGGTGGGGTGTTTTGCATGTTTATGGGAGGTTTTTGCAAACTTTGTTGTGTGATCAAGGCTTGTTGATATGCCTGGAATTGTTGTTGTGCCAACACAGCTTGTTGTTGGTCTTGTTGCTATTGTGCCAACAATGCTTGTTGTTGGTCTTGTTGTTGTTGTGCCAATAATGCTTGTTGTTGGGCTAGTAGCTGAGCTACTTCTTATTGCGCTTGGTACTGTTGCAAAGCTTGTTGATAGGCTTGTTGTTGAGATTCCTATTGTTGTGCTTGGTATTGCGCTTGTGCTTGAGATTTTTGGGCTTGATATTGAGCTTGAAATTGCTGGAGTGATTTTTGGTAGGTTTGTTGAGCTACTTGCAATGTGATGCTATATTGGTTTGCCATGTTTGGTTTTGGTGGTGGTGGTGGAGGATTCACAATGGTGTGAGATGTTGTGGTGAGAGTTTGTTGAGATGGTTGTTGAGGTGTTGTTGGATTGATGATAGGAGGTTGCGTAGTAGATGGTGTGATTATTATGATAGGCCCTTGGGAGACCATATTTATAGATGGCACAACAATTAATTGTGTCATTTGGATTGGTGCCACCTGGTGTTGCAATATCAGTGGCATGATTAGAGGATTTGGTACATTGATTTGGTTTATGATTGGGGGATTGTTTTGATTTTGTTGATTGAGGATGGGTAAAGGGGGCTGCCCTAAACTGAGGATTGGTGTGGATGTTATTGGTAGAGGGGGGAATGGTGGGAATATAGGTTGTGTGTTCCCTTGAGAAAATGATTATGATGAGGGATCAAGGATTATCCCTTGTCCAAATAACCTACCTTCTCCTTATGAGTTCATGGGGAGAGAGATTTGTGTGTTAAGAGGATATGTCGGTGTTGTAGTGAAAGTGGATGGATTATTGGTGTCATGAAAGATGATTGGAACGTATGGGTGTTTCGGATCTTGAGGGATGGATTGAAACAAGATGGTGTTTGCATCCAAGTCTTGGTTGTTTACAAGGGGATGTGTTTGAAGAGCATGAAGCAATGAACTCCCCTTATTGACAATAGGTTGAGTTGGAGCAAGGGATGATGTGGGTTGTGGGATGGGTTGAATGATGCTTTGAAAGGAGCTTGTGGATGAGACCAATGGCATAATCCTAAGAGGTTTCTCCACAATAGTGCTTACATCATAATAAAAAGGGAGTTTAGCCCTTCTTTTTCCAATTCTAGCATGTATTGTGAAGGATTAAGTCTCATCATGGCATTGGAAATTTTGCGAGTCTCAGGATTTTGGACCATTTCTATGATTTCATCTTGAGTCATTCTTAGGACATTGTTGGTAATATCCTCCACTTGGAAACCTTCCTCTTGAGGATCTTATGGACGTTGAGGAAGATTGAGTGGGGGATTGCTAGACCCAATGGGATTGATTTCAAGAGCGGTTTGACTCAAGTCACTTGAAGTGGATGTTTCTTTATTTGTTTCCATGTTATTCTTGTGTTGAGATCTAGTTTGGACCATAAAATAAGGATCAATTTTTAGGAATGTGGGAGGGGAACCTATAACTCCTTAGATTGATCTAAAATTTAGGTACAAAAAAGAATTTCTAAGATGTTAAGGATCAAAGGATGGTGAAAATAAAATGAAAGATGGGTGATGTGAATGATTGAACTCTTAAGAAACCTTGAAGGAGATACTAGACTTTAGGAATTTTGGATTTTTGATGTTGGGTTTGATTTTGGATTTGGTTTTGGCTTTGATAATGAACTCATAAACTCCAAGAGGTTAGATGTTGTCTTGGAATAAATTTGTCCACAAGGTGATAACTTAACTAAGTGTATGAAGAAGGATGCATCCACACACACTTAGTCAAACAAGATGATTTTGATTTGATTCAAAGGATTTTCCAAAAAGTCTAGTATGAAGGATTTTTCCAAGATTTCTAAGAGTTGTTTGTGAGATGGATTTTGATTGATGTTTTGAGGATGAATGAAGGTGTTGATTTTGATCCTAAGTGAACTTAGAGAGAATTTTTCCTACAAGACCTCAATATTGAAGAACATGCTATACTTCCTATGTGAGAAACTCAAACCTTTGAAAAAGACCTATATTTTGACAATAGTAAAACAGATACAAATTGGGATTTTTCTTTGATGCACGTTTGTAAAAAATGAAGACCAATCTCTCTCTAAATTCATAGTGTTGAAAGACATTTCTTGAGAGCTCTTGGACTAAGACCTTTCGACTTTGGTTTTTAGATTTTGATCTTTTGGGAAATCATTTGAAAAAGCACATGTGTGGGGTCCATTTGTTTCTTATCTTTTCTTAATGAGTTCTTTTTACCACAAACACTTTCTCACTTAGATTTTGAGCTCAATGTCTAATATCTCAATTTATTTTCATCCCACAAGGTCCATTATGTGGAAATCAAGGAAATTAAGGAAATAGTTCCCTAATGTTGACTTTAGTGAGAAAATTAAGATATAATTCCAAATAATTAGAAGCCTCTAAGGATGAAATCCCTAGGGACAAGCAGTAGCACTTGGATTCCTTCAAAGGTATTTGCTTCTACTAAAGGGTTTGAAATTTGATGACCATTGTTGAATGTTTGTTTTCCAATGTTTTAGATCCAAGCAAAGTGTTTTGATTCCAAAATGATGTACAAATCTAGGATAGAAAGAGACAATTGATATTTGTTGAATTCCCACTTGGATAAATCCAGTTGCGCTTGTTCAGAGCGGATGACTAGAAGCTTGATCACACTGGCTCCCCTCCATGACACTCACTTCTATAGGTCAACCAAGCTTCAATTCTCATGAACCTCCCATGACGAACTTTTCATCTCTACAAAGAATTGCAAGTATGTGGGACGACTTCAAAATGACCATTCTTGCACCAACAAATAGTAAGGATTTTGGCCTCTATACAAATTGGTTCTTAGTTAGGGTGATCGGGGACATGGTACCTTATGAGCATCCTATTGGATCTAAAAAATGTAGATTGAAAATACTAAGAGGATGCCAAGCTCTATGAGCAGATTTGCAATGCTCTTGAACCAATGAATGAAGTTAACTTATGTGTTTGATAACTCCCTACACTGCAGGCTCTGCTAACCTAGGCGGGTATACCTTTATAATGAAGCAAATTGGAAGAATGTATGATTTGGTTGAATTGACTAGTTTATCACGGTGGAAAATGATGTAGGATAGATAAAATACTACTGACTAATCTACTTCTAATGTGACAGTAGGTGATTTATGATGTGAAATTAAATAAGTAATGTATGAATGAGATGGACCAGTGCTCTATTGGGTGTATAAAGTCAATGTAGTTCTATAACTGGTGGAAAATTCTAGTTTTAACTTTGATTGTTTGGAACTTTAACTTGTCTGTACTTTGTAAAAATTTGCAAGGATGTGAATAACAGGCTCTTCTTACTAATCCAATAGACCCTACCAAGTTACTTTGATCTCTTAAAATGACTTGTAATCCCTCTTTGAAGGAACCAATGAAGAAAACCACACAATATCAACAAATGTGTATTGACACATAAGTTTAATCTTAACTTGAATAATAAGATAGCATCAATTTGGAGATAGCATGAAAATAATATCAACTACCTAACTCTTCTTTATTGATCCAATTGTTACCCCAAAGTTACTGTAATTAAATAAAAGGATTTAATTCTTTAACAAAAACCAATTAATTTGACCACACAACAACAACAAATGTGTTTTGATGGAATTCAAACATCAAATTGGATATACAACTCCAAATAACATAGAAGTAGCAATATGGAGACAATTAAGTAATTGCTTTAGATCAACAAACAATAGATACTAGTATTGCACCACACAAAATTAAAGATCTTTCATTGATTTCACCCAAAATTTATACATGCATCAAGATCCATTCACTATAACCAACATTGTGAAAATACCTCTATTATATCTCCTATTTCCTTTCTATTTGCTCTTATCTTCCTATCACTATATATCCAACATATATATCAATACTTTAAAGAGGACACGCCCCTTCATAAATGTATTTTGAGTTTAACAACAATTAAACATAATTAATTAGGCTCTAGTTAGCCATAAATGGTCTTTTGTCAAATGATGCAAATAATCTTGTCTTGAATGGGTGTCAACATCTTCTAACACATTCCTAGATGCTATCTCCATGATCACCATCTTCTCCATCTTCTCACATGCCTCATCCAACATTGATTCCTTGCTTGTGGCTGCTTCTAGTGTTTTATGTAACATCGACCTACATTCTTCAATCCACTCGTTCCTATCTTTTAACTTTCCATCACTTATGAACAATGTTGAAACCCCTTCCTTTGCAACATCAGAAAATCCCTTTGCATCTCCTTGAAGTTCATCATAGTAACCCTTGTGGTTTCTCATGATCTCCTTGGCAGCAGTGACAACTTCATTGTCAGCAATATCTCTCTTTTGTATTTCCTGAAATCTTTCCTGAATTCTATCACTAATCCTTTTGTGCTCTTGATTTGTAGCATAAATATTTGAATGAGTTCCCCATAAATTGCTCATCCAAACCATTAAATTAGCATGAATTTTCTTGAATAATGCAGAAAGTGTATCAAATTTGGCTTGAGCATATATATCTGATTCTTCCCTTTTGTCCTTTGTCTAGGAACTTTCTCCTTGAGTCAATAACTTTGTACCCTTGACCATGTCTTTTAGAAAATAATTCTCCTTAAGAATCTTCTCATTACTCATTTTTTACATATCCCTTTCTTTGATCAACATTTGAATTTGTGCTTTATTCAATTTGGCAACATTGATGCCAATATCAATAGTTGCAACTGGGTCAACTTCTCCAACCTTTAATTTCATCACATGGCCAAATTCCTTTTTTGTGTCAGTTATCACCAATTTCCTATGTGGAGGATACAAATCCCAAATTATGAGAGAATTTTCATTAGGGTTGTACTTTGACCCTGTGTACATACTTCTATAACTCCTTTCAGGCTTAACTTGTGTGTTGCACCATTATTGTGTAAAAAATTGTCAAAGACAAGAGCTGAATTCAAATCCAAGCTAGGGAATATCATAACACCAGATTCTTCTAACAACCTCCTTCCCTTTTTTGGAGTCATGTCTTTCATTTCATTCTCCACATCTGACTTCAAGGTCTTCAATAGTTGTGCCTCATTGCTAGGAGTAATATCTACAATAGACTCCCTAATTGCTTTCCCCTTCTGCTTATACAAAAATGACCTAAATTCAGAAGACTTGATAAACTCATCATCAGAAACAAAAGACCTATAGGCTAATTGCCTTGCATCTGCATCAGACACTTCCTCAACCTCTTGCTCTCTATTTGGAGGTTGATATTCTTCTATTATCAGTTTTGAAATATTGTTCATTTGATCATATGAGGTTCTTTTTCACCAAAGGGTTCTTCATCACTAGAAGACAACATCTTTGCCTCTTCAATTTCCCTCATCTTCTGCTCTACCTTCCTATTATATTCATCAATGGCTAGTTCTACCTCCCCCTCTTAGATATTTCTAATTATGTCATCATGTGGGTAAGGTATATGAGTGTATCCACCCAAGTTTACCTTCTTTCTAGCAAAATCAATGTAACCTTCAGGTTCAAACCCTTTTCTTGGTGCTGATTTCTTCAAATTGAATTGAGATAATTTATTTAAAATCAAATTATATCCCTCCTTAGACAAGACAGTGAAATCTCCAAAACATAGTGTACTTGGCATAAATGATTGTTTCTCAAAAGAACTCAAATTCATAACACTAGAGTAATCCAGTTGTCTAACAATTTCCAAATATGCAATTCTATCCGGTACCATTTTTGGGAGAAGGAAAGGTGTGCCTTCAAATCCATACACCCTAATCATTGTGGTAGATCAACATAACAATACCAATTGCCCCAATTGTGACCAACATTTGTTGATCCATTGAAATATTTTGCCCTTAGAAATCTCTTAATTTCATTAGTTAAAGAATGATCACATGGATGATTGAAAAATATGTATAGTATTTTGAAAAAATGCTCCTCAAAATGCACATAACAAGAACTCACAAATCTACTATCTCATATGGCAGTCCACAACTGCACTAGCAGTGGCTAACCTTCCTTGTCATATTGTGTTATTCTCAATTCTTCTGGACACAACCCTAACTCCTTCCCATAGTACAATGCCATATGCATGAAAAGGGAGTAGTGTTTGAAATACATTATAGGAGCACCATTCTTGATGGTTGTTAATGCTGAATCAATCTCTTTGCAAATATGTGAGGCATAATCAAAAGGCCTTGGATTGTGACATTGTACATATGCAACAATTACCATTGGCCTTATAGACATGAACTCAGGAACCTCGGTTCCCATTACTTGCCCTACTAAGAAGTAGGTATATTTCATGTATGGCTCAAATAGATCAACATGGAAAGGAGGTCCATCCCCATATTCAAGTGGTACTAAATTCCCATCATTTATGGGTCTATGCAGTGGAAATCTCCATCCTTTATAAGTAGTTTCCATCCTCCAATACTCTTTCTCTAAATCCTCATGTATTATGGGCTCATCATAGGTGTTATCTAGGTTGAACACTTCAGAAAGAGCATTTTTTGACAAATGTATAAATGGATTTCCTTGCAGGTCACATAGGGCTTTCGAATCAGGGTTATATTGTTTTGCTAGGAGTTTTATGAGGTCAATGTTTACAAATGCATTAGGGATGACAAGCTTTCCTAAATTGAAATTCCATGGATTGCATATAGGTTCAAACCTATTTCTTCGACCGTAATGGAAAATAAAAGGTTCATAGCCCCTAATTGGGGTCCATACAACACCCACATGTGCACATTTATCTTCTAACCTCTGAACATTAGCCCTTAAATACGCAGACCTTTTGGCCTTTGGTCCTAAACTAGGCAATTGGTCAATGTGGTATTGGTTTAGTTTCCTCTCCTTTGTTTTAGGTACCTCACCAGTTTCAATTCTCTATTTTTTACCCTTCAACTGACTACTTTCACCTTGTTGTTTTCTTCCCTTTGTCTTCTCAGAGCTTGACCTTTCCATCTTTCAATATAAAAAAATTGAATCATAATTTCAACTGCAAAGGGACTTATAGTTTGTGAATCTCTATCCACACTGAAATCCTGGCTTCTTTTGATCCTTCATCCTTCTCACTGTGAATTCTGAAAATCCCTTTTGATTATTCTTCTTTCAATCAAAAGATATGTACATAATGCACATTCATGTGGCCATTAATTTCTATCTTTGTAAATGAATGCAACAATTTTTTTGAATTTTAAAATGTTAGAATGAAAAGATCATATCAATGAGACTCCCTTGGTTCTTGGCCGATCTATGTATCATCTTGGTGCCACCCTTGTTTTATTTGATCACCAAGACATAACCAATTGTCTTTTTGATGAGGAGCGACCTTTGATTTATTCTTCTTGGTCAGGAAGATCGAGTGATTCTTCCATTGATGCTACATGAATGACCTCTTTCTTGTTTTCCAATACGTACTACTTTAGGGAGATCATTGTGGAGCTACCTCAATCTAAAATTGTTCTGGATCATTAGAAGCCCTTTTCCATCATTGGCCAGTGTTACTCCGAAGAATATTGATCCCTTTGTATTATCATCGGTATGAAAAAAACCACCGCCAAGAGAATGAAACATTGCTTTGATGTCATTTGGTCTCTTTGAAATATCCATCTATCGCTTCTTTCATTTGGATGGGTTGGCCAGATTCTGCCTGAAACTTCCTTCATCAGTGTAGTATGTGAGGCTAGAAAGAACCAAAAAACTCACTCTGATTGTGCATGTCTCTCTGATAAGCTCCATATAACACTTCACTTTTTTTGGAATAATTAAAAAGACTCCTCCCAATATTTTCATTATCGACATAACGAATATGGTTGGCGAGATCTGTGTGATTCATTCTGATTGAACAAGTCTTCCTGATAGTTATTCTTTTGTCCCGTCGATGAAATAAAATTTGTGTCTTGTTGATACAATTTTTATCGGTGTGAGGTAAGAGCTTGGCCTGACTTGGAAACTTTGCTTTGACTACTTTGTTCTTGCTGATGACTTCCATTGGTAAGACAACAAGCATTTTCCTACCGATTATGCATTATCCATGAACTCTCATTAGTGTTACTTGGTTCACTTCCTACCGATATGTAGAAGATGCTCAAGCTGAGAAGCTGTGATCTGTTGATCGGAATGGCCTGACCTAATCTTGTCAATATAGACTAGTAGTTTCAAACTCTTGCTAATGATGTCTAGAGGAATGCTCATGTATCAAAGGATAAATTGGTGCGATTATTGGTGAACATGGATGGATCTTGTCGTACAAATATTAACAATTTGTACTACTTATGAAATTATGATGTGGGAAATTCCTAGGAAACATGAGTAAAGGCCAAAAAATATAAGATTTTTACAGTCCCAACATGTCCAGCAAGCCACTAAAGGCTTTGATCAATCCTACTAGGGGTGCTTATACTTTTTACAGTAGTACCCCATTCTAAAACACATTATACGGCTAAGGCCTACATACCATGAGGACTTGATAGTTTAGTCTTATCCATTTGTATACCGGCCCGAGTGAAAAATTGGTTGGAGTTGCCTTCGAATTGGTCTTAGACAAGCCCTTCTAAAGGTAAAAAATAGTAGGAAAGAACATTCGTAGTTCGATCAATCTTTGTTTGTGTGAACAAAGAGAGAACACACATGATATACTTAACTCACACTAGCAAGATTTGTTCAATTTTTAAAAGCCCAAATTGAAGTGTGGGGGAAATATTTTAGACAACCTAATATCACCAAAAGACTTGATTCTCAAGATCGTAATGAAGCGTGAGAGAAGTGCATACAGCTTTTAAATGATATTAATTTGTAAAAAAAATTACAAAACACAAAAGACACGTTCATTTTATACTTCAAAAGCAGTAATGGACTCTTTTTATAGCACCAAGAGGAAATGCTTGGAGTTTTTTGTTCAATTCTTAAATCCAAAACCAAATCTAGTAAGTTCCTAATGTTCTTTTTAACCCTTTGATTGTTCTTTTTAAAACCTAAACAAAATTTATTTGAGTCCAAAAATTGAAGATAACAATATCCTAAAGATGAGATTATAATTGTTCCCAAAGTGTTTAAAAACACTTGTTGGGTATGTGCAGGATCATGATGGGCCAAAAAGTGGCGATATGATGGGTATGTGTAGGGTATGTGGCTGACAACCTTTTTTTTACCCAAAATTGATGAAACGAAAAGGGTTTTAAAGGTGATTCACAACTTTCACCAATATAAATTATGCTTTACTTTGAATTTAATAAATTATTATTATTCATTTTATTTTGAATTATGACTAAAGTCCCTGATTGATAGGCTCATTGAAAACATCTATAGCTTTCAAACGGTATCACATTTTTGAATCCAAAACATCCATCACATTCTATGCTTCGATACTATAGGATTAAAAAATAAAATTGAATTTCATGAAGTTTTGACCAAGTTAAGGTGGTTAGACATACAAGTTTTTATATTTTTAAAATTTGTAATAATAAAAATCATAATTAATTATTTACTTGGAAAAAAATTACAAAATAATATGTATCACATCCGAACATGAGTCCTCTACTTATATCTAAAATCCTATAAAAAATATTATCATTTTATTATGGTTAGGGTGGTCGACAGACACCTACTTCTTATTTTTTCCCGAAATTTAAGTACTATTGCATTGAAATTTCAAATTTTCACCAAATAGATTTAAAAAAAAACCTAGTAGTTTAGAAACTACATTCAATTTTCTATAGATTCTATTCTTACATATTTTTGAAATAATATAGATAACTTATTCAAATTTTTACGTCAAGTTGCCTAGTTCTCATTTTTCTAAATTTTTCGCCACTTATGGGCCTATTTTTTCAATGATGATCCTGCATATACCCTGTTACAATTATCAGATGGTGTCATAGAAATCCTTCTCTTTGCTTCCTCCTTCCCTTCTTGATCACCTCAACCTAGAAAAGCTGAGTAGCCTATAGAAAACAAAGCCACAAGAGAGGTCAAAAGTCAAAAGTGATTAATATAAAAAGAATATGTCAAAATAAAGCTAAAAAGTGACCTTTTACCCAACTCTAGCATTGCAATCCATAGGGGTATCATTGTTTGGAGAAGTCAACGTTGCTCTGGTGAAGTCAACATTGCTCTGTGGAAAAATAGAGAGTGCGATTGTGTTCCAATTTTCTCCCAATGTTGCCTTTTGGAGTTTGACTGGTTTGGCCTTCTGGTGAATCCCTACAACATTGTCTTTTGGAGCAGAGATAGTGTCACTATATAGTGACGCTAGACTAATAGCATCATTTTTTGACCTTATTAGTGTCATTGTTTCTTGAAAGCACAAAAAATTGAAAAAATAATGAAATTCAACCAAAAAATGTGTTAATTTTGAAAGGTGGGCCCTCCTCCTAGCGCTAAAATGTGAATGGTTGATCTAGACCTGCTCAAACATGAACAAACAATCCAATGTTAGTCAATAAACACATCTAAAACAAACATTCCCCATGCAACTCATTTAAACACAATGAACAAAAAACAAAGAAAAAATAATCAAATGAAAGCTACTAAATCTTATTCAAAACATTCAAACCAACATCCCATGAGGGAATTGGTGCTACTTTGATGTGGAAAGTAGCCCTTTCCCATTCCTTGATGAACTTGATGACGATTGCGTGCTCCTTGATGAAAATTGTTGATAACCTTACTAAGATTGATGAAACTATGAAAACTTGGATGAAAATGGATGAACTTTGCTTCAAATCTATAGATAGTAACTTTGCATGAAGTTGTGTATCCCAAATCAATAGAGGAGTCCTCCATTTATAGGAAATAAGGATGGAGGAATGAAAAATATGAAGAATGTGGGATCAAACATGAACCAATGGAATTGTACCACTTGTCAGCATGCTATTGAAGAGAGGTGGAACACATTTTGATTAATGTGCAAATTAATGCAACTAGGTGGAATTTAAAATTCAAAAGATGGCTTGTGGAGGAAGAATTGAAAGATGAGTTAATGCCACTTGGCTCAAGAAAAAGGACATGTAAGAGCTATAAATGCCATGTTGGAGGACAAGTCCTTTTGGGAGGGATATTTCAAATTGGTGGAATATTCCAAAGAGATGCCACATTTGAATGAAAATAGAATAATTAATAAATCAAACAAATCGATTTATATGTGCAAGTTGCAAAAGCTAAAGGATTTGAGGATTAGTGTTAGACTTAATAAGGATTTAATTAACTTTAGATGGAATTAGTTGATATGACATTTCATTTAGATTTTTAGATTTATTTAAATCAAATGAGAGGAATAATGAACATTAGTATCTTAATTAAATAAAGTTTGATTTATTCAATTAAGTGAAGAACATTAGTTTTAAATCAAATAAAGGTTAATTTATTCAATTTAAAGGAGACGACTTTAGGATTTAATTAAATAAAATGATTTATTTAATCAAAAGAGGAATATTAGGATTTGATTAAATAAAATTGATTTATTTAACCAAAGAGGAATTATGATTTAATCAAATAAAGTTTATTTATTTAATTAACAGAGGAATCTTGATGAATTAATTAAATAAGGATTATTCAATTAGTTGGTTAGTAAAGAAGTGATTTAGGGAGAACTGATGTTAGTAAATTAGGATTGGGTGCACGATATCAATCAGGACAATTTGAATGTCTACAATTCCTACCTGTAAGTCCCTATGAGAAAATGTCATGTCTTCCCATTCTTACATTCAAAGGCTTAAATGAGGAAGAAGCTACCAAATTGGATTGAGATGGGGGAGTATATTGATTGCATGGAGGTGGCAGAGGATGAGATGGATCAAGTGGTGGATTAGGATATGTTGATGGTGGTGGATATATGAAGTTTGTTGTGATGATTGAAGCAGATTAGTGAATTATTGGTATTTATTGGGGTATTATTATTTTTGTGATGGGGGAGGTTGATAATATGATGATGAAGTGGGTTGATATTTTTTAGGGAACTTATGGAGCACCTCCATATGATGAAGATGGTTGAGATGGAGGGGGTTGGTAACATGATGGATTGGATTGGTAATTGTAAGTTTGGTGTTGCAATTGATGCAGTGGTTATTGAGGATGGGATTGATGTTGGAGTGGATTGGATTGGGATTGATGTGGGTTAGTATATGTTTGATGTTGTGGTTGTTGATGTAAATAGTATTGATAGGTAGGAATTAGTGAAGTGTATTATTTTCATGGAGTAGTAGGAGGTGGAGGTGGAGGTGGTTGATGATACACATCCTACATAGAAGGATCCATGAAAGATGATGAGGTGGGATGCTAATGATAACATGGTGAGAAATAATGAGGTGGTGGATATGAATGTGGTAGTTGTGGTTGATACTAGGATGAGGCATTACCTTGGGATTGCGATGAGGTTGGGATGGTGGGGAAATAGAAGAATGAAGATTGAATTATGGAGTTTGGTTTATAGGAGGTGGAACTTGGGATGAAGATGGAATGGATGTATGAGGTGTTATAAACCTATTGTGTTGGTATGAGCGAAACATGAGGAGATACGAATACTAAAGAATTAGAAGAAGTGGCCCTAGCATTTCCTAAATTTGAAGTATGAGTGAATGTTTGCGAAGGTTGATTTTGGATATTTTGTGGGATAAAATTTTGTAGATGGTACAAATGTTGGTCCCTGAGCATTACTAGAGTCTGGTCTATCTCCCATAACATAAATTCAAAGAGGAGAAGGTGGGATACCAAGAGTTCTCTAGAGGGGTTGATGAGACCACATATTGTCTCATATTTTATCAAAGAAAATCATCTATTTCTTCTTAATGCATTAATGTTTAATTAGATTTGAGTGATGATTGAAAGTTCTTTAGCTTGTTTAAAGTAGAATATAAAGTAAATGTTTGATTTATTTTTAGTAATTAAATGTGATCCAAATTGCCTCTAATATGTCTCCATGAAGTGTTTAAGATGATATAATGCAGATAAATGGGTTATTAAATAACTCATGGTAAGAAGAAGCTTCATTAGACACTTGCATCAGATAGCTCTACACTTGATACAATTAACTCCTGAAAGCTTTAGAAGGATTTGAAGAAGTAATAAGAAGATAGAGAAGACTCCCAGCACACTCCTACATTCATGCAAAATCATGGACATGGCTTAAATTTGACAGTCGACCTTTCCTGTCAACAATTTTTTTAATGATGGTTATCTATTCAAAGGCGCCCTTCAAACATTATGATATACCTTAGTGTAAGTAAAATTATATATAAATCAAATAAATATATCATTATAATTCTATATAAATTTTGACAGTCTATCCAAAATCTCTCCTTTCATCTGATACAGTCTTCTTAAAATTTTGATTGTATTTTACAGAAAAAATCTCTAAATACGGTCATACGACCATCAACTTTAAGGCCTGATCATGGAGCATCATTTATTCCTAAATTAATGGGATGAGTATTTGTTTCATGTTGAGTTCAAAGATCTCTCACAGTTATTAAGTTTCATTCTTCCTTCTTCCACCAAAGATAACTCAAGTTACCACATCACTCAAATGTTATTGCATGATTGTAGCATGTTATTCATATTAATGATCAATGATTTTGGAAAGAAAAGTGAAGAATAATTCCTTCATTCACGTGGAGAACTGAAGACTTCATAAAAATTAGGCATTCAGAAATAGTAAAAAACACAGTTTCAGTAAAATAGCAATATCTCCCTCGTTTCTCAACGAAATTCAAAAATTCAAAATGATTTGGAAACTAGATTTGAATATGTAAAAACCCTTTTGATAACTTGGCGTGATTTGTAGCAGGGAAGGATCAGTATGCGTCAAAAAATGGTTGAGACAAAAGTGGCGTGATGGAGGACAACAACTTCAAGTTTCTAAAAGTTTTATAAACGACCCCTCAAAAATAGGGTCCTAGATCCACATTCTTAGTGGATTGATATAGAATATGATTTCTATAAATAAAATGTAATCATTTGATCAAAAGAAGGGGATTAGAAAGGCTTGCTTTAGCTTGAGGAAATATGATAGATCTAGTTTCATTTACTAGCAATGTAATTCCAGATTTTTAGATTAAATTTGAATCCAAGAAAGCTTTTCATTTCCAACAATTGTAAATTAGTTTAGTCTTTTAATTTCATGCAATCATTCCTTAGATTAGTTCCATTTCATGCAAATAGGATTTAAGATTAGTTCTCTTTCATGCAACTTTACTTTCATGCAAATAGGATTTATTTCTGTAAATAGAATTGGTTGTCAAGCAAGTTTTCTACTTTCTCTCTTGCATACAACCATGGAAACTGCCTTGGATTGATAAATTAAATGATGAGGATTACAATGACCCCATTAAGGGTTTGGGGAGCTTGAGAGATTGGGGGAGGCTGAGGGACTTGAGAGGTTTGAGGACCTTGAGGTATTGCAGGTCTAGCTGCACCCAATTACTATGTCATATTGAACCGAGGTGGAGGTTTGGTTCCTTGCATGACTAACATAGAAAGATTTTTTTTAAAATGCTTAAGTTGATGATATGATCAATCATTTGCACATTAGTTGGATTGCTAAGATACTCTTCTAGATATAAGATTGTTGTGATCATCCCTGAGAGGGAAAATTAGGAGGATAAGGAAACTAATGAGACTATTATTTCTATTGTTCCACAAGTCTCTTAGCTTGCAATCGAGTGAAAATAGACATGAAAATGTTAATAGATAATGAAGATGATGTGAAGCCCAAGGACAAGGGTAAATGATGATGGTCAAATGATTGATTAATTTATTGATTAAATGATTGATTGGGTTGATGTAGGAGATCGATTAGATGATTGATTGATGCAGTGCTCCAATTAAATTTGAGAACTTGATTTGGTGACGATTTGATCGATTGTTACTTGAGGTAGTCTTAAGTTCTCAAGAAAGGTAGATGATGATGATGATAGGATAGTAATTTATACAAGAAACATTATCAAGCATTAGGGATGAATATAGATTGAACTAACCTCTCACTCTAGGGAAGTTTATTTGGCCAATGATGATTACTAACTCAAGATGAACTAGGTTCCTAAGAAATTGTAAAGATGGCGATGGAGATTGGTTGATTGATTGATTTGGATGCAAAAGTTCTCAAGTTTATGTTTAGGAGGCTAGATTGTAATGTTTGATGATGAGGATGATGATTAGACACATCTAGGGATGTCCTTATGTGATTAGGAAGATGATTTTATGACTTTTGGAAAATGTAACTAGATGAAAATGGATTATATGGAAGATTGTGAGGTGGTAAAAAAAAAAATGATCATGGAATCAAAATTAGAACATGAAGGGCTATCACTGGTCAAATGGATTCACTCTCAAGTTTTTATATTGGAAATAGATCCTCCTATGAAAGAAGTAGATCCACCTATGGATAGAGTGTAGAAACTTATAGACAACTATCTCTAAGTAAAGCACAACCACCTATTAAGAAATGAATTTGCATATGAAGGGTGATCGGGGTGAATCAATATATTTTCATATGAAGGTAGTAGAGTCACCTATGGATAGCTCATGGATCCACCTCTAAAGGAGTGGGCCTACCTATGAAGAATGGCTAGGGTGGACAACATATCCACTTATAAATATAGTGGAGTCGCCCATGGATAAAGTGAATCCACCTTTGAAGGAGCAAGTTTGTCGATGAAGGATGGATGGATTGGATAGTGAAAACACAACCACCTTTAAACAATTGTAGCCACCTAAGGACATAGCATAATCACCTCTAAACAAGTCATATCCACCTATGGATGACCAATTGGATTGACTTAAAAATAGATGCACAACCACCTTTGAGCAAGGGAGATCCAGTGATGGACACAATGGAGCTACCTTTAAGTAATGTGGATTTGTCTAAGGATAGGGAAATGACACTACAACAAAGGAAATTGATTGAGATGGACAAAATATAATCATTGGTATGCACAAGTAGACATGCCAGGTAACAAAAACCTAGATTAGTTAGGTGAGTTTGTTAACCTACCATAGGCACAACATCCTTGCAGCTAATATCTCGATATTTGTGAAAAGTGTCACTCAATGAGAGTCGATAGATATGGATCTAGTGGAAAAGGTCTAAAGAAACAACATGCTCACATTCTCCCTTTCTTTAGATGTCTTGATACCTTCCCTGAAGAGTTCCTACCTATACTCAAGGTGATACATGGTGAGTAGCTTTGGGTATGATACTATACCCTACACTAAAATAGGCAATGTCTGAAAGATCTTATGCCAAGCTAATACAAGCTCTCTGGTCCATCATCAAAACAATAGGAGGCTGCATGAGGTATATTCATGAACACTATCCCATCATAAGTGTGGGTCAATAACATTAGTTAACCCGTTCGAACCAACCCTACATGCCTAACATGAAATTACTTGTGTATGAATGCTTCCCTAGACATGACACAACTGGATTGTGGTACAATTTTTGTTTTTCCCCATTTTTATACCTCTTTGGTTCATGTGGTTGAGGTCTTCCCTTGAGGTGATGAAATCCCTAAGCATACATCCTAAAGGGAAGGATATGCTAGGAATTTATAATCCCCAGTCTCACATGTAGTGCAGAGGGAGAGTATATGCATAGGCTAGCACTCCTGGGTGGACTCACAAGTTGACTTGGATTGATTCATAATTTCTAGTACCTAGGCTTACATGTAGCACAAGGGGAGAGAATAAACCAATGAACAACCCCAAAGATAGAAAAAAATTAATTGGCCCTTTAACAAAATTGAAGTCTACCTAGCTAGTGTGAAAAATACTTACATGTATTTGAATGTTCGTCCTACAAAAATGAGTTAGTGGTTTGCATATGTCGGTCTTCTACAAACAGTGTTGTAATTGGATACAAAGGACTCATAAGCATCAACAAACAAGTTAGTGGATTAGTGATAACATGGAAAAAATTAAAATATAGGAAAAGTTACCAGCATGACCACCTATGCATAGAGCATAATTGACCTTGAAGAGTGTACATTCACCTCTAAAGGCTCTGAACAACCTATCAAACATAGTCACCTCTAAAGATTCAAGTCTACTTATCAAGGGGTTAGGTTCACCTATGTACAATTCAGATCCACCTATCTAGGTTCCAAAGGTGTCTTCCTACAAATTCACTTGTGTAGAAGTCATATATGTCCCTGAGTCAATCACATCTTCTTGTGTAGAAACAAGTTCACTTATAAAGGATTTTAGTGTTGGAGGGGGTTAGAGCCGAAGTGCATCCACCCATGAAGGTGTTAGAACCACCCCTGATTTAGGCGTATCCACTTGTGTAGTGGATCCGCCTCTAAAGCTAAAACTTGCAACTTTCAAAACAACAAAAACTACTAATATAGATTAAAGAGCCCATGATGTGGGCCCCACCGAGTGTGCTATAAATGTGTACAATGATTTCTACTTATTGAAAACAAAAGGAAATGTAATTAACCAAGAAAAAGTAAAAAAAATTACCAACACTTATATTAGCAACAAGATGAAGCTCAAACTTGCACCAAGTAGCCCAAAAATAGCCTTAAGATTGAGCTTGTTGATGTGATTAACCCTTTGGCTTGATGCTATGTGTGCTCCATATGGATTATGACATCATAACACCTTGTTTTAACTCAATTTTGATCACAAAATGGTTGGATTTGGATATGGTTGCATGAGGGTTGAAAGCTTGAGAGCTGATTGCATGAGATCTCTAGATGGGAAAATGACTGTGTTAATCATTTAAAAGGGGGGAGATGAATGGATAGTGGAGATGGAGTCTTAGGAAGATCAAGGGTTGAGATGCCTTGAGACATATCAACTCTTGAGGTGATGACAAGTGTCATCATGTGGGTGAATGAGACAAGAGTACTTGGAAGTACCATTGGGAAGGGAGGAAATCTCCTCAGAAAGGAGTTTCTTGTCCAACCTTCCCAAACCATGGGAATGATGTGAAAAGAGGGAATTAAAAATTCCCCTATAATCCTTATGGGGATGGGAGAGGAATTAAAAATTCCTCCAAAAGGCTTTGGTGAATAAAATGGAATTTAAAATTCTATTCAAGTTTGGGTAGTATCTATTAAGGGCTTGATTAGGCTAGTTAATCAATGGATTAGGTTGTGAAAATAATAACAAGCACTTGATGTAAGAGAGAAATGGTGAGATATTTAGAGGATTCAATTGAAGTGCAATTTTTTTTCTAAACTAAGGCTAAGAAAGAGCACTTGTTCTTACAAAAAGATCTCTTTAGTCTTGGAATGGTGTTGTAGTGGAATTTTCAAGAGAGAGGGAGATATTAGTCAAGGGATTACCCAAAGATTAGATATATACAAAAGTTGTTTATCCAAAAGGAATAAGAGGGGATTGTTGGATCAAATTCACATGCAAAGAGTATTACTTTGCTAGGTAAGCACTATAGCAAGTGGTAAAGATTAGTAAGTAGGGAACTGAAAGTTTAAATTCAAACAAAGTATGAAATCTAGGCATCACTTGGGTATTTGCATGTCATGCTCATGTCTTGGAAAAATTGTCTTGTATTTGAAATATATTCCTAGAATAGAATCAAGAACAATATTATATTACAAAATCTTGGAAAGGATTGGTGAAGGAGATAGGCCAAGATTTAGGCTAAAATGAACCTAAAACATGCTACAAGAATGGATGTCAAAATAGGTTTAAAACACAACATGAAATTATGAGGTTGCATAAAATTTTTTCCCCACACACTTGGTGGTAACATTGGCATTAGAATCACAATGCATATTTTAGGAAGTATACACCTAGCTTTCTCTATTATATTCTCAATCTATTATCTGGTGTTTTCACATCTCAATTTGTGGTGAGATCTTTTTTCTTTCCCTTCTAATTGGATTTTTCTATTACTATTTTTGTTTGAAAGACTAGAGCCTTAAATTGATTAACTTTGTGATGCTTATATTATTAGGGTTCACCTCTTGGCCAATGGCTATTGTGTCTTTGGCTTCTCAGCCCAAATTTCCATCGTGCTACCTTCTTTGGTCCTTCAAATGCTCACGGTCTTGTCCATAGGCACAATTTTCTTAGCACTAGATTCAAATTATTTTTTCTCCCTTTCATATAATTTTTCCTATCTATAGAGTTTATTTTTTGGGGATATAATCCCCTATCCTACTTATAATACTAGACTTTTGGATTTTTTCAGATAAGTGATTCCTTTCCAACTCTAAAAATCAAGAAAGTGTGTTATCTATTCTCATATGAATATTGATTGTAATTTTTCTTTAACTAAAAGGTTCAATGTGCTTTCATTTGTTTAATTTTAGATTCACTCTCAAGTTGAGAAGGTGACATGGGAATTCTAGCACTTATGATATTTTCTCAACCATTTGGGGAGCATCCTATACATAATGAGCTAAGTGTTTCCAAATGGTAAAGAGTCACAACATATCTCTAGTTGTTCACAAACATAGTTGTAATCATTTCACCATCCATGTCCATTTCTTGTCACTATCGATGAAGTGTAGATGACATGTTCCCCTCATGGGAAGGTATCTAGCATGAAGTAGGTTGTTGTCATGAACTTTCCTTTTGTTATTAATCTAGATGTTAAAAATTGCTACTAGTGTTAAATCTATCACCAAGTTAGGGTATTTTCATACCTTTGTTCTACATGATTAGTTGACATCTCACAATGAATAAATGACTCCAAATATACTTTATAAACATGTTCAATAGATAGTTAATATAAACTTTATAATATACATTTTAAAATTGTAAATACTCACCAACCACTTTTTACTATAAACCTTCTGAATTTTTGTTCTTACATTTTTAAACAATGATTTACATTTTCCTTACTCTTCTATGATTCATTAGTATCTTGCTATGTACATTGTTTGTTAATAAATGATAGATACACCTAATTACATATATGTTTTAAAAAAATGATTTACACTAATGAAATAATTGTTTTCCATACTTTTCTATATTGATTCATTAGTATTTTACTATGTGCATTCTTTTTTTAATAAATGATAGATACACCTAATTGCCTTACATTTTTAAACAATCGTTTACATTAATAAATAATTGTTTTCCATACTCTTATATGATTCATTAGTATTTTGCTATGTGCATTCTTTATAATAAATGATGGATACACTTAATTGCCTTTCCCATGCACCTATGGATGCAGTTAGTAGCCGTTGAAATAAATAAAAGCTGTTATATAAAATTTAATTAGGCGTGAACAGCTCTCCCGTCATCTCTCCCACTGCAGTCGTTTGGTGGGTGTTTGCAAAGGATTTTTTTAAATAGATAATAGACCGCACGCTAAGTCTCATAAGATTGCTAATAAACAACAATACATACAATGACTTTGGTCATAAAACAATAATATAGAACGTCCCGTGCTTGGCGAGCCCTTGAAGTTGCAGTCCACGCTGAGATTCTGAGATCACTATGTGTAAATCATATCTTTTAGGTTCAAATCATGACAAAATGAAGAAAGTACTTATATAGAATATGGCCAGGGGAGAAGATAAAACGTCGTTATGAGGAGAGTATTGAATACGTTTATTGAAAAGCACTTCCATTCATACAACTTTCATGAAATATACTTTTCTAACTGTATTCCACCACGCTTATCAATCATCCAACAGTAGGCAAAATTTGCGAGCCTTCACAAGTAGCTGTTGCTGAGATGTGTTTGAAGAAGATATTATCTGAGAACTTAGAGCTTTAAAGCCTACTTTTCCTATTCTTAGCATACTACTAAATATAAAGTAGCTCTAGACCACAGAAAAAGCAGCAAAAAAAACGATACTTTCCCGAACAAAAAGAAATAATAGAAGTCTCAAGTGTTTGGAATAACGATTATCAATAGAAATATCTCAGTTTATCGTTTTGCATTGCTCTCAAACATTGAAAAAAACAACATTGTAGTTGAGAGAAAACGACGGGAGTGTCTATCGAACATTAAGATTGAGATTGAAATTTGATAAGATATAATTATGAGGCCGATTTTATACGTGTTTGGAGATACACCCACGTACTTGAATAGAGCAATGACTGTTCCATTTTTTGTTACTTGTCTGCCTTGCAAATCTCCGTCCATCAATTCACAGAGAAGGACATAACTGTTTATCGTTAATTACCGAAGTTTAAAAATGTCCACTCAAGGACATGAAAGCTTTGTCGGGCTTCATAATTTGCCGTAGGAGAGAAGGAGATATCCCAAGATATCATAAGTTCAGTTATCAAAATATAACGACACATTAATGATTGTAAGTCTATTAATTTTTATTTAAGACCGTATATTTAGATGAACCACCTAAACAAACTATATTATTTAAACCAAACCCCATTTCAGACCATGTATTCTCTACCCCCTCTTTATATAAATTTGTGTTGATTGGCAAACCCCATTTTAGGCCATGTATTCTCTACCCCCTCTTTATATAAATTTGTGTTATGGGCAGATACATTTACAGTAAGGCAGTATACCTGTCAATCCCCTAAACAAATTACAGAGTTCTTGGAGATACCAGATTTTTTATTTATTTATTTATTTTTTCTTCTTAGAGTGAGCTGTTTTTTAATTATGAAAGAGGTCAATGACGAGGTTGTTCGTGCCTGCAAACGAGGTAGGGAAGATATGCATGAGAAGGACAAGCCTGAGCAGCAGAAAAAGTCTAGAGCTGATTCATCAAAAATTGAATATCCCGATTTGGAGGAGGATTTTATACAGAATATAGATGAGGGACGTGTATACCGTTTAATGAGAGAACTCATGGAAGAAATAGGGCTCGTAGCCAACCCCCCTGCTCCTCCTCCTCCTCCTCCTCCTCCAGTCACTCTTCCATTGGAATGTTCAGCTGAAGTTGCCCGCGCTTTCTGCGACTCCGCGTTATCGTCGACCAGCTGTTCGTCGAAATGTTCAGATCTTTACAGTAATTCTGTTTGCACAGAAGATTCTGCGAAGAGCGCACGGGATTATTATGAGCGAGCAGGAGTTGTAGGAGATTACTCTCCACAAAAGGATTTCCCCGAGTTTTTTGGTGCAGGCGGTGTTACGATAAGCGATGACATGTTTAACTCTTGCAGTTTGAATACTGAATATGGTATGTGGCAAGCGGATGATGTAAGTTCTGGGAGGACTCTTAAAGCAAAGGAGATAAGAAATTGAGCTCTAGGTGTAGAATTTTTTGGGTTTGGTTCTTTTAATGTTTTTTTATGTCTTTTAATGTTTTTTATGTTTTCTTTTGGACATGGTCTAGTTAGACAATTGTGGGTGTCTCTCTATCGTCTTCTTTTTTAAAATATTGTACTATCACTTAATCAATCTAATTAAATAGGAATTTTTTTTGTAAAAAAATTAATATGGACAATGTTTATAGATATAAAAGCACTTCTTGTAATGAGATGTAACCTTAAAATATAGTGGGTTCTCTAATCAAGGCATTCTTTGTGGGGTTTCATTTATGTGTCATTGGTTTAAGCCACTTTAATAAATGTTATTCATTTTGAGAATAAGATCAGATCAAAATTTCAAAAATTGTTTAATGACAGTGTAATTTCACTTTAATGTGAGAATGCCATTACACAAATCAATCTTTGTAATATGTTAGTTAACATACAAGACATGCAATAATGTGGAATTTATATTTATATGTAGGAGACAATTTATTAAAAAATTAGCAATTGGATATATAAGTTGAATGGGTTTACCAATAGTTTTGTGATTATAGTAAATCTCTATTAAAGATAGGTAATTTAGCCATAGTCAAATCTTCAATGGAAAAATGGATTCAATATACATTTTTTCAAAGGATAAAAACGTGTATACATGTTTGTAAATTCGCCTATGAAATCTATTAACTTACCTTTGAAACACTCAATGTTTCACTATTTGTGAGAGATTGTATAAAAATAATAAGCAAGCTCTCTACTCTATATTGAAATTGTACAATTAAAATGAAGAAAGATAGGGTTTGATGTATATTACATTTTAAGTTTGTTAGTGCTATTGTTATATTTTTATTCTTGTGCCAAGTAACTAAAACTTTGATATATGAGTAGGTAGTTGCTCACAGATATAGCATAGACAACCCACAATAATTAAGATCATAGGAGGAAGACAGATGAACAATATGGACGTTATTTTTATATACCATTGATAATTTGATTTGAAAGCTCTTAAATTCCTTCAATATACAATTACAATATGGAAATTATATTTGTATGCTTTTCAAAATGACTTGGAATCTATTGAATTTCTTAGATATATAATTATAAAACTTTAAGTAGAGTATTGGGGTTTTGATTCTAATTTAAAAAAAATCTAGTTAGTTTTGTTTATCATATTCACCATGAACTTAGATTCTATAAAATTGATTTTGTCATTATATTTTTGATGAAGTATGAACACACACACCCCATAAACACAAAACTCTTCCTTGAATACAAAATAAACATGAAGTATTCATTCACACATTGCTGCAATAATATTATAAAAAAAAAAAAACCAGATTTCTTCTTGCAACCAAA